>JALJVW010000175.1:13460265-14662765 GCA_024865655.1 Emberiza elegans | reverse complement strand
ATGTGCCAGTAACTCCTGTAATTCTTTTTCTTTTCTCCAGGGAAAAGTCTGTGCCATCTTGTCACAGTCCATTTCAACAAGCAATCTTTCCATTTACACTTAGAGCTTGCAATAATTTTGAGAGTATCCATTTCACAAGAACAACAGTCAAAAGTACCTTTTCATTTTGCAGCCCAGGTTATACATGCCAGAATTCCAAATGTATTCACTCTCTGGTGCCTAGGAAGGTTAATTCACCCTTGTGTATTATCTAAATGGCCACAGGCAGTTCACATCACTGTCAGTACTGATGGCACATCCACAGTTATTTGCAGAGCTCAGTAGGAAACACAAGGCAAATTCACTCCTAGTTTAACTGTACTGTTTTTAACAAGCCCACGTTGCTGAAAATCCTTCCTACCAGCGAGATCTGTGTCACACAGTATAACAAAATCTAAATTAGAGAGATTTCCCACATGTCAGAAACAATCATTATATGTTCATGCAATATAGGGCTTATTTCCTAGAAAGTTCATTCCCTTACTTGTTTTGGTATTCTGAACTTTAAGACCCTAATTTCTAACTTCACACATTTCTCCTCCACCTTGTCTGTACTTCCACCCAGGGGTACCATGAGAAACCAAACACAAATTCTGGCTGCAGGTTCTGCAAGGATCACATATGCAATAATTGTTAAGTTCAATACTGGCTGAAGGGAAGAACATTTGCAGACACCATGTATTGACCACACTGCACAGCTACAGCTGGCCCTGGCCAACACTGGGCTAGCTTTAGTCCTCAGAACCAGTGCTGAACATCAGCATCATGCACAGAGAGTGCTTAGAGAAAAAATGTACACTTGGTGTTACAGGGATTCAACGTGGAAGGGAATTTCATCTATGGAAATTTCATCTATTCACTGACTGCTGGTGTTTTGTACAATATCAAATGGAATTACCCATAACAGAAATATAGTCTACATGTTGGCCTAATTTTTAACTTTTGACAGAAAATCTCTGACCAATGGGTTACCTGGCTCCGCTTCAGTCATCTCTGGCATTTGTTCTGAACAACAGTAGACATCTATACTTTAATACCTTTCCCTTTTGTCTATGTTTTTTGTTTCCTTACCTGTTCCTGAATTTTGATTTCTTGATAGTCCCGGCAGCAGGTAGGAGAAGAGGTTGTTCCAGAGAGACACATGAACTTGGTTGAGTTGCAGCCTTCTTCATTGAGGCAGGCTGCTGGACGACAGAAGGCGTAGTACTGCTCAAAGTCAGCCTTGACAGCAAACACATGCTTGCACTTGTTACAGATGTAACTCCGCTCAAACTCCAAAACCTTCACTGAACTGGTGCGTATGACAGTCCCAGTAACAGACAAAAAGTGTCCCACATCCTTGGATTTAGGAATGTGCTCTCGAGTCAGCTCTGGGCAAACAGGCAAACCTGTTAGACAGAAATATGTGCAGCATAAGGCTGTGCTTATCAAACAAGGACTTACAATGCAGTTAAACAGAAAACATGCCAGACACAGAAACAGTAGCCATTGTTATTAGTGTTTCATAAACATGATTCAACTATTCATCTGTTGTACCATAAATCTGATTCACTGTCCTCAGATGGTGAAAATCAACAGACACTGAGCACTAGCTGAAAATGCTGCCAGTTTACTCTTCCACTCCTGCCAAGGGGTGAATAGTCATGAACAGCTTCCATTCATGGAAACAGATCCTGATGTTCTCATATCTGTATTAATTCAGATGTTCTTTTTGCAGATGCCATTTATTCTACAACTGGTTTATCCGAATGACAAATTTTTAGTTATGCTACTTAATTGTTGCCCAATGTTATTCCCACAGTTAAACAAGTGTAGCTCCTAATATTGTGTGAATTCTCAAGTCTAGGCAAACTCACAGTTTTTGGGCATTTGACCTTAAATCCACATTGCATACCAGTAAACCTCGAGCTCAAGGAAGATAGCATAAAAAGAATGTAAAGGGGTTATGAACACAGGCAAAGCAAAATCTCCTGTATATTCAAATGCACAGTGACAGGACACTTTCCACTTGCTCTCCCTTAATTCCACCCCAGCAGCCAGTGCAGTCATGTGCTGATCAGGCTCCAGAGCTCACCCATCACTTGGCACCAGAGTGGCTGAAATCCTCAGGAAGATTAATCTCAACAGCCTACAAAGTCCTTACAAAAGTAAATGGTCTTGAAATGCTCACCTGAGCAAAATATTGCCTACTCAGAAATTAGTAATGAACTACAAGATAACAAAAAATTATAAACTTAATTTCTTATCTTTACTTCCAAAATATTTTGGAATATTTTCTACAAAGATGTAAAACTGCAAATCTGATAAGAAATAATGTTTCTAAGAGGACCAAAACTATTTGTGCGTTTAGATCAAATATTCTCAGTGACTTTAGCTGGGGAAAAAAAAAAAGTCATATTTATTTCAGTGTTTTCAACCCAAATTCCTTATTTCAGACATGCAGAAACATTCCAGTTTGATGCTTTTAAGCAACATTTGACCTTCTGCTTTTGTTCAAATAAAATATTTTTAACTATTGAACTAATTTTAAAAGATAAGAGAATAAAGTAGAAAAAGTAGAATTAAATAATCAGGAGGAAATATTTTGTAAAACTGCAAACATTTTTTTTTCTCTTTGACTCTAATAAAGCTATTTAAATGTTCTACCAAGCCTGTTAAAATTTTCATTCAACCACAGATTTGCATTTCTAGTCAGTTCAGGGGAAAAAAAATCCGTTATTTCTCCACCTGCTTTGGCTTTTTTTTTTCCTTAGTTCAGTATTGCTGCCCCTGAAAAAGCTTTGCAAAATGCATCACATCTTACACTAGAGAGAGCTGCAGCACTGTTGTCAGGATACATGATGATCATATCTGTGAATTTTGAAGACACAAGAGTCTAAATGTGACAAAAAGAGCCTTCATTCTGATCATACTAGGCTACTTGACAAATTCTTTAATTGAGTATGTGCCTCTTTGTATTAGTCACAAAAGAGCTATTTAAAATATCAGAAGCAGCTTGGACTTCAGTAACAAATGCAGTGGTGCTCAAGATAATGATAAATGAGGAAAAATCATTTAATGGATTTGTAGCAAAAAACAAAAGCTATACAATCGAATTCCTACAATGCTGAAATTCAGATAAAGAACTTTTAACATTCTTCAGTGAACTCAGGGTAATCATCCATTATTACTAACTGCATATCCACACTCCTTCCATCCTTTTTTTGAACCCCTAGATGCCCTGTCCATATTGGGAGAAGGTGTTGAGGTTGTTTCTTATATCTGGTGTACATAAAATAACTTTTCCTCACTTAAGGAGGAAAAGCCTTCCAAGCCTGACACACAGACACCAGCACCCACACTCATGGTAGTTGCCTGCTGCTCCCACCAAGAATAGTGTATCACCTTTCTCATTCCCTCCTTATTTGACATGGGAATGGGAGGTGGCACTCCAAGATGAGAATGTTAAAGGTAATCAGAACCAGCACCCACTTAAAAGGTAACAGTATCATGGGAAAATTTGGGTGGGAAAAGGGCTATAGAAAATTTAGGTTATTTCTTTTGTTTCCTTTGCAATGAACCTCTCAGTGGTACAGAACATTAACCAAATTCTATGGACAGATGTTATTTTGATCCAGCTGGACCTCTCAAGGATAATTCCCCCCGTTCTTCACCAACTTCCCTCCAGCTTATGGATGGAATTATCTGTGAGTCTGCTGACTGAATTCTACCAATAATCAGTCAGACTTGCTTTTATCAGTTACTAAAACTATTTGATCAAGGAGGCTAATTTTGCCAGAGATTTGTAAGGGAATATTTAGACAAAACATCACTGTGGGAGGAATAATCAGCTCCAGTAAGAGGCTGATAGGAGGAAAAGGAATGTCTTAAAGATACCACTACTCATGCAGACATATTTCTCCTTGCTGTATTCCATCTAATATTCCTGGCATCTGTCCAAATAATCATACTTGGAGTCTTCTTTCATGCTGAAGCCCTGAATGATGTAAATGCATCTCAGAACACTAGGAGGAAAGTTTTACCTAATTCCTGCTTTCATAGGTACAGGAAGGTGCCTGAGGTCAAATCTCAGTCCAGCACAAGAGGCCATCCTTTTACCTCACATACTCAGCAGCTGTGTACAAGCTCCTCAGCACCTGAATACCTCAGGCTAAATGTATTTCTGATGTGTGCATTGTCATTACAACATTTTCATGGAAACTCACTGGAATGAAACACAGGCCTATTTAACAACTGTGATTTATCCAAATTCAAGCTGCCAAAAGACTCAATGATCATAAGCCACTCCACAACAGGGCAGGGGATGGAAACACAGGCTGCCAGGTCTTGGCTTTGCAGACTGTTGCTCCAAATTGTCATAATCAGAAATGACCAGAAGGGATGGTGCCATTGCTAACCCAGTTTCCCACAACAGGCAAAAAAGTCATTTCAATCCCAGAACCTGCACTCCACATTTACTAAACCTCAAAGCTACTAAAAATTTCACAATAATAAGGAATAATGATATATCATCTGGCAGTGAAAACATTACTGAAGCCTCCATTATTGATCATGCCTTCCAACAATTTTGTGACAAGCAATTTTGTAACAGTTAAGCATGAAATTCAACAGTTTCAGATGAAATTGCTAGAAGACAACTCAAAATTTAGACTTTGGAAGATGGCTGGAGCCAATAAGGACTGAGTGCCAACTGGCATGGTAGGGAAGACAACCTGCAGTAAAACTTTGGAACTATTTATCTTCCCCTAAAACTTTTTTCCCCTGGACTTTTTTTTTTTTTTTTTTTTCTTCTCTCTACACCTTCTGTCTAAAAGAGGTAATGTAAAACCAGCTGCTGCTTTGAGAAGTCTTTGCCCTGGAAAGGCTTTAGTGTAAGCCCTGACTCAGCGAGAGACACGCAGCCCAGTGGGGATGGCCACAGCTTTTCTTTTGGGAGTCGGTCTACACCCATCCACGTGTTTGCACGTGTCCCTTGCTGCTCAGTAAACACTAAGGATTGCCTCTGCTTCAAACACTGGAACGGCAAGAATTAAACTCGCTCATTCCATGGCGCACCAATAGCTGGTTCCAGAGTACGGAACTTTTGGCAGTTTCCCTGAAGAGCCAAGTAAGAAGAGTTTGTTACAGAGCACAGAAACTCTGGCAGGTTCCCTGAAGAGCCAAGAAACGCCGGCAGTCCCGGCTGGGAGGCGCAGCTCTCTGCAGCCCCCGCCCCGCACTCACCCGAGACCCTGGCGTGCAGGTTCTGCTTGAGGCTGAGCTGGGCGGGCTCCGCGCTCTCCTGCAGCGCTGCCAGCGCGGCCCGACGCAGGGCGCTGTCGAAAATCGGGAGCACCTCGCTGGGGAAGGCGTTGAAGAACTCCCCGATCTCCATGTTGGTCTCAAAGAGCGTCAAGGCGTCGACGACGACCGGGTAGTGCGCCTGCTCATCCGCCTCCCTCAGGATGGCCAGGATTTCGTCCCTGTGGTGCTCCAGCACGTAGGACTCGAACACCTGCCCGATGAGGCTCACCTGCTCCGCGCTCAGCACCATGCTGTCCCTCGCTGCCCGGGGCGGGCAAGGCGCGGGGAGGCGGTCACACAGCGCCGCTTCCCGCTACGCCGCGCGGGAAACTTTGTCCTTCCCTGGGAAAAGCCCAGCGAGGAGCCAGGCGAGGCGAGGCGGGACGCAGCTCCTGAGCCCGGGCAGGGAAACCTCCCCAGGGCGGTACCTCCGCCCGCCGCTGCCCGGCACCGGGACCTCGGCAGCCACCGGGGCCGGCCCGAGCCGCCCGCCCCTCAGCGACGGCTCCCGCCAACCCAGCCCAGCCCGCCCCGCCCCGCCTGCCGGTGAGAGGCGGGGCGCTCCTCCCGGTAGTGCGAGAAGCGTACCCGGGCGGCTCTTCTTCCCTCGTTGTGCAGGGATGAGGGCAGGCGGCTGCCGCAGCCCCCTTGCCCGGCCCTCCCGCTCCGGCCGCCTCCAGCACGGTAAGTTGTAAGGCGGCCAGGCGGGCGCTGCCCCAAGCGCGTCCCGTCCTGCTCAGCGCCGGGCAGCAAGAGGGATGCGCTGCGCTCCCTGCAGCCCGCCCGGCCGGCGAGGCGGGCAGCGCTCCGCGGCCGCTCCGCTCCCCCTCGGTACCTGCAGCGGGGCCGCCCCGCGCCCGCCGCTTCCCGCCGCGCCGAGGCAGCGGCCGCAGCTCCCTCACCCGGCGGGAGGAGCGGCTCCGTCCCCGCCCCTCCGCGCCGCTCCACGCCCGGGCCCGGCGGGCCCTGAGCGGGGCGGGGCGGCGGAGAGCGGCCGGGGCCGGGCGGGATGCCGGGGCGCTTCCCCCGCGGGAGAGCCGGCCCGCCCGGGAGCAGGAGCAGGAGAGGGCGGCGGGCCCGGCACGGGGCAGTCCGTGGGCACGGGGGACGCTCCAGCTGCTCGGCCTCTGGGAACAAAAGATCCGCCTGCGGGCTCTCCGTGCCGCTCTCTGCACCCCGTGGAGGGAGACGCTGCCCCTGCACAGCGTAGGGGATTGCGAGGCGGGATAAAGGAGGCTGTGGGCAGGGGTAGCCTCGAGGCGGCTGGAGCTGTTTCCTACAAGCTCCCTCTGCACCCCCGTGGGTTACATCTCGAAGTCTATAAACTTGGCTTTTTTAGAGAGAGCTGCACGACAAACCAGCCACTTCCCCCTTCTTCATGAAGGCGTAACAGTCTGAGGAATTTGGGGATTTTATTAATGTAACAAAAAACCAGGGTTTGCTGCAGGCTCTAAAGGCTGTTGCTTATGCCTAGAATTTACAGTATGGTATTTTGAATAGTTTCTTATCTGTATTTTCCCCACATATAACAACCCAGTGACATGCTCTACAATTATTTGAAATAGTTTGGGTTTTAACTAATGCTATATCAAAGTCGTGTTCCAGGCTGTTATGATCCAGTTTAAACCCAGAAGAGCAAAGAAAATAAAGTCTATATATCAAATGGAAAGAACTTTGAAGGTTCAAAATATATTCAAAACACACGATTAAAACCAAATGAGGTTAAAAGTTGGTGTGAAAAAATTTATTTTATTTAATAGTAAAAGAGGCAAAGAGAAAAAAAAGAAAATAAACAGAGAAGTGGGGATGGGGGATGGGGAGGACAGGGAGAGTGACAGAGGTTAGGTAGAAATATATTGCCCTTCTTAGGGTCCCAACGATTGTCTTCTGTTTTACTTGCTTATTTTCTTGGTACCTCTGAGAAGATATTTGAATCTTTTTCATACATCCATTCAAGTCTTGCAATATCACAGAGCACAGTTTAATGTCCCCATAACTTCAAAGTGTTGAGTGATCTCAAAACTATTCTCCACTGAGCTTCTCACTCCCAGGCCCTCCCATTGTTAGCCTGTATTAATGATGAATTCTTGACAGGCAGTCAAAACAAATCACTATCCATGTGATCTTAACCAAAAGTGTACTACAATAACACCAATAGTGCTATAATAAAAATATATCAAAAGAAATGTACACAGTATTTTAATACAAAATTTTACAGTTGGTGGAGGTGTAAATCAACTCTTTAAAAAAAATAATATCCTTTAGATTCCCTATTATCAAGTTGTGATGTATGGCTTTAATATCTAAAGTAACTACTTTAGTGGCTTAATAAAACTAAGATGATTAATTTTAGTGTCTACCATGCTGGGTTGCTTTTCCCTCCCAGTCCTATTTAAATTTTAATGAATAAGAAAGCTGCAGTGGTTACTTCATATCTTGACTATATTATCTTACTATCTGTGAGTTCATCTGAAGAATGTTTGGCCAGCAAAGAAGGGAATGGTCTTGGAATGTCTGGGGGAAAAGTTTGTGTGGAAGTTCACAGGAGCTTTAAATCACAAATCAGATTTCTCTGAATTGCTACTCCACATGCTATGGGAAGAGGATTTCTGCATAGGACTCCTGTCTGGTGAATCAGTGGATGGAAGTTGGGTTACCTCTCCTGTATTGTTTGCAAACACAAACTTCAGGATACTTGTACATGTTGCCTAAATCCTCACCTGAAGGAAACAGTGTTTCCAGCAAAAGACTGCTTCATGGGGATTATAAAGAGAAAGTGTTTTAACCCCTAGATGTGTCTCTAGAAGAAAAATACATTTTGTTTTATAAAATGGTCCTGTTGTAACCAATTTAATAGATACAGCTGCAAAGGCACTGCTGAGATCTACACTTCAAATATAAATTGATCATTATGAAAATTCAAAACAGAGAAAGCAAAAATGCTTTCTCTGGCATAGGCTTTCAGTGTCAACTTTAATCAGTTTATAGTGCTGGTTTTGCAAGGTACCAAACCAGGTTGCTGTTTTCTAATAATGAGACATAGTTATTGCTGCACATTTGTTTACAGTTACCTGGCTCCTGGTATGGCAGAGCTGTCCTCTCTGTGAATTCCTGGAGGTGTCCATGTGTGCTTCCCCAGACTGTGCTGGTAGCCGAAACAACCAGTGCAGCAGTATGAAAAACTGCAGCTGCCTGCAACTGGGGCAGCTGATTTTTCAACTACAGACCAAGTAGCAGATGTTGGCATGTAAAGGCTCTGATCAGGTAGTGGTTCCTACAAGAAAAAGCTAATTTTTAAAAATCAATTTACTATCATCTAATAGTAACTAGTAACTGTTATATGCTTAGCTGAGTAATGAAGAAATGTTTGCTCAACAAGAAGTTATCAAAAAATGTATGAGGCCTTTCAAAAACCCATGAGATAGCCTCTTTTGAAATCATGGTGCAAAATGGACAGGGAAAAGTAATTGTTTCAAACTAATGGATGGAGACAGTGCTGGCAGCTACCAGCCTGAAAAGCTCTCTTCTCCTGGGCTTGGAACACTTGCCTGGTTTGGCTTTTCTTTCCACTCGGAATAATGGCTTTCTCAGATAAACCAGTATTACTATTTTTGTTTTTCAGGTCCCTCCTGGTAGTCTTGTGGGGTAATGAAGACAAAGACTTAAAACTGCTCTGTTTTTCAGTTTTACAGAATACAGTGTGTGCCCTCAATCTGGGTTTGTTCCAGGAGAGTACAGAAGAGCCCATTAATGCTGTGGTCAGGGTGGTGGCACAGGGTGCAGTTTGGACACTGCCAGCAAGGCTGCACACGAGCTGAGAAGGGCTCAGGGATCCCACGGGTTAGGGAAAGGTTTAGACCAGGCAGCATGAACATGGCTGGATGTTCATGTGACTGTAAAACTTGGGCTCCAGACTATGCCCTACAGTGTGTCTCTTGACAGCTGAGGCTGCCTATGAACTCATGAATCCTTGCACTTTTAGCTTTTTCCAGAATACCAGGTACTGCAAAGATCAGGAACACAGTGGCATTGTCATCATGCAAGTTCCTTAATCCCAAAAGCCAGATACTGACTTATTTTACAAATACATTTTACAGAGTTCTCAACGCCATTTGGAAGAAAATTGATTTTTTCCTAGTTTCCTCTGGTTATTTTTGGGCATTTTTGTGACTTTGGTTATTTTTGGCCGCTTTTGTGACTTTTTGTTTTTGCTGTTTTCTTTTAGTTTGAGGAGACCGATAAGGCAGTGGTACAACTGCTGAGTGTGGCAGACATGGTAACTGAGAGCTTCTCAACATTCAGATGCCTACTAGTAAAAATGGGCACACCTTCCACTGAATAGGTAAATGTAGGGATCATTATCTTTGTATTCCTGTTCAGTTATTCATTCCATATGTGAAAATGCACAAATGAAGTTGAAGACAGGAGAAGGCAGCTGATCCCTTGCAAAGCATGCAAGAAAAAATACACAACACTCACTTCAGAACATTGTAACAAAATGATCTAGTGAATTTTATTTTGGGTAACAGCCAAGAAATCTGACATTTTGCCCAATATGGCTTTCTTCTAAAATTAAAAAGTTGCATATAGCTACAGTTGAGTCCACCAGCTACAGAAAATCTGATGTATACATTTTAAATCCATGGCAGCATCACCAGAATACAGCTTTCAGTGGTGTTTTCAAGGTGAATTATATGATAGAAGTTTTTAAATGTGCATTTAGAAGATTTTTATATTGTTTATATGAAAACATACAAATTTTTCATTTATACATATAGTACATATAAAACTCCTTGTAATTAGCAAGTATCTTCATCTGGGTATTTACCTTTGTGGATATAGCAAAAAAAGGATGCAGTTAGGGCTTTAGATGAAATATTAAAGTTCAAGACCTTTGTATATGCTAACTAGAACCTTATTCAAATAACTCAAACATATTTTTTTCCTGCTTTTAAAAGATAAGAGATTTAGCTTAAAAATACATTCATAAAACAAAGACAATATTCTCCCTGAGACTACCAGTGTGAGTTAATTTGTGGTAATCTTTGAATGAAAAAATATAAAAAAGACAATAAGCTCTGGTTTTCTCTATGCTGCAACAAATTTCTTGAGCAACACTGACATCATAAAAGGTAAAGATTGGGGAATCATGCTCACTAGCTGAAAAACAGTTTCATATATTAGTTTAAGAAGAAAAAAATTTAATACAGACAAGGGAAGGTAACTAAGTTTTAATGAAAGACTTGTATCTGTAGTATGTATTAATGGGAAAAAGTAGTGTAGTTCGTATTTGTTTGTTTGTGGCTTCTGTTTTTTTTTCATTTCAGACATGAATTTTATCCAAAGCAAGACTATATGCTCAAAATGTAGATTCTTGATTTACACAGAGATACCTAAAACAGTTTTCTAAATATTTCAAGCATTTGTTTTTGTTAATATTAGTAAAAGAAATACAGAACCTGTGGGAACAGTTTTTGTTTTAATTCAATGATAAAATCTTTGATTAGAACTAGGTGGTGAAGTCTCATAAACAATAGGTGAGGAGCCAACCCCCCTCCCCAATGAACAGCTCCTGGTTTGTGGCATTTCTCATCTTCTGTCACAATCCATCTGCTCTGAAGGCCAGCAGCTACACTAGTTTTGTTTAGCATTCTTCCTTTTAAATGTTAGCCATAGAAGGTTTTTAAATTGCTACAAAGTAACAGAACTGGGATGCATTAAACATATCCCACCCAAATTGGAGAGAGTGAGAGATATATTTTTCCTTTTACAGTTCAAGTTGTATTTATAGTAACCATGCAATTATGTTATTTGGGGGGAAAAGCCTTACCTGAAATCAAAGAAAACACATTTATAGGAAAAAGGGGGGAAAAGCATTATGTTTGTTCTACCAAAATTTATTATGTAGTAATTACAAAGTTTAAAGATTCTTCCATGTTAAATAAAAATAATAGTTATAATTACACATATTGTATAGTACCATGTCAGGTGATTCCAACAAATATAACATGAAATACAGTGCAGTTTCAAATCAGAAAGACAAATACTTTCTCATTCACAGTGTTTGACAAATTACAGGAAAGCTTGTTCACATGAGGGTTTACTTAAGGTCATGCTCTTATAAACAGTCCACATCACGCTGTGCCACAAAAACAAATCATCTCTCAGAACGTAAAGTATCGGGCAAACCACTCCTGGCGTTGTGGGTCTGGGGAAGCCACTGGTGAGGCATCAGTCTGAGGAGGGCTACATTCACAAAAAGAAAGAAAAACAACAATTATCCTACAACTACGTGAAAAGTACAACTGTTAGGAGAAGAAAAAATAACCACAGAATATTCAGTAAGGAACACTGTCTGTTTTTCCATGGATTAATGTCAGTGTGCCTTAGGATGTGATTTGATGTCTCCCTATAGAATCTGTGATCATCCACTCCATTGGAGACCATCAGCAGCACAAGTCAGTTCAGAAGCCACATTACAGGGTGGGCAAGTAATATTTTGGAAAACAAAATTATAAATCTTATAAAGAGCTGTAGTTTTCAGGAAGAATAAAAAGAGTTTTCTTGGAAAAGCATGACTGTAGAAGGTCCTCTTTTAGCATCCTTTTCCTGTGGTAAAAAATTAATTTTGAAAAATATGATGCGAACATCATATTTGTAGACATGTGCTCACAAAGACTGGCTGGCAACTGAACAGAAATACACACTTTTGTAATAATACCCATCACAAATATCACTAGCAATTGTTCATGCACACACTTAAAATATGCCAAGATACTAGAAAAAATAAACTGCTGTGCTGCAAACAGCATTTGGCTCCTCTTTGAAAACTTAACATTCTCACAAAATGAGCAGGAAAGAATAATTTAAATTTAATTACACAAATTCCTTTATCAATAAAAATTGGTAATAAAATAATTTCTACTATAGGATAACACAGAGCACAAAACATTTTAGAGTGGAAACTCCAGCATCACAGTCCATGGGGTCATGCACATGCATGTTTATAGATACCTGAGCATATTCATGCACATAACATGCACAGGAAAAAAATAGCAACAGTACTTTTTTTTAAAAGAAAAAGGTTTTCTTGAAAAATATTGTTTTCCCTTATCTATTTTAGATTCTATCATTTGATTCCCTTTATAATTAGCAGTTGCCAGGTATGTGATCTTTTGCATTAAACCAAAGGAGAGAGCAAAGAACCAGCTGTGGAACCACATTTGTGGTTCTACATTTCACTTTAAGTTGGCAACTTAGAGGTAAGAGACCAGCACCTGCTAGATACAAAGTACAGCACTTCAGCGCACTTAATATGTGGGCATATCAAGATGAAAGATTAAAATTCTGCCTCTAAAATGCCATTTTTAAATTATTCAATTTAGTAGATTATTTTGTGAGAGAATTACTTGAGACTTTAATGCTGGTTTTGATACTGGAAGCTCAGCATTAAGCACCCAAGCCTATACATTTCCTGTTGCTGTAGTAAGGTTACTCCTATGAAACAATTTCATATAGGTGAGAAAAGAGGAAACACAAAACATTCACCTAGCACGGAAAATAATTTTCTTATATAAAAATCATTATCCTATATTACTAAATAAAAAACCTTCGTGCTAGTATCAATTCCTAAATGAAAACCAGTAAATAACACAAACATCTAAAACAATTGTTCATATATGTAAACAATTGGAAGCACATGAATTCTGTTAAGGTATTTATAAAGGTTTTCAAAGTTCAAGGGTTAGGAAGAAGTGAGAGACTACTTCACATTTCAACAAGGTCTACAATAAAAAGGAATACTATAAAGAGGTTATAATTATAACGTAAAAATTAAAAACGCTGTAAGAGTACTTGTACCTCTGAAAGGCTGATTGAGCAAGTGGGATTCAGCTTAATAAGAATGCAAAATTTTCCAAAGTTAAGAAAAAAAAAAGACTGGTGAGTCAGTGCTCACCTCAAAAACGTCTTGGGCTCTTTGGGTGGCATTGGCTGTGGTAGTGGTTTGCTGCTGCTGAACTCAATATCGTGGATGGGTGAGTTAGGAATGGGGTCCAGGCGGTTTGGATGTCCATTGCCCACCACTCCGCTAGATTCCAGAGCACTTAGATTGGGGACACTCACAAACCTGTTTGTTGATTTATCATTCTTCTTCTTTTGCTGCATTAAAAATAACAAACGTAAGGAAGGCTTCTTGCACCGGGACAGATGAGGACATTGGCTAATTTAGAAGTTTTAGTGATGGCTGGCTTGGAGGTTTTTTTGAAGGAGAGGAATTGGGACAGATTGGGCTCTTTTTCCAATTGTAGTCTTCTGTTTGCTTTGACCTGAACACCACAAGTTTTCACAGAAAAATTGAATTTCCAATCAAAATGATTAGGTTATTATGATTTAGTGTAATAATCGATGACTTTATCATGAGTATATGATCTTTCAATATAACATTTGGGTTATATTGAAACATTGGTTCTATTTAAACATGTATTGGTTCTATTTAAACATTGAAGATTGACAATCTTGTGCAAAATTTCCTTTCAGTCTGTTAAACCTTTCATGTTTACTTAAATCTTTTCTTCATATCCGCGAAACAGCTCTGCTATTGAAATGCAATTACAGCAAATTTAAATGATAAAAAAATGGGTCCTTCCAACACATTTCACTCCATCACTGAGGCACATTTTGGTAACTGGACCATAAAATGTAGAAAAGCAACTACACTTCTTTTAGAGCAATCATACCCTCTCAGTCAGCAAAGCATTATAGCAGAACAGCTAAAGATAAAAATATTACTGTACAGAAGTCCAGTTTCTTGCTCAAAGAAAAGGTCTGGCTTTGATGATAATACAGCTGCCACTTCTAGACACCAGATGGCACAAGTGAACATGTTTTTTTTTCAATACTCTCTGTACTTCTCTTGACAGTATTTCAAGGGACTCAAAATACTTAGGAAATCTATTTTTATTTCACTATTTTACATTCCAGAACACATCATACAAGGGACACAGTGATCCTCTCTGTTTTTATAGATATTTTAATGCAGAAGGATGTTTCTAATAATTTTATCACTTTTCTTTTAAATGGCTGTCTGACAGGACATGGTGTGTTATTTTCTGACTTCTATCACATTTTTCATGTCCACAATAAAACACTAAAATTCAAAGTGCCTTATTTCCAAAAGTAGGAGTTTTTGACATTCCCAGAGCAATAAAAAACTTCCTTGCTCAAAGATACAATGAATTATGTATTATTTAAATATATAATAAATAATTTATTTCAATTATTTATATGCAACCCTAACAAAGAAGCTAGGAGAAAAACCCCTTAAGGGCTTATTAACTACATATATGTGAACTAAATAAAGTGAAAGACAAGTGGAATCTCATGTTCTTTCTATATAATATTTTCCATCCGAATTCCATCTGAAACAGGAGAGCTGTTCTATTTGAGGGTGGGCACAAGTTCAGCTGGAGACAGAGTCCTATTGTTTGTTTGCACTTTCTTCTCTTAGCTCTCTGCTAGCTTTGATTTCAGTGTCTGACCTCTCCAGTGTTGGCAGATGCAAATGATACTAATTGCAGACACATACTTGTGGGTGTGTTTGTCAATACACAATTAAAATACCCTGAAAATCCAACAGAAAGCTATAATAGAAAAAAGTGGGTTTTAAGCATCACAGTGAATGATTATCAGCTATAAAGGATTAAACTAAGATTGTCCCATTCATGTCTGCTGTAGTAGCTGAAGAAACAAGAAATAAGAAGAAATAGTTTGGTGAAAGTAACCAACTGTATGCAAAATACACTTGGCAGGACAATAACTGCTGTAATTAAAACAGTGTGCTAAACAAACTGTAGTTAAATCTGTGTGCTCCACAGGTGGCTCATTTCTGGAAAGTGTATGTTATCCACATAAGTGCTTAGAAAAATACTACGATTTATATAATATTCTCTATGAAACAATTTATGCTTCTGAATCAGTGAAATCTGGAGAGAAAATTGTGTGAATTGTTTCCATGAAATTCATGCAAAGTATTAAGAAACTTTAGATGTAAGAATGTAATACTACACTAAACACTGCAGAAATTACAGAAGCTCTAACACATACTGCAATGGCTGTAATTTTGCATTAATATGCAAAGCCTGTAGTAACTCATAACTTCTGTATTTTTTTTTTTTTTAAAAAAAAAAAAGAGAATGAGATTTTCAGTTTCTTTGTAATTCATTCTCCAATAATACAGTATGTGCTTTAACAAAATAACACTAACATTGTCCACAACTCATGAAATGAAAGATCAGAACGTACTGGCATACAAGACACTTCTAAAATCTAAAAATTTTAAGTGATAGAAGCATATTATAAAAATATGTGAATTATCACTATGGAAATCTGATGCTGATGTACTTTTCCCAAACACTTCAGATTTCACACAAAACAATGTTATATACTAAATGGTCATATTTTACATCTTTATAAATGGATGGTTCAGACAGACTTCCAACATTCTCAAACAACCATTGAACCTGTACCTGGAAGTCCTGGTATTGTCTCTAATGGGCCCAAACTAATTTCTTTTATGCAGTAAGCATAAAAATTAGGCATCCAGATAACCTTGGGAGAGCTGCTGGGCTTGTGAAAATCATAGGAGAATGCTGACATTTTGCAGCAAAGTTTGTGCAGAAGTGTGAAATATGCTGATCTGATGTGAAAATGCAGTAAGGGTGGCTAAAAATCACAGCCTGATCCCAAATAATGAAGCTAAAATTCCTTTTATATAACCTGAGCCTGAACCTTGATCACTGAAGCTTCTGAGCATCTGAGCTGCTCAGGTTGTGCCCCTTGGGTTTCAGCCTCTGCTTTAGAACCTTCCCAACTTCTTCTGTCTCTCCAGCTTTCACTTCCCCTTCCACGCAAGTGAAATAACCTAGGGGTTATCACAAGGAGGAAGGAAATGTCAGAGGACTCACTCCTGAAGTGGTGCAAAGGAGGTACCTTTTTATACCACCTATTTAGGCGCTCTACCACAGCCTATTCACATTCCTCAAGAAGGAAATGCTGCTGGCTTTTGAACTTGCAGGTAGCCTACTATGTCAGTGTGTACAGTAGCCTTCCCTGGTTTGCTACTCAGCAGGATGGAGAGAACTGGCAAAGGTTGCTACTCAAGTGTTTTCACTTGTATGGGTGGTGATAATAACTGAGAAGACTAGAGACTGACTTCAGTTTCTTGCAGCCTCCACTGTCCATGCTGGTTTGCCATTCCACTTCTCCATTCTACTCTATGTCTTTCCCCTTTCAGACTCATTCCATACCCTTCTCACATGCTTCCCTTTCCCCTTTTTACCCTTATTCTCTTTTACTGTCCCTTCTCCCTGTCTTTCTAATGCTCTTCTACTCTGAGTGCTTCCCAAAAAGTGCTAAGTGCCCTTGCATTTCCCATAATAACCAAGAAAAATTACAAAACTAAAACCAGTTAGGAGTGTCACTGCTCTCTGCTGCATGATACAGTTCTACCCTCCATTGTCTGTCACTTTTCCATTTTAAATTTGCAATTTTGTGACAAGAACCTGTGTTTTATGTCACACATGTCAAGCAAACCAGGACAACAGCATCAGTGGATCTCTCAACACAAAAGAAACAAACCTACACAAAAATAAGTAGACAAATGAAAAACTATGTTCCTTGTTTTGAACATGTCTGTTCAGAGTGATTTATGTATAGATGCAGGCACACACACATAGACATATATCTTTTCTTTTTACTGTATCTTTAGATTTCTTTTTCTTTACTTTAGCAATGAAGTCCATGGAACATACCTTCACCAATGGATTAATAACACCAACATTAGGGCTTGCATTAAACATTTTGTTGTAGTTAGTCTCCCTGTTTACTAGCTCCAGCTGATAGAACTTTTTGTCCTCCTAAAAAGAACAACAGATAGAAACTCCTTTTTATGTATTTTCAATCAGTTAGTGGCCAAATCTGCCAGTAAAATGTTCTCAAATGAATTTATGATTACATTTTAAAATAAACTGATAATTATAAAAATTGCATTTCATGTTTATATATTATTATATAGAATTATCTAAATAATTTCTATTTATGCATTTCCATGGTCCTGAGGGTTAGCACAACCTAATGGATTATGTACTTCAAAAGACTCAGTATAGTTCAATTCTGATATTTACTTAATTTTGATTTCCTCAATCCTTCTTGCTTCTTTATTGGGATCTAATCAGATAACCTAAGCCAGGGTGTTGTGCCTGAATTTGGGAAGCTCAGTGGGTCAGGATCTTGGTCTTAGAAACCTCAGAGAAGAAACTACTTCTTATATGGCTTACATAGCTGCCTTGTCCCAGGATTGGAGGCAGGAGACATCTGATAAAGGATGTACCAAAATACTTATTGTAATAATGTATTATGCTTGATTTTGGGAAACACTCTGTATCTAATTAGTTTTACTATTATGAGTCATTGAAACCAGAGGAATAATGTGTCACAGAATATGAATAACATGCTAGCAGGATTGGTTCTTTAAATACATTTCTAACACTTTGAATCAGATTGACTTTTGTATTTGTCAAGATATTACACCAAGAGAGCATAGAAGTCTTACAATCAATTTCTTTATGAGTTGGTCCCGCTCTGCAATTAGGTCTTTCAGTTCTGAGATAAGCTGCAAGTCTTCTGGTCTTGATTCTCTGTTTTTATATTTTTCTTCCATTTCTTCTAAACTTTATAGAAAAGAAGAATATCCCCTTTAGTCTGATCCAGTGTTAAATGAGTGAATAGTCACATTTTTGATAAGTACAAAGGAGAGTTCAGGGAGTAAAAACAGAGGATGACTTTCTTACCACCTTGAAGGAAATTAATTTCTATGTTTTCCTTTCACTTCACATAGTGAAGAAATGAAACAAAAAAGCCCCAATAACTCTAACTTTTGCTCCAGCAGCTAATAATCTGGGGAATATTCTAAAAACTTAACATCCTTCCTGTGCATGCACTACTGCATTTTTGAAAAGGGCCACTTGTAAGTCAGGCTAAAAATAAGGCATTCAAAACCACAGCATCTTCCTCACTTCATGTGGAACATACTGGAACAGAAGATACCCAAGAACACTGAAGACTAATTGGTAACTAACTCCTCTCCACAAAAGCTACTTAGTACCATTAGAGATGAAATAAAGGAATGAGCTGCAAAACAAAAGGAATAACACTTGGATATTAGGATATCTAATGTAACAACTAATAAACATTTGAAAAAAAAAAACTAAGAGGAAATTTGAAATGTCTGGTGGGAAAGCATTAAAGGAGAGAAGTGAAATAAGCCAACTGAGAGAGGAATTGTACAAATAACTGCATAAATATCCCTTGTACTTAAAGAACAAGTTTTGAAGACAGGACAATTTCAAGTTATCGTGTCTCCTTTAAACTAACATCATGCTCATGATGCTAAATATAGTTTCAAAGGAAAGTACTAAAATATGTCTCTCACATATTCAGCCCTCATGCAGATTAGCGAACCAAGTATCAGAACAGATTCAGGAAATTTAACAAACTTAGTGAAAGCAAGAAAGGAAATCCCAATCAAACTCTGAGAAAAATGTATGAATTAAATTGAATCTAAATCAGGTCAAGCCTAATTCCACAATAATAAAAGAAACTGCAGACACCTGAAAGTAGACCTAATTTTTCACTTGAGATAAATATTTTCTCTTCAAATGCAACTATGAGATTTTACCTTGATTTGCAGCTGAAAAATCAGTTAATATTAAATCATATAGATAGTTTAATAACCTTCAAATAACCTGTAAATATTCTGAGGAGATTATATAATGTAATTACATAAAACAATATGAATGAGAACAACATGGTTGTTTTTACTTGCAGAGAAGGCATCTGACTCAGCAGAACAGAAATAGCCTCAGCTGGCTTAATTTTTGTGCATACTTTTTATGCTGGGTTAAGCTACTGTACATAGATCCCCAGAGTACAGTAGATAGTTACACACAGCTGTCATTTTATTTTCAGGTATTTCAGAGAACTGGAGGTCTTTTTTCTGTTTCAAATAGATAATTTGTAATTTTAAGACTTTAGTTGTAGAGCCTTATTGATGATACCCACTCTCAAGTATTCCAGGACACATTCTCCATTCCACAAACATTCACAAGACCATGCTTTAGGTGAGGCTGAATTGGGGGAACAGGTTTGAGAAACAGCTGCATAAAACTTCTCTTTTTGGTTTTGGGGGGGTTTTTTTTTGGTTTTGGTTTTTTTTTTTGATTTTTTAAATTTGTTTGCTTTTCTACATAGTTTTCTCTTTGGACAGTTTGCTTCAGTGTGAATAGAGAAATAACACACTGAAAGGCAGGTCAGGACACCCTGGATGATGCTTGCTGATTTTAGGCCAGTGGCTGCTTCCTCAAAGCTCTAAATTGGGCAAAAGCAAGGAGTAAAAAACCAGCTAAATTCAGAAAACTCTGTGCCATTGAGAAGCAAACAACTTAATGCAGAAAACATTTAGGGTAAACAGTTCCAAAACAGTTCTGGTGGCTGCTCGTAGTACTGTTTCTGATACAAGATAAATGCAGCAAACAGGAGGTAGCTTACACCTAATCTACTGAAAGACAAGGTACCACATTTATCAGGGCATAAGAGCATGCATGTGGACAAGTACAAGGGGGTGAAAAATAGAATTTTATAACCGTTTCATTTGAAGGTAATTTCTGAGGGCTCATTATCCAGAAAAAACTAGATGTATTTTGGCTTTACTGTCCATTTGTAACTGATACTTATTTAGAAAAGCTTCCTATCAAAAATTTAGAACCAATTTCTTCTCTCTGCCATAAATCTTCCATGCTGCAAACACAAATCCCTTAGTGACAACTTCGTGGCCAGAAGCCATCAATATACCATGAAACCCGAGCCAGAAACTGTGACCAAATGGGTAACACCACAGAGAGAGAATGAAGGATGTGGAAGACAGGAAAACACTGGTTGGTGACACACCATTACATCACTTCTGCCACCACTAGGTGGTCTAATCCCTGGTGGCATTTTGATTCAGACAAACTCTTAAGCCTTCTGTTATTGTTATGCTCGTACAACCCACTTCAGACACTAATTTTCCTTATGCTACCAAGCTTGAAAATGTTTGCATCACTCATGCTACAATGTCACTTCTCAGTAGTCGTAAATACTGTACTGTTTATAAACTTGTAGAAAAAATTATTGTGTTCTCAAAACAGACGTATTAAAGTTTGAGAAAGAAACCACTTGAAATAATGTTTTCTCCGGTTTTCTAGGAACTGCACAGATTTAATCTTCCCTACCTGAAATTTTTTGCTCTCAAACCCTTAACAACTTAGCCCACTACATTCCCCTAAAGATTATAAAATTGTGTTGCCTAAAGAAGAAGATTAGCCCCCTTACTTTATTGAGGTATTTGTACATCTGCATCTCTATAGTATCTTCAGGACTTTATGGACACCAGAATAAACTATTCACTCAAACGCAGCTACATACAATTCTTTTTAATGCAACAAAACTTACGAAATTTGTAAAGCTGAATTAATTTCCTTGAGCAGCTCTTGGGTCTTATTAAAATCTGCCAGCATGCTTTGTTTCTCTCTGATGTGATCTGCTGTCAAGACATCCAGCTCTTTCTCATGTTTCTTGCTTAAATCTTGCTCATGCATCCTGTTTAATTTAGTTTTTGTTAAAAAAAGAGTTATTCTAAAATCAGACTTTTTTTCATCATGATTTTCTGCCATGCTTCTAATGGCTCTTACATAATATCAGACAACACAGAAGGAATTACTGATTCATCAAAGCCTACTACTTACTGTTCTCCAATCTTCTAGCTTATTTCATGGAAAATCCATCTCCTTTAATGCTTTTTAAAATAAACAAACATAATGAAGTTGGAAAAAAACACCAAAAACCAACACCTGAGGGAACTGCTACTAAAATATGCCAAGATGTGTCACTGAAATGTCACTTAACTGCACAGCATAGTCACCAACTTTACCAGTAAAGGGCAGAGCGTTACTAAAGAAGACTAAATGATATGAAACATGACTTGATTAAGGGGATAAATTTAAAACTGCAACAGTAATTTTTTTAAAGTAAAATGGTAAGTGAAACAATACAAGTTGGAAATCAGAGTGGAAAAATTCATACCTGATCTGCTGGTTGGATTCACTGTGTATTCTAAGAATTTCTTTTCCTTTGAACTCTAATTCCTTTGTCAGCGCACTTATATTTTCATGAAGATGCAGAATCTCCTTGTCGAGTTCAGCTATATGATGGTCTCTGTGTCTCAGTTCATCTTGTAGATCTGATATTCGGCACAAAAATTCTTTTTCCTATGATATAAGTAAAAGCAGCAAAAAATATTTTAGATAGACTCATTTCTTACAGGTGATGCCTACAATACTTGCTTTTGGAAGAAAACATCTGAGAAGAATTTTCTATCCAATAGACAATTTTTTCAGTTTTTGATGCTGACACAAATTATTATCAAAGCAAAGGGGTTTTTTATTGTGTACAAGTACAAAGAAAGAAGAAATCAAAGTTATGTAATAAATGATTTCTACTTGCAAGAAGAGTTAAAACCCACGATTATCACTGCCTGTTAAAATTGGTTTATCTCATCACATTTTCCTTTTGCCCACACATACAAGAAAAAAAACCCCACAGGTATCACTAAGATCCAGGGCCTGGGCATTTCACTTTCTCTGCCTCATCAGCATACAATCCAGAGAAACATTTTTCTCCTTTACAGTCCCATTCAGTGGGAGAAAATTGCTCAAGATGTATTCCCTGCACAAACAAAAACTGATTCTGAAGTCTCCTATCTTAAAAATATATACATAGGTCATGAATATCTTACAGCAGAATATGTTATATTTATATTGTGTCCAATAAATCAAGAAAAGTCTTTTTTTTTTCCGCATAAAATTCCAATGAAGTTCATATCTGGGAAACCCAGCTGGAGCCCATTCCAATGGCTTTGATAATGTGCCTCCTTGTTTCAGAAATGCCTGTTATGAAAATAACTTTTTCAGAGTTTTCTATTTCCATCTATTCCACTTCTTACAGTTTCACAGTATTTAATAACCATATAGTTTGCACAGAGAAAATCAGCAGATATTCCAAAATAGTTTTATGTATAATTGTGTTTTATGCCTTCATGCCTTGAGGAAATACAAGTATGTCCTAGTGCACCAACTTCACAGGGCATCTTTAAGAGCAAACAATTAAATATAAATACATATCTCCCTATATAAACACTATGTTAAAGTTACAAGGAAAAGCAGAGGAAAAATGTACATCTACATGTATAAATATTTCAAAAAGTAGCAAATATAATCATCCTGATCAGGCCACTCTCCACCTCATTGAACCCTGATCCTGTGAAATGATGAGCATTTTAACACAGGAATCCTCAGTAACTGCTTTGCCCTCAGTGCAACCAAAGTTCCTGTTTAGCAGATCATTATACAGAGGCAAAAATACCCCGTTTGGTTGGATCAAACACCAGTTCTTGTAATTTAACCTTTCTTTTCTGACCTCTCATTTAGGTGTCAGACTCTGGGCTTAAACAACACACGAATGAAACTACATCCTCCTAAATCCTGCATGACAGCACCTTGGTTTTGCCTCTGGTGCCCACACTGTTAAACCAGCAAGGAATAGCTAAAAAAGGGCTCATCTTCGACTGTCTCTGTTTTTGTGTAAAGGCTATGTCCAACAAACCCTGTTTCCACTATTATTATATTTATTAACTGACTCTTCCTCCTTGGTGCTGGAGTATCAGTAAATCAATCTTGAAAAGCCTATTATATAGGCAAATAAAGAGGTAATTTTCCAGTCCTCTTTATGTCCAGGAGTCTGGCTTTCAACAGAGCTTAAACTTTGAATTTTTAGCTACTACCAGAAAACCTGATGGTGTAAAAAATGAAAAATGAAAGACAAAAGGTGAATTAATCAGTTTGCTACTGAAAGCCAAGGTAGTTCATACTGGTTTTGGGGGCTTTGCTTTGGTGGGTTTTTTTGTGCACTTTTTGCCTTCAGTTTGATGCAATCCTTTTATTATAAGCAACCACTTCTTTTGCCATATCTCTTAGGCTTCAAAGAGAAACAGCTTTTTCCTTCCTGCTGGCAGCTGAGGATGAATACAATTTTGCAAGAATGGGCACTTGCCTCCCACGGCAAGCCAAGGTGCTTCCAGATGGCTGCACAGTTCTAAGAGGAAACTACCTGGATATAGGAGCCTTTTCTAGGCTTTGAATGAGGTTTGTAGAAGGCAGATAAAGCTAAGCAAGGAAGCTTAGGGAACTGGTAGGAACGCATTAGCTGCTGGTGCTGGATGATTTTGAAGGATTACATGTTAGCTGTTTGCTCACAACAGTTCTTGCCTCCACCAAAGGGAAAAATGAATACTGACCATGCCATTTTACAGCCAGACCCCAGGCATGCTTCCTACCTGTCGCCTGCCGAGTTCTATGCTTCTTTCAAGCTCCATTTTGGCAGCTACCAGTTCTTGTTGATGGTTGTGCCTCAGCTGGTCAATTGCTGCTGCATGTTGGTGGTTGAGCTCTGAGCGCAAGGAAGCTGGTTACCACACACAAAGAGAGAAGTTTAATTTGGACATGTTTACATTAATTAACAGCAACAGTCCAGCTCCATCTAGTATTGCTGCTGATCTAAAACACACTTTACATCAGCTAAGTAACTGTCCTGTATTTTATTCCTGTTGCTTTCTGAAAACACCAGTTCTCCATCAGGAACTTTGGTTGCTTACTCCTTCCAAAATGCCTTAAGGGTGAGATATTCCCAAAGTGAAGAGTCTAGGCTTATCTATTAAAGCTTATGGTGATTTTAAGACAAACAGTAAGGTCAACACTGAATGACTCAGAGAGAACTACAGCGTTATAGCATACACACACACACACACACACACACACACGTGCATGTATATTTGCATGAGTTGAAATAATGATTTTGGACCCACTTTCAAATTTGAAAATAGTATACCTAACATAGCTTTTCCTTCATCCTCCAGCTCAAATCGTAGAGTCTGAAGTTCCTGTTCCATCTCCAATTTAAAGCCTTCCATGGCTTGTTTATGTGTTTCTTTCAGTGCATGAAGCTCTTCTGAGTGCTTCTGTTGTAAACGCTCTTCTAACTCCTATGAAATCAAAATTGACAAGCTTTGTTCCACACCAACTTAAAGAATTTATAAAACATTACACAATAAACAACTGGAAACAAAAAGCAGGCGTTGATATACTCTAGGAAAAAAACCAGTCTAGTATTACTCATATTTTCTTATCCTCCTAACATATTTTTTCCTTTCAGTGGTTGATGGTTACCAAGATTACCCGTGCACAAAACCCATTTGGCTCACAGCTGGAAAAGCAAAAAGAATCAATCCATGGATATATCTACAAAAGCAAGCAATGTAATAAGTGCAGTTTCATAGATGGGTTTAGTGTGCACACATCTGGGGACTTCTGCTCCCTAAGGACACCCATGTTTACTCCCTATGGAATTGTATGAAGCATAATGTTCCTGGCACATATCTTCTGATCTTCAGGGCGATGATCACTATCTTCACACAAAGTGTGAAAACTGATTGCAAAGGCACACTCTGGAGCTGAACTTAAAAAACTTAAGATTCCCGCCCCCCCCAAATACCATGCACTACCAAAACTCCAATTTTAAAGCTGGTTTTGTCAAGGTTTTAAAAAAGTATCTTGAGTGGGGTATGAAAATTACCTTGCAAGTCACAGAACATAGCTAACACCATTTTTAATGTAAGAGAAACATAAAATACATTTCAAAGGAGTCTATTGACAGAAAATACATGCAAAATTAACTATAATGGAAAATTCCTACTCAAAATCAAAACAAGAATATAATACAAAGGGGAACAATGTCAATCTACCATAAAGAAATGCATGTGTTGACAATACTTTTACATATATACACACACAGCTATATGTGTGTATATAAAGCAAGACATGAAACAATGCCAGTATTAGAAAATATTTTCAATATGTCTTGTTCAGATTTAACTGGATGACAGTATTACTACAACACATCAGCTGAAAAGGAAATGTTGAAGTTATGCAGATTCTTTGCTAATTCCAACCATACACACCAAATGCTAAAATGGCAATATTCTCTACAGAATTTGGAATAACCATATGAACATGCCTTTTGTTCTTGCTCTTTTGTTTCTTCCATATTTTGAAAGGCAAGGATATGGGCTTCCTGAAGTGACTTATGCCTTTGCTGATGCTCTTCTTCTAATTCCTGGATCTCCTGAGTCAGTCTCTGTCGCTCCTGACTGAACTGGGCTTGTAGCTGTTGCAAAGAGCTCTGTGACTGGGAAAGCTGCATCTCCAGATTCTGCTTCAGTAAGGAGATCTAACCCACAACAGAACAGCAAATATTCATTAATACTAACATCAGCTGTAACGACAACATTCAGAAGCAGAAAACATTTGAAATTTTAGAGCAAGAGCATTAGCTAAAAGACAGACAAGCAATGTCACCCATCTGTTGTTAATGTTATATGTATATAATCAGAGATATAATAACGACATTTTAGTGGTTTTGTAAGGATTATCATATTGGTTGGTTAATACTACAGCACTACCTGTAAAACAATTTTTAATGGCCAAATTACCAAAGATTATTTAGGTTTTATATAAAAGATCAATAAAAATGACACTATCAAGGTCTGAAATCAAACACTTGATTGTTAAACTATTCTCGAGGGGTACACCCATTCTGCAAGGATAATCTTGCACTTGGAATAGGGGAGGACAGTCTGTGACATCAACATTGGTTTTTATATCTTTTTGTATTCTATGGTCCTACCTTACTAGTGGCTTTCTCATTTAGAAAGAAACAATACCACTCAACATAAAAAAAATTAAAACACTCGATGGATTTCCCATCACACACTTTTCTATTAGTTCAGTAAGACTATGAGTGTGATTTTTATGCTTGTTTCCAAGATCTAAACAATCTGAGTCACAAACACCTCATTTTCTGAGAAATACCTGATTTTACAAATGATGCTTTTCATCCAACAAGTATTATAGAACACTATATTCCAATTCCTTTTTATAATAATATTATACTTTGTTCTCCACATCAGATAGCATCTTTCCAGACTGAAAGTACTAAACCTGTATTCACTTTATAGCCTTGAGATATCCTCCAGATCTAGAAACAAGATTTAACCAAAAGAGAATTTTGTTACAGTGATTCAAAGGAAGGATAATAAAATTGCCAAGTGACAAAGAATTTGAATCAGTAAGGATACTTTTCAACCCTCATGGAATGGAATTATAAATGGAAGTCTGATAGTGTCATTTGATTCAGCATACCTTAAAATTAATTATGTCACATTCGTAACGACATTGCACATCAAGTTATTGAGTTAGAGAACATTCAATCCACCACTTAGCAAAAAATTAATTGCAGCATACCAAGTACAACTTCTAGCATGGACATTGCTGCCGAACACGTGGGTTAAGGTTTTTTTCCAGAAGGACACAGCTTAAAGCAGACTTGAAAGAAAAAAGCTACAGAAACAAAAACTAGAAGTAAAGCAAAAGAAAACAAAAATCAGACTAATTTAAATGAAATAAGCATAGCTTGTTGTGTTTCAGATTCGCAAGGTCTTTGTGTCTGGGAATATACACTCTACCTTTAACATACATTGTATAAATAGTATTGTACTTCAGATACCTTTAAAAAAGATTAGCTACTATTAAAGGAGTGTAGGGAAGGCCTACACAATGTTTTGCAAAACCTTTTACTAACTATATTAAATAAAGATTTCATATAAAAATTGTATAGTGTCAGACCAAAGTTTTGTCTGATCTCTGGTTTTGCCTGCAGAAAGGACCAACCAGGATTACCCCAGTAAAAAAAGGCCAAGCATAAATGTAGGGAGCTTGTCTCTGTAGTCTACCTGGAACTAGCAATGTTTCTTAAATCAGAAGAGGTATCTTGGAGCAGATTTATAGAAGAAATAATAACACCCATTATCTGAGCCCATAAAAGCTTTTAGTATCCATAATATCCTGTATCGATAAAGTTCCATGCAGATATGCCAATTTAACATGATGATCTTCAGTACTTGTAATGGAAAGGAGTGAAAAGAAGTTCCCTTTCCATTCACTGTGTTCTACTCATGTTTCTATAGCTCTCCATCATTTCCCCCCTTACAAACTTTGCCATAATAAAATGCTTTGGCTTAATGAGTTTCTCCTTGTATGAAAGTTATTTCATATCTATGATCACATTTTTCCTACTTTAACCCCTCTTCTACTACTTTTTTTAAGATTAGGAGTCCAAAGCAGCACAAGTTATTGGACATGAGAGTAAACTGTTTTTATGTACTGATTTATATGGTTTTACATGTTATGTTCTTTGTTTCTCTCCTATATTCCTAAACTTTTATTTGCTTTTGAGACTCCTCCAGAGCACTGAGGTGATGTTTTCATAGAATTATGTATCATAGCTCCCAGATCTATTTTCTAGTTGTAACAGGTCAAGGTAAGGCTCATCATTTTACAGAAGAAGTTACAATTTTTCTTTCCTTGTGTATCATTTTGCATTTACCTACACTGGCTTTAATCTGATATTTTATTGCCAAATCCCTCGGCCTTTTACAGCTATTCTATTCTGAATAAGATAAGCTGCAAAGTTTCCTACTTTACTTATTTATCAACAACCTCTAAAAGAAAACATTTTTAGCATCAGTATAACACTACTGATAATCTACCTTCACTGTGGATTATTAAATTTGTTTAATATCTATATATAATATATCCTGTATTTTTTGTCTTCACCCCTAGAAACTCACACCACTGAAGAGGTGAGTTTGCACCATGCACCTGCCAGCATGGCCAGCTCTGAATTTTCATATCTGCATCATCTTCTCGTACTACAATGTGGTGGTCATCCTTCTCCAGCAAAAAAAAAAAAAAGGTATTTTACCAAAACTTTCCCTTGGTATACTCACATCCCCTTCTACTCTAATTCATCCCATGTTCACTGCTGGGCCCTTCTCTCCTTCCCACCTTTCTGTAATCTCACACCTACCTGGTCCTTCTCTTCACCTGTAAGCCCATTCTCACTGGTCCCTTTGACCATGTTCCTGTCCCTCAGGTTTCTCACCCTTGTCCTGTCCTGTTCACCCTGGCCACCAGGAGGTACAGTGCTAGGGGAGGTCCTGCCCAGTCCTGCAGAACCTCAGGTAATTTAATGATCACACTCTAACAAGCCTTTCACAATAACAGTCAAATAGAGTCAACAACGGTAACTTAGGCCAATTTTTATTAAGATAATGTGAAAAAATGTATTTTTGTCTTGAAGTTAGATCTATCTCTCACTTAAGTTCCTGCTCCAAATTCTGACAATTGTCAGTATATAATTTATAAATAAGTTGAGCATGGACCAAGGGCAAAACCATTTTGTTTTCATTTCTGTCTTGGAAATGTGGAAAACATTTTAACTGAGATGACCAAGAGAAGTCTGACATCTGGGCAGGAAGCCATCTTCGAAGAGAACAGGAATAAGCAAGAGCAGCTCATCCTTCCACCAGATTAAAGTGACTGCAAAACCATAGCCTGAAATGAGTCAATGTCTGGAGATGTCTGTTTGCATCAATAGACTATACAGAAAATAAAGGACAATGAGGATTAAATGATTCTAGCAAGCAAGTCAGATTAGTCTACTCTTCTAATAATTTGTTTTGATGTTGAGAAGTACAAAAAAAGTTTAAAAATCAGTCTTTTTAGAGGAGCATGTGATTTTAAATAATATTTTGATTATTCAGTGCAGAGACTGATATCCTTAAGAGCATGTTTTGAGAACATTAGTGCCTCTTTTTGTATGTCCTTGGACTACCCTTTCTGTACACCTCTCTATTGAGGATTCAAAAGAAAACAACATTAAACACCTCTCTCTGAACTTCCAATACTTTTATCCCAGGTTTTCAGCACATTAAAAACATCAGTGCGAATTAAAAAAAATAAAAATAGAAAAACCAGTTTGGCTACAATTATGAGTTACACTGCAAAACTGCAAATTATAGTAGATCATCAATCCCATGCTTTGTAGAAAGCTCTGCAATACACATCTGCACTGCCCACAAGCTTGCTTGCATTAACAATGACATAAGGACACTGCTCATGTAATGACCACGTACACAGTGTTCAATGCCAGTGATACACACAGTCACACAGATAGATGAGGGGATGCACTACACAAGCTTTGATAGCAGCACATGTTCTTGTCTCAAGTATTATCATGTCTCCCATTTCATGGGCTTAAGCTGTAAAGCAGCACTGCAGGATATGCAGGTTGATTAGTGCAAGCATGCCCTTGTTCACAAGCTGTAAGTGCAAATCACTTACATTGCTGATAGATTTATGCAAAGCTTCACCGAGACAGTGCCGCTATGAAGGAAAGATCACAGGAATAAAGGGAAACATTCAGAAATCAACTAAGTAAAAGAAAAAGGGATAAGGAAGGAAGGGTAAACATAGAACATTAATTATAATTTGATCAGAGAAAAATAAGTTGAAAGCCATCTGGAAAAAATATGAATATGTTGCTTTGACTTAGTCTTTAAGCTACTGAACACAGAACAGAATGAAGTGGTTTACCATGTTATGTTTCTGACATACAGTACAGCATTATGTCTTTAACATAATATTACTATATAGACATATATTACACAACTGAACACTTTTGAAGTTATCCACTTGCTTTCTCTTCCCTTTATGGCAAAAAATTTGGGAAAAACATCATCAAGTATATGAACAGATGTTATATAAGGCCACAATCAACAATCAGCTGTGTCTCAAATATCACAAGCATATTAAGTACATCATATTAAAGATAAATTTTCACTGTTAAAGAGCAGAAAATCAGTTCAGTCATTAATAAAGACATTTCTATTAAAATACTACTTTTATCATTCTTAAAATTCAGAACCAAATGCATACATAATAGACTATTCCTGAAAGTCTCCAGCAATAAAATTATTTAATGTACCACTTATACTAGTGGTGATTACTAATGAAAACCAAAAAATTCCAACATATCGCCAAGAAAATGCTCTGTGAAATATTACTGATCATACAAATATACATAATTCATATGTATATGAAAATGCCTGTATGTTTATATATATGAATTATGTAGATAAGCACAAACACATGCACAGAACAGTCATCAGAAATTAAGTAAGAGCAATTTCAAATCCAGCATGACAACTTTCCCCTTTTGTCGCAGGTCGCTGAAGAAGATGGCTTTCTCCAGGAGACAGCAGGTATTTTGACACCAGCCTGAAAGCCTGTAGGTGGGAACTATTAGATAACACTTTGCCAAAATAAAAAAAAAAGAAATTGTTATTCAGTCTCAAGAAACTAAAAAAAGGCACAAAATAAAAATACATGCTTGTGAAATATCCAGAATGAGCTTATTAAAATTATAAGAGAGTTATAAACATTAATCTATGCAAGAGTGGAACACTAGGAGGCATCATACTCCAGCAGACAAGGCAAGAGACCAGCATCTAACAGCTCTGATTCCAACGCTAGACTTTGACACTGCTGTTCTGAACAAATCCACACAATTTTTCTGTGCTTCCTTTCTCATCTGTTTAGTTTGTTTGGGGGAAGCTGTCATGAACAGGAATGAACTCCTGCTAAATAAATGTTCACTTTTGAGAACATTTGGGACTTTGTATTGGTGGATGCACCTATTCAGCACTGTCGTACAACTAAGAAATACTTAGATTTTACACCTGAAGCAAAAAAGTTGTCACTGTACTACACTGAAGAGAAGCCCCAAGTAAAAATAAAATAATGTAAGCTAGTCAATTGGAATGGGAGCTCATTCCAACAAAATGTGCAGCAATTCAATCAGATGTAGATCCATATTCAAAAGTATGCAGAACACATTCAGAATGCGTACTCAAAACAAAACAGTACACTGTTTTAAGTGTTACTAAGAAATTTCATCATTATGAAATTTCTGACATCATTATGAGTACTTCCATAGCAAGGTCCATCCATGTTCTGGATAAAGAAAGTATTAAGAACCAAAAAGAATGCAGGCATAATTATTACTATCTGTATATCTATGATGGGGAAAAGTGATGACTAAAAAACAAGGAAGCAGGTGGGTTTAACTATCATTCTATTTCTACAGGTTGGAATTCAAGATTTCATTTGTGATGTTACTGTGGTATAAGAAACCTTTGCTCAGTTCTCTTTGAAACCTATGGGATGTAGAAGCAAATTAATTTGCTTCTTGAAAGTACAGACACTTCTGAAAACACATCTCTACTTGGTATATGTGTATTAGCTAACCTGATTTCACTTGATTTTGCTGTCTCATTTTTCAGTAGAAGCATTATCCCTCTGCACCCTCAGCATATGCAAAGCTAAGCCTCAGATACAACCAAGAAAACATCATGGCTCAGAGGAAGAGCAGAGATGCAGCAGAGCATCTGCATCTTTATATGCAGCATCTTTAGAACCCACTGATCATTGCAGGCTACTCAGCAGGACTGAAAGACTTTGCAAACAATACATGGAACAAGATTGGAACTATCAGCTCTCTTTCAACATCTCTACTAGAAGAGCTGAATTTTCAGTATAGTTGAGCAAATGTGTGTTGCAGTAAAGAACAGATTTATTGATTTGAAGCTATTCAAGCTTTGTGTTTGCTTGCTGTAATGAACAGTTGCTTGTGTTCCCATCACAGCTGTCACAGGGGCCATTCTTGGTGATGAAATGGTGTCATTTTCCTCAAGAAGGACATTTACTGCACCAGTGACATTTTCACATTTCCATTCAGTTACCTTGTTTCCTACAGGACATTAACTAATTGAACGCATGGAAGTTCTCCTGTTTTATGGTTTCTCCAAACTAAAAATTACTTTCAGCGAGATTAGCAAGGCTTGACACTTAATTTCAGCATCAGTCTTCTTATCACCCAAAGATCAGTTATGTAACACTTTCCCTTCACTGACATTTCAATGTCATATTTTGTCACAATCTGACTTGGCTATATGGTTTACTGAATTTTCAAAACACTGCTGGCAAACAGGAATTCTTGTGTAAAACCTGAGATCCAAACTGGGAAAGCTACTTTATCTGTTTTATCAAAGCAGATCTAGATTGCTATACAGTCTTTGCTTCATTTTAAGAATGACCTCCCAGAGATGCTGCTTACCTTTTTGAAGAACAAATCCTACCTGCACCCATCAGACATTAGTAAAGGAAATGTGTTTCTGAAGTGCCTAGCACAGAAGCCAAAGGGACCTTTGGCATAAGCCCATTTTATCCAGCTAATAATGGCAACAACAACCCTAAAACTCTCCCTCGAGACAGGTCTTTGAAGAGAAGCACTGATTTGTCAGCAGATGTACAGTCTCTGGCTGCGCAGTGCTTACGTGGCAGATGACTCCGCAGAGATTTGGAAAGCAGCTGTTTGCTACTACAACATTTTGTACTTGGCTCGAGGCTTCTGACACGCTAGGAACTGGAGAGCTACATCAAAGTTTGCCCTCTCTGACTGGTAAGAAAAAAGCAGCATTTAGAGTACTTTCTCTGTCTCAAAACTCAACAGTTTTCTGATGAGGAAAAAGAAGTACATACAAGGCATTCTGAAATCTTTAATAATCTCTAGGATCTAATTGGTCCTGATTTCCTCCTGGTTTTGGAGCAACCCCAAAGGGAAGGTGCTATCTTCAGGATGCCAGAGGGTGGGAAACCTATCCTGTTGCTTTAAAAAGATGGACTTTCTCTTTTCCAGTTCTAAGAATCTGTCACACTTCTAGGCAAAATCATAGAATGGCATGGGTTGGCCTAGGTATTTTGCAGATTTGAATCTGTTTGGATTTCAGAATTGCCTCTTAATCTACCAAACTGCAAATTCAAAAGTCAGTGGAAAAACAGGTGCATTTGAATGTCGCAGTAATTTTTAAAGGTTTTGGAAAGTGACTAGAGCTTCATTCATTTATTTGTCATAATGCTGTCAGGATTTTAAAGATACACCTTAACTAATTTCTCCCTTAATCTAGAATTTCAATCGTCTGCTGAATCTCAAACAGATTTTGCCCCACTTGATCAGTTCTCTCTCATTCCTTCCAGAGTCCACTGTTTTCATTGGTTTTGAACCAAAAACAAAAGCTACTTGAGCAAGTCCAGAGCAAAGAGGCTAAGGGAAGTGTTTTAAAACTAGATGCTTGCCAAAGTCTTTATCTTACATTTAAGGGAAAAACATATATAAATATAGGATTAAATTTTTGTTTTGGGGATGGTGTTACTGAGCGATTTGGCTTAGACTTCTAATTACTAGTTTTGGAAGTGTGAACTTCCAAATGTCAAATTAAACATTTTACTCATGCACAATACTAAGAATTTCATGTTCTTTTCATCCATTGACAAATAGAATTAAAAGCCTTTCCATCTCCTCCAGTTTCACTGCCAAACAAAAACGCATGACATTAAATTTCAATTAGAAGTTTAGGCTCAGGTAGACAGGTTTCTTTGGATATGAAAATATCAGCTTCAAATATTAGGCTAGACATATATTTTTAATTGAATTAAACACAACATCATGGGAGCAAAAAAAAAAACTTAAGAAGGAACCAAAAGAGAGATCAAGAAGTCCAGCAAGACATTTATTACAAAACAGAGAACAAACTCACACTTGTTAGTATTCCTACTGCGTCCTACTGAAAATACTTTGAAAACACTGATTTGTTCTGTTGCTTTTATTTGCCTGTTTTGCTGAGTAGCTCTTAATTATAAATGGTGTTTAATCAATTTCCTCCATTATATTAAAAATCTTTTAAACAAAGATTAAAATAATGATGAAGGCACAGTCTGGGCTGAACTGGCTCACCAAAACCAAAGGCTTGTAACAAACAGATGAATGTCAGGCATTTGTTTTCATGCCCAAGCTTCAGACAACACTACAATGACCAATGTGGACAGAAGAAATGCACCAACTCGTCATCAGGATCACATCTCTGCAGAGAATAGGGAGCCCAGAACAAGAGGGAGTCCTTACTGAGAAGTAGAAAGTCATGAAACCAGGGGAAGCACCCTCAGTAGCTGGCCCTTTGAGGGCTGCAGTGAGTCCAGACTATGAGATTATCCACATGCTCACGTGAAGCAGTTTCTGACCTGTTTAAAGCATAGGTTCCCATTTGGAATACAGGAGCACCAATTCTTCTAAACCAGTGGTGAGTGGCAGGATGCACACAGACAATGGATCTAGGCAGAATCTCCCAAATCTCCCCTAATTCTGTGAGGCCTGCACGTGTGACAGCACAGTCCCATTAAGACCAGTTTTGAGAGCTATACTAACTTGTCAAAATTTTTAACAATCAAACCAAGCATGCTCCTTTGGAAAAACAGGTATCTACAGAATGAAGAAGAGCCATAAAACATTACCCTGAACTGCATTCCAGGGTGCCCCTTGCTCTTTTCTCCCTCCTTGGTATGACTTTTTTTAAAAATTCTTTTGGATTTCCACATTTTAGATTTTTAAGTGCTTTTTAAACATTGCCCAACAATCTCTTACCATCCACTAGATGTCATGGTAGCCTTACTAGTATTATTGAATACAAGAATCACCAAAGCAAATTATGAGTAAGTTATTTGAAGTTTACCTCCACTCTGTTTCTGACAGGGTGCCTTTAGACAGGGTGTTCAGGACAGTATCAAGTGACAGGGAGCTGAGTAAAACGATTCTGTGCTGAAAGTTTATCTCCCTTCTTTCTGGAAACTGATACAAGGAATGTGCAGGTTATTTCTTGTAGAAATTTCCAGCATCCATTTGACAGCAAATCTTCTAATGCAAGGATTACCCAGGCTGTGGAATAGGCCAGTAATCCTTGTGCTGTGGAAAGAAAGCAGCGCTTCCTGATTTTGTTAATGTGGATGCACATCAGCTCTGCAATAAGCACCTCTACACAGACAACTAGAGATGGAGAAGTAACTGGCTCTGGATGAAGCCTGATCAAAAGCCATTTATAAATGTGCACAGGAGCTCAGGGACTTTTCTCAGCATTCCATCAACAGCAGAATAATCAGGATTTTTAGACTAGTATGTTAAGACTGAGCTTGTCATTTCCTGAAAGCCACCATTTGAATAATAACTACATCAGAAGGAAATATTTATATTTTGATACAAGTCAAAGTTTCTCCTATTTACTTTGACAGTTTAAAAAGGAGCACGTTGTCACAAAAACAAACTCTGAAGAAGAAATCTCAACATATTTTTCAAAGAAGGAGTCTTTGCAGTACGAAAAACAAACAGCAGCTACCTAAACATATATAGTATACTTTAGTCCAGTCTTGCTGTACTACTTCTGGTATTTCCATTAACAGAAGACATCTTTTTGGTGCGGAAAGTTGACAAAGTTAAGAAAGAAGAATGTCACTTGTGCTTGGGCCATGTATGAAGCTACTTCAGAATGGGAAAGCTACATATGAGAAAAAATAATGACAAAAACATTTACTTTACTGGGACATTTTACTGAAAAGTAAGGAAGACAGGAGAACCAATATTTGCACAAATATAGAAAAGTCCATCCACAATGAAAACCCTTGATTCTGTTTACTGGAAAAAACATATCACAAGAAGAAACAGATAAGAAGAATTCAAATCTTAACCTGTATGTTTCAGTGCACAGAAATGAAGGGTTGCACAAAATAGACAAAGAAAGAACAAGCTTATGCTTTCAAAAAAAAAAAAAAAAAAAATTTCCAGCTATTTTGGCCCTGGCGGTAGCTTTCTCAGCAGTAAGATGTTGTTAAGAAAAGCGTTAAAACCCCATTTTAGAGCTAAGAGGAATGGAAAGGAGCAAGCGTATCTGAATTCACTGCATATTTCATTATGAAACCCTTGAATGGATTGACATAGAAGTACTAGGTGCAATTTACAAGGCAGAAAAGGAAAAAGCACTTTCTTTTTTGTCTTCTAGAATAATTTTGTGTATCAGAGATAAAAACTACACATTTGGTGTCTATACAATGATACAATGGTTAAACTACCAACCACATCTAAGTGTTGATGGTGCTTTGCAACCAGCAAGAAAGTGTTTAAGCATTTAATCAGCTGAAAAACATTTCATCTCAAAAAGATTCTTTTATTCATAACAAAACTATACTGTTAGAATAACAATTACCCTACATGCATTCTGTGAGGGACCACGTAGCATTACTGGTATGAAAGCAAAATAATTTCCTAGCTTTATGCAAGAGCTAGATACCACCTCTCAAACATGCAACAACTAGAAGTGGCAGAAATTTGTAGAACAGAATAACAATTTTAAAAACTCAAATCAGCTTAGTACACTTTACGGGCATAATTTTCTTGATTGAAACTGTTTGGGTTTTTTTTAATTAACATTTTTATCTGTGTCTGCTCATTCAGCTTTCCAGCACCAGCCAGCAGCATTCCCAGGTGGGCATACTCTATGTTGTATTTTTCTACAGTTTAGGTGGCTATATTTAAACCTGTTTTTTCAGCCCTTTATGATTACATAACCGTTTCTACGCTTCAAGACAGGCGATACACTTCCTTGTAGCTTGCTTTTAAATCAAATCAGAGATGCGTCAATAAATATTAGAAAATGGTATCTGTATTGATGAACATTTAATTTCTGAATTCAACCTTTATGAACAGCAATTATACAACTAAGTGGTGAACCTCTAGACACTGTCTCAACATAAAGAACACACATTGGCCACATTTGTTGAAAAATCAGGATTTACAAATTTTTAGCAGAGACCCTGGTCTTGTAGTGTTTGGATAAATCATTGTGTAACATTACTGGTATAGAGCAGACCACTATTTCAGGTGTAAAAATCTGAATTGCAGAGAGAGAAGCTGGATTCCCTCTCTTCCTAATTTTATACAGGCTTCACACCTTTCAAATGGGTTTTAAATACATCTTCCAACAAATTAAAACCAGGGTGTAACAAATCCACAATTTCACAGCCCTACTGCAGTATCTCAGGCAGTTCTAGTTCAGGGTAGAATATCTAAGACATTCCAGGACCTGCTTATTTCAGTACCTTATAATTTCTGGAGGAGGAGACAGAGGAGCATCCTTATGGAGTTTATGGGTGACACCAAGCTGGGAAGAATGCCCTGGTGGAGGGCAACACAGTGGAAAGGATACCATACATTGAAAGAAATGGGCTGCTATCCAGAGGGACCCATCTAGGTTATGAGTACAGGCTGACAGAAACCACACAAAATTCAGCAAAGACAAATGCAAGGTCCTCGACACAGGAAGGACCAAACCCATACAGTGGTCCATACTGGGTGAAAGATCTGCTTTGAACAACCTGGCTGACAGTAGGCTAAACATGAACCAGCAGTGTGGTGTGGCAGCACTGAATGCCAGCATCACACTGGGCTGTAGGAGCAACCAGAAGTTTGAGGGAAGAGATCAGTGCCATCGACTTGGCCCTTACTGCACATCACCTGGAGGGCATATTCTGTCTCGTCCTCCAGCTTTGGTACAAGACACATGTTCATAGACTTGCTCATATTCAGCAGAGAGCTACCACCAAGAAGGCTGGGACTGGAACAGATATCCTCCTGAGGTAATTCTGTTTCCTCAGGTTAAAGAAGAAATGACTTTGTGGGAGTTAATATTTTTCCAGTACCTTGGAGGTAGTTACAGAGAAAGCGGACCCAGTCTTGTTACAAAGGCGTACACGTACAGAAACAATGAGAGACTACAATCAAACAAACAGAGACGGTTCTGTCTAAATAGAAAGAAAAAGCTCACTATGAGGATAATTAAGCAATAAATGAGATTATTCAGAGATGCTGTAGAATCTTCATCCTTAGAGGTTATTCAAGAGCTGACTGTTCAGAGCCCTAAGCAACCTTCTAATTCAGAGCTGAGTTCAGCCTCCTGAGACCTCTTCCAGCCTAAGCAAGTCTGTGATTCTGTGATCCAGGTCACTACAACTCTCAGAGACTATCTTTTGTGTACTGCAGTCAGGAGGAACTTAGTAAAAAACATTTATCCAAGAGTTAAGTTATTCACCTCTTACACTAAGGTCTGGAATTCTCTCTCTTTCAGCTGCAATGGATAAAATATAGATTTTTACAGAGGGAAAAGCTTAATTCCCTAGTGCCATTTCAATCTCTGTTAAATACCTACCAATTCAAACAGTGGTATGGAAAAGTCACAGCTGTTTTGAAAAAAAATAGTCCTCACATGCTGTAAATCTATTTGCATACAGTTCTGATACAGTAAAAGATACGAAGAAAAAAGAAAAACAACCATTTTGCATATGGAGACCTTTTCCTATGTCCAAAAATTCTCTAGTAAATTCTCCTTACTACAGTCAGCTTTCTCATTCCTAAATTTCTTGCACAGGCAGAAAAAAAGTTAATTTTAACATGGTAATTTTCCATTCCGGAACTGTATGTTCGATTTAACATGGTATTTTTGAAAGGCAGAGATAAAAGTATGTTAAAACTATGGAAAGTTAAATATACCCCTTTCAAGGGATATTCTACCTGTACAGGTAGAAGTGAAGAAAGTAAATGAAACTTGGGTAATGTGAAACTTAGAATCAAATTAGTCCAATTCTCTTCATACTCCTGTTGTAAGAAGTAACAGACCAAGAACTTTGTAAACCTCCAGCTTTTATGAGCCCAAACCACAAGACTTGACAAGCTTAAATTCCCCATCAGCAAAATATATTGTGATGTGCTCCTGGGGGAGGCTGTATAATCAAATCTGTGTTCAGTTATTAGATTTCCCAAATCAGACAGCAAATTAAAAGTCATCCCACAATAACACCCTGAAATCACTTTAAGCCATTTCAGTCATTTACTGAGTTCCAAAATCTGTTACTTGTACTTTAAAGTATGTTTGTTCATTATCAGCTATTTCTTCAAACTGGAGTTAATAAAACCAGTTATGGTTTGGAAAAATACAAATCAAGTATTTTCTACAGCATCAATGGTTTGGAAAAAGTACAAAGCAAGTATTTTCTTTGAATTACCTAACATAACTGAGATGGTAAATAAGAGTTACCATTAAAAAACCTCAGTATTCACACAAAATTATCCCAAAATAATGGCCAAAATCACTTAAGACATAGCTGTAATAAATGGATCATAGAAATTGAGACACATTTCGTCTTCTCAGAGACTTGTACAGTGTAATTCTTGTACACATAGGGGATTATTACTTTTGTAAATATAGGGGATACCTTTAAGTCCAAACAATTAGCATTGGCAGATATTTAGCAGCACAACAGGTGAGCAGCCAAAATCAAAACAATCTTGTAGTGAAGAAGCAAGACTGTCAACATCCTCTCCCTCCTCCCCTCAAAACTGTAAAAAGTTTTATTCATGTGTAGTGTAAAGAACAACATTCATATAATTAAAATTATATCCACATATTATTAAAATATTTAATCATGATTAGATTAAAAAGCCCTAAAAGCTAACAAATTTAATTTAAAAGCCAGATATCACAATTGATTTCATTTACTTAGTTGGTAATAGGCCAACAACAATTAAGTTGTGATGGCTTTCTAATTCTCAAAGATACCATAGTTAGTTACCTGGTCTAAAAGATCTTCAACCTTTTTTTGCCATCCATCCCTTGCTGCATTTTTTTCACGTTCTTTCAGCTGCAACAACTGAGTCATGGCTGCCTTCTTGTCTTCTTCATGCTGCAGCCTCAGCTCTTCACGAAGCTTATTACATTCCTGTCTAAAAACAAAGGACAAATAACTAAAATGCAGTGGGACCTTGTGCAAGAAGTACAAAAAAATTACAATCTCAGTAATAATTGGAAAATCTTAAATAACAGAAACATTTGCTTTACATTTCATTTGATAGTACAGTTGCATATAATATATAGTTCATTTATTATTAAAGAATAAAAAGAAATAATACTTGCCGAAGATTTTCTGTCCATTTTATTTCCAAGTCACGTGCCATTCTGTCAACTTTGAACTTTTCCTCCTCTCTCATGGCAGCAATCATTGCCTCGTGCTGCTGTCTCTCCTGATCTAGTTCTCCCTGCAAGTACAAACTTTACAATAGAGACTGATCAGCAGCAAAAGTGTATTTCAAACATTAAGTGAGTGTATTTATAATAAAAATATCAATTACAATTGGCTCAAAAATTTGAACTACAACTTCTTCAGTGTGAAATTCCTAGTTATCGACAATTAATGCTTATACATCTGATATTTCTTATTTGTGAAACAGAAGTCTGTAATCCTATTGAAAGCAATTTTCCACTAAGTCATTCTGCAATCTTTTCAAATACCATTAATGTTGAATCACAAAATAATTTATGTTGCAAAAAACCTCAAAAGGTCAACAAGTCCCATTCACTGAAGGACTTACTTTTCACATTAGAGCAGGTGGCTTAGGTATTTTGAAAAAAAAAATAATCAAAGCATTCTTTAATTTTTAAAGCATCATATATCCAGTATTTGAATTTCAAAGTGTGAGCTATCTGTTTGTGATACAAAGTTCAAAGTTCATTTCTGTTTCTCAATGGGACAAGCCTGCTAGAAACAAGGTTTCACAGTCTGAACACAGGGAACACCTTTAAAATTCCCATCAATTTCTGCTGAAATTTTACCATAATCGAATAGGTACCACTTAGAAATACTACTTACATGAATGTTGTTCAGCAGTGCTTGCTTCGTTCATGAAGCAAACATAGCCCCCTGAATTGAATTATTAATTTTTAAAATGAGACCTTTTCTGCAGCATTTTGATAAATTTAAAAATCTGTTAAGATAAATTTTATTGCCAGTAACCTACTACATATGAATATTTAAATGTTTTAATAGATGAAGAGGGCAATACTGGTTAATAATAACATTTATAGACATTATAAAAAAACCAGAGGAAGTTAAAACTATAATACTGTGCACCTCTAATGACTATAGCTGAAAGAAATTTAAAAAATACCAATAAGCTGTTTCAGACTGGTTTTGTTAAGAAAATATGAAAACATGTTCAGTGAAAAAAAAAGTATAATATTTGCTGCTCTATGCCAAATACTTCTGTGATCTTGTAAATGTACATTCTTTACTGAGCAAACAAAAAGAAAATGTTTGCGCAGTATTGCAGTCAATAAGGTATTGACAGACTAACTGACAGTTCTACATCCATCTAAGCCAATTAAAATGACAATATATTTGTGCCTAGGCAAATTAATTGCTTAATGGTATAAAGTGGTCTCATTTTCTAGGTGACAGCCTGCTATCCTTACAGATATCCTAGCATATATCTAAAAATTATTCTCAAGTCCTTACTGAATTTCCAAATTCAAGCCTGAAATGAAGACTGTGCCCATTTTCCAAGGAAAAGATGGCATATATGTATTCAAATAACTCATCAAAAAGATTTCTGTGAATTTCAGTTAGTAAGCTCCAGACCTTGTTTTGCATCATGACATGAACTGTCTGGAATTCAAGTGTTAACTCATATCCCTCAATGAAATTCTATTAAAGCCCTGAACATATTTTGTATGGACATGTTTTAGCAGCTACAACTTACATTAACCATACAAAGATATGCCTGCAGCACTACCTGTGAAATACTAAAAATGTTCTGAAAACAAAAAATACCCACCGTGAAACAACCAACCAATAAAATTAAAATAAGAAACCCCCAAGCCCCAAAAGAATCTATTCTAGTTTCCATTTTTTAAAATTTCTTCTCAAAATAGAAATCTCTCCTTTAATGAAGCCATATGAGGCTCCTTCTGTCATGGGTACCCCATAACACTTCTAGCTATTTAAAAAACAAGACCAAAATCACCCTAACTCTGCTTTGCACAACTTATTCTCCAACAGCATGGCTACCTCAACACTATACAGCGAATCTGTGGTCTCTCGCAGTCTTGCTCTAGTTAATTCTAGTTCTTTCTGGAGTATTTCCTGAGCTTCTTGAAGACTGGAGATGTGTCCTTCTGCAGTCCCGAGGCCTTGCTCACTTTTTCGTACCAGGTCTTGCAGACGACACACCTGCGACATTACAAAAAAAAAAAAATCCTGTAATTTCCATAATTATTACTAATGGCAGCCAAGCCACCCTGGTGTTTTTTAGTGTTTCCTAATTCTGAGCTAGATAAATTTTTAGTTGCACTGCCTATTCTCCTTTAATATCACTTAATGCTTCTGTATTTAAAAATAAATTCCTGTAATATTATAAAAGCAAAGACTCAAAGGATTTTTACAAGTAAAACAAAATATATCCAAAGTGTTTGAAGCACGTTGCAAGGAAAGGGGCTATATAAAAGATCTGAAAATGCCTCTTAGTTGACTGTGAGAAAGCATGTTTTAAGCAAATTAATGAGAAATATTTCAAAATACATAATATTTAATCTAATATATAAATTAACTTGTATTAGAGTTTAAGTTTCTGTTTTCAGATTGCTACCTGTCCAAACTGTTTAAAACTCAACCTAGCAACTGTGCATATAATGTAATAATCTCCTTAACTGCTATGTAACAATACTCTTTTTTTCTGCCTGCTTGTGCTTCAGCTTTCCACCTGTAAAATGATGATACTACACTTTGCTTCAAATAAAAATATGAGAGATTGAACACTGTTCACCAGCTACAGGAAAGAAAAAGCTTTTTAAGTATGTAGGTTGGAAAAACAGAAAAATGGGAGGCAGGAAGGAACAAAGAACAGCAGTTAACTGGAAGGGCATTTTTTGCCAAAGCAATAGTCTATGCTATTGCCTTTGTAGGTTGATACAAATTCATTCACAATGGGACAAGTGTCACAAGAAAATGCTAACTTTTGGTTTACAGGCATGGACAGGTGTGATAAATAGGTATGATTCGTGCTGATAAAATTGAAAGAGTAATCAATATTGGTACTGTAATTAATATTTGGGAATAAATAAAATGGTTAAAAGTTGTAATGTTAAAAGAAGAAAGGGAGAGGAGGGACTCCACCCCCCCCCCCGCCCCTTCCGGCTGATGTTCACAAGGACAGGGCCTACCATATAATAATTAATATTTGGGAAAAGTTGTAATGCCAAAAAGAAGAAAGGGAGAGGAGGGGCTCTACCCCTCCGGCAGATGTTCTCAAGGACAGAAGTTGAAGATAATGTTGCTAAAAATGAACAAAAAAAGAACCAGAGCCTGGTTGGGTCCCAGGAAAATGCCAATTGTAAGGGATTTATTGCTTTGATATGTAGATGCTGTGATATGTTATCCTTGGCTTGCATTGTACTAGCTTAGTGCGCATGTGTAACCCAAAGGTGAATTAAAGGACATCGAGGAAGAGGAGAGGCCTTCATCAGTGACGACCCCCAAAGACTTGTGTGACCACCAAAACCAGTGGTGGAGCATGCGCGGTAAAGGTTGTGATGAGGGTGGAGGAAGAAGTGTGATGAACCGAAAATGGGAGGAGATGGCATTGACACATGGCATATAAGGGGAGAATTTTCACTTGGCAAGTTTGTATGTGAGGTGGCAAGGGTCCAGAAGCCCTGCACTCCGTACCCCACGGTTATTTTTTTCCTTATGCGCTATTATTAGAACCAAATTATCCCTTATTTATATATTTTCTAAACTATTCAATTAAAATTGCTGCTATCTCAAATATTGTTTGGTGGTTTTTTTATGAGGGGATAATTGGGCAAACATAACAACAGGTAAGAATTGTAACCACTCTTCCAGTTTGTTAGAATAATTATATACAAATACTGTTTGTCAGACACAGAGACACCACCTCCCTCTCCCAGAACTCTCTCCCTCTGTCAACAATCTGTCAAGTGTTTAAAAAGTGGAACTCCTCCTTTTCTTCTCAGAATAGAATCCAAAATTTCTTTGGCATGACAGATCTCAGTGAAAAACTCCTGTAAAGTTGTGCACTTGTCTCTGTGCTCCTTTGAGTTATATTCAAGCAACCAGTTATTCCCTACAGAGCACTGCTACCTTCAGGTAGCAGTGCTACCTACATGACAAACTGTCCCCAAACTGTATTGATACCCTGGTAGTGCACTGCTGTCTATGCATCTGATAGTGGCATCATATGAATAGCAGTCCTGTAGATCTAAAGGATATGGGAGCAGGCAGGAATGCCACTCATAGGGCTTATGATATATTCTGCTCCTGACGAAGAAGTGATGGAGGCTGTTTAAAATGATCCTTAATAACATCATCAGAAATCCTTTGCATGGAGACAGCAAGTCCTTAGATGACTGTGCCAAGTGATACAAACATATCAACATTCTAAAAAGCCTTGGCTGGTCTACAGTGAAAGGAAGCACAACTACAGAGTGAACAGCCAGTCTCACCCTGAGACACGCATGAGAAAGCCACTATTCTGACTTAACCCAAACTCCCAAAAACATCTCTGGCAAGTATTCAAGATTACACTGCTCTTAAATAGCTTAGTACTAGAAGCAAGCCTAATGAGGCTTGAATCTTCCCCTCATCCTTTAGCTAAGATAATTGCCACCAGAAAGTCTGTGAAAAAGAAAAGAAGATGGCACAGGCTCAAAAGCAGCTTTCTCAGCAGGGAAGCTAGAACTGAGCTAGCATCTGCAGAACATACAGAATACAAGCCTACTGTTAAATTACTTCTGTAACTTAAAGCAAACCAAAAAAAAGTAAGCAACAGTAGCAATGTAAGCCTAAGCTAATGATGTGTCAGACACATCACAGGGAAGCTTCTTCTAGGTCAGTGAAGGCATTGAGAAACCGCTGTTAGTTGTCAATAGAGATCTATGGCCAAGCTGTGGTTGCAACTAAAGCACTTCTTTCATGTGCTCAAGATAAACATAGTAATGAAATAAAACATTTCTCCTCTGTACTATATGGAGTGGATTTACAGACCAGCCCCAATTTATTGCCTGTATGGTTTCTCTCATTCTTTCACTATGCACAATATATGGTATTACATTTATCCTGGCAAAGGATTGTATATAAACTCGAATACGGGACAGCAGCTGGACCTAGTTCCCTATTTTAGTCTTCTGTTCCTTAGCTTTGCCTCTGTTTGGCTAACTTTCATGCTGATGGAATTTTCCAAGCCTAAATTTGATAGCAGTTGGATAATAGAAACTCATTCTTAAAACATTTCAAGTTATTTCCTTCAAGGAAGCAGAAAGTTTACTGCTCATGAAGCCAAGAGACACTGATAAAGAATAGCTAAATTTAAGCCTACAGTGCTAGATGATGACAGAATGACAATAGTGCTCTACTCAGATCTAATCCAGAAACAATGAAAATTAGAATACAACACAGAAATCTAAAAATAAATAACTAAAATTCCTGTAATTTTGAACTGAAAAATAAAGCTGTGTAAGATTTTGTTAAGATGCGTAACAAATAAATCATATTTTCATCAATTTGGATGCAGGTAAGCACACTGTTAAAAGAGAGCAGTTCCAGCTCAAACTTGCACCTTCCCTAAGCTCTGAAACAAAGACAAACCCTAAGGAGGAAGAACCCTCCTGTTTAAAGAGCTACTCACAACTGACTGATCGGCAGAGCTGCTGAACTCTAAACGCAGGAGGTCCAGCTACCCTGGCAGTGTATAATCTCTGGCATATCCTATCTGGTAGGTCCTACTCTGAAAGTGTATGTTAATACATATTTTCAGAATATACACCTTAATATATTAAATCAAATACATTATCAAGTTATTAATATAGTAATGTATCAAAAGGTTATTAATACAGTAATATATAATGTATTAACAAATAAAATCTATACTTTTGGAAGAGAAAACTTCCAAATTTAGTATATTAAAACGTCTGCTCTCTCCAAATGTTGTACAGTATAAAAAGCAGTAATGAAAAATTTTGCTGTAAAAAAACACCTAAATTCATGTCTAAGTCTCTCAAAGCACACACTAAAATCATGCGTAGGGCTTGCTGAACAATAAAGCTGAAGAAATATATTCTTGAAACAAGGCAGAAGTTCCAGAGAACAACGGTCTGATGTTTTTGATATCAGTAGAAGGTACTTCTAGTTTCAAAATACTGTATTGTGAAAAGGTGGTGATTTCCAACTAAAACAAATTAAAACTGTCTTGAGATATGATATATTTAACATCAATTGCATGTATCATGACATTACAAATAATCTGGGTCTTTCTTAAAAGTATACTTAAAAGTATTTCCTATCACCTTTTGATGAAAATACATGAAGAAAGACAATTTCCAAGTCAGGAAACTGACCAGAATTTATGATGTGTTAACCATAACCAAATAAGAGTTTACATGCAGTTAAATTTCCCTCTCTCCTGATGTATTTTGTGTAGAGGCCTGTGTACCTAATGAGAAGATAAAACTAATTAAAAATAAAGAGCTGTTTATATCTGCTGTTTACATCTCTTTTGTTTTGTTAATTTTGTAAAGGACAATAAAATCATTGCTCAGAAGCAGTTAACTAACTTGCCATGTTTTAAGAATACTCCACTCTAAACAGAAGTAAGGCATTAAACACTCAACAGCATAGTCCTAGACCCTGGAGTCTAAGACCACTATTGATGAGATGTGGTAATGAAACAAGCAAGTTAGTCCTTGCCTCCTGATTGGCAGAAGTCAGCTTTGTTGTCAGCTCTTCCTTCATGTTTTCCAGCTGCTGTCGGAGCTGATTCTTATCATCCTCCAAATGCAGTTTCTCCTTCTCAAACTGCTGCTCCAACTCCTTCAGAAACAGGAAGGATGGAAGAAATATTAAATACTTGCCATAGAGTCATTGCAAAATACAGATCTACCACACAGAAATGATTCTAACCAGAATAAATACTTGCAATCTCATCCCTTTCCTTAAATTGTTAGAGCATGAATATTTATATCCTTTTTCAACAGATGTAATTCCCAGTTTATTTTATAATTTAACATCCTTAAATCACAAAATAAAGATTAACAGGACTTTTCTCTCAATTACTTCTCAGTTATCAAAAGCTTTAAAAATATATCTACTTTCACAGTTTTTCAGTCTGAGTTGAAAGAAGAATTTTTCATTTTCTATAAAATGACACTGATACATCTGCATGTCTTTCAGCCTTTACCCATCCACTTCCTACAAATAATACCCACAGGAAAGAATAAATCTTAAAATCCAGATTGAGCTCTGTGAAGTTTTTTAGAATGTTACAATTAATGAAAAAAAAGCCCCACACCATATATCTACTACATTTATGTAGAACCAAATTACTTTTCAAGTTTAACTACATGGAAAGAATCAAGTAACACCCGTTTTCATCAACGTTTATGGTGTAATAAAGGCTGAATTTTGGCCAAATTCTCAGCCAAAATAACTGCTGGATTAATTATATTTCTCTTACAGGAGCCTATGTTGTGTGTGTGTATATATACACACATAAATGTTAGAAACTCATATTTTTAAGGAAAATTATAAATTCATACTTCAGCCTTATTAACATTCAGAATACATTTTCAGAAGAATATTTTTTTTCACAAAACACTTTAAAGGAAACATACCAAAATTGAGAGTTTTATTACATATTTCAGTGAAATATACTATATAGCACACAATACTGTGAAGTTTTAGTGAAGAAAATTAAGGTTTCCAAGCAAGGTGCTCCAGAGTCACACCATAAAAGGCTTCAAGGTTTTCTATGGAGCTAAAGGCTCTTTAATTAACTCCTTCCTAGGAACTCAGCTGAAATGCAAGGCTTAGTATCAATTAAATGCCTCTGTGCAGACCTGGGCTCAGGTTTCCCAAAAATCAGAATTATCTCTGAAATAGCCATGAAAATACATAGACCAGAGCCAGCCTGAAACAAAAAGTACAGTATTGGTAAAATTCGGGGAAAGAGGGAGAAAGAACTAAAGTATTAAAGAGGAAAAACAGTCACTAAAAGTTATAAAAGTCTAAGGAAACCCAATGTTTCCTGCTGCAAGGCAGCAATGCTGTGTCAACCCAGCCAACTCCAAGAAGCAACAGAGGCCAAGCCTTCCTCATCCAAACCCAAAGATGCCTCAAGTGTTTAACAGGGGGCAGAAAGCACATTAAGCAGTTTGTTAGTTCTAAAACTGCTTTAGGTTATGTGGCAGGCAATAAATGATTCCTGCGTACACTGCTTGCATGATCTCTTCATTCATGGTAGAAGTTGGTCCGAGCGACAGAACAAAGGGTTACACTGTCACAAACTCATTACTAAACAAGGTAAAATTCAACAAGTGCCTGCCTTCTTCACTGGGTCCACATGAGTCAACATGTGGGATAAATGCTCCTTGCTCAGTGAAACTTGATCAATTTGTCTTGTTCATTCTGAAATCTGCTGTCTGCAAAATCCCACTGGTGCTATTTAGACCCTATTCTGTTACCAGAGCAATTATTTCTCTGATGATACTTGTCAGTACAGCTGTGCGATACTGCAAAATTATTAGCAACTCTATTTTCATAATCCTCCTGATGCCATTTTTACAGCTCATTTTATAGATGGAAATACTGAAGCAAAAAGAAATATTTGAGCTATTTTTCGAGTCCTACTCTAATTCTGCTGAATTCTCTTCTGTTCCCCAGATGCATTTCCCAGGCTTCCAATGCCAATGAATCCCCATGTCCTCTATCCCAAGGCTCTTGGTACCATGCTTCTTCCTCATACAAAATTCAACTCTGCTCCACATTTAAGCTTGACTGTTGTACTTCTTGGATTACTTGATCACCACAGCATGTGCTTAGTGAGACAGGTTTGACAGAGGAGACAGTGAAATCTGATTAGATTTAACATCAGTGAAATCGGATTGACTGAGATCTTGATCCCAACATCTCTCCATAGCTACTTTTTCCTTGATAAAATAATTTCATATTTCTCACACTTAGAGATGTGTTCCCTATTTAAACTAGTTTAGTGATTTAGGAAAAAAAGTTTGTGATCTCCTTTTGTTTTATTCTCCGTATTATTTTAGTAACAAACAAAACAAAAGAAAAATAACCCCACATCTTACTGAAATAAAAGAAAAATATACACAGAAAACCTAAGAGACATTGGATTAATAACAGGCATGTTTAAAGTTTTAAAGAAAGTGAACCTGAAAGATCTGATGCATATATGTCTCTGAGAGTTGCTTCAATTACTGGGCGACAAAAAATATTTTGGATTTATTAAAAATTGACCTAAGAAACAATATACTAATAGAAAAATTTACAAAAACAAACCAAATCTGAGATGCACATCACTAACTATAACCATGGTTCTTGGTATGTTTCCTGTGACCACATCAAAAGAAATATAACAAAGCCTCAAATTAAACACTTAATCCTGTATTTCCTGTGCAAGGCAAAATTTCTGTATAACACAAATACAATCAGATCAGGAAATAATAATTTTAAAATGGGCCTCATCCTGAGAAAGTAAAGGCCAGATTTGTGAAATAAAAATGCCTTTCAGTTTCAAGATTCCAGTCAAAGGTAAAGGTATAGTTGCTGGAGAGCGAGCTGCTGTATAGTACAAAATTTTATGATGCAAGCTTAGAACAGCTGTTGTCATCTTTGAGTACACATATAGCTTAACAAAATATCAGTCCTAATAAAATATATTTCTGTACTTCTGGACTGGCAATGAAAATGTTAAATGTTTTAATAATATAATCTTTCATCTCCTTCAGAAGAACGGATCTTGATATACCAACCCATCTGAATATAGGTCACAAATTCCAGGAAAACAAAACCATTATACTTGAAAATGCATTTGTATAAATGGAGAATTTACTTCTGTATGCAGACAAATGATAGTACAAGGGCTTTTTTTTCCCCAAGAAATTTGTTATTTTTCTAAACGCTAAGCAGTTTCTTCAGAGGCTTGAAGGTAATTCCAATTTAAGTTTGCCATAAAACAAAATCAGGCAGTACGAGATGCAAACTGTAACAGTTGCTTTTTGTTTGATTACTGAGAAAATAAGAACATACCATCTGCAGTTTCTTCTTATCCTTATTAGCATTACTGTGTGCAGCCTCAATTGCAGTATGGTGTTTCCATGCCAATTCTTCTAAGGTCTTGGAATGAGCCTCCTTTAACTGTGCAGCCTCTCCTTCCAATCTTGCTTGTAATTTAACCAGCTCCTTCTCATAATATTCACGTTGCGTTTCCCTTGCTTCATTTACTTTCTATAAAGTACAGGAAAAGAAATCTATTCAATAGTAAAAAAATCTGAACAGTAAGGAATAAAAAAACCCCAAAAACATTACTGATGACATAAATCTGCAAAAAATTAACTTCCATATTAAACAAATTGAGCAAACACTAAGCACTGACTACGTGATTCAGTAACCAAAAGGGTAATTTTAAAAGATCCATGCAAAACAATACATACTTATTAAAAAACTCTTTTTTTCCTCTAATCTGGGAAAACAACAATCGAGTATCAAGCCTATACAGAATTTCTGTTTAGTATTTTCAAACACGTTCAATGCATTTTCAGCAAATGGCTTTTTAAACTGTCCTTTAATCATTTCACATTTGTCCTTCCTCAGGCAATTTAGATATTAGGCATATACACACAAGGTCATAAATCAAATGAAATTGTTAGAAGATTGTCCAAAGCAGTCTGACTGCATTGGACAATCTTCTCACAAAGAAGCATTTCATCTGAATTCCCTTTAATCTCACTTCACACTCTACATTAGTCATTCCTTGTTGCTACATGAGATATACTTGAAACATACTGGTCCTAGTCTGGTCATATCAAACAAAAATTAGAGCATAATATTTTCTTGTCTGAGAATTCCAGTGGTTTTGGTTTTATTCAACTAAAGCCAATAAGCTGTTTAACCTTCTCCAATGCCAGAATTTGCTGCCTTTGTCGCTCATCCAGACTCTGTGTTTTGCTTTGTAATAAATTTCTTTCCTCTTCCAGCTGGGACAATTTTTCCTTTAATCTAGACTTTTCTGATTCCAAGTCTCTGATTGTAACTTCTTGAGTCATTTGAGTAGCTTGAAGCATTCCAATGTGACCTAAAAACAAAACAGCTCTTTAAAACCTCATAGCATTGGTTTCATGCAATTGAAGTGCACACATTTACATTCCAGTGATAGCACCACTAGTGGAAGCTTGCATATGGATCTCTCTTGTCTTCACTGCAATACTCATCTTCCTATCCACTTCTCACTTGTTTAGTTTTATTGTAAAATGCCTAACAACAGCAGAGCACTTGGTGCTGGGGCACCTTTGGTTTCAATTTTCCTTGTTCAAAGTTGCACGCTGACTCCCAAAGGAAAGCAGAAGTAGGCAATTGTAAGAACACTGAAGAACTGATCCCACTAAACCTGCATATTTCTATCCTAGAATAAGATTGAAAACAGAAAGCAGAACACTTATGTCTAAAGATAAACATGTCATTGTTTTATCAAACTCAAAATTTAGCTGGCATACTAGATACATAGCTTTATCTGTTGTAAAACTTAGGGAATTACACTTTATTTTGCTAAAGCAATATGACTACAAGATATAACAAAACACTCTCTATAGTAAAGTATGATCTAAATCCTTGCAGGTTGGAGGCTTCCTTTAGTTTCTTTATATATATTTTTGAAAAGAAAAACAAACTAAGTACAATTTCCAACTACACAATATAATCATCTGTCCTTCACGTAACCAGCTGACAAAGGTTTATGACTTCAGAAATTTCTGTCTGTTCTTCTTGATTTAAATATTATTGTAGGTAACTGACTAAAGGAGTGAAATTACTGTTATTTTGGGAGAGGCTTTGGAGTGAATAGCAGACTGTTTAGAAAAAGAGGATGCTTCTAGTTTAGTCCAACTGAAAGATGAGAGACATTATTTACTCTGAATAATTTTCTACTGTTTTTTTTGTAGTCTCAGTTTCTAGGAAAGACTGTTGTTTCCCTTCTCATTTTATTATAAACTTCAAAAATGACAGGTTGAATGATAGTTCAGTTTTATAACAAAGCATTGCTTTTAAATTTAAGTCACTAAGGAATAGCTATGAAAGTGGAGGATATGCTATTTCTCACATGACAAAATCACTGAGCCTCATGATTAATTTCCATTTGTTATAAAAAGAAAGATGTGCCAAAAAGGAAATTGTTTGTTGCCTGTGGACACAGATGTGAAGGGAAGAGCTAGGAGATATATAATGAAATTCAAAAATTAAAAATGCCTCAAAATTAATAGTAATTTAATTAAAAATGCAAACTTCTAATTGTACTAAGCCCTGGAAAATTCTAGAACTTTTTTTGACATTTTTGTTTGTAAAACTGAAAACGGAAGACTTAGGTCAATGGGTATGCTTAGGTTCTGAAACATTTTTTTAAAATCCTGATTTCAAAAGTTCAGCCATTTAAGAAAGGTATTTTCAAACCCAAAATTTTATAATCTAGCAATAATATTAATAATAAGAATAATTTTCATTTTTTCATACAAGTATGTAATACATATTTCATTCTAAGTACACACAGACACTGATCTAGAGCTTTTGTCCTTGCAATACCAAAACAGAAGACAGCTTTCCCATTCCTCATGCTCTACAAAAAAGGTGTGAAATGCAGCAATTTCCTTAAAAGTTGGGAATCTCAGAATAAATGGAAGAAGAGTATTTTAAATGCACCAGAGAGACTCAACAGAGTGTTCTAAAACTGCAATATGATGATTAAACATTCTTTATGGTAATTAAGTAAGAGAATTCAGTTTCTTTGAGGATGGATTTTTGACCGTGTGAGCTGAAAATCAAGGAGATGGCAGTGGGCCAGCGTCAGAAACCATTTCTGAACAGGCTGGCACCCAACTACCCCACATGGCAATGGCTTGGTGACACCACTGCAAACAGGGATCCTGGTTCTTGCTGCACAGTGATGCTCTAAAACAAAAAGGTACTGCTGACAGCACCAATGAGCTTGGGTAAAGCTGAAAACCTCAGTGCCAGAGGACACCAGGGCTGGCCTCAATCACAGGCTAGCTGACTCCATGCCATCAGTAATACAGAAAAATAGCCTGGGGATTTATTTCCACCACATTTGGGATGGCCTGGCGAAACCCTCTCATGCTTCTGCCTAAGGAATGAAGCAGCAACAGCTTTAGAGTGTATGAATTCATGACTCTCATACAGTCATGAATTTTTCTATGACTGCCTCACAAAACACCTTTTGGGAGGGTCAGATGCCCATTTTACATACTCTCAGCAGCAAGCCTGTTCCTTTTAGTTGTTTGATCTAATAGGATCTTGAAGTCTTGGGCTCCTGCTGGTCACTATACTCTTCCAACATATGGCCTAGACTACTCCTGGGCTTGTGCTAATTTGTGTGGAAAACAATCAAGAATTGCTATAATTAGTCTAATTCAACAAAGCCAAAGATAAGCCAGGGGCCCCTTTTTAAGCCCTAGAACCCTACCTATTGCATAGTTATCTAAGTTCAACTACTGGGGCCCATGCCTACTATTGAGCATACTAGGGAGAAAATGCCAAAGAGGGAGAAGAAACCTGCATGTGTACAGTCGGGGCTTAAGCCATTTTTTGTGCCTTTCCACATGACAGCAACTACAAAGGAGCAACAAAAGCAACTATAGAGAAAACTTTAAAGAACTTATTATTCAATAAGCTGAAAATCTTCTGACAGTTGGTATAAAGGAAAGTACACAGCATCAGCAAAAAGAAAAGACAACTGAAAAAAGGTGGAAGAACAGGAAGCATGTCTCAGTTATTATGTGGAGAACAGATGCAGAGCAGAATTGTTCTGTATAAGCGCAGTTCCAAGGCCTGGAAGATACGTACATGCCATACAAAGTACAGCACTTGGACAAATGAGTACACAAAAAAGGAAATTTAAGTACAATGCACATGATAGCAAAAAAGTTTAAAAACCCTCAAAACTCATTGGAAAATTCTATGGAAAGCATTAAACAGTCTTTAGGCACTCTAAAGCTGCATGAGGTTGACAGAAAAAGAAAAGGCTAGAATAAAAGGATGAAGTTTGTTTCCAGATTAAGTTACTGACATACATACTGGCTTTGAGAACAAGATCAGTGGCCTGCTGCTGTAAACGCTCTCTAGCAGCTGCAAGCTCGCTTTCCACTTCTTTGTGTTTGCTTAACAATGACATCTCCTCCTCCTTCACATCATCTAGCTGTTTTTGAAGAACCTATAGGAAACACATAATACTTGTTACCATCATAAATAATAATGTCAATTTAAATGAACACTAGGTTAAAAGGTACAAAGAGACCCTTCAGCAAACAAGATTTATTCACACAAAAGCTGAAATTGTGCAATATTATTCCCATATTCATTGTCTAATATACGTAATGTTTCAAACATACTTTTTGAAGAACAAGATAATGGGTACATGGCATGACAGTAATGCATAAGAGAAATGTGACAATATTCAAAAAGGTAAATGAAAAAAAATCCTATAAAATAGTCCACAGAGTCTGGGGGTCACCTTTAGAAACCTGGTTTCTGGTATCTGAGAGTTTTTCACATTAAAGAATACATTATGTGATCACAGCAGTTTAGTGCCCTTCATTGCAACTCAGAGTGTTTACTACTGATTCAAATTAAGCTATGTGTGGAGATACATAAAATGAGAGCTGGGCAGTCACTTCTATCAAACATTCCCGGGGGGTCACTGCTGGGACCAGCACTTTTTAACATGTTTCTCAGCAACAGGGGCAGTGGTATTGGGCGCACCCTCAGTGAGCTCACTGACAACACCAAACTGTGGAGCGCAGTCGACTGGATGGAGAAGGGAAGGGATGTCATCCTGAGGGGCCTTGACAGGCTTGAGAGGTGAGACTGGGCAAACCTCATGGAGTTCATCAACACCAGGAGCAAGGTCCTGCACCTGGGTCAGGACAAGCATGAGTAATGGCTGGCTAGCCCTGGGGAGAAGGACTCTGGAACAAAAAGCTCAACATGACTTATCAATGTGCACTCACAGCCCAGAACGCCAATCATGTCTTGGGATGCATCAAAAGCAGCATGGCCAGCAGGTCACAGGAGGTGATTCTGTCCCTCTGCTCTGCTCTTTTTAGACCCTGCCTGTACTCCTGTGTGTCAAGGTGTGGCAGCCCCAACACAAGAAAGACAAGGACCTTTCGGAAAAAGTCCAGAGGAGGCCACTAAATCAATCACAGGGCTGGATCGCTGGATGTCCTATAGAGACAGGCTGAAACAATGTTCAGCCTGGAGAAGGTTCTTGGGGAGACCTTTGAGCAGCCTACCAGTATCTAAAGAAGGCCTAAAAGAGCTGGAAAAGGACTTTTGACAAAGACATGTAGTAGTAAGACAGGAGGGAGTTTCCTTAAGTTGAAGGAGCACAGGTTTACATTAGATATTATGAAGTAATGATTTCCTTTGAGGGTGGTGAGGCACTGGAACAGGTTGCCCACAGAGGTTGTGGACTTCCCCTCCCTGGAGGTGTTCAAGGCTGGATGGGACTCTAAGCAAGCTGACCTAGTGCAAGGTATCCCAGCCCATGGCAGAGGGTTTGGAGCTAGACGATCTTTACTGCCCCTTCCAAGACAAACTATTCGATAGTTCTATGATTTAAACTTTTCTTCTGCCTTAAATCAGATGTACTGATTCACAATAGGATATCTTGGAGAGTGTAATGTGTTCTAGCTGCGCAGGAGGGAAAATATTGCTCTGGTTCAAAAGAAAATATAGATTTCTTATAATTCAAGTAACTGAAACAGTAACATTTCAGAAAATAAAGTGGAAGAGAGAATTGGGGAAAACACTGTACAGGATGTGTAATGAAACAGACACCAGATGTGGTGAGATTACGCATTTCACCACCTCATCCACAGTGATCAGAGTAGGACCTGACCTTAAAATCTGTTGCAGATACTGCACTAGACTCTTCTCTTCCTTGCAAACAAAATTCCTTTACTGTAGGAACGATCAACATACAACTGGTTTCACCTTCACCACAGCTTTCCATACACCCACCTCCTGAAGCCCCTTGCAGAAGAGGCAGACACATGTGATGAACTGACTGCAGGCTCCATTCACTATCCCCCTGCATCAATGTAGGGGAAGTGGTTAGAGAACTTGAGAGTTGGGAATAAAGTTAACTTTCTAGAGCTGGGAATAAAGTTAAGCCCAGGAAAGATGAAGGGGTGGGGAGAAAGTGCCCTTTAAAGATTTGGTTTAACTTCTCATTATCCTACTTTGATTTGACTGCTAATAAATTTGGTAATAAATTGGTGATAAACCCTTCTTCCCAAGTCAAGTCTGTATAGCCCATGATGGTAACTGATGAGTGATTTCTTCCTCCTCTTATCTCAACTCAGAAGTCTTTCATTACAGTGTCTCTCCTCTGTTCAGCTGAGGAGAAGAGTGGTAGAGCAGCTTTGGTGAGCACCTGGCATGCAGCCAGGATCAACCCAACACACTAAATAAAACTGTGTTGGAGTTTAACCCGGTAAGCATCTAAGTATGGCACAGCCACTTGCTCACTACTGCCAAAGTGGGACAGGGAAGGGAATTGGAAGGGTAAAAGTGAGAAAATTTGTGGGTTGAAATGAAGACTGTTTGATAGATAAAACAAAAGCCACACACACACAAGCAATTAAAACAAGGAATTCATTCACCACTTCCCATGGGCAGGCAGGCATTTAGCTGTCCTCAGGAAAGCAGGGCTCCATCTGGCATAACGCTGACTTGGGGAGGCAAACACTATCACTCCTTCCTCCTTCCCCCAGATTTATATGCTGAGCATTATGTCATATAACATGGAATATCCTTGTGTTCAGTTGTCCTGGCTGTGATCCATTCCAGCTCCTTGTACACCCCCAGCCTCCTCATTGGAAGGGTGGGGTGAAAAGCCAAACAACTTTTGACTCTCTGTAAGCACAGCTCAGCAATAACTAAACCATTCCTGACTTACCAACACTGTTTCCAATATGTTTATCCAAAACATGGCACCCCACAAGCTTCTATAGAGAAAATTAACCCTACCTGAGCCAAACCTAGTAACATATTGAAAGAGTGTGCACTATTTCAGTTGCTGCTTGTGAAAATATTGTTAATTAAACAATTAAACTTAAAGTAGAAAGAAATGAAAAAAAATTGAAGAAGATGACAAGCATGTATGAGCGACAGAAAATTAAGTTTACACACTCTAATAACCTCAATCTAACAGCCACATGGAAACATTGCTTTTATAGGAAAAGAAAATGCACAGCCTTGGGAGCAACATATCATCAGTCTCACCTGAACATTGTTTTCTGCAGTACCTAGAGCCACCTGAAGTTTTTGGCATTTTTCCCTTAGACTAGCAGCTTCATCCTGGACCATTTGCAATTCAGTTTTAAGCTTCCCCAGATTCTTCCGTAACATACTTTCCTGGTTCTGAAATTCTTTTCTTAGCTCCACTTCTTTCTCTTTGCAGGCATGTAGACTTTCTGCTGTAAAAAGCTGAGATCTTTTCAAAGAGTCAAGTTCATGTTCATAGAAGGACTGTGCTTTGCTGAGTTTGCCTTCATAGTCCTCAATAAGCTTTTTTTTTTCCAGCCTTAACTCTTCAACCTTATTGTTTAAGTCTTCCAGCTCCAGTCTATGCAATTCCTCCATTTTCTCTTGCCCCTTACTTAAAGTAGCATTCTGACTCTGATGAGTCTTTAAGAGTTCTTGAATTTCAACCCTATGGGCAGCTTTTAACTCTTCCAGAGCTGTACGCTTATCCTTCTCATACTGTACTTGCAACTGTATGAAACTTCGTAGCCTTTCCTCAAATTTCTTTCTGATCTCTTCTACTTCCCTTGACATGGTCACTACACGTTGGACATGCTGAGCTTCTGCACAAAGCTGCATATCTTCAACTCTATCCTTATATGCTTCAAATTCTGTCAAGGCCTGATGTTTCATCTTTTTGTGATCTTCTAGTGACTCTTCCAAAACCTGAATCTTCCTCTTGAGATCCATTTCTTCTGCCACTTTACTTTTATACTGCAGTATCTTCTCTCTGGTCTCTGCAAGAATTTGTTGGATTTCTTCTTCATGAGCATCTTTAAGGGCTTGGATAGCTGCTTCATGTTCGTCATTTTTAGTGTTCAAAGCATATATTACCTGCAAACATGAAATAATATTATATTAAGAGAAAAGGCATTCTGGTTTTCCATTAAATCCCAAAAAACCATACCTAGGTACTCTGAAAGCTACTTCACTGATCTGGCTTGTTTCCATCACACAAATAAGACACCACATGTTTTTAAGGATGTAAATGCATAAATGCAGTGTTAGTCATGTAATTTACACATCTTAAAGAGTAGGGTAGTTTTTCTGTTCTTCTTAAACACCTCATTTTCCTAATAAAAGCTGTGTCTTTATATCCATGTTGTTGGTGTAAATACACTGGGGGGAAAGCACACTTAAAAACTTATTTAAAAAAAACTCACATTTATTTTGAATAGTTCAAAGCACAGACTTAAAAAAAAAACAACTGAAGAGATCTTTCTGTCGGAAAATAACACACAGTATATAGATATATCACAAGAAATTCAACTGGAACAAAAAAATATATCTCAGATCCTCCTTCCCAAACACTACATGTTCTTAAATATTTCATTTCAGAAACATCAAAAATGCAAACACTAGTTATTCTGGATTGTAATCTTGATAGTTGCCCAGATACAATTTCACTTTTGACAGTTTATCTAGTAAACATTTTGTGTCTAATAAGGTCTAAGGTGCCTTACCACATAAATTCACTGACTTCCCAGCAAGTAAGTCAGCTGAACAGAAAAGTTCAGGGCAGGGCAGCCAGCAATCTGGGGAGCCCAGGGAGGTAAGCAGTTCAAGAAGGCTGTGAAAGCAGCAAGACCACAAGCATTCAATGAAAGTTTTAAAATAACCAGATATATCCTAAGGGATGTTTCAACTGCACCACAACATAGTAGATCTTGATTTTCAACCAGGAAGTACAGATAAGTATGTGTGTCTGTATCTGTGTATATCAGTGAATAAACTATCCATGCAATAGGTGGGGTTAATGAAATCTTTGCTTTGCTTCAAGAATTCCAGCAATTCTCCCCATACTTCCTAGATATACAGGCAGCAGAGCTATAAAACACCTCTGAACAAAAAAGAAAAGGTCCTCTGATTAGTGTAACTTGTGTATCTTAAAAAGTAAGAAGCTGCAACAAAAATGAACAATGAAGAAGCAGCAGGGGATCATCTTTTTAACTGAGGACAGAACCTAAACCAGTCCTCCATCAGCACAGAACCAGGCAACAGAGGAAGTTGTGCTGACTTGCCCTCAAGGCTGGGAAATATGAAGAAGGCATAGAATTGCTCTCCTGACACCAAGCAAAAGCCTCTATGCTCCAGAGTAAAAATAAGTGTCAACAGCCAAGTGTTCAGATGAGCTAGAAAGCTCAAAGAAGTTCTCGTAAGTGAAAGAGCAGATTTAAGACTTTGGCCCTGGTGTTCTTTTGTTTGTTCGAACAAAAGTCCAGACATTTACTCGAAATTGTATGCCTTTTACTCATCTTATTCTAAATTTACTCTAAATTTTATGCCTGAAATAACATACCCCATTCTGTTACCTGAGCCACAAAATCCCAAAAGGATGGGCTTTAGATTACACTGAAAAGAAAAAGGAAAAATAAAAAAGTTCTGAAGCAACATTAGATGTAAAAACCACAACCCCCCCAGCATCACTCATCTTTATATAGAAAGGAGTTAACTTAAAAATAAGAAAAATCACTTTTAACTTATGCTAATTCAATTTTTTAACATACGTACATGCTACTTAATGAAATAGGAAAAAAATATAGGTTTTCCATAGGTTTAGCAACTATTTTTAGTACCATTTACATATCTGCAGGTATCAATGACACTTTTGGCTTTTTTCCTCCCCAGATAAAAAAATAAAATAAAATTTCCTATTTTGAAGGAGTCTCATGGTACAGAGACTCACAAAACTCTACTAAAACATTGTAAAAATGACAACTAAACCACATGCAATCTCATTACCAAAATCAAAACTATCACTGAAATGCCCTTCACCAAAGGTTTTAACCTTCTGCATTTTTATTGTCTTTGGTGATGCCAACAGTAACTTCTGATCACAAAGCTATGACAACCCTCCTGGTACCTGCAAACAGTCCCAGCTATTGGATCCCAAAGGCTTGTTTCCCTGCTGGTTTAATGGTGTCTAGTGTTCAACTTCTTTGTTCATATCAAAAATTACTTCAAAACAGAGGGTTTGGGGTTTTTCTAAACATTATATGCACTGTCTTGCATGAGTAGTGCCTTAGTTTTGGTTAGAGAAACAGGACAAAGTAGTTTAAAAGGTAGTATAAAAAAATAAATCTCACACTTAGGAGCAGGTCGTTATAATAAGCAATTGCAAAACACTAGGTCAAATCCCACACTCAAAACAGCCCTTGACTCTCGTCCTTGTGCACAGAAGTGCCATAATGTTTTTCACTTCAGGCAGTGTTCCAGTCTCAAGTTATGCAGCACTACGATCTGCAGAACGTATTAATCATAAAGGATTTTCAAGGGTATTATGATTTAGCAGTGGAAACCTCACTGAAAACTCCAATTTTTCCTCACTGAAAAATAAATCCATGTGCAATGCCACATTTGGAAGATATCTTTAAATTCTCATTATTGACTTGCGCCTTACTAAAAGCACTGAACAGCAACAAATTCAATTCAAATTCAAGCACAAGTCATTCCCTAAAAGAAAGGCATTCATATCTTATGGGAAATGCAAAACTAAAATGCATGCAACTGAATATTTCATCATAACATATGCCTTACAGCAGCCTGAATTCCAGCTCCATCAAATTACTATAAACCTCACTATTTTTAAAGAAATGGAATAGCTGTATCAGATTTTATCCTTGAAAATTTGACCCACTGTATTAACATAGGAACACAGGAAAAAAAGTCTCTACTAACAAGCAAAAGCAACTTTAAAGTACTTCAATGAAACGCAAGCAGAAATTGAATACCTTGGAGCGAATGAACACATTTAAAGTTCTAGCTAAAATAAAGAGCTCCTTCTCAAGTAAGTTCCTGAAAACTGAAAAGCAATAAGGTTACAAACATTGGAGGTAGGTAGATGAAACAAGTTTTGCACTCTCTGTTTTTAAATGAGAGCATGAAACCCTACTAAGCATGCTTGTAAATGCTTTTGTAAAATTATTTTAAAACCCCTGCAGCTTTTTTAGTACAACTGCTTAATACTAAGACCCATAAACTGCTTATTTGAGTAATTCATATTTTTCCAGCTCTACTCTAACTGCACATAGCAATTCTTATCACATGACAGGAAAAAAAATGCTTTATTCTATTTTCAGTCAGCATATCATTTCAGAGGGACAGACAGAGCCATACTCTAAGGATACTGAGATTGCCAGCTAATACTTTTTATACAGAACATTAACTTAATTACTAATGAAAACCTACTGAAATACTGTGTGCATTGATCTGAAGAACTACAACAGAGTGAGTACCAACAACAGCAATAACCTTGGTTATGTCAATAATTATTGGATTGCTTAGTTATGTTCTACATGGTAAGGTGAAGCAAGTCAGACCCTACGCTAGCTTTGGTGTTTTGAACTACACGGAATACAAACAACAATTCCTGCTCCACACTGTTTGTGGCTGAAAGTTGGGCTGAGAAATACTTTTTAGCCCAAACCAGATGTTAGGGATTGGAAAGCTGACCAATTCTCACATGGTCAGCTGTACTTCTTCAGTCATCTGCTCCTGACAGCAATTTAGTCGGGATGGAATGTTATTCTAATTACAAATGTGTAATTCACCTTAATGCTAGAATTGAGTGCAAATTATTTTGCAGCACAGAAAACCATAGTCTATGATTCTATGAAAATACCCCAAGAAATGTGCATGGGTCATTTTCTCTTATTTTACATCAAAAGGAGAGCTGATACCTATGAGAAAAAACCATCACTACGTATCTTACACAAACATCAATTTTTTGACTGGTAAACCTCTATTTCAGACCTGATGTGTGGGTCCCTGGGTCAGAGCACCGTGTTCAGCCCTGTCCAGATGTACTGCTGTGTTCCCAGTGCTCCCACGGTGCTGCTGCCTGAACACCAGCCTGAAACACCAGAGCCTCCAGAGGCATCCCCAGATTTTGCCAATGCTGCCTGTCTCTGGAATGAACCACACAAGGACAGTGCCAACAAGAAATGCTTGTGCCTAACCTGCTAATGATTTATAAGATGTGGACCAATAAGCCTGACCCATCCTTGCTCTCTGTGGGTAGGTAAGAATTACCTCACATAGGAAGTAGTAACATATATCAAGAAACAGTAAAAAGTGCAGCAAACAGAAAAGTTCAGCCTACAAAATCAGTAAGAAACCTTAAAAAATTGCAAGCATTATCATTAATTATTTTATGTAGAAATATTTCCTCTATGATAGTTCAAAACAATCGTATGTTTTGGTACAACAGATATTGCATTAATTTTTCCCTCTTTTCTTCCAGTTGACCAAATAATGTCCAAAAATGAGATATATTTATATATCAGCATTTAAAATTTACATATTATGATCAATTTAAGACAAAATAAAATACCCAACTTAATAGACAGGAAGAGTTTGTTTTACAGGAAAAATTTCTTCTCCTTAGCACAATATAAGAATACAAGAATACAGGAATGTACTTCAAAGCTACTTAAAACTGTCTTTCATAAAAGCTGACCACAGTCACAGAATAAAGTATTACAAATGTCTTACTAAATACAAAAGTAGACAGACAGTTATAACATGTATAGGAAAAAAACCCCCAAAACCTCAAGACCTATGTATGCCCATCTTTCTTTCTTTTTCAATTTAATTTTTAAAAATTGCCCATTTATCCAAAAAGATCTTTTGCTTCCTTATGGAAGATCTCACAAATAGATGATGCTCTGTCAATCAAGACCTTTGTATTACTGATAACAAACATAGAAACAAGCCTAGACTTTTAGGTCAGGATTTCTTGACACCACAGAAAAGGTGGAAGGAAGACAGTTGTCCTTCAGCTGCACAGCTCATTGCAAGTCTTTCTAAACACCTGGGCCAGGCCATTAGGGGCACAGCACAATGAGCAGGGAAGGGATAAATATGGTCTGCAGCTGCAAAAGGAATGTCCCCTGCCAACAGCATCTCCCCCCAAAAAGCTGGTCTACCAGTCTTCCTTTGAGATAAAATGCACAGAGGCCAAGAATTTGAGTTTTTTCCCTAAAAAACACACTTTCACATGAAATTTCTTATTAAAATATCCTTTATGCTATTCAACAATCTCCATGTGTTAGCTCAATTTATACTTAAGTAAAATTCAGTATTTTATTCCTTTAGAAACTTTGGAAACAAATGCTGCCTTAATTTTTTTTTACAGCAACTAGTTTTCCAAAGCAATCTCTAATGACTTTTGTTTACAATTAATTATTTAGAGGATGACACTATGAAGCTTAACATCATTTCTAAGTATTGAACATTGACAGATATCCACTACTACCTACGGCTTTACTTTTGGATAAGAAATTTTTCATTTTCACACTTTCTCATAGACAATTTTCTGTAAAAGAGGATAAGCCCAAGGCCATGCACCACTCACCAACATCTACACTGAGAATAAAACACAGGGGAAAAAAATAATTTTTTATTTTCAGGTTTCCTGATCTTTAATACTATATACAGTAGGTATAACAGCTCACAGGGGCCCATACACCTAGAGGAGCTTTCTTCATGCTCCTAAATACCTGCTCCTCAAGTACCTGTAATCTGATGTGCTGATAATCCATTTCTAGTTTCCGAACTGCCAAGTACAGATCAGTATCACATTTAACTGGACTTACAGTCCTTCCTGTGTTTTGTTTATTTGTGTATGGCCCACACTGAAATATTAACTCTTCTGAATTGTCTGAAAATCCTACTGGTTTAAAATATCTGCTTGCATTTACAGCTCAGCATGTTTATAAATTATTACAGTGCCTGCACCTTAAAATTTAATTATCAGAAAAAGACATTCCACAGTCCAATTAATTGTGGGGGAGGAGATGTTCCACTCAAAGAAGAGGTGCAGAGCACACCTCGACACAGGGACAGAGTGGTCAGCGTGGCTGAACAGGTCATTTGTTGACTGTAGCCTTTCTCCTAGAATTGTACCAGACAGCAAATGAGAGGCTTTGTGGGAGTTCATCAGGAGCTTTATGCTACCACAGCCTATCTGGGAAATAGGCACTTGGTCCAAATCCAGGAACAGGGATAGCCTTTATCAATCAGGTAACACAAATCAAAATCAAGGCAGCAGGTAAAGCTACAGCTGCAGAGCACTCTGTAATCAGATTCAACAACGGGAGCATATTACCTGCACCTCTTTTGATAGCCCAACACACTGAGCAGCAACATGAGAATGGAATTCAAAGTTCAGAAGCCAGGCAGTCAAGAGTGGCTTAAACCTAAGGCTTTGGGGCCAGGACACAACAACATGTGATCCTACAAGTGATTTTAGCAATCAGCAGTGAACCAAGAAGGAGCTCACCCATGACAAGAGGTCAAGTGAGCAATCAGTCCCTGTTGCTCCTCCTGCTCCAGCAGCAGAGTGCTTCCAAGACTGGGTCCACCACTGAAATACGACCAGAAGGGGACAAAAGGGGATTTGAGAGAGGCACCAGTACATATGTGAGAGTGACAGAAAAGAGATATTTGGGGGCAAATCAATTCCATGAAGCAGAGTAAATATAATAGTGGACACAAGGATAGATGGCATCCTGATATGCTTAGCAGAAAATTCCTTTTTTCCCTTACATGGTTATTTTGGATGTGCTGCAGAAAAGGAAAAGTGGGGTATTTTCCTCGCCACAACAAATCCTAATGGAACAAAGGAATTTAATAACTGTACTCCATTTTCTGAGGAAGAAAAAGAGTGGATATCTCTTACAAATATGTATAAAACCAAAAAATAGGAGGGAAAAAGGAAAAATACAGTTCACTTTAAAAAGGCTTTTAAAAGAATCATGACCTGGCTAAAGTGTGACAGACAGATACAGTGCTGCACCACCCAAATCAGGAGGAATTTCTCACTGAGAGGGTTGTCAAGAATGGGAATGGGCTGCTCAGGGACTTGGTGGAGTCACCATCCCCAGAGGTGTTCAAGAAACAACTGGACATAGCTCTTAGTGCTATGGTCTAGTTGATATAGTGGTGTTTGGTCATAGGCTGGACTCAATCTTGGATGCCCTTCCCCACATTAATGATTTTATGCCTCTATGAAACATAATACAACCTTCATAATATCTTCAGCTGAGGCAAAAATTCAGGTACAAAACAAGCAGTTGTGATGTCAAACAAACAAGAAATACCAATTAAATGGGAAGAGCTATATCAAGATAGTATCACAGGACTATGAGAGATGGGTCGGGCATGCACTAGCCATCGCTAGTCAGTGGCCAAGATGGCCACTAAAGAATGCTGCAGATGGACAGGCAAGTGGCCAGATTGAATTCAACTAATTTTCAGGAGCAGAACACCTCAGAATTATATGTACAAGCCAGAACCAAAATAATTTTTCCAGGCAGAAAGAAGTGGACTTGAAGACCTTGACAGAAAGACAAGAAGCAGCTGGATAGAAGTGAAGTGCAACTCTTTACTATAAACCAAATTAGGGAAGACATCACCATTAGTGCTTTGTATGACCTGGCACTTAATCCCCCACTTGGCTACTACATGACATCTATTTCTGAGAGAAATGCTCAGCTGTCCTACACTGGCATTGCTGTCTCTAATGGAGTTACATAAGTTTACAGGGTTCAGCAATCCAGTTCCGTACATTTATGTTGCACTGTTCTCAGAGCGATTTTTAAGCAATATATTTATTACCTGTGTGACTGAGACTTTTACTTTTGTTAGCTGCACATAAGTTTGCTTTCTGTGTCGAAGTGTTAAATCAGCTTGCAGAATAAGTCAAAACAGAGTTTAATGTAAGTTTCAATCTCATTATGACATCAAAAATATTTTCACAACAACAGGTTTTAATACAACACAAGAATATGTTGAAGAAAGACTGTTATGAAAGAGGGCAAAATTGTTTAGAAACAGCTTCGAAAGTTGGTCAGAATGGGAACAAATTGCAGCAGAAAACAGTTTAAATGTTTTGTAATGGCTCCTTGAAAATCAACCCTTATTTTTAAACTCAACCACTTTAAACACAACCAAATTGTAAATCAAGTTGAGCGGTACTAAACCTCAAACTTGCTTAACTGATAAGGAGAGCTCTACTATACAAATGTTATCAAAAAGACAACAGTTATTTACAATGCCTGTAAGACTACTTCAGCACTATGACTTAAAAATTATTTGTTCATCCCAAATCATCAGCATTGTTTCAGAACTATATTACAGAGAACAAAGAGATGCCACATCTTCATCTGCTTTAATCACCTGCTAGCTGTAGTAAGTTCATCCTTTCTTTTTTCAATTTCTCTATTTAGTATCATGAAATTACATCCTAATGGTCAGTCAAGCCATAGTTTATGAAGTTGGAATTTTTTCCCCCGATAACGTCATTCAGACATTTTCTCATTCTATGTATTTTTAGAAGGAAAATACAGTTTCTAATTCACCAATTATTCATTTTCTTAACTAAAAGCAAAGTCATATTACTCCTTGAAAAAGCATCCACAGAAGAAAAACAGCCTTTTGGTGCAAAAGATAAGAGATGGCACTGAGGAAGTGTGTAGTCTTCAGTAGGGTCAAATGACTTAAAGGATGACATTCACTGACATTGAAGCGATGAGGGCCTAAAATGATGAACAGAATTTGAATATTTCTGCAAAGTATATTTCTATGATAAATCCATTACACTTAAGAGAATCTCAACTTAGAGTGAAAAAAACCAATCATATAAAAGGGGTAAGATTAGTGAGCTGATTCCATTTATTGTCAGAAAGCAAAGCTTAAGATTTTCTATTTGGTTCTAAAATAAGTTTTTTTTTTTAAAGATCACTAGAAGTAATGTCTAATCTAGTCATAAGCAATTATATTGATATCAATTATAATTTAAGTCTCCCTTTTTTGCTAAACTGAGCTAAATTATCCTTCATACAATCACATAACCTGTACTTTCACCTACTGTATTTTCATCAGAAAGAAACATTTAAGTTGTGTAGTTATCTGTACTATATAGATTAAGTCATAACACTCAAAATAATCCAAATTCTAAAAAATTACTGTCCCATTTCTTTCTAAATCTATTTCCTTGCTTTACCATTCAAGCTAAATTTCATTATAGTTCAATACTATAAACTTGCTTTTAAATTTTAATCCATGTCACCTTCAAATCCAACCCCCTATTAACTTTCACCATCTGAAGTGTAATGTTTTTAAACATTTATTTTTCACTAGATGTTTATAATGAAAACCTGTCTGGTCATTGTCTGGTTTTAGATTTTTCAATACATGGCTTAGAAACAGATAGCTTTTTAATAACTAAGGGTATGCAAGCTGAGTTGTCCTGCTTTTTAGGAAAACATAATTTTTGTAGAAGTACCCACTAATACTGGGAACTGGCTTTAAATATTTAGAATGAAAGGGATTTGTTTTTTCTTTTATTTGGCAAGTGGGGGAAGAAAGGAAAGCAGGGATGGTAGAGACAGAACAACAACTGCAGAAATGTAAAGTAAAATGAAGCATCTCCATTTCGAAATCTCCTCTAGAGGATATCCAAAGCAATATTTCTGAGTGCCATCACCTGAAAATGTCACAAGTACTTTTGGGTAATTGTAAATGAAGCTGACACTAAAGAAAGATGATCTCTTTTCCTCTTAGTTTGCTTGTAAACCTGAAAGCAAGGCATAGTCAGCATTGTTACCACACACACACACTATTCATTCTTACTGAAGAATCCTCAAGTGTTGAGCTGATGAAAGCATTAGCAAAAAGGTTTTTTTGCATTCTGTTTTCCCAAAAAAGCAGTAGTGTATGACAAGCCAGAGTAAAGGTCTTGCCAGTTTCCTCTTCTCCACCAAAACAAAGCTCATTTTTGCACTCTCTGTGCCTGCAAGTCCTGTCCTTCCCATGCCTGATCTATTTTGGGTTTAATTTCCGTAAGAATTTCTATAGACTCTATTCAATTTGAGTTATCTAGTGGTTCCTTACAGCAGATGAGACCATGCAGGTAAGAATATACAACTAGTGGATCAAAGAAGAAATCTTCACCAGTGTTTTGAAATGCAGACTGGAAAACAAATCCATTGCTTGCCCATAATTGATTTTCTACTTTCCAGACTTGTTAAAGGAAGGAAAGGCATGGAGCCTTCCAAGCAAGTATACAGTTCCGCAGGAAAGAAATATTAGTGAAAAACACATACAGCAAGACTCCTAACACAGTATTTTTATCTACAGCATCTTTCCCTTTTCGAGAAGGCATTAACTACAAACCAACTCTGGAAGTTTTAATGCTAAATTTCCAGAATAAATAAAGGATATTCCAATGAGAATTATGGAATTTTTAATCACCACAGAAGAAGTTGAGCTACTTGCCCAGAAAGAAACTACCTAGAAGCAATTTCTCTTTCCTCTGAAAAAAAAAATTATATTTTGACCAACAAAATAAAATCCATGTTCATGCTAAGACTTACCACTAATTTGACTGGTTTTTTTAATAAAAAAAGATTATAGAAGCAAAATCAAAGTAAGCAGAAGGCAGCACAGTCACCAGTTGAGAGTCCAAGTTTATTTTCAAAGCTAAGCCCAATATGAATCTAGGACAAATCTGTAGTGGCCTACTGGGATACTTTCCAGTAACCTACAGGTACCAATCATGCAATGGAAAAAAATTGTAATTCCTAGCTACATCTCAGTATTTACATAATAATGACTATTAGTTTTGACATGCGACACAACTTACAGGTTCAACACAGTAGCTCTTACAGAAACACCATGTATACAGAATCACAGAAAGGCTGAGGTCAGAAGACCCATCTGGAGGTTATCTAGTACAACTTAGACCCTGAGCAAAGCAGGGTCAGCTAGAACAGACTACGCTGGGCCTTGTTCAAGTGGGTTTTGAATGTCTCCAAGGAAGACAATGATGCAACATTTGTGGGAAGCCTGTGCCAGAATTTGACCATCCTCACAGTAAAAAAAAAAAAAGTTTTCTTGTGTTTTTGTTTGTGCCTATTGCCTTATGTTTTCATGAGACACCACTAAGAATATGCCTGCTCAGTCCTCTTTACTCCTCACCATCTGGTGTACGCACACATTCATAAGATCCCCCTGAGCCTTCCCTTCTCCAGGCTAAACAGTTGCATCTCTCAGCCTCTCCCAGTATGACAGATGGTCCAGTCTCCTCAACACAGCAGCCTTTCGCTGGACTTGTTCCAGTACATCCATGACTCCCTCATACGGGGGAGCCTTCAAACCAGACCCATCATCCCAGGTATGGAGCAGAGGGGAGGGATCACCTCCCTTGACCTGCTGTGACACTCGTTCCCACACAGTCCAGTGTGCCATTGACCTTCTCTGCCAGAGGCACACTGCTGGCCCATGTTCAGCTCGTGTCTGTCAGGACCCCGGGGCCTTTACTGCCCGGCTCTTTCCAGCCAGTCGATTCCAGCCACATCCCCGCTGCGCTGCCCCAGATAGGCCTTTACATGAGGTCCCTGTCGGTGCATTCCCCCAGCCTGTCCAGCTCTGAATAGCAGCACACCCATCTGTTTCACAACCCCTTGTCCCACTTTTGTACTGGCCACAAACTTGCTGAGTGTGCATTTGTCCTAGGGTGACGTTATGATCCTTGTATCCCCATCCATGTGTTCTGTTTATGCTGGATATTATGTTCTGTGCCTTCAAGACTGGCTCTGAAGAGTGAAAGTTTTGTTTTGGTTTCTTATCAGCTGCTCCCCCATGGCTGGTGGGACACACAGATGGGGCAGTACATAGTGCTGCTTTTGCTTTGGTCTTGCTTCTGCTTTGCTTTTTGCTTCTGCTCATTAGTTAGTTTAGCTAAGCAGTCCAAATTTTTCCCTGGACTGTTTCTCCTTTCCCTTTTTTTGGACCTACTCGAACCTGCTCCAGACTGGGACCTGGGAACACCGAGAGTTGGCACCTTGTGGCTGCAGCAGCTGCCCCAGCACCGGCGGGACTGATAACAGAGCAACCACCCCCAAGAGAGACTTTCTGAATTTGTCATCTTTTTCAGAGCGGTGAAAGAGTGGTGTCATCCAGTATTGTTCATTTTGTGTGCTGGGGGGTGCTGTGCCTGTGAAATAAACAGGTTCTTTCCACTTCTCTCTGAAGAATCCTTCCCGAACTGGTTGGGGGGAGGGGCCATGTGGGTTTGCTTTCTGGAGAGGCCCCCTTTTGCAGGTTTTCTCCCAAATTTGCCCTAAACCAGGACAGCATTCTGTCTCATCATTCAGCTCACAACAAAGATGTTAAAGAGACTGGCTCTAGGGCACGCTGCTAGTGACCAGCCCTCAACTGGGCTTCACACAATTGACCACAAAGTCCAGAGGTTCAGCTAGGTTTTAGTCTACTTTAATGTCTACTTGTCTAGCACGCACTTGAACAAGACTCACAGCCACATGACAAAGAACAGTGGCGATGTAATAGATTTTAAATTTCCTTTAAAATTGTACCAAAACAACAAAAATAAAAAAGAAAAAAACTAAATAGATTTTTTTTCTCATAGTATCTAGTCTATCTACTCAAAGTTTGTGTCATTCCCTCTACCACAAATTCTCTAAATCATTCAATAAAAAAGTGAGAAAAAAAATTATATACATAACTAGGAAAATTGTAGTATCTCCATCAGGACCTACAAGAAAATTGATGCTCTTATAAAAGCATATAATTATACTACTGCTTTGTCCTAAAGCATCTCTTTTCCCTATTCATCCCATTAAATACAGTAAAAGAATCCTGAACACTCAGTCCAACAGCTATACTTTCTTATTATGGCTATCCAGTTGAATCAAAACTTCGTAAGTGAGATAATCTTCTGGAGAGCTACCCTAGTGAAAGTTCTTAAAAACTTGTCTCATACAATTGCAATAAAGGCTTCTACTATTGTTTCTATTTGGCAGCTGGAATACAAGGAGCTTATTTTAAGAGTACTTATATTGTAAATAATTTGCCAGATTTGCCTCTTTTACAATACTTACTTTATTCCACATAAAAAGAGAGACATTAACTCCTATTCTTCAAGCAATTCATCATACAGAATTCCATAGGTTAAGACTGTTCAGAATTTTTCACTTCCAGCAAAAATTCCCCACACCTGATGGGTCAGTCAAATAAGAATCTTTGAGATCTCAAGTTTTGGCTGTGATTAGCTGTCCTAAGAAGAAAATCTGTGATAGCTAATATGATAAAGATGATTAAAGGAACACTAAGAAGTCTTCTTTCTTCAGCATCTATTACTTTCTTTTTTAAATTCAACAAATGAGAAAACAGTGGCAATCTTAAATCAAGAAATACATATGAATCAAACAAGTAGATCTGTGAGAAATGAAAAAAAGATCACTGAGCACTTGTGTGCAACTTCACATTAAATAATTAGCTCAAGGCCTCTGGTGGGTACAGGTCTGTATCACGCACCCGTCAGTACATATATATTCAGTCTCTCACACAAACATGCTTAGTTCTGACTACTACTGCAGAAATCATCCACTTTTTACACAATAAGGGAAACAAAAAATAAGCTAAGTTGATGGCATATTGCAAAATACATCATTAGTTAAGACAAAAATTTAAGGATTATTTATGCAACTCACATACAAAGAACACACTGAGGTATCATTCCAAGGCCCATTTTAAGACTACTCTATGTACAATGCAACTGTCAATACACCAGCTTTAATTCAATACAAAAAATTGTAACTCACATCTTAACTTGTTAAGAGACAGCATGGAACAATTTTTTTTCAGACTTAGACATTTAACAGTTAACAGCAAACTCCCTTAAGTTTTCCAATACTTTTTTCAAAGTTGAATTTCAAATTAGCTAGCAAATACCATTTAAGCTTTGGTTTGTTGGTGGCTTTTTAACATCACTTTCACACACTAAGCACAAGTATCTTCAGCTACTGATCCACCATTGCTTCCATCAGGGTCAGGAAAGATTCTAATAAAGATGAAAGTTTTTGATATTTAGCTCTGTTCTGTTTCCAGCAGCTCCTCTCCCTAATTTCGATCTATCCTTTTAGAGAATTTCCATTTCTTTCTACATATAGTTTAAAGGTTAAAGAGACTGCATACAATATAGTTTCCAAAACAAAATCTCTTCCATGCAAGTGGTAAGGTTTTTTTTATGGTAAGTTCATTAAAAATGAACAAGTTTTATGAATAAAAAAAGAGCTATGTATATTTCAGAAATGTCTTATTTTACAGATAAAAAGTTAAACATGTGCTTGTATCTCTCAGTTTTCCAGAGTTTTCATTAAATTCTCAGTATACTTCCTATATTTTGGGCAGTCTTCAATCACAGAACCTGACATAAAATACACTAGAACTCAAAGCAGAGTATCCAACTAATTCTTTGTGTACCCCAATTCATGATTCGTTCAACTGGAAACAACTATTTCCTCCTGTTACAGGCTCACTTGGGATGTACTTGCAACCACAAATCAATACCCTTGTGCTCGGATAGGTGTGGCAGTACCAACACCAAACCAAAACTCCTTTTCAGTTCTGGCAACCTCTATCAGTCAGGTTATGCCAGAAAAAAACTTTACAAATCTGTAGCATAGTGGCTTCAGACAATTTTTCAAGACAGTTAAATCTTGAGAAACATACTTAAGAAAAAAAAACAAAAATAAAAAATATTTAGTGACAGATGTACAAATTCCCCAATCTGCCTCCCTATGTGAAAGAACCCAATTTACCCTCTAATCACCTATCTTGACTATAGCTGACACACCTGCTATATGACTAGACCTTCAATTGCTGCAAGGAAAACAGGACAGGCCAAGGGGCTATTCTCAAGTTGTGTTTGTCTCAAAACTGCATTTCCTTTCAGATTTATTTCTTAAATACTTGCATATCTGATTTTAGCCTTTCAGGTATATAGATCCCTAGAGATCCTCATTCTACAACATCATTCCACATATAAACAAATGAATTCTCTCTCAACAGAGTAATATTAAGTTCAGAATTTTCCAAAACAAGAAGCAGTAACACCTAAAGTGGAGGAAAAGGGTTAAAATGGTACTCATGTTACAAACCTGGATCACTGCTTTTAATTAATCAACAAAATAAGGGGTTTCAGTACTATGTTGTTTCAATAGGTAACTTCCTCTTATTTGGAGGACTTGTAAACCTAAGATACATTGGGCAACATCCAGAAATAAAAAAAATATCTTTAGTGAATTTTATGACAAGATGATTGCATTTCCATTTTCTTAAGACCCTTATAAGCTAAAAATGCAATTATTTCAGAACAGAATAAAACCAAATATTTAATCCTTTTTTTGTTGTATATTCTGTAAGTCAGCTTTTGAAAATCAAACATAAACCCCTCTTTCAGAGTCCTGACAAAAATTAAGAAAAAGCTGCTGTTCATTCAAATACTCTCAAACACTACTTAATTTACTAACAGACAGAACTCAAACATACCAGTGCCTGTTTTTGTTTTCACTTTTGTCCTTTTTTTTTTTTAAATTCTGCTAGGTTTCTGGTAAGACACCACAAAACAGCATGACACACACTTTCAGAGAAATAATTCACTGCACTTACCTCCATAGTGCTCAGCAGAATCAATGTTATAGCTTGCCACACCGACTACATAAAACATTTGGGAAATTACAGTAGTTATATAAGCTGGGCCTCTAACACGATTTTGCCAGCAGGGAAATGTACTGGTTTGCATAAACCAAGTCAGACTTGGTAGCTGGTGAGGACAAGGTGTGGAGGCAGCCCCACACTCGGTACCAGGGAGAGCAGTGGCTGCCGCCCACCCCCGCTGCCAAGGGGCAACACGGGTCAGGAGAAAAAGTCAACACAGCCCCAGCACAGCCGACAGGCAAAGCGTCTGCCAAGGCTCCTCTTCCCAAGAGGAGAGCCTCACAAGTCTCCCAAGAAACACACATACAACCTCACACTTCACTAAGTATTTACAGATTGTGTTCTTTGGTAAAATTAGTTCTTGTAGGTAAACTTAAGACTACTCCCAGCTCTTTGACAAAATGACTGGGGTTTTATGCTTCCAAGACCAGAGAATTTTCTTAATTTCTTTCTAAAGCTTTAAAAAATTCTCCCTTTTCTTATAAGAAATCCTCTTCTATATGTGGGAACAGATGAGGGTCAAGATTAGTAGTGAACATAGAGTTGAACATAACTTGTGAGCTAGGACTTGAATTAAGGGACCAACTTTATCAAAATTTCATATAGGCCCATAGAGAAGCTGGAGTTTATGACCAGTATGTAATTTTTTTTATATTCTAGAGTGAGAAGGTGTGCCACTTCTGTCTGACTTTACCAAGCTAACATTTTTTTGAAAGCAGGAAATTTAACTTCCCTCAGGACCAGGGAGGATAGATGCATAAGGGGAAAAAAAACAAAAGACAAAAAACCCCCACAGAAACAAAAAATAAACCACAACAAAACCCCATCCCAAAACATTTTAAAATTTCCATTAGTGGAAAAGAGTCTCTTACACAAACAGCTTTGTCAAAAAAAGAAAAACAAAACCCAAAACAAAACAAAAAACTCCAGCAACAAACAACAGCCCCTCCACCCTCCCAACAATCTGGTATTTGAAATCTAGTTTGTTGTAGAGTATCAACTCAGAGCTATGGAAAAGAACGCAAACCAACAGAGGCTAAGCTTGCTTCAGGCTCTTCACTTGTTCAGAATGCATCTCCTAAAGCAGTGTCTGCCCAAAGTGATAAGAATTACGATCTCATGCATCAGGTATTTGGAGGCAAGACAGAATATACCTAATACACCAAACTGCCATATATACCTTTTCAATCCACAGTGTGGACCATTCACAGGATGTGAAACAGAGCATGGAAATAAAGGAAGACAAGAATCACAGGAATAGAAAGAATAGCCACAGAAAACTTCCAGGTCGGCTCAAGGAATACGTAAACTGAGCAAGTACAGTCTCAGCATAAAGCAAATGGACATATGTTTCTAAAAGAAAAAAAGAGAAGGGGTGTTGGGGAACCGACTGACATATATGACATATAACTCTAAGTTAACACAATAATGCTACACAATAGATTAAAAGCTAGTGAACAACACAGACAAAATAATGGAAACCAAAATTTCAAATAAATTTCTACCATTCTGTGTCACAACAAAGTGTTTTCTTCAATAAATGAGTTATGTTGATAAGACAGGTTAATGTTGAGAAGAAAGGCATGCATAGATTTTCAAGGTGTTTTGCCTTTTTTATGTATAAACATACAATTGACTACTTATTACAACCAGCTACAATAAACTATATTTTAAGTGTGAAATTACACTCACAATTACACAAAGCAGTGAAAAAAAATCAAGTCCTTTTCCTTAATCCTTATTAAAGAAATAATTTCCCATTATCTTCATTTGTCAAATTTTAAAAGGACAAAGACGGTCACAGAAGATTTCTGCAATACATTTTAGTACAACCTATCCAAACACATCAGCATCCATAATGCAAAATACAAGATCTGAGAAGGCAGTGTCAGATACCCTTTACTAAAAGTTATTGCTTTCAGTCACATTGTGAGCAAAAGCACTGTTCAAATAAAAATCTTTGGATTATAGGACACCTGTTTTCTCAACACATTACAATTCAGGTTTCTAGAAATTAAATTTTAGGACACTGGTTGAAAAGATTTCTTTAATTTCATAAAAATTAACATAGAAAACTAGTACTTCTCTTATTCACCTCATAATACTTCTTGCAGCTAAAAGGTTGTCTTTCATTTAATGGCAGCATCTTGAAGAAGGACTTCATGAACTTTTTAACATTAGCTATTTTTAAAAGCTGGCATTTTGATCTGAGTCAAGTGACAACCTCAGCAAAAGGTTCTTCTTCCTCCTCCTAGCCTTCTAGATTCAGTTAGAAGAGCCTGGCTAAGGAAACAGAACCAGGTAATATGCATTAAGTAGGACAAGATGGTGAATAGCTTTAGACTGTTTTGTTTCTCTGGTTATTTTTGGAATGTAATGCCTTTGGTTACTGCTATGACATCAGTCATTAGAAGAATACACAGATGCTGGGCTTACTACTGCCAAACTTGTATCAGCCAAGAGACATATACATCTGATTTCATAATATTGTGTTGAGATTTGCTGGGTTTATTTAGCAACAAGCCTCCAAACAGCTAGATAAAGTTAGTGACTCTTTTAAGGTAATGCCCTCCTTCTTTTTACAGGTCAAAGGAGAATGAAGCTTCAGTGGAGAATTGGAAGGGTGAAAAACAGTAATATCACTGACAAAATTACTGGTTTTTTTAAAGCCAAAGCCTGAGTTCAAAGAATGAGATACTGAAATAATTTAAGTGCTTAGAAACTACTCAGGGCTAGAAGTCACTGCCCCAAAACAATAACTTATGACAAATAACACTTCTATGCATGTATTAGATGCAGTACATCTAATTGTACACCTAGACATATACCTCTAATTGTACTTCTAGACATTAATAAAGTATGCATCACCAAGAGGCTGCATGACAATACAGTCATGTACAAACAATATGCAAAACAATGCTGTTGCCAAATACCCTTTTACTGTGCTTGAAGAAAGCACAAAACCACAATGTTTAATATTAAATTGCAATCTGACTTCTTCTAAAAAAGTGCTAATTCTGTCAATTTGAAACAAATTCTTTGCACATTCATGATATTACAAATATCAACAACAACACCAAAAAAACCAACACCAAAAAACCCACCAGACTGTCTTCTGCTGATACATTTTTGTAAGACTTATCAAATCAAAACTCTTTCCAGGATTGAGTACTTCAGAGTGCTGTGCCCATACTAATTTACAAGTGTATGAAATAATTAATCTATAAATACCTTGTACAGTTACAGAGTTCAACTACTGATTTCCTTTTTCAAATATACATAAAAGACTCTCCAGTTTACAACTTTTACATCTGAAGCAAAGCATTTCAGTATTACTGGTCTTAACTCTGAACTGGCACTTCCATCTAAAAAGAAAATTGCAAAAGCCTTCTTTCATAAAGCAGCTCTCAGCCGAAAACAGTAACAACAAAACCCTAAATCAATATATATTCAAAATATTTCTTAATTTTTTTTTCATAAGGTTTATATTGTTCTATATAAAAGCAGCTGAAGGTTGGCAGATTTTAAACCTCTCGGGTGTTGCAATATCAGTTTTTGTTTATGTTCTAAATGTTCTTCCTTCTCTAGTTTTTAAATGTTGACATGTTGTTAACATTGACATTAGTAGTAAAATCCATGTCTTCCCAGTTTTTCTTTAAATATCCTTAAAGCATTGATGTATGGGATTTAACAGCTGAAGCACAGATCAGAGCAATGATATCTCACAGTCTTCCAGGTCTTATAATTTAATTTTGGCAGTGAATAATAAACAAGAGGATGCATATAGAATCTTCAGGATCTTTTCCAACCTCATGATTCTTAAGATTATCAAGTCCAACTGCAAACCTAACACTTACAAGTTTAGTGGTAAACTATATCCCCAGCTTCCATGTCATTTATCCTCTCCCCCAGTTTATTTATCACTTCCTTTTTATTATTCTTTTGGATGTTCATAAAACGAGGAGAAAAAAAAGCCAAACAAAATAATCTCCGAGAAGCTGATATATCCACAAGTGTATTAAAGAGGCATTTTAGACTAGTAACATATGTGAATGTGTGATCAGACAGTTTTTCAACATCACACTTTCAACTACACACACATACAGGAAATATCTGTAGAACATCAAGTTATCAGCGGCCTCAGAAGAACTCTGAGTTACCAGTCAACCATTAAAACTATGTGGGTGGAGAGCAAAGGAATTCATTTGAGTAGATTTCTTTTTTATATTCAAAATATTTCATTCTTGTCCTCCTTCTTTCTTCTTGATGTCTTGTGATAAAAGACTGTAAAGTCATTGACCCAATTCACACATCACAACACTGAGCTCTGAAATATACCCACATCAGGTCACCCCTGCAGTGTCACCTTACAGGTTTGCAATGATAATGAAGGGAAGAACCATTTGAGAGCTATATGATCCTTATTAATCATCAAATTCTGTAATTTTTGTCCTACAAAATGTGGATGGTAAGAAAGACCTCTTCAGGTCTAAATTATAAGCCACAGCTGCTTTAAAGCAATTTATAGTACATCAACTAGAAAGTATTCAGACAAAGACAATAAAAACTGATGATTTTATTGACATTCTGAAGAAGATATTGAGAGCCTGAAAGCTCTACTTACTTCTTCTGAACTATATGAGATGTTATGAAAAACATGATATTTTTACCCAATTCCACCTTTCTCCTTATACTATCATGGGTACAGAAAACTTCTCCTTTGTGAGTATCCCTTGCTAAGATCATAATTACTATAGAATAAGGACAGAGTTGGAATATGACATGGAAAGAGTCTGACAGGGAAGATGGAGAGACTACTCTAGCATGATTCAAAAAAAAAAATCTTAAAGTAGTTAGACACAGTATTTCTGGAGCAAGTTTCTCATTTCCTACCTGAGAAGTCTCTCCCTTCTGTGAGGACTTACTTCAGCTATCTTTGGAATAATTAACACAAAACAAAGTTAAATATCTCCAGAGAAATGTAGATTAATTGAATATCTAATATTAAATTTTCAGATCTTTTAGTCCTTGCTACTCTTTTCAGTGTAGTAACATAATATTTATTCACACATTACCAGTTAGAATAATATGGAAAATACTGACATCAAAATACATACTTAAATCACACCCGCCTCAAAATTTCAGTTCTTTTCATGCAATCCTGGAACCGTTACAAATACTGGCCTACTGCCAGTGTTAACACACATTGGAGAGATGACATAAGGCTGCTTAAAAAGCTAAATACCAAGTTTTTACAAAACTGTTAATGGCATCAACTACAACATGATGACAGCTAACATCAAAACAGTTCTACAGGGATTTTTAAATTCGCACGTCTTCCCTGGTTTTAAGGGCTCTTTTTTTAAAGTTTTCTTATAATTTTCTGCACAATGAATCTTCTGCAAGAGGTTTAGTTGTTTTGTTTCCTGAGGCAGAATACTTCCAAATAAAAACTGACAAAGTTTCACTGGAAACATTTTGTTAAGAATCATTTATATAAGTTAAACCTTACAGCTCTTACTTCCATAAAAACTGCATTCTGTGATTGCTGAGGGAGACCTTTAATCATCCCAGAAAAAAAGTACATACAACAAAAACCATAAGCATCTGAATTAAAAATCATCAAATTTGCACTTCAGTCTTTGAAAAAAATTTACAATCCACATCCCCTAGAAACCGACTGGATTGACAACATCAATGCCTATTGTCTAAGTACTTCTCTCTAACACAGGAAAAATCAAACATTTTGCTTCCCAAATATACGCAAGAAACTGTTGGAAGAATTGAGAACAGAAGTCAGGTCTCAGGAGTCTTGGATTCTAGTTTGTTTACTCAAGGATGATGTGCCTTGGTTAACTTTGTTACCCTCATCTTTGAACTGATTTTTCTGGAACCTTTCCAAAACTGAACCATCAAGTTTTAAGTATGTACCAAGGAAAAACATTAGTGTTTTATACAGTTTCTATTTATAAAATAGACAAAAATGCCAACTGTAGAGAGCATCTTCATGGCACATACAGACTCTTCTTCCAGAATCACACAATAGTTTGGGTTGGAAAGGACAATAAACGTCAGCCAATTCCAACCCCCCTTCCACAACACCACTGTGTTCAAAAACCCATCCAGCCTGGCCTTCAATATTTCCAGGGATGGGGCATCCACATCCTCTAGGCAACCTGTTCTAGTGCTTCATCACCCTCTCAGTAAAGAAGTTCTTCTTCATATCTAATCTAAATCTATCCTCTTTCAGTTTAAAGCCAATCCCCCTTGTGTTATCACTACAGGACCTTATCAAAAGTGCCTCTCCAGCTCTCTTGCAGGCTCCCTTTAGGTACTGGAAGGTTGCTCTGAGGTCTCCCCACCACCTTCTCTTCTCCAGGCTGAACAAGCCCAGTACTTCCAGCCTGTCTTCAATGTCTTTTGTGCTGGGGACCCCAGAGCTGGACACAGCACCCAGGTGGGGTCTCAGGAGAATAAAGTAGAGGGGGAGAATCAGTTCCCTTGACCTGTTGGTCACATTCCCTTGGTGCAGTCCTGGATACCGGGGTGGTTTTGTGCAAGAGCACATTGCCAGGTTTTATTTCCTCATCAATCAACACTACCAGGTGTTTATTTCCCATCAGATCTGCTGCAGTTAATACAAAATTTCTGCAACAAATATCATACAACCAAACCAATACTAAAGAGTCTCTTTTTTATAGTCCCAGCACAAATCATGCAGCCATTTTGTAGGAGTCAAAGATTTACGTTGACATCACAAAACTTTCACAAGAGACTTTACCAATACACTCAGGATATGGATTTCTCAATCAGAAACACCCAAGTTACAAACTACATCACAAAGAAAGAAACAAAGAAAAAAAAAAAGAATCAACACCCCAACAAATGCAAAATGAGAAACAAACCTCCTGAACTCTTGTGGAAATTGTGAAAACTAATGCCATTCTCTCCTATTGATATAAGCATGGCAGCACCTTGCTTTTTGTTTCTAAATCCAGTTGTCTTATGCAAACTAATTAAATATATATGTATATTTTCATCTGCAGCAGGCATAATTCAACACTGCATTAGCACTCCTGCATGCAGTAGTACAAACACATATATGCAATCTCATAATCGCAGTTTATTTCTTGTTGGCTTTAATCTTTGTGTCAGATGCTACTTTATCCCAAACTGGTACACAGATCTTCCGGAATGCCTGAAAATAAGGAGCTTATACTGAAGAGGAAGACCTAAAATTGCTTCAGTTACAGTCTACTGCAGTCTTTGAACATGACATGAAGTATCATCTCGGTTTTTTTAGACCTGCATTTCTAACCACTTGTTTTACCTTCCCCTGTGAATTAAGCATATAAAAGTTAAATCAAGTAAGTCTTTCTCTCCTACCCAAAAGTAAAAATATAGTTAAGTACTTAAGAAGTGTTTTGCTCAGTGAAATGCATTCATACCTTTATTGTGCCTTACTTCGAATTACTGATTAAATCTGCTTATTAAACAAATTTCACCTTTTACTTTGTGTTCCTCTATTGTTTTGACTAAAACATCAGATTCCCTTCAAGTAATGCAAAAACATAACTGAGGAATCCTAATTCTGGAATTTTGCATTGAATTCATGAGTGACCATCATCCTCTGTGGGGAAAACATTTTCTTCTGCTCCTACTCCCAGCTCATAATACAAACTGTACAAGGATAGGCAAAAATAATATGGAGTCACATAATAAAGTAAGATGGATGGAGTCACACTTCTTTTGTCAGAAGACAGAAGCTGTCTGGATAACTTCACTGTGAGTACTCCTTGGATCACGAGTATTTGGATTTTCTTCTACCACACTATATTGGTGGGTTTGTTTTAACCTGGTAAAGTGTCTTCTGCACTAAATCCACATAGGGAATTATTATACCTTCAAGGCACTCTTAGAGAAGAGTTAGAACAAACAATTCTAAAAACAGCTGAAAGACATGCAAGAAATACCTGTATATAAGACACTAAACAACTTGAGAAGCACAATTAAGAAGTGGTACTCGTAATAATAAATTTCTGGATTACTAAAGAAGATTTTTATGAACATATGCTGGTAAGCATTTGACAAAGCTAGAACAGCAGAATTTGGTCAAAAGACCTAAACAGATATATTCTCAAATCTTTTTTGCAACACCTTACTTCAAGGATTCTTCTGCAAAGTAAAGTTAATTTTTCTCTGACAGATAAGTCTCACTTAAGGAAATTAAGTTTATTACATTTATATTTTTCCTCTGTAGCTTGAGTCATTTCCCAAGGACTGATTTCTGTAGCCAGCTATCAAGCCAGGCTTCAGATTCTAGAGCAGATAAGAAAGTTTAGATCATACTTTACCCAGAAGTTTCTATAATTCTTTTAAGCCTCCCTTCCTGAAAGATCAACAGGAATGTAGGACCTGAGCCCTCTAGCTACAAAACTGTCAAAATGTACACCTCTACTTTAATGAAATACATCTTATACAAGATCTTTAATCTTAGTCCTCATCTTAAAAGTCTTAATTTTATTGTTGTAATAGGTGCAAGCGAAGTATTTTTATATACACCCGGGTATACATTAAAAAGCACTATTATTCCCTCCAGAACTTCACTCAATAGAAAGATCAGCTGATTTCCCAAGCTTTCTCCCTAAAACTTGAACACAGAGCACAACATGCAAACTACAACACTGCCAGAATCTGCAAGTCACTGGGATTTGCAAACACAAGACTCCAGCCCTGCAAAAGCTTAATTCACTCGTGTAAGCACATAGTTTGCAATTATTTGAAATACACAATAGAAAACAACTCACAGATTTTATTTGCACTAATCTGAAGCCTTTGTCAGGACAGACTTGCATACAATATATAGAATCTTAGATGAACTCTATTGTGGATCATTAAAAAAAAAAGAAAAAGAAAAAGAACGAATTTACTTTTACTGTCTTTGCATTTTCCAGCACAGGAGTTCAAAACATTTCAGCACCATGCATTTAAATCCATAATTAACTCACATCCACCTCAAGATATCTGATGCATAGTAAGTGAGAGTGCAGAGGGCACATGCCCAGTGATGTGGAACTCATGGGTCATACACAAGTGACTTCACAGCAGAAGTGGAGTGCTGCTTCTGAAATAAACTATGAACTGCTGGGCAATTTCCTAGAGAAAGTAAGGGAAATATACCAAAGGCATACACAAAGATATAAATTCTTCTTTGAAAGTATTACTTTACATATGCACCTAGGCCTTAAGGTAATCCTAGAACTCATTTAGGGTCTCCAGGTGCTTTTTACACCTTCTAGGGAGCACAAAGCTGTATTAATATCTTTAATGCTTTACTTCATTATTTATATGCACATGGAGCAAAACCAAGGAGATCCTTCAGCTTATTTTTTTCTCTTTATGGAATTAAGAATTCCACTGATGTTAACATCAAAAGTAACTGGAGTTCGAATTCAAGGACAAGATACCCCTCAGTTATCAGCTTTCCAACACATTAAGGTGCACAATGTGCCACAATAAATACTATTTTTAACTGGTCAATGGTGCATCAACTGTTCATAAATGTGAACTGTCTCCACTGTGAGCCTGCCAGCAGTCTTCATTCTCTTCACTCTTAGTTCCAACGAAATGTCACCTTCATCCATTTTAGCATACATGTAAAGAATACTGGCAGTTCCCACAGTGCTTTAAAATTACCTTTAAACCTTTTAGCTATTAAATTCCTGACAAAAATTACTTCTTCTGCTTTAATAAAGAGAATCTACCTCTCCTTTTCTTACTAATGCCATTTGCCTACAGCTTGAGCATCACACAAGAGAGATGACAGCACCTAAGCATTGTTTTAAGTTATTCTAACTAAATCACATCTGAAACATCAGGCCTACCTGCCTCAGCAATAGGCTTTAAAAACACCTCCTAGCTTGACTCCGGCCTCCCACAAAGATACAATGTATTCTCTAGGCTGGGGATGACATAATGAAAACCGTTCAATCAGCAATAGCAGACCAGAAATTTTCCCACACTTCACCCTCACCATCGAAGGCATTTAAGCTATTACCAGACACCTTAAATAACAACACTTCAGCAAAGGAAAGGCAAGCATCACTTGAATTTCCCCATTTAAAGAGACTTTCGAGTCTTAAGAGCTTATAACAGCGCTAGAAGAGAAGCCACAATTTCCGCAGAATAAATAACCAGTACCAGCCCAGCAGTCAGGGATCCGCTCCCGCACACTGGGATACCTGGCTGTGCCAGGCGGGGTTCGGGCACCACGAAGCGGGGCCGGTACTGCGGCAGCTCCGCTCCAGCCCCGCGGCTCCCGGACCGCCGGGGCTCTCCCCGCGGGACCAGGGCGCGCTCCTGCCCGCGGCGGCCGGGGGATGCTCCGGGCACCCAGGGCGCTCCAGGCTCGGCCTCCGGGCTACAAACCCGGCCGCATCCCACCCGGATTTGCCATCAGCCCCGACAGCCTGCCCCTCTTCAGGCCCATCGCCGCCCGCATGAGGGCAAGGAGCGAAAGGAGACAGAGCGGAGGAGGAAGACACCCGAGGCGGCGAAGGAGCCGGCGCGCCTCCCTCACCTTCGTCAGCTGGGCGATCTTCTTGCTCATTTTGAAGTGCAGGTCCGCGCTCTGCTCGGCGCCCAGCCCCGCTTGTGCCGAGCCCGAGCCGAGTTTCCCCGCGCCGGGCGCGGAGCCGCCACCGTAGCCGTGCTGCGGCTGCTGCCAGCCCATGCCCGGGGTCGCCATCTTCACCGCCCGGCTCCCGCCGCCGCCGCTCGGGCTCCTGCCTGCCTTACCGAGGACCGAGCCCGGCGCCCCGGCCGCGATTCGCTGCCCGAGGCGGCTCCTCCCGCCCCGGGCGCTTCCCTCGGCCGCCGCCCCCGCCGGGCTGCGGCGTCAAAGCTCCGGGGGAGGCTGCGCGAAGGGGCGCCCGCCTTTCCTTTCCTCTCCGCTCCGCTCCTGCTCGCGTCCCCAGGCGGGGGAGGCCGCTCGTGTGGGCCGCGGGCGCGGCGCGGCTGCCGGGGCCGCCCCCGCGCTGTTTACGCCGCGCGCCCCCGCGTCACTCGCCGGCCCCGCCCGCCCGCGCGCGCTCCCCGCCCGCGGCCGCGCGCGCCGCCCAGACAGCGGGGCGCGCGCCCGGCTCCCCCTTCCCGGCCCCCCGTCCCAGGAACCGGCAGCTGTGAACTGGGAGCAGGGAACCGGGAACCGGGAGCAGGGTGCAGGGAGCCGGCCCTCCTGCGGGAGGGGGCGGAGACAGCCCCTTAGCCTCCGGGGCCCGGGCACGGCGCGGGGACAGTCGGGGTTCTGTCCGCGCTGCCCCTCCGCGGCCGGGGTCGGGCCGCCTGCGCCAAGCGCCCGAGGCTTCTCCTGGTGGGAAGCCCCGAGCGTGTGGCGAGGAATGCCCAGGGCAGGGCACTGCGGTGCGGGGTGTGCGAGGGGATGGAGCTGGTCCCCGGGGTCGGACCGGTGTAGGACGTGCCCTGCTCTGCAGCAGGAGGGGGCACGGGCAAGGAGCCACTGGAAATGGGAGCAGGCAGAACGGGACTGGCACGGTTTGCTCGGGGTTTGAAGGAAGTTAGGGGCTGGCCTCTTCTCCCAAGCAGTTAGCGACAGGACGAGATGATAGGGTCTTAAGCTGCTCCAGGGGAGGTTTAGGATGGACATTTGGAGGAATTCCTTCACGAAATAAATGTTGGAATGCAGTGTGCAGAGAGGTGGAGGAGTCACCATCCCTGGAGGTGTGAAAGAACAGACTGGATGTGCTGTGTTCGGGTTTACAAGGTGGTGTTTGCTCATAGGATGGACCCGAAGATCTCAAAGGCCTGTTCCAACTAAACTGATTCAGTGATGAAACGCCCACAAATGCTGGGGTGACCCGGCCAGCGAGTGGAGAGGTGTCCAGCTGAGCCAGCCGGTCTCTCCTGGGTCACAGGCACTGCTTCTGCTGCACACAGCTGGGCCAGCAGACTGATGGACATGGAACAGAGGTTCCCCCAGAGGGGACTCACAGCTGGATTTAACATGACCTTTAGGTTGGGTTTGACTGCTCTCTTTTTCAGTTCCCATCCAGGGCAACTCCTGAGAACTGCCACCCTCTTTAAGAATTTGACATCTCCTTGCCAGGCTCTGGCCTTGTGAGAATGTATATATATATATATATATATATATTAATGTGGTTTGACACATCTGATTCCCAGATTAACAGCCTCTGCACTCTTCCTTTACAGAGTTCTTGGTACCCTCTGTTGAGTAGCTTATCTTTTTACTGCTTTTTTTTTCCTGCTCTAAAAATCTCTTCTCTGCCTGCATTCTTTGTAGGCAGGCAGAGGTATCAAAGAGGCAAACCACAAAAATATACAGCTCAGCCTGTGGTTCTCAGCAATGTTATGGAGGAAAGCATCACTTAGAATTTGCAAATCATAGAAGTAGGTGGAATAGTAAAGTAGGAGAAAAGATCCATATTACAGAGCAATGTGCCTCACTTGCTAATAGAGATTCATGCTTGTGTTGTATGATAAATAGCCAACTAAACCCGAACTGCCAGTGCAAACCTGAGGTCATGGGGTAAATGAGGTTCTTTGATGCATAAACTGGTCACTGTCTGGAAGGCACAATTAGATATTGCTACTATTGATTGTGAGAGTATGAGAGAAATACTTTCATTGAGTTCTGCAATTTCCATGTATCAACGCACTAGAAAGGTCTTCAAAAGGTCAGAAGTTCTGGGAAAAATCTCCTCTAATGAAAGAAATAATTACCCCAAACTATTTTGGATAACAAAGAAACTAAAAAATTATTTAGTCCCAATCTGAAGTAGCTGTATTGCCTTAACTCAGAATTTGCATTGTCCAGGAAATTCTGACACCGATTTTTTTTTCCTTCTGAAGTGGCCCATTCTGGCAACAGAGAACAAAGGACAGATGGTGCCTTCCCGGGCAGTGATTCATACAGATGAAATACAAGGGGAAGAAAGAATATTAGGAGCATCTGTTTCAAATCTGTGTCCATAGATTACATCCATGAATAACACATACTTTTAATTCAGTTTTATCCAATTAAAAAATAATTCAGTGGCTGATGAGACTGTGATTTTTCATGTTTAGGAAGGTCAAACTACTAATTAAGGCAGTAGACTGATGGTGGAGCCTTGGTTACAGGTAATGGTTGTGTCTGGCTGCATGTATGTCATTATGCAAACTTCTTAATTCTCATGTAAAAAGACACATTCTTTAATGTACTAATAATGCCCCGATATGAAGAAATGGTTGGCTCAATTTATTAGTTCTTCTAGAAATCTCAAGAGTTACAGAATGTTTTAATTTTAATCTGCACATTTTAAATATTTTGAATAGATTTATTCTTTAAATAAATTAGAGCTGTTGGGATTTATTAAAATTTCTTCTGAGACAAAAAGCCTTACTGTTTTATTTTTTCAGTTTCTTTTTAGAAACCCCCTTTGCTGTGGTTCATATTGGCCCCAAATCATTGTTTTGAAGCATTTTGAAGTGATTTATATGTGGCCATGCTTAGCTATATTCAACAAAACAGTCAAATATGTTCAATTTTTGTCTCTTACTGAGATGCTAAGTACTAAGTTTTGTCTAGGTGATTTTAATTTTTTTAAAAAGCTATTAAATATTCTTTGTCAATATTTCATGTGCCATTTAGTAGCTAACTTATTCCGATTTTTTCAAGCTTCTCTTTACACATTTTATGCCTTTAGAGCTCAGATGGTGACTGCTAAGCTCTTTTCCTTTCAGGTCTGTACTTGAAGGAAAGAGCCTGTTTTCTTTAAGGTTGCTGATGAAAAGGAGCAGTGGCGCAGTCAGGATCCTAGTGGGTTTTTTCCTTGGTGGGATTTAATGTCTCATCAGTGCAGTAGGATCTGTCAGTCTGAAGGTCTTCCAGGGCTTGGGCTGAGGCCATCCAGAGGCAAATGAGGAGACAGCACTCAGGGTTTGCTGAAGGGTGCACAAAGCTGTGGAACAAGGCAGGGCTCCTGCCACGGATCACTGCTCCAGAGCTGCACAGTGAAACCTTGGGTGTCTCTGTCACCACGGGGTTACGTAAGTGAGATACACTTTGGATCTATCCAGTGTCTCCATGGAATTAGTGACACTATGTACGAGTGCTCTTGGTGTATGTATATGAAACATTTTTTATAAATTTGAAAATATGGTCAGTGAATATATGCTTTAAGATTGCATTTTTTAATGCATTTGCTATGGATATAAAGCAGCATGTGGGAAGGACTTTGTATAATTTTGCTTTCTCTGATGCAAAATCAGCAACACTGCCTGTTTGGAAATCTACCTGTGCCTTTATTTGTATCCTACTGCCTATATATTTATCTGCATATTTTCAGTTCAAATGTTCTGGTATGTGTGTAATGTTTTCTAAAATTATGCAATATCATCACTGAGGTTTGCAAAACCAGGAAAAATGTCATTTACACTCAATCTGCTGGGAATATTATGGATTACAGATTTCTCTGTGCACTAACTCTCCTTTATTTACCTCATCACAGTTCTGACTAAGATAAATGTGTGCAATCACTGTATGCCTTATTTTCAAGCCATAGGCACAAAACTCCCTCTCTGATTCTTTATAGACAGAAAGTGTTACAAGGGTCAAGCTTGCTTTGTGATAATGTCTTTTGACAACTCTGAAGATGTCAGGAAGTCGGCAGCTTTTCCTGAAAGGACAGTTAACAAGAAATTTGACCTACTGGAATTTGCAGGTTTGTGCTATTTCATTTGTAACCCTGCAGCTACAACTCTGAACAGAATTTTCAAATATTTCTGCACATGTGTATGAACAAAGTAACTAAATACTTAAAAATATGAAATATAGAAACTAGTTACTTAAAATACCGAGATTCTTTAAAAAAAAACCCATTTTATTTCTACAGGAATTCTAACTAATAATTTATTATATACATATCTTCAGTTTATATGCTGGTTTAATTCTTTATTCGTTTAAAAGAATAGTATAAAATATTCAAAATAACAACACAGCTTAAACATATCTGACATCCCTGGTTTAATTTTCTGGTCTGAACAAACCTGGTGGAATATAATAACTGAATAAGCCCATGGTGTCCTACTTTAACATAAAGACCTCATTGCTAAGGCTGAGGTTAATCTAGGATGCTGAGGTTTCTGTGTATGAAATAATGCAAAACCATTTTGTTTTGAAATTGTACAAGTAACAAAGGCTTCTTCTGATAGCTATAGATAATTGTATACAGGGCCATATTTCCACATCTGTAAAGGATCAGAGTACCCAAAATTGTCTCTCTATGGTTGCATATACAATCATGAAGAATATGTGGGGGAAGGAGAAGAATCAAACAAAAATAAAAATTAAATATCATAATAGCTTTGAAATAATCTCATGACCTTTTAATTTGTGGGTTAGCAAGACTGTGATTTATGGAAGGTGAACAATCTGATCAACGTCTCAGGATACTCCATCTGAGTAGTTCAGTGCCTTCTTTTCTCTGTGTATGCAAGTAAGATTTCAGTCAATATGACCCAGTGGCACAGGGTGACAGACACAGGTTTGTGACTACCTGGTAGATCTTTGGTTTTTACATTTTTTGGTTTTATAAATTTATGGCTCCACACTGACTTGGCCTTCAAAGCTTGGAAGACTTGACCCCTGCAAATCTTGAACTAATATGTATAAAAAACCTGGCATAAATTGAGTTTTTCAAATAAGAAAGCAGAGAATGCTGAGCACCTATCTGATACAGATAAAGTTGTTGTCTTTATTATGTCTTTTTGCCCATTTAGGAAACTGCTGGTGTGAAGAAAATAATTTAGGTCACCAAATCCTAAAAGGAATGATGCCATTTCATGCATGTGTCCAAACTGAAACTGCTGTCAAGACATGATGAAGGAGAGAATATTTTTGCCTGCAACTTGTGAACAAGCATGTTTAAAAGATTGGGGTTTTTTGCTGATTCTTTGGAAAAAAAATTTCCAGATACTGTAAAGATGTGCACTGGCACATAGGAAGGTTCCCATGAGCAACTATCTCCAGATATTTCTCTCTTTCTTTAAATCCACTTATACCTTGTCTTGCAAAATATTTTTATCCTCACATGGAGGATATATCCTCACATGCAGTCGGAGGCATATGGGTTTTTATTAGAAAAATTAACATTAGTCCACTGTTTTACATCAATTGCTTTTAATCAGTAAAGACATTTCTATTATTTTAATTTCAAACACAAAAGAGTAGTTAAGGATGGAAAAGTTGAAGATGATCAATAAGAAAAGTGTAAAGCTTTTTCTTCTGATATAGCTCTCACTTGGAATACTTAATTCGTCTTATAAGTTGTCTGTTTTTAAGTTTGTACCCACATTTTTTTCAGCAAAGAAGTTTTATTTAGAAAAAGAAATTACAGAGAAAACTGTTTTACAGACAAAGGAAAAAAACCCAAAAAACCCCCAAAACCACCAAAACCCCAAAGCAGCAGAAGAAGCAGGAACAAAAGTAATGCTTTGGGAAGAATTTCTATTCTCTTCAGCTGCACAGATGAGGAAGACTGGATGAATCTTCAGTTAAGTAGGAATCCTACTGTTTCTGTTAGTTATAACTTTTTCTTTGTCAAGTACTATTTCAGTATGGTCCTTTTCTAGATTATCAGGGTAGGAGAGCTTTTGCCAACATCAAGAAAGCAGCTGCACACATAAAAAAATCAACACTCTTGCTTTTCCTATCAAAGCAGATAACTAAACCTATCAGTGCTCACCACTGGACAGAAAATTAATAAAAAAACTGGTCATTACAAAGCCAGAAAATTTATGTAAATGGTAATAGTGCCTGTGCAGAATATTTTGTGCCATCCATCTGCACCAAGATGCAGCATGTAACCCTATGGAACCTCTCAGTAACAGGCTTTTAGTAATGAGTCACTTCATTTCTGGCTTAGAGACAGTATTTTGGATGACAAAATATACTTTTTGAAGTAAGCCTTCTGACTAAATGTTTTATTTTGCCTTTTCTCAAGGTTTTTGAGTTTGCTTTTTTAATACATGGTGCACATTTGGTTAAAGTTGTCAATAAAGTCCTTCAATAGGATATGACAGTCCTTGTAGTCTTCCATGTCACCTGCAAAGATTTAACATATTAGCTACTGTTTTGAGCTTCTTCTTAACAAGGTTTCTCATTGTATGTTGTTTATGTTGTCCTTTTTTAACTTGTGGATGTTATTCAGGTATTAAAAATTAGACCTAAAACTGAGCAGCTGGAAGCTTAGCCAAGGGGAAGTACATCAGAGGAATGGTGGATGGACAGGAGGAAAGGAACAGAGGGGTCTTGTTTAAGTTTGGGCCCTCTGGGGTGGGGTGGGCCTTTATGACAAGGAATAAGAGGCCAAAGAACATGATTTTCAAATCAGGCCTGCACAGCAGAACTCTCACAGTGAATTCAGCAGACATTAAAAGAACTACTACCCTTTCCTGCACAACTTGTGTAAATCAACCTGGTTGATTTCACTCCCTGAAGTATGTCAAAGCAAATCCTGACTTTAATGTTTCAAAGAAATCTTTCTAGATTAATGCTACAAATAAATTTAGGTATGCAGAGAAAGCTTCATTTAATTTCCCAGATAAACTCAAGTTTCAGGCACGTTTCTACACATGAAAATGCAAATTTATCAACATATGTTAAATCTAGCATACTTTCTATTATGTGGAATTATCTACTGCAGAGGAGATGTCCAGTCTTGCATTCCACGTTGGAATATAAATCTAATCATCTGCCTGAGACATTTTTATTCAAGTAGGTTAGAAGGCATTTTTTGTTTAGCTCATGGACAAAATAACAGAGAGAACAAAATTTGATGTATTAAGTAAAGTTGAATTTGAAAGTCTTATTCATAGACTTTTAGTCTTTTACATTCTTATGCTTCTCTGATAATAACTCATTAAGGAGACTGTTCAGATTAGAAAATGAATACATTTCACTTAATTCAATTAATACAGTCCTATTAATCTTTGTTACAATGAAAGCATTCCTATTGAAAGGAGCAGTGACCTTTAGTAGACTATTGGAGTTTCTCCCATGGATGCATTAAGTAATCTTACTAACTTCTGTAATGTTCCTCTAAGGACTTAATTAAATGGAAGGGAGTGCCATAAGTGAGGCTGTCTTGATGCCAGTGCTACAGTGAGCTCAGAAAGGAGACAAATACAAAGAAATCTGCATGGCCTTTTAGTAGAAACTGGTAAAGATTACTTTGATATATTAATGTGACTTGCTCAGTTCAATCCTGACATTGCTTCAATATGCTGGATTTGTTTTACAGAAATGTAATGCACTTATTCTCTTCTTGGAGGAAAAGCAGCTTTATAGGTTAAAATATAGAAATCATTCTGACCAATAAAAATATTATTCAGATTAAAAATATGTGATGAAAAAACCTAAACAACTGTGATTGAGAGTAAGACACTGACCTTCCTGGGAAAATCTGTCTGGCTTATGATGTTTGTTTGATTTTGGCATCATTATTGCCAGTTGGTGTTTATTACATCTATTGTGCATTTTGAGGGAAAAATCCTTGGTAGGAAAAAGCAGCTAGAGAGACTGTCCCCAGTTGCTGAATTGTGCTGCTCTCAGCACCTTGATCTAACATCTCATATGTGTCCATGGTGCTGGACATGACCCAGAAATGTGCATTCCCAAGCCAGAGAGCCAGTTCTGTCCTGGGCCGCATCCAAAGGATGATCAGAGGGATGCAGCACTTCTCCTGTGAGGAAAGGCTGAGAGAATTAGGTTTGTTCAGCCTGGAGAAGAGATGGAATAGGGGTGGCCTAATTGTGGCCTTCCAACATGTAAAGGGAGCCTAAAAGAAAAATGAGAGGGACTTTATACAAGAGAATGTAGTGACAGACAAGAGGGACTGGCTTCAAACTGAGGGTGAGTTTACATTAGACATAAAGAAGAAATTCTTTACTGTGTGGGTGGTGAGGCCTTTGAAATTGGCTGTCCTGAGAAGCTGTGGATTTTAGTTGAAGAAGATCAATAAGATACCCCACTCCTGACAGTGTTCAAGACCAGGCTGGATGGTGCTTGAGCATCCTGATTTAGTGAAAAGTGTCCCTGCCCATGGCAGGAGGGCTGGAACTAGGTGATCTTTAAGGACTTTTTCAACCCAGGCCATTCTATGATTCTGTGTTTATAGGAGCACAGGTACAGAGTTCAGCAGGGCAAGGATTTAGTTCACTAGTTTTTATGCTGGCATTTATATTGTCCCTTACATGTACTCGTTCAGATTCCAGGATGCCTATAAAATTCATGTGGTCTTGCAACATGCATATTGGATGGAATCTAATTTTTTTTTTCATGAGGTCATCAGTGGAAGGTTGGATGGGACAGCTGAAAGCCACACTTAGTGGCATAGTTAAACTACAGAGCATGTAAAGGCACCAAAAGCACCAGGACTGCTCAGGTTTTCCTTCTCCCTCAGTACCAATGGGATCCCTTGGAAGCAGCCACAGAAATGCTCCAGTAGGAAAGTTCAAACAGATGGCTGGTGTAGCTCTGATCCTGCCCTCAGGGTCATTCTGCAGAGCAACACAGACAACATTTGTCATCTGTATTTCTCACTGTGTTATTGGAAATGGAGATTGGTTGCTTGAAGGGTTTTACTTTGAATGTGGCTAATTAATCTCCAGCATTGGTTTGGGATTTTCTGTTCCACATACTTATCTCTGGTCTGTTTCCTGACACATATGAATTCAAATTGCTGTCTCTTGCCAATGTGTTTTGGGGGATTTGAGCATTCAGATTTGGAGACTAGAGAGGGTTTTGGTTACGCTTCAAGAAGGAAGAAAGATAGACTGGCATATTTCCAGAAAATTGACAGTTGCACTAAAATTGTGTTGAAGCCCCAAAAGCTGTGCTCAAGTGTCAATATTCAAGTAAAAAGGCTTTTGTAAAGGTTTTGTTACCCTCAAATAGGCAAAGGCTTCTTTTGAAATTAAATCTATTGAAAACTGCAATATTTTAAGATTTATTTGCATATGCAGGTTGCTCACTGAAGTCCCATTTTATAGAAGTGTTGCATAGAAATTGTGGTTAAAGGAGGATAAAGAAGAGTACTTATAGATTATTACTGGTCTTCAATTATGCTGTCAAAATCAGGAAGCATAGCTCTTGATTGTGGTGTAGTCTAATGAAACTGATACAGTAACTAAAACCATCAGGGGTAGGGGAAACAGAGCAAAGTTATCTGCCCCAAATCAGATAAGTTTGCAATTACTCTAAGTTCTAGTGCCCATGCTTATTATCTGGTGACTGTTCCATTATTATCCGCAGTGCTGGTGATTTGGAACCTGCTTGCCAGACATCTGGATTTGAACTGAAGGGTGAGGAATTGTCTGTCATGTATCTGGGTTAAAGTGCAGCAGGCCTGAAAATGTCCCATTATGCCCTAATTCAAATCAGCAGCAACACAGTTTGCATTCAGCAGAATGGAGGGTTCCCTGTTCTTGACAGGGAGCCTAACTCCCTCAATAATAGTTAAAACTTTGGAAGGGATCAGGATTAGTGTTGCATATGCTTGGTTCTGTAAGAGATTTACTTTGGGAAAGGGCTTCCCTTGAAAGCTAAAATACATTCTACCCCAAATCAGCATAAACTTGTGTTTCAGTATATCATGCATTTACATTTCATAAAGTGCATCATATATTGGTGCATCATATTTGATGCAAAATCAAGCTAGTTTATAAACACCAAAATGTCAGTATTTTTTATTATTATGGGAAAAGGTTGTGAATTTATTGGAAAATGTTCTTAGGAATAAAATGTACAGACAATTTCCATGACAGACTATTACTTAAATTTACAAACTATTGCTTATGAAGTTTAAGAACAGAAAAAACAAATAAGAACTACATTTTTTCCACAGAAAGCATATAAAATGCTCATGAACATCTTTTGAAATTTATAACCATTAGGGCAAAATTTTAAAAATTATATATCACTGATAGGGGTTTTTATATCATTATTCATTTTTACTTTACATCTTAGTTATAAATGCCCCTAATTCTGGTAGTAAAATCTAGCTTACTTGCTTGTAGACATATCCTGTTAGATATTAATAAAATAATTCTGAAATAATTATTACAACTCTTTGTAAACTGAGCTAGTTATAACAGTTTATCAGCTTTCATATAAATTCATGTTTTGAACATTAGAAGTTTTAAGGATTTGTAGGACTAGAACTACATAAAGCTAAATAAATATTTACAACACTTAGAAAGAAAAGTCATAAAACAAAGCATTTGAATATCAAGAGTTATATATACACAAAGAATTTTTTACTCAAAGAGTGTGATGGAGCAATGTGGTGTCTCTGAAGTAGAAAACCTGAAGGGCAAGGAAAGGAATTCACTTCAAGTCTTCATCCACTTAGACTGAGCTTGGTGATTAGTGCCTCAATCCAGCAGGTACATTCTTGGCTTTGAATATTGAAGCTGGCTCTTTGAGATCAGCTTTCTCATGATCAGAGTCTTGCCACACACTACCAGCCAAATACAGGAACATATTTCTATGAGGATTTTTTGCTATCTAGTATTTTGAGCCTACCAAAATTTTCAGAGAATTTTGGAAAGGAAGTCAATCAGAGCAATAAAAAAGAATTAAATCTTTTAGGAGCCCACTTCCTAGCTGATCTTTAGTCAAACAGTTTGTCAACACTTCACAGGAGGATAAAAGTTTTTTATTTTGTTTTAATCAGGAGTATCATTTCTCCACAGTTGTCCATGGCATTCTCAAGCATCTAGGGCTTAATATTAGTCTAAAGTTATTTGTTTGTTTGTTTTTTCTTGCCAAGCTTATCAGAACCAGTTAATTATTTGAGACTGAAAATCTGAAAGGCACAATAAACTTTCTATTATTATTCTAATAATAACACCTTAATCTTTTGGAATCTAAAAATCTGTAAGCCTTTGAAATATAGTATTCAAAACAAACTTTGATGAAAATATGGTAATTCTAATACTTATGAAAAGTTTTATCTTTAAAAGCACCTTCATTTCTTCTAATGTTCTTTAGGAAGCGTACCTGTGTAATTTCTAGTGCCAGGTTTCTGCACAGTTACATAGATGTCCTGTAACTAATAAACTCCATGTCATTGGAGAGCTCTGTCTTCCTATGGGTTGTGCAGCTGGTTTCTGCACTGTTTGCCACAGAAGCTTTTTGATGCTGGACTACACTTAACTACTTAATGAATACCTACTATCTTGGGAAATTTCCTGGGGAAAGAGGTCATATGCTAGTTCCACCCTTTTATATCCTAAATCATATCAGCCCTCATAAAGATGTCTTAAATCTCTAACACTTGGTTTATTTCAGGGTAAAATAATTTGCCTTTCTGAACCCCTTTTTTCTAAGCCAGAGCTTCTGCTGCAGCACAAATGGGTCCATCATAGTTGCAAGCAGCTCTCAGTTTGGCATGCACCCAAACCAGAGTGCAAGGCCAACCAGATATTGAGAAGTGACTGATTCTACCCCATGTAGCTGTCATACAGTGTGTTCTCTGGAGAGATGTCAAATTTGCCAGAGCAGGAATTGTAATAAAAATAGGCTCAGATCATGTCCTGCAGATATAGGGGAAAAAGCCTTGATGCTAAAAGATAAATCTCTGTAATATACTAATGTTAAAGAACACCTTCAGGGTCACATGTGACCCATATATGTAAGGGGGAAGAATACTAACTTGTTCTTGCTTAGGTGGAAAGCCCCTCTAATGAAACAGTGATTTCTATTATTGCTCATAACTACCCTATTTAAATTCACAGATAAATGCAGACTTCCAGTTTAAATTATAACCTACTTGACATGAAAAAGAATATGATACTTGTGCTCTAAAATAAAATTCTTGGAGTAAAAAGACTGTGGCACAATTCTTACTCTATTTCTGAGAAACTGGAATATCTAAGTCTAGTAAAAGATGTAAGTGATATTTAGAGAAAGAATATAGAAACTTTGTTGTCATCTGGTAGATATGCAAAGTATGAAAACTACTGGAAAATCTATACACAACTGTTTTTTCATTAAAAGAGTATTTTAATTCTTCATGCAAGAAATTAATATTTATTTGATAATAATACATAATTCAGCTGCTCAGCTCTCTTCTAGCATCACTCAGGGATAAGTGTCTGATCCAGAAATACTGCCCACCGCTCAAACTCATTTTTCATCACAAACCAGTTCTTTCAGAACTATCAGTCAGCCTTACATAATTATCATGCTCTTCACTTTGTGTTTGGTTTGTAAATTGCCTTCCATTTATTTTCCTTTTCAGTCATGAGAATTAAGGAAACTATACTACTGCCTATTTTTTATTCTAGTCCTCAATTACTTTAGCTAGCCCATAAATATTTAGTTAAATTGATTGGATGTTTCTTGTTGGATTTTTTGTGAATATTTGAGTCCATATTAGTATGCAAGTTCATGCCCTCTATTGGTAAAGGAAAAATTTGTTTGAATGGGAATACATCATGGTATTTACTTCCATGCTAGACTGCCCCTTGGAGAAAGAAAAATATAATTCTGAACTGCATCTTAGAGAGCTTGCTTAGCATTGTCAGATAGTAGTATTTAGGAAAAAAAACCAATGAACATACACTAAAAAGAATATTAAGATGCTTATTTTCAATGGCTTTTCTTATGAAAATATGAGGAACTTCCTAAATACTATGCTGTCAATAGGCTATCAATACCTTCAATTATAAGCTGAATTAAATGCATTTTTAAAATTAATAACCTTTGTATTGTATGTAATATATGTATATATGTCTATATGTATTAATATACCTTTGTATACATATACATATATTATATGTATGTATTTTTATATGTATTAATATACCTTTGTACCTGTGTATAAATAAAAATTCACTTCTATGCATATATCTTAGAATTTCTATACTGTGCTATGTATCCCACTTCTGTCTTTATCATTATCATTAGGTACTCATGCTAAAGACACAAATGCCATGCCAAACACCAACTAATTTTAAAATAATTTTATAATAAATTACTTGAAATATTTTGTGGAATGTGCCATTGAAAACATGTTCTTCTCTCATACCATTTTTATAAAAATAAGAGGAGAGGAAAAAGCCATATGCAAATAAAAAAGATGCATTTTTCCTCATGAGAGATTAGTTCTGCAGCTCCAAGTATTTCCATATTTGAGAAAGTAAGTATGAAAAATGGAATGGGTTTGACATGGCTGAAGAGAAAAATACTAACCTCTATGGGAGTTCCTGCATCTTCTGCATTTTATTCTTCTTCAGTGAGCACAGTTCTGAAGTTGCCTTCACCAGATACTAGTCCTGGACAAGAGGAATAAGCCAAACATAATTTCCTCCTAGGAAAGGACCAAAATAAACTACCAGCACTGTGTTTGATAGAGAGAAGGTACAGAATACTGCTGAGAAACCTCTTTAACTGACATCCAGCCCTTCAAAGAATCGGTTATTCTAGTAGTAGAGATCTAATTTAGAATATAGTTGACACAGTTATTTTTTTTTTTGGCATAATATCAGAGCATCTAGTGAGACTGAACATCCTTCCTTTTCAAAGGCAGTTTCACGTCTCCAGTTCAACCTGTATCACCTAGAGAAAACTGTTTCTACAATGCTCTTACAAGTTCTCACTGATACCAGTTTCATGTTATGATCCCAAGACAGGCGTACTGAAGAATATAATACTAATTATGAGTAATTACATAAAACTAATGTAATCAAGATTTGACATCCTAACAGGTGAAAAATCCATCTTAATAATTTTACATTACTTATCCACCAAGTATTCCTACCTCACTATTATATAATGAAGGAAAGATTTCTCTCTTTTCTTTGATCCTTTCCAATTAGTTGTGATATTTTCTGTACTTCTCAAACCCTTCAGGTAGGAAGAGGGTCTCTGTACAGTAAAGCCTTTGGACTTACTTTTCAGTCTTGCACACATTTATTAAAAAAACAAATCCAAAACCAAACCACAGAGGTAACAAACCAGTCATCCAAAATATTTCTTCATTATTATTTCCTTTAATTTTTCTCCTCTGCAGCATTTCTACTTTGGTGCCTCTGTCCCCACTTGAAAACTAATATTTTCACACATAACCATATTTTCACATAAAACCTATAAATTTAAACTTAAAATTAATGGATTAGCTTTAAAGATATGCACAGAAAGTTATATTTAAAATCATTTGAGAAATTGTACTTGTGTTTTCTGGTAAAATAACTGCTAAAAAGCAGCATTACATATCATAGAAATAATTGATATATGTCTATGTTAATCCATTTTAGCATGACTTACTCCTCCATAGTTCTAAGGCAATAGATGTGTCTAAGAAGGAAAGGAATTTCATGCATTATATGCAAAACTAATTTCCTGCATTTTGCTTCTCTGTGCTACTTGGAAGGAAAAGACAGGGTTACACACGGAAGGCCAGGTGTTAGAGCAAACCATTTTTTACTGATGACAATTCCATCCTCTGATAGCTCTTACAATGTCTTGTGGAATCTTAATATTAGACATTAAGCCAATAGACCACTTTGGCTAAAAATCTCTTAATTAAACCACAAGACAGCTTACTTCAAATATTTTTCAGCTAAGTATTTACAACACAAATTATTCCCACCCAGACAGTTTTTAATTGCTAGAGTAATTCAGGTTAGGAGGGACCTTAGGGGCCCCTGGACCAGCCTTCTGCCTTAACCAGGCTCAGCTGTGAGGCCAGGCTGTGTCTGGTTAGGGCTGGAAAAGCTCCAGTGATGGAGGCAGCACAGCTTCCCTGGCAGCCTGCTGCTTCCCTGCCCGACTGTCCTCTTGGAGAAAGGTTTTCCTCACATGCAGTTTGATCCTCTCCTGTTTCCATCTATGGCACTGTCACTAATCCTTCTGCCATGCTCCATCTTCCTGATAAATCCTTGGCAGGTATTAGCACGGTGCTGTTGGATCCCCCCTAAGCCCTCTCTTCTCCAGACTGAACACGTTCCAACAATGCATTTTTGCAAATCCATTCTGACTCGCTTCAAAAGAAAGCATCAGGAATAGGCACTAGCTTGCATTATTTATGGTTTTGGTTTTGGTTTTATTTAAGGGTTGTCCCTCCCTCTGGTTCCTTGTTTTTCCTAGGACTCGTTGAACTCTACTTTTGACTGTTGGGTTAACCAGCATTATATCCCACTGCAGCATTTATCCTGCAACCTTGAGCACATCTCATACTAGCTGACTCATCATCCTCAGTGATAAACATTCCCTCTTCCTAGCAAAGGACAATATCCAAAACAAAAGTTGATAGTCTTAAAATAATAAAATTAATAAAAGAATAATTTAACAAAACACAGTTATTGTCTGTGACTTCTCTTAATTTAAGATCTGAGGTAATTCCATCACCAGGGTTTGAGGAACAAGAGGGGAAGGAGAGCAAAAATCAAAAGATGGATTGTTTTTATTTGTATCAAGTCTTATGGAAAGCTTTTTTCCTTTAATTCTGCCTGTGTGGGAGGTGGAAAGATGATGGGAAGAGTTCTTTCTCAAACAGATACCCTGTATGCATAACACAGAAAAATGCTATAAACAAAGTGGAGCCTGACCAGGACAGCAGAAAAGCTTTCATATAAAGTCATCTTGCAAGGTGCAAGATGCCACTTTCTGTAGAGCTGTTGCTTCATAGCCATGTATAATATTTGCTAGACAGCCCAGAATCCACAGGATTAAATTAGGGCTCTAAAAACCGGTTACCAAAATAAAAGCTTTCTCATCAAGAAATACTGTCATAAACAATCCTTCACAACAGAGGCACTGGAAGAGACACCTGCTCTCTCTCTTGGCAACAGAAAAATGCAGGACAAAACTAACAGTGTTTTTCTAACACAATAAATACTGTATTGGTGCACTACAAAACCAGTTCCAGCTTGATGTAAATTTTCTCCCTTATTTTTGTAAGGTTTTGAAAGACGAATATGATAACAGAAATATCAACATAAGGTAGTTGGGATCTCTCTGGTAACTTTGGCTGAGACACCCTGTGAGCCTCATGTTCCTAATTCCCATACAAGCAGGAATTAATTCATTCAGGGATGTGAAGAACTGTTGTTGACTAACAAATTGTCCACTGCAAACACTTGCAGTGATAAAAACCCAGCAAGTTTTTACAAGGTGGTATTACAATATTTTTAAAAAGTAATTGTGTCATTTGGCTGTCTCTTCCTGTTATAAAACTTCTTATTTACCACTTTCAAATTTCAGTCTTTCTTATGACTTGTCAGAGAATTTTTACTGCTGCTCTGTGGTGAATATATAGGATGAAACTAGGTCACTTCAGTAACCTGGGGCTGTCTTTGCTCTGTCTCAGTGAACACTGTTGGTCCATGGTGAATGAATTATTTCTTTCCTTGACTGACAAGAGGAGAAATTATTTTAGGAAATTTTATGCCCATTTTAGACTGGTTATGTATTAATATGTAGACCACTAAAGCTTTGAAGACCAGATCAGAATCCAGTGGGCATTGCTCAGTAAAGACTACCTGGGAGAGCCCCAGAAAGGTCAGTCTTTGCTCTGCATTTGTATAATTTTTATGTGAGCAGTAGACAGGTCTTGAACCCAGATACCACAGAGGTGGAGACAACACTTGGGTTCATCTCTCTTGACAATGTACAGTGATATGACAGCCATCAGGAAGGCAAAAGGAAGCAAATCAAATAATTTTTTAGCCACAATGAGCTCTTTGCACATGACACCCATGAATAATATTTTATATTCTGCATAGAAGAAATTATGGCACTCTGGGTTACAGAACTGACTTCATCTAGAAAACAATTATATTGTGTTCCCACAGGACTTCAGCACTGGACTGTAGCCCAAGCCAGCAGTTTAGGAAACAGCCTAATCTGAAACAGGCAGTGATGACAGTGACTGTTATGAGCAAAAGTAGCTTTTTGCTGTTCCTGACACTGGTTTCCTTCATGAAGCCCCACATTAGGGTTTCTGTCCTTATTTTCAAAGTGCTTACATTCAGGAGATGCTTGTGGATATGAAAGGTCTCTTAAAATAAAAGTTTAAGAGAGACTTTTTAGCACCATGGCAAAACCCTAATGATCCCTCCAGCCTCCCATGGGAGGCCCGTGCTGGAGTAGGCTCTTGGCAGGGACTGGCAGACCTGTGGAGGGGGGAGCCCGCATTTGAGCAGGTTCTGACCCCATGGGGAACCTACACTGGAGCAGCCTGTCCTTGAAGGACTGCACCCTGTGCAAGAGTGACCCACATTACTGCAGTTTGAGGAGGACTGTGCTGGTGGGATGGGCTCACACTGGAGAAATTCATGGAGAACTGTCTCCTGTGGCAGGAGACCCATGGGGAGGGGCAGGGGAAGGACCCCTCACCCTGAGCAGTGGAAATAGCAATGTGTGATGAGCTGACCACAGCCCCCATTCCCTGTGTCCCTGTGCCACTCCGGGGAAAGGGAGGGGAGGCATGGTAGAGCTGGGAAGGAGGGAGAGGTGGGGAGCAGGTGGTGTTTTTGAGATCCTATTTTACTTCTCATTATCCTGCTCTTATTTTTTTTAGTAATACAATCAGTACATATCTCTAATTCGAGTCTGTTTTGCCCATGATAGTATTCAGTTAGTGATCCCTCTCTGTCCTTAACTCATCAACCCTTTGTTATATTTTCTCTCCCCTGTTCAGCTGAGGAGGGGAGTGATAGGGTGGCTTTGGTGGGTATCTGGCATCCAGCCGGCATCAACCCACTACAATGGGCATCCTGTAAATGCCTGTGTGCTATGGATAACAATTCCCAAATGTGATGGCTGTAAGGGCTGAAACAAAGCCCCTGTCTGGTCATGACTTGCTTGCTCCAGCTGGGATTGTCACCAATCCTTTCCAGCACCTTTTGTTTCTAAACAGTAACCACCAGGTCCATCTGACATCAGAAAGAAGTGGCCAGACAGTGAAAAGAAGAGAATGGAAATTTTTATAAATTCAGGACTGTATCTCTCGCTGAGCTGGGGCATCCCACACAGTTTTAGCACAAACAATTGAAGGCTTCCAAAATTTGTTCTTTGATTGCTCATTGCTGTAGTACACTACAATTTAGTTTGTTCAGTCATTACTAAAGCCATCCACCCACTTACAGCTATTCTTATAGAAAATAGCATCCTTTCCCACTGATGCACATAATTTGTATCTTCTGATAATTGTACATCTGATGCATGGAGAGAAGACAATAATAGATAAATGCTTCAACTTGATTTCTGACATACTGCTGAAAAAAGGAGGCAATGGCTTTAGTTAATGTGTGCATACATTTTGCCTGAATGATAAAAAAAGCAAATGGAAAGCTTCAATTGCACTATTCAGTAGTGGCAGTAATGTTCTGGGTTTATGAGTGACTGAAATGTTATCGGATGGACATGGATATGCAGTCGCAGGCATAATGATTTTGCCTGTAAGTAACATGCAACTTCTAAAAACTAAAAGTTAAAAAGCATGTCAGACTCTATAGATGCAGTTAAGAAGCCTAAATTGCAAAATAAAATGTGGCATGAAATAATCTTAACAAATGTATTTTCTTGTTAAAGGGAACGTTAGTTTCTATTTGGTAATACTGTAAGACTTCAAACATTATGTGTTACTTATGCAGTTTAATCTGTTTATCAAAATAATGAAGCACACATTTAAAAAATAAAAAAAAGCCTTGTGCAAGCATTTGAAATTCAGATGCTTAGAAAAAGAAGGGGGAAACAAACAGAGAGTTATAAATCACAGGAGTTTGGAGCCTTGGAAGAATTTTCTGTGAACTTCAGGAAGTACCTAGTGGCTTTTGCAAAGCAAATTAAAAATCTGAGGAGTTGAGATAAAGAGCTTCATAATGAAGCTCTAGAATGATGGAATTACATATTTTAATGTCTACCTATATCAATGTAGAGTTCTTCTGTGTTCTATAGTCACCTGACACGGCTGAGGATAAAACAAGCTGTGCCTCCCAGCTCTCCACACAGCTGCCTGACCACCAGCTTGTGCCTTGCTCGGGGGCTGCTCCTGGGCAGAATTAGGAGGTGTGCCTGACACTGTGCTCACTTGTCAGCTGTGTTGGGGTGACTCCAATTCCTGCAAGCAGCAGGTAGCTCCAGCCAGCCTGAGTTCATGTCTGTAAGTTTGAAAGTGTACAGACCTCCTCCTTCTCCTCAGAGCTGCCTTTGGCAACAGGGAGAGAAGGTTTCACTGGAAAATCCTTTGCATTTGTACATGGAAGGATATATTATATGTTTACACAGACATAAGAAAAACTCATCCTGTTGTCAGTACATATAAACACACAACCATTGATTTATGCACATTTCATTAGGTAACATCATACACATCTTTTCTGTACCTGACACAGAAAGTTTAATGTCCTGTAATACTATGTGGGACTCTTCCTATGGAGTGCTCATGGAAGTCACATAGGTGGAAAATACTGAATATGTTAAAATTATATGTGGAAAAAGAAGGAATTAAAATTTTCTGCCAAATATAAGTCACCTATTTGTGCAAGTTAGTTTCACAGTTCACTGCCTAACCTCTTGGTTTTTCACCTAAGGACTGTTGTATAGTTAACCCAAAATCAATTTATGGTGCTAAAAGCTGTTTTAATGTTATTTAAATATATTCTTGAGGAATGAAATTGAGAGTAATACAGCTAAGAAACAAGAAATACACTGGACCATTAACATGATGAAGTTACTGTAAGTATATAGAATTAAGTAATCAGTATAAAATGCCTTAAGTATGCTTACAGTTATAGCAAATGCATAGTTGCATTATTTTACAAATGCCATGTTGTCAGATCTTGTAAAATTTCATTTTACTGAAGAAGCCAAAATGAAATTTTTGATGCTGTTAAATTCTAGGCAATAAATGTTAAAAAATATTCAAAATACATTCCTTGCATATGACAGTAGGGTACTACTTCTATATGTAGCTTTTTGATGGACTCTAGTCACAGAGCTCTTGCTGTGGAGGTTATTTAAATGTACTCACTTCATAGACTTAGGGCAAAATTAGAAAGGTACCAAAAATTCCACAGATTAGAACTGAATTTGCACTTTATTATTAAAAATATATAACACTGCAGCTCTCTTAATAGAGAGCAAGCAGGCACAATTTCCTAAGGATATTTCCTGGGAATCACAGAGAGGAACCTCAGAGAAAGAGAAAACAATTCTTATCTCTACTTGCTTCTCCTGTTGTTTTGCACATGTGGAATGTGTTAGGAAGATTGTTTACCTGAAGTGAGTCCTTTATTGGATTCTGGTGATGGCTGTTTATATTAATTGGCCTGTTGGGTCACAGCTGTGTCCTGGCTGACAGCAGATAATCACAGGTTTTTCTTTAGTATTCTTTGTAGTATAGCATCTCTTCAATATAGTATAGTATAAGGTAATATAATATAGTTTTAATAAAGCAACTGTTCAGCATTCTGAATCAATGGAGTCAGATGCCAATCATTCCCAGATGTTGGAGTCATCCCTGCTTTACTAGATAACACAATAGAACTGAAAGGTCATCTCGGAAAATATGTCTTTTTTAAGCTGGATGAGTTCTCTGCACAGAAGGCTGTCACAGCCCCAGGTGGGGACTCAGTGGTGACAGAGGCGCTGCTTTCAGTAGCACTGCCAGTCTCTGCTGCCTTAAGGTGTTCATTTATCCACAGCTTGGGTGTGCACCTCCCTAGTGACCGAGGTCAGGCTGGGTTGGTGCTGGCACAGTCCCATGGCATCTCCTTCCTGCCCTCAGCTGCGCACTCTCACCTTTCTTTCCCTTGGCACTGGAATTTTACTCACCCCACTGAGAGCTAGTTGGGACAGTAAAAGGAGCAGAGAACTGTAAACTTTTCTTACTGATTTAATTTTCTGTGAAGAGAGCCTTCCACACTGACATATCAAAAGGTCAATATGAACACTATGGGTGGCAGCATGAGAAGAGCAATGCAGAGCTGTGGGTAGGATTGCAGCATCTGACCTGAGTTATCTTCAATTGTCTTGGAAGTCAAAATGGTTTGTGGTAGCCAAGGCTTACCAGGATTAAGCTGCAAGTGTCCATTCATTTTCCTGGCTGCATGTTCCTGCAGACATTGGCATACATGGAAATTGCATTGGTCCAGGGATCAGCTCAAAGGTAGCTACTCTTTTTTTGCTAAGTAAGATTAATTTGCAAACCCATTCTGGTCACATACACACCCACCTAGGCTTGTTTACACTGCTATGGAATTGCATTTCAGGGTGATGTGGTTTATGCACTGAAAGATCTTCTCTGTTGCATGGAAGAGCCTGGAAGGGAAAGCAGGCAGAGACAAGAGCCCTGTGATGTGTGAATGGCTCCATCCCTGCTGCGATGCCTGTGGGCCTCTGAGCTGGCAAGGTAACCCAGGAGAAGCAGTGTTCCCTGGGTGCCTGCCTGCTGGAACACGTGGAAGAGCACAAGTTAACCTTCACAGCAACACCCCCAGCACACCCCTGCCTTCCCAAGCTCTCACCCCAGTCCCTTGGGACATGAATGCTGTCATCCTCCCAGCAACATGACAGGAAAAGGGGAGGTTTTGCTGTCCTGGGAGGGAAAGAGTTCTGTGACCTGGGTACCTTCTTACAGACTGCAAGCCTGCCCCTGTTTCTGACTCACTGTCTGCAGGCAAAAAAAATTAAATGCACCCTTGAACATAAAAGTGATGACAGCTACAAATAAGGCAGATTTTTCTAAAAAATCTGTCTTGTGAGCAATGTGGCTTCCAGGTACTGAGAGGCTTCCTTTTAAAAAGTGCCAATGGATATGCATAAACATGCTTATGCTAAACATACATAAATAAATTGCATATACAGTAAGTTAACTGTAACTAAGCACAAAAGAGAAAAAAAAGGGAAAATGTGTATTTCTGTCACAAAATAATGTTGGGGAGCGAATCTGATATGTTTATATGTTTCTAAAGGACCTAAGCAATTTGCTGGAAAAGCATATAAGATATACCGAATTTTAAGAGAAAATATTTTCTTTGTATTTACTGCCTCATACATATTAAACCACAGCTTTCCCTGAGGCTGTTTTATTTATAAATTCATAGTTATAATTTCCATAGAGTTACTCTGAAAAAATTACAAGACGCAATAAGAATAATTAAATAAAAATACAGTATTTTTACAGGAAATACAGTGAAATAATACCTGCAATTGCCTTATAAGCTACCCAGTCTCTCAGACTGTATTTAGAATTAAATAACACTGAAATTACAAATGTGGGTGTATCAGACTTTTCTTCAAAACGTATTCCCTGGGGAAGGCATGTGCTGCCCTTCTGTTGCTCTTCACAGCCAGGGATACCTGTGCTTAGACCCATTAATTGGTGTTGTAATGAGGCTCTGGTGAAGAGCTTGGGGGCTTCAGAAGGAACCAGTTGTTTTGTTTTCAAGGAAATTTTCTCAGAAGCCTGTGTCGACCCAGGAAAAAAAAGTAATTGCATTTTTGCATCTGCAAATATGGAAGTAGGAACCTGTTTTGTCTACCCATACTCTGTAATATGTGAGAAGTGTGACATAGGTGTGTATGTATCCTGTGTGTGTCTGGTACCTTTCTCCAGCTCTAGGCTGCCTTTTCTCAACTGCTGTGTCAGGGGCATGCACGCTGCAAATGAGGTGCCTGAGGGTCAAAGACAAAAAGGGACAGAGGACTGACCCTGAAGTAAGAACCAGACTGTAGGTTTTAACAGGTTTTTAACAGTTTATTGTAATTTTGAGGCTTTTTTTTTTCCTTTATTATTAATTCCAGTTAGGTTGCCCACTGCTTAGGTTCATGAAATGGCTTAGGCTCCTGGGCAGGGCACTACAAACGTGCACCCTCATTCTCTTTTCCCACTGCTGCTACATACCCTGGCATAGGGACAGTGCAGTGCAGAGGCTTTGGATCTCCCTGCAAGATTTGCCAGGGGGCATCTGTCAGAGCCCAAAGAGGTAACAGCTGCACAGGGCAGGGTGGAAAATTTTGAAAGAGAGTGAGTACTGATAAGGAAAGAGGACAGCAATTTTTATCTGCCTAGGGCAGCAAAAAACCTTGCATCAGCTCTACTCAGTTTTATTGCAGATTTCATTCTGGTTTTGTTCAGTTTTCCTAGGGAATGTTGTGATGTGCATTTGCATTGCATCTGCTCACCTTATTCAGTTTAGGGAGAGGTATTCTAAGCAGAATACATTTCAGAGTTGCTTTTCAGAATGTAAAGCACATCAACTTAATGAATAGCCTCTGGAAGGATCCTGCACCCAAAAAGCCACACACACTGGTGCCTAGCAGTTGGAAGGCAATATTTAGAGAAATGAAAAAGGTCACTGGTGCTAAAATATGTAGTAGGAAAGAAAAGGAAAGAGATTAAAAAAAATGTTGCCATTATATACTCAGGGAAAATTCCATATCTGAAGATTGCCAGCATTTAATGGAAAGATTTGACAAAAGTTGTGCTTTTCCTTCCATACAAGAGCCTTGGTGTTTACTGAATAAGTTCAAGCCTGTAACTTTCAGAATTATTACAGGATGTAACACAAGACAGTGCAAGTTCAGAGTAGATACATTAGTGCTGGTGATCCTCAAGAAACTGCAGTCTCTCAGTACTGTAAAAGGAGCTGTCACTTTTGTTGTTCAACTCCACGCAGAGTCCTCCATGCAGATAGAAATAAAATCAGATTTCCCCAGGTGAACGTTAAAGATGTTCAAGATGCAGATTGGGTTTTTCCTTGAGTGTGCCATGTCAAGCAGTGATGACAGAAGTGTACATTACCTGCAAAGATGCTAAAGAAATTTCAGAGCTTCTTAGTTCTCATTATCCACTTACTATGAGTCTTTCCTACAGCAGTTCCACAACTCTAATGTGAGGAGCAAGGTGTCCTTGCCTTTCTTTGGAAAGCTCATGAGGAAGAAACAATGCTAGCTTTTCATAATCAAATATAAATACTTTTCCTGTTTTTTTCTTTTTTTCTTGTCTAGGCTCAATGAGAGCTGCTTGCTCCCTGTGGGAGGATGAGCTGTGTCCTGAGGGTTACTCCAGTGCTAGCCATGACCTCCTGGGTGGGTGTGTTTGACCATAGTGGGCAGGGCTGCGGGACTTCACAGGGTTCAATGACAGCCCCTGAGATGGATAGTGAAGAACCAGGGCCAGGGACTGTCACAGACATCTTTTGTGAAAAATCCTTCCTTTAGGATTTTTCCCTTCTGAGAAACCGAGAGGCCTCAGAGACAAGATGTAAACAATGATTGTCTGCTGCTGTGGAATGCAACAGGTGCATCTGTGATTGGCCTTCTATGGGTGTTTGGATTTATTGACCAGTCATGGCAGAGCTGGCTCTCACTCTCTGTCGGAGCCAGCTCCTTTGTTATCATTCTTGCTATTCTATTCTTAGCTAGCCTTCTGACAACTTCTTCCTTCTATCTCTTTCTAGTATAGTCTTAATGCAATATATATATATATAATATAATAAATCAAGCCTTCTAATTATGGAGTCAACATTCTCGTCTCCTCTTCATCCTCAAAACCCTTGCTTCCCCAAGCAACAGCAAGGGACAATCCAGGAGCTCCCATCAGGAGCTAAAGCAGAGTGGGCTGAGGGCAGGACCTGAGACAGTGCTGTGATGAAAGGCTTGAAGTTCATACAAGGGACAGGGACAGAGACTGGAAACGAGGTGCAGCATATGACCACAGGGGCCATCCAGGTGGCAAGGCCAGAGACAGAAGTGGGAAGCTGGCACTGCTTCCACACAGCCCAGGCAAGGGTTGCCATGGGCAGGAGTGGAGGAAGGTCCCAGGTGTAGCTGCTCAGGTCCATTATAGCATATGGGTTCCCACAGAACCTTGACATTTCCAAAGAAAACCTTCTTCAATGGTTCTTCCCATTGCTCCCAACAGCCACCTGAAAGATGTGGCTACTCTTGTCTTTCATCCTCCTCCTGTTACAGAAGCACTGACATGGTCAGGCAGAGCTCCCAAGTCTTGGTTCCTGCTGGACTCTGTCCTCAGGAGTCACACTGAGGCAAGATACCAAGAAAAAGTGGATTAAAAGCAGAAAGGTTTTTTTGGGAAGCATCAACTTCAAAGTTCTGCTGAGTTTCTAGTAGCATGGGGTTTTTTTATTTTTATTTGGGAAGCAAAACATAAGCTGTTGCACCAGAACTCAGAGTGTCACTGAGTTTCAGATTCAGTATGAAATCCTCACTGCACTAACTTCAGCAGCAATTCTGGGATTGACTTCAATATTTTTTTTCCACCTGTTATCTTCTTTTACTTAACAGGATGTATTTGGTACTGAGGAAGCTGCAAAGAAACCATCCATAAATGCTGAGAATCAACCCATAGGCCTGTTTCTGAGCTGATGGGTTTAAAGCTCTGTTGTATGATTTCTGAAATCAAACTGGATTTTCAATGCAGAAATTGCACTTTGATATTGCTTTGCATCCTGAATGAGGCACATTAAGACTCCTGTGATCTCCTGGCCATCAAGAAAGAAAAGGAAATAAACCTAAAGGAAGTTTAAATAGAAATACCCACTGTGCTAGGAAAAATGATAGGTGTGTACATTAGAGGGAAAGGAAGGAGCCGAGATAAAAGGGAATGGAAAAGACGATAAAGAAACATGATCAATTAACCTACAACAATTAACTTTAGTTACCTATAACTAGTATCTAATGGTTTAGGAGAGAGTGGATATATGTCAAAAATCTCTGTAGGCCTTCCGAGTATGAAAAACACTATATTCAACAGCATGGGCAAGTACAAGTTGTTGGCCTGCCTTTGAGTGATGCATGAACTCAGGGCTCCCCCTGTGTGAGAGGATAATAAAAATGAGTCTGAAATTCCCCTCCTGTGGGTTAAAATATGAGACCTGATTTAATTAGTGTTTACAGCTACATTGTCTCACTGCTCTTTTGTTTCAGTGATGGACTGAATGCTGCATCACTGCTACAGTAAGTTGTCTCAGAAAAGTACAGAAACAAAAAGGCAGATGTTTAACCAATGAGACAAGCATGTCCTTGTAGCCCAAGGCCATGAAACAATTTCATATATAAGCTCAAATACACTCTAGGGAAGCACCATTTAGGCTGTATCCTGGCGTGAAGCTTTTCCTAGTTCTTCAAAACCATGTTTTCACTAATGTACCCACCAGGCTGCTGGGTTTAGACACATTCAGATTATCACCCTGCTCAGTTCCAAGGCTCCTGGCAGTGGCACGTGTAGCACCTCCCCAGCTCAGTGATTTCCTCACAAGCCCATCCCTCACTGTGGCCCATGCACTGTGACACACCATCTGTTTCCCCTGTGAAGCCAGATGTGGATTGTCTCCCAGTGTACAGATGTTGAGGCCGGTCTTCTGGCTGGAAATTTTGCTGACTCCATTTTGATTATTATTTATCTGAATAACTGTGTCCTCGGTAGATGTCCCCCAATTGTTTTGAATTAAATAATGAGGCAAGGACATGCAAGTGTCCTGTTCTACCAGACTTTCTTCCTCCTACTGCTGACTGCAGAGCTGCAGGGACTGCTAGAGGCCTGACAGAAGGCAGGGAGAATCTACAGCCCATGCTCTCTGTCATTTTTTTCTGTGACTTTATGCAAGTGATTGGCACCTTCACTGGGAGAGCTGTCACCTCTCATCATCCTCTTGACATTTGGATGTTTCTAAACAATTCTGCATGTTTCTGTGAGCTGTGTCACCTTCTAATTTAGCAAATGTGCTCTTCTCTTAAAATGGTTTTGTTTATTTCTAAAATAATAGAAAATGGTTTTTTTTTTTCTTTGTATAGGGATCAAAATTTGCCAGGGTTAGACTACAGATATATTTGGGGGTTTGCTGCCATCTGCAGTTGAAACTTAATAATTATCTTAGTTTGCATGAGTGAATCTTCCCTGTCTTCAAAGACCTTCAAATCTCAGCAAGCAACAAAACATACAGTGATGCACTATCATTCTGTTTTGATTACTGAATTCCTGCTCCAGTAGGAGGAAGGAGAAGTTAAATTTATTTAACTCCTTCTGGCTGTAAAGTTCACTGACAAGCTGGATAGATAGTAAACTCTTCTCAGCTCTCCCTTTGGTCAGTTTTTTCAGTTTCTGGTCTATACACACTCAAGACACAATCCTTCTGTTTAAACTTGGAGTGGAAACTGTTCAGAAACTTTACAGCCTTAACACAGAACTTGACTGGTTTGGCAGCGAGAACTGATCATCTGCATTTCTGAACTGGACCATCTCCTTGTTTCATCTCTAAAAGAAAAACAGCTGCTGATGTAAGATACCTCTTCCCACAACACTGTATTGGGTTTTCTCATTGAGATATATGGTGTAGAAGAGAAAGGCATTAAAGCTTACTGTATAAAACAAAATAAGAAAAGTAACTTTAATAATATTAACTCCTACAGGACTGGAATCATTTTAGACAATAAAAGATCCTGAAAATTTTAGATGCATCATGGGACCTTTGGAATAATTATAAAAACCTAAACAAACACCCCCCAAAAACCAACCAAACCAACCACAAAACCGCAACAACAAAAAACCCCCCATAAATATCCCTGAAATGACTTAATTTCTAAATATTTAATAATTCAGTAAATAATGCATATTAACTAGTACTAGAGTAATTCATGCAGTTCTTCACACATCCTGCAAGTAATGACAGAAACATGTAAATAATCACATAAAAGAATGGGAATGGAGTGAGTAGATGTATTAAATTGTTGTGGCATGAGTCTTGTGTTTTTTTTCAAATTAATCTACTCAAGCAACTTTACTGAGGTCTTAGTCTAAGAAATTACTTATCCTGCACTCTACTAAAGGAACTGCATTCCATTTCACAGGTATTGGTTTTAACTCCTTTATTACAGCACATTTACTGGCTGAAAATCTCTGTACTCTTAAGGATGTAGTGTGACAATATCTTCTGATTTTTCTATCTCTACAAACCATAGCAAAATTAAGAAGTATTATGCCTGATCCTCAAGGACCATAAATCACTGTATCTCCTTGAAGCCAATGGAGAAACAGAAGATCTACCCCTAGATTTTAAGTGTTTCATAACCACTTCCCTCAAACTGAGAGATATAAATGATGATTCAAATGATAGTTTTCCTTCTGCATATTATAGTTTATGTTCTCTTGCCCAATTTGCAATACTTAAAGTATCAACAAATATAATAAAGTACAATATAGCAGTGATCAGCATGAAGTACATCAAATTACTATAGTTAAATCATGGAGTGAACTGCCAGCTTGTTTTTGCAGTCACACAAAAGCAATGTCTTAATCTCTTCTGACAAATGGAGATTGTTACTCATGCAGATGGTGTGTATATGAAACATGAGTGCTAAAATTTTGCCAGCATATCTTTTCCAAAAGAAAGCTTACGAGAGCAATCCTAAAGTTCACATAATAAAAAATGATTTCTATGCTGAGATCTAGGTCAGAAATTGTAATCACTATCAATCCAGTTTCAACAAATTGTCTGTCTGATTGAGACTTTGTAGTAAGGCATTCCAGGGAATCTGGGAGTGTTTCTGGTCACTAGGGAAATGGGCTTCATCTGGTTTGAATTGATTTTCTCCACTTCCTGCTCCTGGGAAGACTTCACAATCCTCACATGTGCAGAAGTGGTCAGGTTTCTAATTCATTACCTGGGAATCGTGGGATCAGGTCTGGGCTATGCTACTATGTACTGCTGGATTGAAGCACATCACATATCTTCTTTTTAGTGTTTAAATTTAGGTGTCAGTTTTTTCACTAGAAAGCCAGTAATGTCACTGTTGAGTCAGAAATTACACAGAGAATGAACAACACACTCCATACATTCTCAGAAGGCAATAAGGGCAAAAATCTTTGTGTTTATTGAGATGTCTTCTTTTATATCCTCATCTGACACAGGTGGACCTGATTAGTCATTTAATCAATACATTTCACATGATTGGCTAGTTAAGAAACCTCCTTTTGGTAAACATACCTCCATAACACATTCCACATGTTCACAAACACCAGGTGCAGCAACTTAAGACAAGAATTGTTTATAATTCTTTTCTGTGAGCTTTTCACAGCTTTTCCCAGAGTGATGCATGGGAAACTATCCATTTCTCTCTCATCCACAAGTAATACCCAGGTGACACATATATTACCAGCTTGATAATTCTGTTGATGAAAATGTTAAAAGTTTTTTTACTTAGTGTACCTTAAAAGCTCTTAGTATGTATTATGTAATTTGTCTATTGATGAGGATATTTAGAATTCATAGATACAAAAATTATCTTCTGCAAAACTAGGCAAACAAACTAAAGGTTTTATTGTAATACATTCAGATTATATATTGGAAAAAAAGAATAGATCAAAACATATTGTTTGCCACATTCCACTAGTGAAGAGTAGTATAACCTAAACAAATAGTGAAAGTAACTTTAGCTCGTCTGTTTCTTAAACTATTGGTATACTTCAGAGTGCTATGCAACAATCTAACAATAAAAGAAAACCAGGTGACAATACCTTACTTTCTGTATTACACTTAGTGACTAAAACTGGCGTTGTTTGGTCTAGTTCTGCACTACAAAGTTTAAGTTACAAACTTTCTGAGACACCATAAAGGTTTAGTTTGCAGCTTGGTTCAAGATACTGTATCTGCCATAAGCTCAGTATGTGTGGTTTAGAACTCCAGCTTCTCTTAGATTTAAGCTTTAGGTTTTGGCCATGTGTTCTGATATTTGAATGGGGAAAAATTCCTATCTTAAGGAGAGATCTATGACTCTTATTTTACATAAATCAAGTAAACTCTCCTTTACTTCTTTTATGATCTGTTGCAGTTGAAAATGTACATGACAAGGTAGAGAAACAGGGAATAAAATATTACCAGCTCATTTGATAAAGAGGTGAGGTTGCTCCCATTCCTCCACACTTAACCAAAGTAAAGAAGGGAGGAGAGGAGGGAAATAAAAAGTCTTTACGTGTCATCTAAATTGAAGATTAGGAGGGGAAAGTAGCATGAGCTTTCAAAATTGTCCCAGTGGTCTGGGGAGAAAACATAAGTTTGAGTAAACAGTTAGAAGTAGGAGTTGGGGAAAAGTATTAAAGAAGGATGGAGTATAAGGCACCTGTGAAATCCTGTAACATAAGTGATGGTGAGACTTTTTCACTGAGTGTCAAGGCACTCGGTTTATTGTCCTTGGGAATAGAAACAGGCTTTGCCATGGAGCTAGTGAACAACGCGAGTTCCAAAAGCAAGAGGACCAAATTTTGGTTTTCTAGTCCCAGGTTTTCAGGGCCCAGGAAGAACAAAACTGATAGAAACTCACTAGAAACTGTGTCCACATGAAATCTGAATTCCCAGCACTCCTGACCACTGCCATGTAATCAGCACAGGGTGTTCTGTTTATTGTCCTGCTCTAGCTGTGATGATCTAGTGTAGGGGTGCAGCAGGCTCATGATCAGGACATTGCATCCTCATCTTTCCTGGTCTCCTGTCCCCTGCTTTGTTTCTGGGTGAAGGAAATTTGCTGGTTTGTTGTATAGTTGTGGGTTTGATACAGATTTAGTTCCCTTTTTGGGAGTTCTGGGTTATGAATAAACTAATAACCTTGCAGCTGACTTGATGGCACTCCCTACTTTTGCTGCTAGAGCTAGAGGCTGAGGGGAAATGGGGCAGAGCCAGCTGAGGGAAAAGCTTTAGAAAGCCAAATAGACGGTAATCACTGAGATGACTGAGGAATTGAAAGCAGTAAATAAGGATGTTTAGAGGAAATTTGTTCTTGCTGAAGAGGTAATTATCTTTCCTAAGTCCATACTATTTTATCTCGGTGGTTTTTTGGTTGGTTTGTTGATAATTCACACACTATTTGAGAGCTGGATGCTGATGTAAAGGTGGAGCCTTCATGCTTGAGGCATCTGGAAGTATTTTATCTTTGGTAATAGTTGCAAGACCTGATGAGTAAAAAGAAAGGGAAGACCTGCACTAGGTAAAAGTAATTAAAACTAAAGTGTAATTAACTAATGTGGCCTATTAAGTGGACTGACAGTTGGACAAGAGTTGCTGTAGCTGGTGGGCTTTGAAGGAGCAGGAAATAAAGAGAAGGAGGGGTGGTGTACTGGTACTGTGCAGTAGAAACAGGCCAGCAGCTGGTGTTAGCATGGCAGCAGAACAGAGGAAGCAGTTTGCCTTAGCTTTTAGTTAAGTAATGCAATAAAGAACAGCTAGAACACAGTTAAATGAGACTAAAATCAAAGTTTTGATTTAATGAGAATTTTTGAAAATAGAAGTTAATCTGATTTAAAAAGCTTACAGTCTGTCCTAAAATAATAGGAAAATAGTACATATGCTACTAATGAAAGAAATGTAATCCATATTGCTACGGGCCTGTTTGACTGCCAGCATGTAGAAGCCTTTATAACCAACCCTGAAACAAGAATATGTGGGAACTTGCACATAAATTGAAAACAAGATGAAATGTGATGCGTGTATTTACTAACAGTACTTTGTGTCAGGCTGACATGCTGTTTTCTATTAGTCCTCTGCATCACTTGATACAATTCTAGGGTGTACATAATTATGTGAGAAGACTCAAATTGATGGAAAAATGTGGAACTGGTGGAAGACAGACCACACCTACAAGCACACAGTGGTAGGAGGGGAGATGAAGGACGCATAGTGCAACAAGGGAAGGTCTAAATAGATGTTATTAAATGTTTTTTCTTTCAAAGTGAGCAGTGTCAAACACTGGATGAAGTTGTCTGGAGATAAAATTCCACCCTTGAAGAAGGTCAGAATTCTGCTGAAGTTTTCAGATCTAATGTCCAAGCTGACCCTGCTTTGAGTGAGAGGTGGGATCAAGTGATGTCCAGATATCCCTTTCAAATTATTCTAGAATTCTTTGAAAGATCCTTTTCCAAGGCAAAGTTTATGAATGAAAGGGTGCTATCAGTGAATTATTGCAAGAATGGATTTTTGGGACTCTTCAAAGTGTTTTCACTTATTATAGCTGTAGAATTCTGGGAAAATTTGGGAAGTACTGCCTAATGCAGGAAAATTTAGGGTACAGATGAGAAACACTTAAGACTGTAGTCATAGCAGTGAAACTATTTTGTGCATTGCTATGTAAAAAGTCTGGGAATAATAAGAATTTTTAAGGGACAAAACAGATCAAATGGGGGTGCATGAGGTGATTTTCACCTGACAAGGCCACCAGTGCTGATGCAGTCATGGCAAGGGCAGATATGATTCTAAGATGACAGACAGGCACTTCCAGTGGCCATTATCAGGAAATACGAGTTCAAACCTAAATAAATTAATCAGGCATTGAGGGATTGGAGAGCTTTTCTTGAAAGGACTTGACTTAGTTTAGGAAGATTAGACTGAATGTCAAAATGTTTAACAATTTTAAGTTCATCAAAGCTTCATGATAGAAAAATGCCTGTTTAAGATACAGGATAAGATATTGGGATCTTGTAGCTATAAGATTAGTAAACATTGAATAAAGTTATAAACCACCACATTCAGCATTCAACTTCTGAAATAACTTCCCAGAAGAGGCAATAGGGCCTTGACTGATGCTTGATCTGCTGTTAAAATAAATTGTTTGATATGGCTGTGGGGACAGCAAAGGACAAGAGCTGATGACTTTGAAACATAAGACTGGGAAGGACATAGTCTTTTAGAAATATAAGCAGAGCAGTTTGATGAAAAGCTACAGTAAATCACTCTGATTCTTAAATGTCATTAGTATTAAAGGGTGGTTATTTCTCCAAAGGATCTAGGACATCTAGAGCCACTGAAAATGTAAGAGCTATTTATTACCAAGGAGACTTAGACTCAAGAGCTGCCTGCACCAGCATCCATACAGCTGTCATGGCCCTCCACGGCGAGGAGCTGCATGGTGATGGCTCTGCTCTGCCTGGGCCCAGGGGTAAGGTTCCTTCAGCTGAAGAATTGCTCTGCTTGCTGATGTGACAGAAGGCAGATTGTGTATGGGAATCCCTTTGTCTGAAGGACAGACTGCATCTGAACTGGACCTGTTTTAGTATTGACTCAGCCTTGTCCATCTAAAGCCATTACAAGGGTCCTGCCCTGCCAGGGAGATAGTGAGACCTGTTGAGTGCATCTGAGGAAAGCAAAGGCACTTTTGAACACAGCAAAAAATAATCTGCATTTTGATTGTTTTAATTTAGTCTCAGGTCTGGGCACTTGTCAGAAATTATTCTAAATATACAGTGCATTGAAAGTTTTGCTAAATTTCACTGGTCTGCAGTTATTATATTCTTATGTACATCTCTTGTTTGCAAGGGTCGCCTTGACATTTCCTGAAGGAAAATTTCACTTTTCTATCTGACCACACAAATTTTTTTTTAATGTAAAATAAACAGAACTTCTACCATGACTGACTGAAACATGTAACTGTACTGTTTTTGAAGCAGCAGAAAGCAAAAACCTTGCTGTTTGGAAATTATTTCAGTAGTAGTCCTTAAGTAAGAGTTTGCAATGGCTATGCTTAAGAGTTTGTAGACACTGTTGTGAAATACTGTAATTTGTTTTAGCTCATATAAATGCATGTGGTTTGTATGTGGTAGCCCTGAAGCCACCTTTAAACAGGCAAGCACAGAATACAGGAATGTACAAAGTGTAAACCTGATACACTTACTGTGTTGTCTGAATGAAACAGTGCAAGACAAAATTTTGGTGAGGGATGAGGTGATGTCTTCAATAGGATTATATTTCTTTTTCTTTCAGAATAAATTATAAATGTCACAGTTCTTCACAGCTGAAAAGACGGAATTAATTAGTGTGTCACCTGAGAGTTTTCGCCCTTTCTGGGAAGGAGTGAAGTGATTTGAAAGAGCACTGGAAAAGGCCCTCATCCTACTTGACCTTTGCAGAGATGCGGCAGACAGATCGATAGGGAAGTGACTGCTCTGAGCTGGCACCTTGCAGAGAGGGTGTACTTCAGAAGTGCCAAAACAGGTTATAAAAACACAGAGGCTGCCTGCTTTGTTTTATGAAAAGCCTCTCTCTTTCTTTTGCTTAAGGCTGAGGTAGCATCCGACCATTTTTTCTGTACCTTGACATTATTTTGTTTTAATTGCTTGCATCTTCATCAAAATCAAACCCTTCCTCCTTCAAAAAGATTGCTGGTGGGAATTTATAATAGCTAATTGGGAGGTGGAGGGGGTAAATGACCTGACAAAGTTGAAAATGGCTCTCTGAGGCAGAAGTTTTAAAGATAAATTGGGCTTTTTATCATTGTTTTCCTCATCTTTTTTTCTTTTTTTTTTTTTCTAAAATCAAAGCTGAATGGCACCACTGTAGAAAGTCCAAATGGGCCTCACTGGTGTTGGTGAGAGTTGGTGATGACTACAAGCACATACACACACACACACACACACGGTGCTGCAAGGCTCATGCTCCCTATAGGGGTATTGGTGCAGAGGTTTGTTCCTGTGATCCTTGGCCAGCTGTTTCCTTGAAGGAAAATCAGTGTGGTTGAAAGTATGTGTAGCTAGATTCTTGGACTGAGGGTGAATTCCACCACATCAATCTTCTCTCCCAGACATTTGTCCATTTGTCTTTCAGTGTTGAAGCCTACTTGTGAGAAGTGATGCAAAATAGTAAATAACATGTGGGTTGAGAGTGTGCCACCTGAGATGCTGCTCCTGAATGCCCTTAGATGAGATTTCATGTAGTGAGGGTTATACAATTTTAGTTGCAGGTGTCAGGGAATCCTATTTTCAGAGCCTGCCCCACCTTATTCAATTGTTTCCCAAAAAGCACATTTATATATTTAATGTTTTGCTTTAATTTTTTTTCTTGTATCAGTAGGCTCAGAACAGCTAATTGACCAGGGGGGAATAAAAGCATCAAGAGATGCTACACAAGACTAAGTAATTTAAGTTGATGATAGTAGAAAAACCAGGTATATTTCTCCTAATCACTCCAAAAGGAGGCAAGAATACCAGAAAAGAGTTAATAAGGACCTTTCTAAAAATTCAGTCTTCCACAGCTCAGAACTGTGTGTCTGCTACACTGCTCTGTATTGCTGTGTATATGACTGGCAGAGAAGTGAGTGAACAGGAACATAAGTTGTGCCCATATAGGCACAAGAAGTAGGACACAGTGATTATGAGGATGATTAAGATTAGATTTATAGATAATACAATATTCAAATATTGCCAATGTACCTCAATAGCAGCTTTGTTGTCTGTTACATGGATTTTAGTAGAACCCATTCATGGTGCCTCCTGTTAAGTCATGAGCTTCAATGCGATGCCCTCACTTCCTCAGCTTTTCAGAGAAGCATAGTTGTGGCTCAATCCACTTGGTCTGAGATTTGTTCAACAGTCTGTGGCTAAAGGGCTATAATATAAAAAGGTTGAGCTAGAAATGTATAGGTTTACAGTTCTTGGCTGTAATCTTTTCTGTAGATGTGGCTGCTCTGAAACAGGTGATATCACAGAGAATAGGCTCTGGCATGATTTACCTTTCTGTGTAGGAGTAGCCATCATCTCTTCTAGAAAATGGGAGACAAGCTGAATCTGATTGATATAACAAACTCAGCTGCTGTCTAGTGTGTGTAGGGATGAGGTCACTCACTTGCAAGGTGATGCTCTAAGCTCTGGTCTTTGTTTTGAGGATTTTCTGTATTGAAATTAAACAATCAGTGGAGAAGGGGAAGAGAATTAATCCCTTCCCCCAGTAGACTGGAACTGTAGCTTACAGTCAATGTAGAGTTGCAGTCTTTTATGCTCCTCTTCTGGCTCATTTAATCTTGATTTCCACTTATTTTACGCTGAGTGACTTGACCAGGAATAATGGACTGAGTCTTTACTTACAGACATCCTCCTAGACTGGTGATTAGGGCATTTGTGTGAAACAAGGTTTTATAATTTATTCATATTGTGCATCTAACTCGGACAAATTGTCTTGAGGGGTAAAATGAAGGATGAGGCTGAAATTACTGGTTTTGTAGGCCATGATTATATTGATCAGTTTAAAAGTTCAGTGTTCTGTTATTCAATGTAGGACAGAAAGCTGGATACAGGAGGCCTACAGAAAGACACAGGAGCTGATTGTATGAGCCAGCATACTGTGAGTGCCACTGGTCATGGCAAATCCCATTTCTGGTGTGGCACTGGCAGAAGTTTTCAGTCTTATCTATTGAGAAATGATGATCAATGGCTACTGCCTTTCCAGGCATGAAACACCCCAAGGTAAACAGTTCTCATACTCAGAATCCTATAGGTATCAAGGGAGAGGGTTTTCCTGCATGTTCCATCTGTGTACCCTCCCTGAGCATTCTCTGAACAAAGCTGTGACATTGTGTTGCTGTGATTTTTCATCCATCCTGTCTTCTAAATAATCACTCTAACTTTGAAACCTGCTGAAGGAGGTCTTATGGGTGCTGCTGCCTAGGAATTTGTCCAACTTATTCAGTGTTGTGCTTTGTTTTGTGCTCTTGCCCTCTTCTGGGTGTGAGGAGGGCAGTGCTGAATGACTTTAATCTTGAATTCCTCCCCCTTAAAACAACGAAAAGAAAGATGAAAACATTTCTTAGAATTTGTGCTTTTCTTACCAGTCTTTCTGTTATGAGATCTCTTTGAATAGAACATGTCTATTTTCTGAGACCCTGTTTGTTATAGTTTCTTTTGCATTGAAACAGAATCTTTCAGTTTTAATCATCAACTTGCTCCCGCTGTTCTGTCAGTGAAAGAGATAATCTTCAGTGAACTGTGGAAATTCTGCAGAAACCAGGGAGGCTATTAATGCTCCTAAAGTCCAAGTTATTGCCTGAAAGGGATCTTGGCAGAGAAGAACACTTGGGCTTCAGTGTGAAGACTATTGTTTTACTGCATCGAAGTTGCAGAAGTACCTGAAAATCCTTGTTATAGAGGTTCTTTTCTTAATCAGGCAAAATGGGAAATAACCTGAACTGCTGTTTCAATGTAGAACAGCATGAAAGTTCTGTTTAAAATATAGAGTGAAGAAGCAGTGATACTTTTGGACCTGCCAGAGAGAAAAACATTTTATTTTCATTTTTCTGTTAAAACTTGACACATGGTCCAATAAAAGGTTAGTAACTCCTCCAGGGTGAAATGTAACCTACCTAAAAGTCTAGAACTGCTGCATGGGTACTGCACAGGTCAGTCACTGTGCCTCACATAAATTAATTTTTAACAGGATCTTCTGTGTGTGACGTCCCAGCTTAGTTTTCTAACTCACCTGGTTTCAGTTTTTCCCCAGGAATAATAATAAAACCCCTCTTGGTAAACTGTCAGCTTGTTGTTGGCATGCTAATAAGACTGGCTGAAATAATCCAACATGTCCAACATGTCTGTTTCATTGGTGACCTTCTGGAAAAAAAAAAAAAAAAAGAAGGGAATATTCAACTTGGACTTATGTTCCTAGACCTTTCAGGTGATGCATGGTGCTTAGGAAAGGGATTGTTGAGCACCAGTGGGAGAAGCAAGGTATCTAGAAATGCCAAAAATAAACAGGTACCTAACTAAGACAAACAGGTGCCTAATTCCTCATGTAACTTACAGTTGCATACTCTCTTGGAAAGAAGGCTGGCTTGTCTCCCTCAGAGCTCGGCAGAAGAAAACTGGATTCTTTGCTATGAATTGGGTCATGGTCAAGCCTTTACTCAGTGGTATAGAAAACCTGCCAGAGGAATTTCTGAATACTATGAAATCTCACACCAGATGACTGCTCTGTTTTCAGGATTTGTGGATTTATATAAATAAAGGCACTCTCTTTCTTCCCTTCCCTCCCCCCCCCCTTTTTTTTTTTTTTTTTTTTTTTTTACACGTTTTGGGGTATTTTTGACATGTCGGAAATGCTGGACAATAGAACAGATGTATGACTCAGTCCATATAAATTAGAAAATGAGAGAATTACACTGAAGGAACAGGAAGGCATCCCCTGTGATGTACGAGGCTTGTATCTCAATTGAAGAGAGAAGCTCTGATTTCAGGTTTTTTGTATTATATGTGAGGAAGCATGACTGGCCTGGAAAGAAATACTGCAATACTAGAAAGCCCACACTGACTCATGATGTCTGTGCTGGGTTTCAGTATGATGCAGTTAATTTTCTCCATGGTAGCTGGCATAGTACTGGGTTTATGCTGGAAACAATGTTGATAATTCAGGGATGTTTTAGTTTCTGCTGAGCAGTGCTTGCACAGTGTCAAGGCCTTTCCTGCCTCTCGCAGTGCCCTGGCAGCAAAGAGGTTGGAGGCTTGGGAGGGGACACAGCCAGGACATCTGGCCCTGACATATTTAAGGGATTTTTCCCTACCATAGGGCATCATATTCAGCATATAATGCTGGGGAAAGAAAGAGGAAGAGGGCTTGTTCAGAGTGATGGCATTTGTCTTCCCAAATCACTGTTAGTGTAGAGCTGTCCTTTCCTGAGGGTAGCTGAACACCTGCCTGCCCGTGGGGGTGGTGAGTGAATTCTTTGTCTGGCTTTGATTGTGTGTGAGGCTTTTACTTTAACAATTAAACTGCCTTCATCTCAACCCATGAGTTTCCTCACTTCTGCTTCTGCCCCCCACCCACTGGGAGTGAGCAGCCGTGTGGGCCTCAGTTGCTGCTGGCTGTGCTTAAACCACGGCAATGTCTCCTGACCTGGTCAAATTGCAGTCCCACGCAGTCTTGCTGCTTTTTAGTGGTTGGGAGCATTTTAGGTGCTACTTATTATTTCCAGCTTGAGTCTGCCATGTCTATTCCAACACACAGGTCCCTGAAGTGGCACTTCTCATGGAGCAGGTGATGACTGGAGAAAACAGAGGTCTTGAGAGATGCATGAAATAACATTTGTGGGCCTTGAAATGCTTTCCTTAATTTGCTAAAACCTTTTGCCATAGACAACTTGCCAGAGACATATATTTGGCCATGGGACTAACAGAAACAGAGGAATATATGACCACATGTTTGTTTACAAATGGTTAACAAACCCATCAAAAAAATTAAATAATGCCCAGCTTTTCTTTTTATTTTCAGGTTTATGTACCTGAAGTGAATATCCAGTACTAAGATAGCTCCAACAATCCAAAAGGCAAATGCAAGTTTAAGTGTTCTTAAGTTTTATGTTAGAATAGAGATCTGATTTTAAAAACTGTTCTACAAATCAATGTCCTAATAAAACTAGAAGAGTCTCCAAACTATCTTTCTGGATCTTGGATCTTGTGTGTTCATGAACTGGATTTCAACAGCCTGCAGTGCCAGGTCTATGAAGTATTCAATAACAAAGTAGGCAGTGCAAAAGCAGTTCTCCCAGACAGATATATTACTAGAATAAAGTGCAAGTATGCTTATTCAGACAATGAATTTAAATTATTGCCTCTAAAAATGGTGCATCTGTCCAAAGCTGTGAAACACCTGATTTTTTTTCCTTGCAAATATTCATAGACAAAACAAGCCACATATAACTGTAGTATTACCTTCATCTATCCTGGTTTGCTAATTTTTAGCAAGAAATTTCACAAGAAATCACAGAAAATTCTTTGGCTTCATTTCAGCAGCAGGAAAAAAAATTTGAGCCCTCTTTAGATGTTTAACCTCCTTTAGTGGCTAGAAAGAGGGATAGACTTGTGGGTAAAGGACTTGTCAGAGAATTTTTCACTTGGCTGTAGCATTCCTGAGTTACTGCAGGCAAATTAAATATTTTCCTTTTTTTCTCTGTTGGGATTTCTGTAATATTGTTACCTTTCTGTCTTCCCCAATAGGCTATAAGTTGTTTGAGACAAAACCATCTGTTATAGGATCTATACAAGATATACTGATGCCAGATTCTAGGCACGACACAAACTAGCTTGTTTCTGCTGCTGGTCCTTTTCTAGTATGTTTATAACTTCCCAGGATTTAAAGTTCCTTAAGGTAAAACCTTTTCAACATATGTATATGGTATAGCTTGTTGGAAGTTTGCTCCCCTTTTTTTAAGAGCTGCTTTACTCAACCCTGAGGAATGTAAGTGCATAAAGTGTGAAAAAAAATTGGGGGGCTTTTTTTTCTCCTTTTTTTGTTTTCTATAAGGTATGGCCTTTGCCTCTAGGAGAAGTTATTTTTACTAGCATAACCCTTTTCTGTTATCTGCACCATGACATTAGTATAGAAATTGGTTATATGCTTGTCTTTAATCTTTTTTCATCTCTCTACTTTAGAAAGACCTGTAATTTTCCAGCCTACTCATGTAATTCAGAGTAAAGGAAAGAGAATTTTGCTATGACATCCTCAAACTTTTTGGTTGTAAACCTTTTGAATGTAAACTTAGAAATATAAATGATTAATGAATTGAAAATGATGGCATACAAAGGGACTCTCTATCTCTTTAAGTGCAGTGTATAGAACCTTCCTTCTTGTTTTGTGTGAAACTGAAACATTTTTGTAAGCCAAGCTTTGGGGCCTCACAAACAATCTCTTAGGAGTTTGACAGTCTTAGAGAAAACCTGGTTTCTTGGAATCAGGAAGGACTTTGCTTATAACTTAAATCCCTCTCTACCACAGGAGACTTTGTACAAAGATTTTGTTACACTTTAAGGTCACAGTATCAGGTACCTAGATTTTATTTCTTTTTCTGCTATTTCAAACTATTTCCCCTAGTTTTCCTCCTTCCTAAAATCCAGACAGAACCTTGTTCCAAACTATTCACACGACAATTACTGACATGGCAACAACCTACCTTTAGGATGCTATGTTTGAATCAAAAATCTTTAAGAGAAAAGCAGCTGTGATGTCTATGAATTGTTCCCTGATTTATAGCAGCCCTAAATTTTCCTAAGTTTTTCTATTAGAAGGGTCTGATCTCAACTGTGCCTTTCCATATCTCACTTTGCCACTGAAGCCTGTCTGCACCAATTTCACTGGGAGTTTCACCAGAAACAAAAAGAATCTTTAAGAGTATCAGCAGCAGTAATTTGCTTCTACCCACTCACATTCAGAGGCCCTTCTGGGGTTTCCATAGGCTGAAGGGAAAATGCTGTTACTCTGCTCTGATTCAGATCTGGGTGTGAAACCTTCACTCCACTTACCCACTGCACACATTGCATTTTACAGCCATTGTCTTGATTACTGAGCTGCAATTGATTTACTACAGAGCAAATTGAAAAATTATCTCTAGACTTCTCTGTAAAATTACCTCTGATAGCAGGAGCATTAGAGAGTGCCTTAGTGCTAACAGGAGGCTGTCAGCTGTCACTTTCCCTGCCAGCTAACTCTGACTGCTGGAAGAAAATTTAGGTCCAGCCTTAGAAGCTACAGCCACTGACAGATTGCCTCCTAACAATGGCCAACTATGGGATGGCAGATTGGGAAGGAGGGAGACACTCACTTTATCTGAGCAATTGGGGTGCTTGGTTGGCCCTTTAAATAATAGTGATGAAAGAGCTCTCATGCCAAAGTTGGTAGAAAAGAGCAACATCCTTTTTATTTCAGCATCTGTGGGTTGCACACATATCTCCTGTAGTGAGCTGCTTCTCATGTGCCTTTTTGTCCCACACATCAGGAGTAAGAAACACACTATAAAACTTAGACAGCAGCTTTAGAGCAGAGGAGACTGTAGTCTTTCACACAGTATTCAGTGAGGATGGAGACCTCATTGTTACAGATGTTGCAGAAGCTCAAAGTACAAATCATTTCACATGGAAATGTGAATTTTTGCTTCCTTTTCTCCAATATGTTCATGGAAGGTAGAAGGTTGAGAACAGATTTTTGACCCACAGTGTGTACTCAACTGTTGTGACCAAGTCGGAGCACGTTTATGAATAAGGGTGTAGTTGAACAAACACATTGAGACAAGGTAAATTAAGTTAAACCAGAGCAATGCAAACCTCACTAAGGAAGATGCCATCTGGAATTTCAGGAGGGATTTTGGTGCTGAGAAGGATGAAAACTGAACTGGAAAGAATTAGACAATAAGTAGGATAGAGAAATGGTATTGAGATAGTAGTTGCAGATAAGACCGGTGGAGTCTTAGGATTGTGTTGAGAGCCAGAGGGGAAGGAGCATAAAGTCTAGACACTGACTTCATGCTGGTGATGCGCTTAGTGGTTTGATATGGAAAACCAATATATTTGTGAGGAGAAAAACTGAAGGAGCTGTTCTGTGTCAGAGGGCCAGGAAAGTTCTGTCTTCTAGGAGCTATTTTGAAGTTGCTGTTGAGCAAAAGGAGGAGAAAAAGTGTTTGCTTCACTGGTCTTCATGCTGGTGATGCACTTATTTTGATATGGAAAACCAATATATTTGTGAGGAGAAAAACTGAAGGAGCTGTTCTGTGTCAGAGGGCCAGGAAAGTTCTGTCTTCTAGGAGCTATTTTGAAGTTGCTGTTGAGCAAAAGGAGAAGAAAAGCAATGTTTGCTTCTTTCTTAGGGTCAATGAATATAGGCTATTTTCATACAAGGATGCTTTTTTCCTTTAGGAGAGAGGCTGTCATCAGTGCAAGTGAAAATGTTGACTCCCTTCTGCAGAAAATTTTATGTACTAGTGGGGATGCAAGTGAACACATGCATTACTTCTATCTCCTGGGGCTTTCTAAGGTTGTGATTTTAAGGTCTCCAGGTGGAGTCACACCTATTACAGTTTTTACAATGTGTTTTTAGCCTCACAAGTCCATGCACAGCTAGAATGTCTTTAGATCTCACCTTTACCTGTGCATGTGGGTGTGTGCATATACATGTGCACACGCTGCTTGGTATGGCCCTTACAGCTTGTGTTAAAGTCACAAGCAGCCACAAAGGTGACCTTCCTATCTGTAAGATGACAGTGGTTTTGTCATTCTGCTTGGCATGACTGGGAGCTGTAGCTGTGAAAGGGCAATTCCTGCTTTTCTGTCCTTCCCTTCCACCTCCCACCCAAACAGAGCTCAGCAGCCTGCTAATGGGAGGCTGGCTTTAGCGACAGTGGAGTGACCCCTGGCCCTTTTATGAACTCTCCCCTGCCCAGGAAGGAGAGGCTGACACACTCCCTTGCGTCTTCTTTGAATTCCTTCCACAATTTCTGCTTTCATTTCTTGCCAGACACGTTGACACCATGACTTATTTTTACACTTACAGCCACTTTCTGCTGAGAGCCCTAATGAGTGCAAAAGGACACTTATGACTTCCAAACATTGCAAAGCATAATAGTTCTGTGGGGGAGACAATCTAAAAATGAGCAGAAACAGCAAAACACTGAAGGGCAAAGAGGGCAAAGCCATCTAGAAATAACTACATACCCTGGAATGACTTTGTCCCACCCTGAAGGTTTTTCCTCCCCTCTTCTCTGTGGCTTGCAAAAATCTGCCTAGGTGTTTCAAGGGTGCTTTAATTTAGGCTTTACAAAGCATTGGGGCACTGCTAACACCATGTAAAAATGTCTCCATGTAAGCTTGCAGCTTTATGGTAGAACATTGTTAATGCTTGACAACCTTTTAAGAACCAGTCAGCTTTCTTTGTACTCCAGCTTGTTGTTGTAGGTTACAGTCTGTATTTTCCCTTCCTGTGGAAAAAGAACACAAAAGGGAAAGTTTTATTGGCATTTATCCTTCTTTTCAGCTTAATGATCTGCTTTATGCTCTCCTTTCAGAGCAGACAGAATTCCTCAAAAGAGGCATTGACAGTTCTTATAGAAAAGTGAGTTTAACAGCCTGAGGATGCTCTTGGGCTGTTTATATTCTGCTCAGGTCTCTCATGTCACCAGCGTCAGGGCTCCTTTTCTTGCTGTTATATGGCTAGGCTAGAAAGGTGTGTATTTGAAAGGTGTGTATATTTTATTTGTAGCCACCACTCAGAATTTATTAATCTGGTCTTTCTTGTCAAGGTTCTTGATTTCTTGATTAAATCTACTTAAATGTGGAACTAGAAGAGTTATTTGACATTGAGTTGAAGGGTTGGAGCCAGGCACTCTCTAGGCAGAAAGGTGGAAGTTGCTTTGCTATTCCTCTTGATTAAGATATTGCTCAATTCCTTTATGGTTTAGGGTCTGTGTTGTTTTTCTAACCTCCCACCCTCCCTCACAAAGTTACAAATGTGCAGTTGAAATCCTTCAAAAAGTCCAGTCTGGGAGAGGATCCTGTGGACAAAATAGCCTATCTCTCAATTTCATGGAAAATACCCAGGGCCAGTCAGGGCCTGTCAGCGTGGCAGGGAAAATCCCAAGCCTCCCTTTACAGCGACAAGCCTTGCAAAGCAGTGGACCTTTGGGATATTTTGGGACATGCAAGAGAAGGTGCCTTTCTCCAGTTTCAAACATGAGTCATACTGAATTAACACACCCTGAAATCCAGGAAACATATGGATGTAACAATGCCTATGTTTATTTGTGTCTAAAGTCTATCACAGAGTAAATGTGGACTAATAAACCAGACATGATGACTTTAAGGACCTGAGGAATATCACTAGAGCAGAATTGGTTTGCTCCTTGAGTGTGGGGTCAACTTTGGGTTTTGCTCCTTTTTTGACATGCTGAGTGCAGCTGCAGGTACTCACAAGCTGTTTCATCAAGGCTCTTCCTCTGAGCTAAGACTTTTTACCACAGGCTTCCAAATGGTCCTGTAACCACAGTGTTATGGATAGCATAGGATGCTCAGCAGACCCTAATATGTTTGGGAAGTGAAACAAGATCCCTCATGCAATGTAGCATTTAACCTTCCCAAAATCCCAGGTTGAGGAAGTTAATTTCACCCAGTATTAAGTGCAGATACTTGGAGGGCTGAGGACAGAGGGTGGCAGCACAGCCCTGTCAGAGCTCACCCACACACGCTGTAGAAGCTGTGGCAGTGCTGAGTGGCTGTAAAACATTTCACACACAATTGCTTCTAATTAGATGCACTTTTTTTTTGTTTGTTTTGCTTCACAACAGGGCAAAAGTAACTTCTGTTTGCTTAGTGTGTTTTGGTGTGTTTTAAGCCGTATCTTATTGTTTGATTTATGCTTATGTGGTGAAGTTTAGAGCCACAAGTTGTGTGTATAGTGTATGTGTGAAGGGAAAACCTGGCTCAGAGATCACCCACTGATCTTTAACTTATTAAATGCTCTAATAAGTTGAAGCATACTGCTTTAACTTATTTAAAGCTAGAGCTAAGTTTTTAGATATCTGGGTGGTTGGGATAAATATGTAGGGTAGCAGTCCTAGAAGGTTAATGAGTAGGAAGAATATTATGAGGGATGTTAAAATTAGGGCTGATTTGTGTCCTTTTTTCTCTAGGGGTATTTATTAGTTGTTTTGTGACTAGGTTGATAAATCATAGCTGGAGGGTTGAGAGTTGGTTAGTAATTCATTGATTTTCTAGGGAGGGTAGTAAGAGAGCTGGGAATGTTATTGAGATGAGAATTACTGGGATTCCTAGAGAGGATGGGCTTGAAAATTGTTTGAAGAAGCTTAAATTCATGGTCAGGTTCAGAGGGTGGTGCTTGGAGCGATGGGTGGTTTGCTAGACAGGGGATTTATTGATCTGAACGATAGAAGTTTGGGTTGGATGATTAAAGAGAAAGTGAGTCATGGAGTGAGCATGTTAAAAAATCAGGGTCTAGGGTTTAGTTGAGGCATACCATTAAGGAGGGGGGAAGTCCTCTTTCTTTAGCTTAAAAGGCTAATGCTGGTTCATAGCTTCTTAATGATTAGGACGATACTAGAGAGGATCAGCTTTCGAAGTTGGTGAGTGGGGTGGATTCTACTACAATTGGTATGAAGCTGTGGTTGGCCCCGCAGATTTCTGAGCATTGTCCGTAGAAAACACCTGGTCGGGAGGCAGGTGATTGTATGATACTCTTGCTGATTGTCCTGACAGCAACTAACAGGCCAGCTCTTAGTGTAAGGCAGGTAAGCGAGAGACTGTGGTACTGAGGATATAACCAGATCTAGCTTGGGGGCAGAGTGAAGAATTTTGGTACAAATCATAGCAGTGAGGAATGAACCACATTTGTAGAAGGAGGCATGCTTCCAAGAGCTCTAAAATGCTTCATTTTGAATTTTGTCTCATTGGAAAACCAAGATAACAAAGTGCTTAATGTGCTACTGAACTAGGTTGGAATTTTACAGTGCTGAGTGCAGGGCTAAACCAACCCCAAACCCAGCAGCTCCTAAGCCTCCTAAAACCAGATCTATGTATCTCACTGAAAAAGTGGTACAATCTTCATTCCTCTCTCACTTCCCAGATAAGTGAAATGAAGGTGCTGGGCTGCTGATATAAATATATACCATGCTATAAGAATATGCATATTGAAAACCTTATTCCTGAACCCTCTTTGTTCTTTGATGAAAACAACAGTAGAATTACTGAAGGATCATTCAGAGTTCTTAGTACTAATAAAAGGTTTCCTAAATGAGTGTCAAAAATTGCCTTTTCTTAAAAGAAGTTCACAGAGCATTGAAAGGAAACCTTGCCCATTTCCTTCATTAACAGGAATAGTCTTTGTTTTGCATGTTTTGAATGAAAGGTCAATTTTCAAACAGCAGACCAAAGTTTCTGGGGCACACTGGTCAAAGCTCAAACATACAAGTTTTGTATTGTTGGAAATTGGTGGTGTGATTATATTGTTTCTAGTGGTTATATTTTGCTTATTTATATTGTTATGAATTGATTTGGACCTGTGTAATACATTAATGTTGTATCTTGAAATCCCTGTAAATCTGAGATAACAAACCTAACTACCAAATGATGGTTACTGGAACTCCATGAAAGCAAAAAATAATTTATTTATGACTTGTGCTGTAATAAGAGCTTTGAAAATCAAGAAGCATTTATCTGTATTCTTTAAGAAGCATGCAGACAAACACTGGGCCACTTTTACAAATGCCTTTGTCCTCATTCATTTTGTTAGCACTTCAACATTTCACTTAGATGAGATATTATGTCTTGCTTTTACATCTGTTGATTTACTTAATCTTGTCTTGCTGGGCTCTTCTGGCTAATCAGGAAATGCGTCACAATATGTTTATTTGTGCAGATGAAATAATTTTATGTCTGCTAATTTCAGGAGAGGCTATTTCAATTCTGAATTTCTCCAAAAGTCTTAAGTAACTTACTGGGAACCAATGTTTATACCTATTTTGTGCTGGTCATAATTTTAGATCAGAACAACATAAAAGAATATTCCTGAGCTGAAGATATAATGTGCCTTTTTTCAGGAGACAGAACATCTGAATTTAAAACACCAGAGGAGAACATCTTCCATCTCAACTCTCTTTGGATGTCATCTCTCTAGATCTATTTAAAAAGACATTAAAAATCCTTGAAAGGACAAAGGTCAGATCTGAACAGGCTAATTTATATATGAAATAGAAAATGGTCAAGACCTGATTGATAGAAGTCAGACAACATATTTTCATTGGAACTTCATCTTTGTGAAAAGAATCTGAAATATTACTGAGAGATCATTTCTAGTTACACCTTTAAACAGAAATTTGATAATCTCATGCAGCTGTGCTAACACTGCCAGAACCTTATGCAGTTTTTTGCTGACCTCACATCTCTTAATAAGTACACTCTGATCCTCACAAATCAGACAAGATTTTGAAAGAAATATTTGCAATGACCCATTTTCTGCAAATAAAGTATTGTCTGTATTGTCCTCCCTACGAACCATTGTTTTAGAAAAGCTTTGTTTGCCCGAAGCTGGTGAGGGGTGTGTGAGGGGTGTCTCCAAAACTTATGCAAGCTGTAAATGGTATATGATGACACATTTCATTGCCCTTCCATTTCTGCAGGGAAGGGTCAAACAAAGTAGTAAAGCCCCTGATTTGGGGCGGGTTTGCTTTGTAACTGTTTGGTACCAGTAACATTGCTCTGACTTCAAAGGTGGGATCCTCCACCTGGGGAAAAGCATTTTTGGGGTGGAAAAGGATGTGAGGGACACAGCCACAGGCTGTGATGTGATGGTGGGGGCCAGGCAGGTAGGTGAATGTGTAAAGCAGCTGTCTGTGTTTCTTTGCTGCAAATAAGATTACTTTTTAGATAGGTTCACTTTGTGCTGGGAGCCAGAGCAGCTCCCTAGAATTTAGAGAAGTCATTTGAGCCGAGTTCAGGAAGACTCAATAATTGTGCCCTTAGGTTCTGAAGAGCAAGAAATGTTTTGAAATAATTATTCCCAGCGGAAGCTGTAATGAGGTTAGGTTAGACACGATGAATAATTCTAATTCCTTACTGTGTAATGACACAATTTAAAATAGCATTTCAGACATGGGCCTCCCAGGTAACTGGGTTAGATCAGTAATCTCCTGCTCTGATAGAAACTCTTCCACTCATTCCTCAGTGTTGTCTCTTTTTGTGACTGACTGAACATAGGCTTTCTGGGTTTCAGTACAGCAATCTGACTATCTTATTTATTTATCATATTGCAACCATATTAATTAAGCAATAAAATACTCCAGCTGACTTGTTGCTAGGATTATTTATATACTGTGTGTGATAAAGGGGGAGGAGAGGAATTAGTGGCTCCATCCTGAGAGGTGACTAAACACTAGAGGAAACAATTCCAGGCTTTTTATAGCCTTGAATCTAGAACCTATATATTCTCCCTGTGACTGTACATACAGACAAGATGCTTATTTGAGGGCAAGGTAGAATACAGTTTTCAATATAAATATTTTGGTTGTGGGAGAAAAAACAACATCCTTGAAAGTGATTCAGGGGAGGAAGTTCCTTTTGAGCAGCTGTATCCAATGTTAGACAGAGTAACTGCTGCATCCTACCAAATTGTCACCCTGGTGGCTGAAAATTTTTTTTCTTACCAATGAAGTCTCCTTCCTCCAAGTAGTCTCTGAAGGGAAATTGATAAAATAGCATTCTCTTGCAAGAGAAAAGATGTATATAAACTTTACAACCCAGAAAATAGCAGTTTGTCCACAGCAGTGATGAAGTCTATGCTCTTAACTACCATAATATACATGCAGGGCTCCCAGCAGGACTGAGTCTTCCTCCTACAAACCGCTTTTATCTGCCTTCTGTTCTCTCAAGCATCATGCTACTGCTGGTCATGGACACTGAGCCCAGGCCATGAGAGACTTCAGGTTCCACCTTCCTCTCTCAGCTGCACTCAGGCATCAGTTCCTCACTGCTCTGCAGGGACTGGTGGGTACATCGAATTAGGAAGCCTAAAACTATGAAGAAAAGCTCAGGTGGTAATGGTTCATCCTTCTCCAAGGGAAAACAATTGGGAAGCAGTGAAAGCACCTGGAGCACAGATGCAGTTGTCTCAGTAAATTACACAGGCATGAGGGCCTGACACGTGTTTCTTAGCTGCTTGGGAGGTCTGTGGTGCTATTAAATGTGAATTCAGCTTCAACACAAGGAAAAGTTTATTTCTTTCCTTCTAGAAGAGATTGTGCAACCATCTCTACTAAACTTGAAGGCAGTGCAGGGTACATTGAGCTCTTTTTATATGGAGAAAGAAAATGACTTTCATATCGCCTCTGTTACCCCAAGTATTCAGGCTGTTGGTGAACTCCCTCCTCTCTTTCCTGCTCTTAATTTCTGTTTGTCAAGTTTGCTTGTATGGACAAAGTTCATCTGTGTCCTGCACACCACAGCTCTGTAATAGCAGCAGGCCTGGCCAGGCAGGGAAGTCAGTGATGCCACCTCTCTTGTGCTGCCTTGGAGGCAAACCCAGTGCCCCGCTTGGGCTCTGTAGCTGGCTGCCCAAGGTCACCCATCAGTTACATGGCAGGGTGAGGACTGGCACATCTTCTGCTTGGGAAGGCAACGTGTTCCTTGGCAGGCTCCCCAGAAGGCTCCTCTAGATTCCTATCTGTTTGTCCTCGCTGTACTAATCACCTTGTGGTTAGTGCAGATGCCTGGCTTAGTCTCCTTAGCAGGGTCAGAGAGGGGAAGTTTCACATCTCCTTATTCCTCTGTTTGCCTTGGTTTTCTCAGCTTCACAGGGGAGATAACAGCAGCACTAAGACACTCAAATATTTGCTTGTATGAGTACATATCTTAATTAGCAGAGTCCTTTGAAAAACTGACTGTGGCAAGTGCTCCAACAGCAAAGAGGAATCCTTCATGCTATAAAAAGCCTGGAATTGTTTCCTCAAGCCTTTAGTCACCTCTCAGGATGGAGATACTAATTTCCCCTCCTCCTCCTTTAACGCACATAGTATGTAAATAATCCTAACAACAAGCCGTCTGGAGCATTTTATTGCTTAATTAATATGGTTTCAACATTATGAATAAATAAGATCACATTCAGATTGTGAGTACAGTAAAGTTAAGGGGATATGATCCAAGAAGGAGTTTCAAATCCCTTTGCATCTGTTCCACTATTTTGTTGGATTAATTTTATGTTCTAAATTAAATTATTCTTATGAATTTGTTGCCTCTGATGTTCTGCCCTCCTTCCCCCCATTTTTTTCATCATCTGTCTGCTGAACACCTTTCCTGCTCCCTCACACAGGGAAAGAAAAGCCACTTGACAGCCCAGCTGGCTGAGCAGGTCTGTACCGCTCCTCTCCATCCCTTGTGGCACTGCTGAGTGTGATGGGTTTGGAAAGCTCCGGACTTATTAGTCTCTGTTTTCAGATGAATGCAGGCTTTCCAACTGGCATTCATTGTTACTTTGATCCAGGTTTTAATTGAAAACTTGGGAATTCTAAATCCATTGAACTGTAGTAGACTAACTTTTTAGTAAAAGATCCTTTTCTTCCCCTCTTACCTGCCCTTAAATGAAACTCAAAAAAAAAAAAAAGCCAAACAACTCCCAGGGCCTTGCTTATTTCTGTTTAGTGAAGGAGAAAAAATTGTTAAGTATTTATCTTCTTTATACAGTTCTTACAAGGATTTTTTAAAACTTTTGGCTACAGAAACACTGATGTGACTATAGTTTCCAAGTTATCAAAGAAGGTCAAAAACAGCCTGAAAAAGGTCACCAAGACTGGGGAAACAAGAAAAACCTCATAGGCATAAGAGATGCTTATTTGGCAATTAAGCCTTCATTTTCCTTTTGTTAAATTATACACTGCCAATGGAGGGAGTCTCCTTAGGCTAGGAGAAGGACCTGGAACATTTTGGGCATTCCTTCAAAGGAAAAATAACTTGGTTGCAGGTAGAGATGCTAAGGAGCTACTTGTTCTCTTTGGCTTAAAGAAGAGTCTTTGCTCAATGGTTCTTCCTTACAGACCTAACCTTGCACACCACAACCTGCTAAATTCCCTTGCTGCTGCCTCCAAAATACTGCAGCTCCTGCTGGGGTGCAGCTGCCTCCCCACCTCTCCCTGATGCCCCTCTTGCTGAGAGCAGCCAGCAGTGCTGCTGGGAGTTACTGATGTCTGACTGTGTGCTTCCCATTTTTCCTGAAGTGAGCAGCTCCATGTTCCCAACTGATTTACCACCACCACCACATTTGATGGGATCAAAAGCTGCCATAAATCCCCTCTCCTTTTTCTTAACGCTGTATTTTTACGGTGTTTGATTGTTTGTGGAACTGGAGTGCTTTATCTCTGGTAAAAAAATTGTCAGAAATCAACCTGACAGGTTAGAAAGCCCTTGGAGAGGTACAAACCCACATGGCCAGACTAAATTGCCATTTAGAAATGGATTATGGTTAGAAATCTATTATTTTTTCCAGGAGTGTTGTCAGGCCATGACCATTTACCTGCTGTCCTGTCTCATTGTGCATAGTGAAAGACAAAGACTGGTGTCTCCTGGTATCCCTTTGAGTAAATTTTTGCACCAATTTGGTTATTCTTGCACTCTTGTGTTGCAGATTCCTGATTGCACCCAACTGCTCATGGAGCAATCTGAATGGTGTGTGCCTTTTCCTCCTGCCCTCACAGGCAATGCAAAGAAAGGATGCAGGAGGTGTCCTAAGTCAGCTCCCACCTGTCGAGGGACGTGTGCTGTGCTTGTTGCTTCATAGTGCTTTCTCTTTGAGTCTGTCTCCTGAACCCTTTTCCCATTTAAGGCATATTAACCATAGTCTCTCGTCTTCTAATTTGTAAAAAAATTTTTTCTTGCTTTTACTGCTTACACTTGTCTCTTCTCCAGCAGTTAAAGAAACAGCAACTTAATGCAAAGTAAATCATACCTGATTTATGCTTGTATAAACAGTGTGTATCTTTTCACGTGCAGGTAAACAGAATTATAAAGACATTTGTGAATAAAATTTTGAGAAATGAGTTCACTAGTAACTCATTTACAGTGACAGGAGATGAATAGAGGTAATTTAGTCTCATAAAAGTAAAATTGGCTCATGTCTTACAAGGGGATGGGAAAAAGATTATTGTTCAGCAGCTGGAAAGCTGAGTGGAGCTGAGAATTGGCAGCTGTGCTGAGGGGGTTTGACTGCCTGGCTCTGTAACCTCGGGTGAGTCATTTAGTGTGCGTGGTGTACACGCTGCCTCCTGTAAATACAGATCTAATTCTTGGCTAGTTTGTAGAGGGATTTGCTCTCCCCAGGTGAGGCACCAGAAAATAGGACTGGTGTGGTGCTGCTCTATTGCTATGTTTGAATAAGAGCATTTCCTCCTCTCCTCCTCCTGTGGCTGATATATTTGTTCCAAGTGTATTTCAGTCTTCACATCTTTCCTGGGGACAGAGTGGAAAGTAATCTTGAAAGAAAAGCAAATATCCTTTGGTTTTAAAGTTATATAGTAGTAAGATGAAAAGATTAGGGCCTGTGGGAGTAGGCATTATGAGACTCAGATGCAGTACATCATCTTCTACCTTGTTGGACAAATAAGCTGGACTGAAAGCACAAATGAAATGTGCTTGGGAACATCCTTCCAGCACTGTTACTAGTGAAAATGTTGTGAAAATCCCTGAGTTAAAGGATGGTCAGGACTCTGCTCTGTGGTGTGGGCTGAGTGGCAGCTCCCTCTCAGGGTTTAGAGATTGCCTGAAATGAGAGACTTGGGCAAGGATCAGGTGGATATAAAAAGAAAAACAAAAAAGGCATGAAAAGAGGTGAAGATATTGCATTTCTAACTTTTTTGGAGAACCTTGGAACCTTGCTCTGCCTCTGTGGAGGACAGCAGTGGTGGGGTGTGTTTTGTTTTTGGAAGGCAGAGCAAGAGAGGAGTTCTGGATTGGCTCTGAGATGGCTTCTGGCTTTCAAAGGTTCAAGTAGGTGCTTTATAAAAGTCTATGGGACTAGCAAAAATGCATTGGTTCTGCAGTGTGGGTAATGTTTGTTTATTGGTGTCAACGGATTAAACCCCACAAAATGTCAATTTTTGCCTAACCTGGTCACTTTCATCATCTTAAGGCTCTTAAGAAAGGTAAGAAGGGAGTCTGGCTCCTTCCTACTGGTGTTTTGTTTCCTAAGAAGTGTTTGCATCAGTCTTTTTGAAGCTGGGCTATTATAATAGGAAATGGAGTTGCTAAATCTTGCATTATCAGTAATTAATATAATGATTATGTTTATCTTTTCATTTTTGTGGGCTTTCTGGTTCCTCTGAGTGGTGATGATGTGCAGGCTGCCCTTTCTTAATGAATTTTTTTACACATTATGGCTGGTGACTGGAGACAGAAAAATACTTTGTGTCTCTTTATAACATTCCCCTAAATTACTCTGAAGATGCTGCTGTCTCAGTACTACCACACATGGTACTTCTGGGCTTTTAATCAGCTCATCATGCTGCAGATCTGTGAATATTGTTGTTTGCAACAATTTGGGAATCCTTGGCTAAACACTACAAACAGCTTCAGCCTAGGGCTTGCTGAAGTCCCCCAGTGATCACTCGAGCCCAAGTGCTAATCCTTCTGCTTTGCAGCCTGGGCTGGGATTTGCCACCAGGATTTAAAAAAAGCCAATTCAAATATAGGGAGCTGTACAAATGCTTGAGGTCTGGGCATGCAGGGGAGAGCTGTGTGAGTTCAGGAAAATCTCCATCTCTCCTAACCTTTAAAGGTCTGTGTGCATCTCTGGGTGATTTACTTGAAGAATGACTCTAGATTCCCCCCTCCAAGTGAAAGGACAAATCCAGTGAGGGGTTTGAGCAAATGTGAAATGTAGAAGCTAAGGACAGTGAGTTAATAACCCAAGAAAGGGAAGCTATGCACAAATAATTGCAACTTTTCCTGATGTTGTGGTTTAACTCCAGGCAGCCGCTCCCTCATTCCCCCACCAGCAAGACTGGGGAGAGAACTGGAAGAGTGAAAGTCAGAAAACTCATGGGTTGAGATAAAGACAGGGAAAGAAAAAGCTGCACACACAAGCAAAGCAAAACAAGGAATTAATACACTTCTTCCCATGGGCAGGCAGGTGTTCAGCCATCCAGCAGCCTCCTATGCCGTGGGGAAACACAGAGATGCATAGATACACCATGATGAGGGAGGGGAATTTTGGAGTTGTGAGATGACAGAAGATCATCTTGCAGTGCAGGGTAATATTTGGGTAATGTTCTGAATTTTTTTATTTCTGGTTGTAGTAAATGTTTTCAAAGTCAGTGCCCCTGCAGATGCAGAACAGGCACAGTACAGTTTCCCTCTGTAGCATGTCTGCTCTGTGAGCTCCATCCCTTGAAAGGAAGCGCCATTTTTCAATTCTTGGCCTGTCTGAAGATGATGCTTTTGAGGTGCCCAGCTTGTGATTCATATCCATTATCTCTGATTCCTTCTCCTCCTCTGTTCTGAATTACCTTACTGTTCTCATGGATCGTCTTGCCTGATGTAGTAGTTCCTGTTTATAAGTTATGTCATTGTCCTTTTGCCATCTTCCTTTCAACCCAATGCCTTCAGTGACCCATTTTGCCTTACTCTTTTCACTGCTGACCTCCCTACACCCTTTTCATGTTTGAATAATTGCCCAGTGACTTAGATTTACCTTATCTCATATTGTAAAAATTTTCAGGAAGAAAATGTGTCTACATAACTTGCTTTACCTTTATGGCACTACAGAGTAGAAATGGTTGTTATTAATAATGCGGAGCAGAATGGCCCTTATTTGACAAGGGTACTTTTATTTTAACATATAATATTTATGCTATGCTTGCTAGTTGTCAGCATATTTCATAAAATTAATGGAGTCCCACAAAATGGGAGCTCTCTACTGTGTCCGGCTGTAAAATTTTTGCTGGGAAGTGGAAAGAGGCTGCAGGATTTTGTATGCAAAATATGAAAGCCAAAGATTTGGCTTTGTGTGTATTTGGCAGCCAGTGTTGGAAACAGAGTGATATATGTGATATATTAAAACATTTTAGAATGATAGAGAAAAGAAAGCTTCAAATTTTGTTGAGGCTATTCAAGTTAAGACATGCACACTTTCATTAAAGAAGCCAAGCAACAGCTGAACTGAAGCCACTGATTTGTTTTCACTGTGAAAAAACAGCTCTGAGTGATAAGAACATGGAGAGTTTGCTTAGTGAGAATAAATTCATACATTATGTTTATTGTCTAAACCATATTTGAGAAACTGATAATCTGTAGGATATTAAAAAATAAAAGAAAGAAAAGAGAAACATAACATGTCTGCTGGCTTTCCCTCAAGCGTTCCTTAAGCTGTATCCACTCCACAAGTCTCCATGTAAAATTCTGTGGCACTGTTTTCTCTGAGTGACAAATTGACTTTGATTAAATGAACAATTTTGCCACTGACTTAAATGGAGCTGGTTCTCTTTCTGTACAAGTTATTTTTAGAAAGGAAAATGTTCATTGATGCAAGAAATTCCTCCCTGTTAGCCCATTTCTGGTGACACCACGGATATAAAGATGGAAGATTGCCCAAGCAGGTTTCAGCCCTGACCAGCCAATCAAAAAATGTTCATGTTCTTTGATGTTACACTGTTGCCTCCTTGTTTTTGCTTTGGAACAGAAAAAAGTGAGAATTAGATACTGAGAACTATATTGCAGTCTATCAAATCCTATGGCAGAAGTGGATAGTTGTAAGGTTTCCTTAGATCTGTAAATATATCTTACTACAAAACACAAATAGAGTCTGCATGTTCTCTCACTTTTTTAGTGAGAAATGTTCAGGTTTGGGATTAAAGTGAGATGTGGACAATAGTTTTTTTCTGGACAAGATTGTTATAGTACATTAAAACCACACTGCCAATTGGCTTTTTTTCTTTAATTAACTTTTTTAAAAATAACTTTTATTAACTTGAGGTGTTCAAGACTAATAATAGCTCTGAGCTACTTTGATTGATGATGCAAAAGCAACACACAACTGTAATGAAGGCATAAAATATTAATAATGAGAGGGATCCTGTGAAATGTCAGCACGAGAATGGTAAAAGGCAAACAACCTTCCACAACTTGGCCACAAAGTGTGCACAGAGTTTGCAGAGCACGTGAAAGTTTAAGAGGGGCCTCCAGTGGGAGGGTTTATTATGGTGAGTTTACAGGGTGAGTGAGAGCTGGTGCAGACAGAGGAGCAGGTACCTGAGCCATGAGGGTCAAAGCGCTGGCTTTGGAATAATGCTGAGTGCTAACAGCCTGCTGGGCTCTAGCTGGCTTCTGCAGATGTGGGACTTGTTCCATCCACCACTCTGCATGTCTGAATGCAGAAACCCAGGAGGGAGCAAAACCCTGTGCTTTACCTCTTGTTGCAGTATTCACTGTCACAGACATATTTTCTGAAAAATCCTTTCACTAGGATTTTTTCTCCTGAGAAGCTGAGAGGCCTCAGAAACGATATATGAACAATGATTATCTGCTGCTGTGGAATGTGGCAGGTGCATCTTTGATTGGTCTCATGTGGTTGTTTTCACTTGATGACCAATCACAGGTCCAGCTGTGTCGGTCACAAGATTTTATTCACTGTCTCTGGTCAGTCACAAGATTTTGTTATTCAATCCTTTCCTTTCTAGCCTTCTGATGTCTACTTTCTCTTTCTTTAGTGTAGTTTTAGTATATAATTTTTAATATAATATAATATCATAAAATAATAAATCAGCCTTCTGAAACATGGAGTCAAGATTCTCATCTCTTCCCTTGTTGGGGTTGCCTGCAAATCCCACATATTCAGAGCGGAACTCTTGAATCTCAGTGACCATTTCCTGGGTTTGGCAGTTTGCTTTTCAATGTAATCTCTCCTCCTGCATTTGAGCTCAACTAGGACAGACTAATCCCAAGATTAAGGCGGATCAGATGAAGGGCTGTTTCCATAGCAGATGCTGCCGTGTGAGCTCTGAGTTCCTCTTGTGATAGAGCAAGGCCATAGGGCGATGCAAATGGGGCAAATCCTGTTTGTCTTGACTAATTGTCAACTCATTCCTAGTTCTCTTTTCCCCTGCAGAAAACAGACCACACCAAGCATCCAATTAAGGAGAGTGAATTGGTTGAAATTCTAACCCAGGCTTGTGTTTACATCTCTTCTGAACCCCAGTGTGCAGGAAGGTTTGCATTAGTTCATGTTTGCGTGTTTGAGTAGCAGTTTGTCTAGTCCTGGGGCCGGCTGCAGGAGGGCACTGTCTGCTGACTGCCCCAAGGACTTCACTCTGTAGCTGAAACTGCTGCAAAAAATCTCAGAGCGGCCCTCAAAAATGATTTAAGCAGGTCTAATGAGTAAGTCTTTTGACAGAAATTGATACTACTGAGACTGTTCTGTGAAACCACAGCAGTTTATTTCAGTATGATCTTGGGAGGAGGCTTCCTACTAAACAGAGAAAACAAGGTTATCCAGGAGGTGTAGCTGTTATTTCAATATTTAGATTGGAAATCTTAATGTCCTTCTGAAACAAAATATAGTTACAGTTCCTATGACAACTGTTTCCCTCTCCTCTGGAGCATGGGCTAACGACAGGATTTCATTACATGGTCATGTAACACTGGGCACTGTGACAGCCTTGTCATCTCCACTGCGCTGTTTGCTCCTAAATGGCATTTAGCTTTGCCCACTTGTGTTGTGCAGAGCATGAATTGTAGTGACTGACCTTCACTGTGCTTATTGCCTGCCACCTCCCACTTCCCAGCTTCCCTCTTTTCATTAGCAGGCTCATTTTCTACCAAAGTACATTTGGTATGCTGAATTTTATTGACAAAAATTCCTAGAAACTTATTTCAGTGGTAGAAATTCTATATGCTGACATTAATTAAGGACAGCATCTTAACAAGTACATAGAGTACTGACAAAAATTTGTGAATACAGCAGCTAAACCAGAATATGCAGCAGATTCCCATAGTTACTTCTGCAACACACGTAAGAAAAAACTATAACCAGTTGAACAGATATATTAAAAGACTTTATTCACAATAGAGAAATTTTTACAAATATAAGTTCTTAAAAATTAAGCATCTTGATCTATTATGTATTCCATAATCTCAGTTTATATAAAGATGAAAAGACTAAATGGAATATGTACAAATCAAAACCAATTTAAATACATGATAGAAATGGATAGGTATGAAGTTACCATAGAAACAGTGAGCGATTGGGCATTGCAAAATTCTGTGTATAACCAACACATATGCAATATTTATCTCACAAACAATCAAATTTTTTTTTTTTCTGTGAAACAATGTTGGTGCCATTTAAAGGGATCTACCTCTTGGGACCCAACATATGTGGATTTAAATGCATTATTATGCTACAAAGAAGTGGAAGAAGTGTGGGCAGTGTGTTTATGTAAAGATAATGTGTCCATGTCACTGTCTTCTCCCCCCTGCCATAACCCACCCCCCCCCAACAATGAGCAATTTCTTTTGCTCTTATGAATGACTGGGAACACAAAGTCACCATCACTAGCCACTTCCATGAAGTGAGTTAAGTGAATGGGAATTAAAATGCATGTTACCTTACTGATCTAACAAGCAGTGGGGAATATGGACTGTTCAAAAATGATTGCTCTAACTTTGGTGTTTTGGGGTTATTTAAAACAAAAAGAAAAGTTGATATATTCTCAGTTTATGAAAAGTTTTTTTCTTACAGCTGGCAGATCTACACGTTGTACAATCTTCTCGTCTACTTACATTACTTTACAAAAAGTACAGTATAGTGCAGTTTGTACATACAACCTGAATACCAATACCACATCAAATTTGTGCTCTTTCAGATCATCCTTACTCCCACGCTAAGGAAAATTCCACGCTATGAAATGTCCGTTTTACAAGGAAACAACCATGATGCTTGTATTTAAGTACATAAGACCCAATGCACATAGAGCTGCGTGACTGGAGCCTGCTTTTGAAACGTGGAGAGGACCTGTCTGGTTCTCTGCTCTTCCCTTCCGTTCACTAAGTACCAGCAGCATCAATCACCACACAGCTGGGGGAAGCAAACCTTGGTTAGGAAAACCATGTGCAAAGTGGCTTAGAAAACACACTTCTTAAAGACTGTTTCTGTCTGAGCTTTTGTAGTTATTTAACTGAGATGAGGTCTAAAGCAGCACATACATGTGAGGGGCAGTAGCAGCAGGTGACCCATTAAGCATAACAAAGAAAAAAATAATTATTGTTACATGATAAAAAGAGATGAAATATTTTGGTTTTATTCCACAGCTATGGTGATTCAGGAGATGGAAAAAAATCTCACTTATAAATACTATTTATAAAGAAATACAATGAAGTACAGTCCTCCAGTGGTACAAATTCTGGAGAATCAAAAGCAGCAGAATTTCTGATTTTCAACAGAGCAGAGAGTCAAGACCTCATCCTTGCTTGGCTGGGTTCAGAAACCTGCTGTGCCATGAGGGAATCCATACTTTAAAAAAGAAAATAAAAATTTAAAAAAAACAGTGGAGCACAAAGTTTTGAGCTGCTGTGCCTGGCTCTGTGTGAGCAGGCTTTACCTGCACATCCATTTCTATCCATTCTCCCAGTGCTGGGTGCCCAGGCTCACCAAGGTGCCCCAATAACTCCCATGCAGGAATGGCCAGCTCTGCCAAGCCTGTGCTGGAGCATCAGTGGATCCTTGCCTTGTCCCCTACACCGGTGTCTTTGGCAGCTTGTGGGGCACGTGCCATGTCCTCTGTCACCAGGGGAGGCAACAGGCAGTGCTGTCCTCACAGACTCGAGGGCAAGCTCTATGGGTCAGCTTCCAGCTGCTATATATAAAAGTGCAATTAGTTATTTTTGGCTTCTACCTAAGAAAAGCTCCACTGCAGACCTCTATCAGCATAGAAAAAATGTACTCTAAAGCTTAAACAAATGTGTTCCCTCAGCTGTGATTAGCACTGCTGGACATGTGAGCTATCTTACTAAACACCATTCAAGAACATTACTGTTCAGAACCAGGTTTGTTCCACTGCAGTCCAATCAATGAATAATGTTCTTTCTCAGAATGGGAAGCCAGGTGTTTCCTACCTGAAATGTATGGAAGTCATCCCATCACTAAATGAAAACAGGTAGACTTAAAAATCATGTAAACCACTTAAAACCAAGTAGAAACAGGAATTAATTGTGCCTCATTTCTTTTTCCCTTTGGTGATGCCACAGAGCAAAACATTTTTGGCAAAGCTGTTACCTTTCTTAATAAGCCAGGCCTCTACTCTAAGGAATATTTCTAAAGCACATTGCATTTCTGTTACTTAAGACAAGGCAGTGTTGTCAGAAAGTTTTAGTTCAATGCAGGATAACTCTCTCTGAATGACTTCTCTTCTTTTGAGGAGGCAGGTTTTCTTCAAGGCATCTGAACATCCATCTTTATTCATTCAGACACATCAAATTGCTTTGTGACAATTAACCATCAAGTCTGGTGTCAAGTTTGGACCTACCTAAATCTTTGCAAAAGTAACAGAAAAACAAGGAAACTGTATCTGATATAATTCTGAACATCCAGGAAAATGTTGTTGAGTGGATTCTTTTTGCCAACCAACCAAATGAAAGCTACTGGACTAAATATATGAAGAAGGTTAATAGTCCCTTTCTTAATATGAAATGATTACCTTATTTTACTCCATAGTAGCTTGACTAAAGACATAAGAATAACACCACCTAGAAAAGGGAGGAAACAATTTATTCTATTACAATACTCTAATCAAAACCTGAAAAACTAAGGTCTGCTAACTAATGTGCTAAATCCATAGAAACTAGTTTAATCTAACTTCAACTTATACTGCAGTTTCAGAGTTGTGTCTGCATGAGATGAAAATACCCCTATGTTGACTTCATTGACAGTGAAATACATCAGATACCCCAGCAAGAAATGATAGACCCGCGTAAGAAGAGGCTGTCACAGTCACAAGATTTGTCCTGGATGACACACAAAACAAACTAACATAGAACATTAAAAAAAAAAAAAAAAAGAAAAAGCTCTTTATACTTAATTCAATATGGCTTTTTGCAACATGGCAAAATATTACAGCTTAAAGCATACATCTCCTCACGGAGGAGAGAAGAATTTTGCAGTCAAATTAAAAGCATAACAGGAAACAAGTAACATGCAGACCTTCTGCTTTTTTTGGCCAAAATGACACTGCAGCCTAACAGAATCCGGGAAGATACCCTATTTCACTTCTAAGAAGGTTTTAATCTGAATTAGAGGATTAAGGTTTTATCATAATTAATTGGGTACATTCATAAAAATTTACTGTTAAATAAAACAGACTGCAAAACACTTGATTAAAAAATTTAAGTTAGGAATTTAAAACCAAATCATGTGCCCTAGTCCTGGAAACATAAGGAATGAAACAAAGTATAAATTAATCTTCATCTATTTCTGGTTTTCTTCTTTATTCCCATCATCTTTGTGAAGAACAGGGAGAGGATGAGCCTCTGTGTTGAAGACCCAGTGTTCAAATGGAAGAAGATCATCTTCAGAAAACAGCAAATACAGGTACCTGGCAAGAAAAAAAAAGCAGGAAATGAGACCACATCAGGGAAGTGATTTTCAGGAAAACATATAATAATTCATATTTAATTTACTTGATTATTTAATTTCCTGTTGAGATGGCATGACTGATTTTTTCTTGCACTGCAAAAACAAAAAAAAAAAAAACCCAGAACTGAAGAGATCAAGACAAAAGTTTAATCTCATTAAAAATTTAGGAGATGTTGATAGATAATGAGAGCATTTGTTTTTTTCTCTTAACAGGCCCTGCATGCTTTCCATGGAAGTTTTTTTTTTTTTTTTTTCTAAAATTTTAAAATTAAAAGTATGCAATATAAGCCTGTTATGTTCTCTATCTAGTCAATTTGTTTCATTAGTACTGGCATATATAATTAGATCCTATCAAAGAGAGGAGATGCAATGTCTCAAAAACTATCAAGTACCTTTATCAGAAGTAAAGATAATTTGCAGAAGTCAGGGAATTGAGTTTATTGACACAGACTGGAAAAAAAATGCGATTTTGCTTCCTGTCACCTAAGAAGAGATCTGCTATCTCATTCAGATTTTGTTAACGGCGAGAGTGTCAAGAGTACTAATGATAAATACTTATCAGTAAAGATGATTCACAGAACTACTTCACATTAATGAAAGCCAGCTTTCTTAACTTACTTGAGTGTCTCTGAAAGGAAGAAACTTTGCTGCACATCATCATGGCTTTCATGATTGTTATAAACATCTCTAAGGCCAGAATAACCTCCATCGACTCTGCAATGTTTTTCCAGTGCCTGAAACAGAGAAGAGAACACTCAAATCAGTGGGATTAACAAAATTAATAATATGCCAGTTTTTCTGTTTGGCAATAAAACTAACAAAAAACAATTGCCACAATTCTTTTGATAAAGAGGTGAAAATTTGGTAAATGTCTAGATAGAAAAACACTTAAAAAAAGACATAGGCATACCAGTCTAATTTCATATTCAGGAAGAGAAGCAAAATAACAAATTAATAAAAAGTGAACACAAACCAGCTTTCACGAGGAAAGATGTATGGGTATAATGATTTAAAGACATATGGATTTTCACTTATATTCTTTTTCTTCTTTTTAATAGGAGCAACAATAGCTTTTCTCTCCCAATCTCTCAGCGTTTGGAAATTGTGTTACCTATACCTTTTCTGGTCGTATTTTGGTACTTGAAATGATTGTGACATGATTGAACACCATACTAAAGATCAGTCTTTTCCTTACCTCCTGCAAATCCCTTCAAAAAAAGGAAAGGCAACTCTCCATTTTCTGTGTAAGTTATATAGCTTCTCTTTGTAATTATTTAATTTTTCAATGGGAAACCACTGATATTGGGCTCTGACTGAATTTCTCTTGTGCAGCAGTCCTATCTTTCTTTGCTACCTCTTTGAAAAAAGCTTTGTCTATTACACAGGCATAGATAGAAAGCCAGGACTTAACACAACATAATTTAGCAGTAACAATAACAATGTGTTTTTCTCTAGTAGTTTCCAAACTCTTTATTCAGTTAAAAGGTGTAAAACAATGACTGATTCCTATTTCACAATAAAAAGGAGTACATGGGCCACCTTTTCTGCCCACAGGAATGTCCTATATTTATGAAGGAGGAAAAAATCAGATGAAAAAATATATAAAAGGGCAAAAAATGATGCTGAAACTTTTATAGAAGGTATATACAGTGAGACTATTTAATAAATTTTGTTGCTTTTCTTTATATTTGGTGTTTGCAATAGAAAGGTGGTACCTATATGCATATATATGAGCCATAACTTTAAATGTACTGCTATCCAATACCTTATTTGAATATTGGTTATCTTACCACTACTATATTTAAAATATTAACTAATAGGGTTTTTTTCTTTATAACTTATGTATTTAGGAGGGTACAAGTATTCTTACTCAATTAATTTTTCTTATTCTCTTTTATAACAACTCTCTGGTATCAGACAGTATAAGGAAGGAGTAAAGAGAATTTAAGATGATTATATTTAAAACAATTTATTATTCAAAACCAAATTCAGAAAATGCCACTTAACCCTAATAACTTCCTGCAATGAAAATGACAGTAAGGATTGCGGATGGCTGCAGTCACTCAGGACCACACTACTGTGAAACAAGTTGCTTTCTGTGGAGATGGTATTGGAACAACTTTCAGGCAGAAATACCTGGGGCTTTATCCCCTCCGAGAGAGAGCCAGGAGATAACTGGTTCCTCCCTTTCAGAAATTACTACAAATACCACTGAAGTGAGTACAGGATGTGTAGATTTTATTTAGGGAAAGATGCTGCATTTTGAAACACACAAGCTAAAAAAGCAAGGCAGAGGATATATCTAAACCAGGCAGAGTAAGTATTTTCTGAAGACAGATGGGACTAAGAGTCACTAATAATTACTGAAGTATTCATCACCTTCCCCTGCTCTAAAGGCTCTTTAAGATCTGTGTTTTGCTGTGAGTGGATATCCTAAATGTCCTTGATTTTCTTGGAGTCTCTGTAGCTGTGTGCACTTATTTGGCTTGCATGTCAGGCTCTCCTTGGTTTTCACTGGAGAGTAAGCTGCCTATTGTATATTTAAAAGGGATTTTTCTCCAGAAGAGATACTTTAAAATATAACAGCCCATTTGTCTTTTCTTATGTGTCTTTAGGTTCTTTAATTTTCCTGGACACTTTTACTAAATGACAAATATACTTAAGTTTAAAGAAGTAATTTCCTCTGGCTGGTATTCCTTCCCTCTTGTCTACTTCAACCTGAAAAGAATTCCAAATTCTGCATCTGTGTCTGGATTTTCAATGTCAAGCAAGAGATGATGCTTTTCAAGGCACAGCAGAAGCAGAACTTGAAGGATAAGGCTACTGTGCGAGGAAATATCTGCATTCTAAACAGGATGAGGTAAAATAAAAGCAAATTTGCATTTACCATTTATATGCTCTAATGTACTTAGAGCATTCTCTGAGTTCAGAGGCATCATAAACGTAGCTGGAGGCACTGCTATGATGCAAACTAAGGGGTTAACTTGCTAACTTGCCCCATGTTTGCCTTCGGGTGGTATCTGCTGGATGCAAATATGAAGCATCTCATCACTCAAAGCTACTTTCCACCTAACTAAAGGAACAGGACATCCACCTGCAGGATTAGTAGGATAAAAAGGCTCTAGGTTGTCAACCATCCTGGCAGTGATGGGCTTTTGTGCCCTCTCCTGCAGTTTGGGAGCACAGTGATGTTCACAGTGATAGGGGTAGTGGTGGGCAGGAAGAAACAATCAAACACATTTTAAATAAGCAGTTCTCAGGAAGTGAGGGTGGCTAGGATCAGTTATGATACAGTAATGGAAAACATCAAGTACAGTGAAAACTGGCTGACAGTCTCAAACTATCATAAAGGGGAAAACAAAGGAAGTGATGCAAATTTAAAATATGTGCCACATTTATAATGCAGAGAGGGAGGCTTTCATGAACTAAGCTGATAAAACCTTTCTGACTCAATAATAGTGGATATTGTTGGTGCTCATAACTGCATTTTCTCCAGCTGCTGAAGTACATACAAAATTATCTTGGACTCAAAGCAGCAAAGAAAATTCACAAAGAAAAAAAGGAGAGGCTATAGCATAATTTTAGTCTATAAAGTTAGAGAAAGACTTAAGAGACTTGTCAGAGAGTTTAGAAGTCATGACTCTAAAACTGCCTCCTTTTCTCCTACAAAGGCACTGGAAAGAAACCTAATGAGTTCTTGTTGCCAGAGTAATGAGTTAAAAGTGGACATGAAACACATGAAGAACAACTTTTTTTGGACAAAACCCAAACAGGTCTGATCGTTAGTTTCCTCTTTTTTCTTGTTTCAATCTCAGGTTCCCCTTAGTGCAACAGGTACTGGTAATTAAACCAATGGCCCTCAGTGGTTGGGGGCTTCCCCGAGGACAGAATGGGTCAGGTGCTCTTTGGGGCAGCATTAAGGAGCAAGAGGGAACAGAATTTATGACTATTATGGCAAACTAGCATGATACGTGCTGTAACAAAAAATGCTGTATTAAGTGGAGCTGTATGGCTACAAACACCAAGAGAGAAGGGAAGAAGATTTTAAACCTACAACTGACTGCATAAGTTCTGGAAAGCTGCAAGGTTTGTTTTTGTGGAACATCCAACTGCACGTTTGGAGAGTGGAAGATGTGCCCTGGGCAAAATGGGACCAGCTGCATCTCCCACACCCATCTGGCTGTGTTGGAGCCAGATTGAGAATAACCACAAGAATGTTAAACAAGGGACACGTGGGGAGTGAGAAGGAGGTAAACAAGTGTACCAGCTTGAAAGAAACACAAACAAACTGAACCAAATGGGTAAAGAATAATAATAAGGAAAACATTTCAATTGTTTATAACAATGTTATCAGTGTGGGCAGTAACAATGAGTCAGGAAAAACATCTCCTGGAGAAGGAACAGTTGGCATTGCAGAAGCCTGATGGGATGACTTCCACAAACAGCCATTGTAAATATGCCAATTATAATCTGCCTAGGAAGATTCCAATAGTGAAATGTGTGCCTATGGGTGGTGTTAGCAAAGAATTGAAAGTAAGGGAACAGCCCTCTAAATTAGAGGTTTTAAAACCCAAATTGCTTTGGAATTAGCAATTCAGAAGCATATTGTTTCAGGGCCCCCCAGAGCCAACACCTGAGGGAGGCAAATACAATGCCCTAAATAACTGCTCTCTACCTAGCTGAAAACAGTGCTCAGTGCAGGCATGGAACAATCGTGAATATTCAGGCAAGAAGTTTGAGAGTATAAGCAGAGGTAATAATATTATTCTTTTTTGGAAAGCAGATTTTGCTTTAAATTTAATTCCTGGAGGATATCTAATTACCAGACTTGAAATAATCTTTTTTCCACAATGCTCAACAGCATTTGCACAACATTTCTGATTTGATCAATATCTACACAGTGAATACTGAATGCATTTAGAAATCTTGGTTGCTATGGAGGGAGTTGGGTTTATGGGGTCATAACCCAGTAACAGCTCTCTAGCAGGGTCCCTTAAGGATGAGAAATTGTAGGGCACAAGTCTGTATGTTCTACTCTCAGAGCAGAGCAACCTCTTATAACTAGTGGTGTAAGCCCCTCCAAGAAGGTTGTAATCACACACTTCTAGAAACAAGAGGTTTTGGGTAAACTGACAAACAGGATATTTTTGAAATCCTGGAAAGCAATACCTCTGCACCAGAGAGGTCACTGTGAACAAAATACTGCAGAGAGTTTTGATTTTTTTTTCATTTTTCGTAAGTACACAGAGGCAAAAAATAATGTTCTTCAGCTTGCTGTATTTCCTATCAGATGTCAGCTAATTTAGCAAGGCCAATGTCAGTGTGAGAAGGACATAAGTGAACTCCAGAGAAGTGTAACAAGGACCCATACCTGGAGGATGAAACATGGTAAATCTAAAGGCTCTCAACCTTAAGAGTAAGAGTGATTAACTGCTGAAATAAGGGAAACAATGGATTTGGCAAGCCCATTCTTTGCAGGGCAGACTAGCTTCCCTTTTGGAAGGCTTGTGCTAGACAAACACAAATAGCTAGGTTCAGCATGACTGCTTGAAGCTCAAAGGCCAGTGGGAGAAAAAATTCAAATCTGTAAAAGACTGCTGTCATTTAGGGAGTTTTGTCCATATGTTTCATGAAAGTAACATGGTTTTATGTTTGGTATTGTCTAGTCCTTCATCCTAGCCTTTGTCACCTTAATTTAAATTACCTTCAAATAATTACTGAAAATACATTTCATAAAACTTATTTCCATATCCAAGGCTCAAATCTGACACACGTATGCACTTTCCATTCACAAGCAGCAGCACTCAAAATCTGGGACAGTACATCCAAATGTGACCCCTAATCCTAGAAGTATTTAAGATGGAGAAATCACAAGGTACTTTTCTATTATACAATATCAGCAGTTTTTGGTTTTGTCAAAATGTCATCTATTTGGCAAATGAATTCCTGGAAATCTGAATTGATGTCCCCGATTTAAAATAAATATTCACCTTCCAACTGCTGAACAATGTCCAGCTATCATTCAATAGCTCACTTAACAATATCACTAGGATTTAACAACAAAGAAGTCCAATAGAATATTACCTCAACAGCTTCCCATCCCCACTCCCTGTACTTTGGATCGTGAGTGAGGCGCCACATGTACATGTAGGTCTCTATGACTTCTGGTCGGAGGATGTAGTATTTTTCATTTTGTCTTGTAGCAATGGCCTCAACACCACCATCAAACCTGAAGGCTTCGGGTCCCAGTTTCATTCCTAGCCAATAAAAAAGCACAGACTAAAATAAAGACATTAAAAAAGGTTTCAAATTATGTAACCAAATCAAACTCCCCAAATTACCAACTCAAGCTAGGCTTTTATGTGGCACAAAGCCAGGTTACCCAGAACAATATAAATTTTGAAAGATACTGCAGCTCCTCCTGTTTTTGATATTTTATAAATAATTTGGAGTAGGAGAGAGCTGTTTTTCCCCAATGCCTTAAATGGCAGTTACAGTTTGAACAGTGATGCTAACATTTGCATTCTAGAAGACTTCGTGTAACTAGCAACAAGTGAAATTTTGTCTAAAAGATGAGGATATTTACTTTTCTATATCAAACTGGAAAATACACCCTGGGACCTGAAATGCTGCCAGGATTATTTCTCTAAGAAGATGATAAAATCCAAAGAAATTTCCTGTACAGAAATACACTTTCTTTGTACAGTTCTATTGTTTGCAGCATCACATCAACAGAACTGAGTGTAAAATATTCTTTTGTGCATAAAACATGAGTAATACCTATGTTGATGCATAAATGAACATAGTCCTTCTATTACTTGCATTCAGCTATACAGAAATTGGCATAATGAAAGAAGCTTGTTAATTACTGTTATGTAACTGACACGTCAATTACTACAGTGAGGACATACACTTCAGGTACACAGAAATTATTTATAAAACAGAGCAGCCATTTTAAAAGCTACTCTTAAAGCAAGGCAGCATTTGCTCAGAAGGGATGAACACTTCTCACTGTGCTACAATTTTCATTCAGCTTTATGCAAAACCACCAGTGGCTGCCTTCATGGGGGCAAGCAGTGCAGCCAAACTCTGCAACGTGGTACTCACGCGTACGGTCGTAGGATTCATGGCAAGTCCTGGCGATTTCAGCACCCAGCTCGATGTGGTGGCCTGTCTTGTCACTGGGGGCTCCATCTGCTCCCAGGGCAAACATGCCTCCAGCAAAGCAAGTGAGGTGTCCCATCTTGTGTTCCAGCAATCCGCCCTTCCACTCGGCGATGTATGTCAGGCCCCCGCTGGACTTTCGGATGAGGTGGGTCTCTATGGCCTGCAGAAGGACATGATCTCAAACCAAAGGCCCATTTGGTAAAGTGCTAAGGACAAAGCTGGCTCAGATGCTGGTTGGTTTTGCTCTGTATTGCCTTTGCTCATAAAGTGCAGTGGATAATAGGAGCCAGCATAACTTCAAAGTCAGTGAAACCAAGGCAGATGAACATACATTGGTAATGATGACTAATTTTGCTTCAACTTTGAGCAATTTACAGGGTATGTTTTAAAAAATGTTGGAAAGACCTACCAAATACACTTCAAATTTTGAAATATTTTATTTTTTTCCCCTTTTTACATGGAGCAGTTTCAGGTAATTTAGCTTTCAATAGTAATTTAACTTTCAATAGTTATTAGCCATCACTTCAGCTTCTGTATTTCTCATTTTAATTCTGACTTAAAGGAGGTGGTTATTGATATAATTTCATGTAAATTATATGCAGTCATAACTCATATTCAAAACACATGACTCAGTATGTGCAGTGGATGATGTTTAGGCCTGTGAGTCTAGATGGCATTCCCAAAGTCCAGTGGGTTTCCCCTCCCAAACTGAAATCCTCCACTTATCTATCAAGAGCAGGGTCTCACTGAGATCTCTGGAAAAAAACCTAAGCAGAGGAAAATACACAAATCTAGAGGGAACTGGAAGTTGATGATGTTAGCAATGTATGGTCACTAATTACAAAATCCAGGAAGGCAGCCTGCTATCGTGGGAGGAACAGAATTAAAACAAGAGAGGAGATGCAGAAGAGCACATTAATTAGAAGCCCACAAAGAAAGTAAGGTATTACTCTTTAAAAGAGGTAATGGAGAGGAGAAAATTCTGTCATACATTCAGCTATCCATTAGTGCTCTGGTTGTCCTGTTGAAACATAAGATCTAGAAACAACACTCAACATGCATTATATAAGAGAAAAACCATTAAAAATATCACCACAGAAAACTATTAACAAAAAAGCCAGGGTTTTAAAAAAAGTTTTATAAAGAGAAAGTAGTGATTGTAGTTGCTTCTCCCCATTTAAGCATTTGTAAAGGTTGTTCCTATGAGCATGAAAAATCCTTTCTAAATTAGAAGGCAGCAGAATAACTACAGTTTTTACATACTGTTTTTTTTTCTGCCAAGAACGTCACATTGAAAACTGTACTTTATTTTCCAGTAATACGAGTGCAAAGCACTTAGTAATGATGTTTTCTGCCCAGAGCCAGAGCCACTATTAGCTCAGAAAACTCCTCCACCCCTTGTTTCCACCTTGATTGCATGCTTTTACTACTAGGTACCTACTGGAAAACATACCTAAATTTTAAAGCAGAAGTAAATAATGAAAATTCCTGTGCTTTAAACAAATTCTTTTTAAAAAATCCTGCATAATTTAACCTATAAAAAGAGGAATTAGATGTGAAAGGGGAAAGGTGAGAAAACACACAATAATTTTGCAGGAAATAGCTTTCAGACCTATTTGGGCATTCTAACAATAAGCTACCTAAAACTAAGTTGAGAAAGGAAAAACTTTAATCACATTTCATTTAACCTTTCAGCAGGGTATCTCCCACCCCACCAAAACAACAGTTCTAAAAATAGGCAATAACTCTGCTGGTCACCTAGCTTTTGGGATCAGAATATATTTTAAAAGTAAGCAACCATAAAAATAGATTGGTAACTAAATTTACCCATGTTGCATTTTTTTTGGAAGCAATGACTGAAAACCAGAATGAACTATTACTGTATCTGCCTGACATAACAGCAATGATGCACTTTTGAACTATATTAACTAGACCAGAGTTGATTCTTGTAGTATAAAAAAGGATTTTGTGAACTAGTGTTGGTTAATTTTTTCCTCTCTTTTTGGCTCAAGATTAAAGTTCAGGATGAAAAAGGGATGACTTCCAAGAGTTTTAAAATTATTCTAGAAAATTGGTGTTAAGAAACTAACAAATTGATGCTGATTGATACCAAGAATGTCACAAAATAAAAATATATTTCCAATTTAAGTATTCGTGTTTAGTAAAGCAAATAATCTGTTTTATAAATGGGGCCTATTAAGAACTAGTACATATGTCTATTAAAAGTTATTTTCTTATGCAACCATCTTATTTAAAGCTATTTTTATGAGGTAGTTATTAGATATATTATAGACACTCAGATTGCCTTGTCATGCTTTATACCATCCTGGGTCCCTGGGTGCCAGATAATTCCTTTGCAGTGTGCATGTCTTTGTTAAGAGCATGCTAGGTCACTATGCATTTTTACCTAGACATGAAAGCTGAGGTTTAAGAGCAGGATAGGAAGGAAGGGTTATGTTCCTGTAGGGGAATGCTACTTGCTATCTGCAGTGCTTTGGGTGCAGTTCTGGCAGGGAAATCAAGTGAGTAAAACAAGTTATCATAAAAGGAGAATAGGTAGTGTGGTGACAAAGATCCACCCAAGTGAAAAGATCTGTCTGGTACAATTGATTCTGAATTTTACACTTAAAATAAACTCATTTTTATTTTGATATAATTATGTACTCACTTCAAGAGACACATCTATTTGAAATACAGGTCTATTTCAACTTGCGCCCCAGCTACAAATAATTCCTTCCTGCACTGTTTTCAGATCAGGGGAGGGATGTAGCACCTCTACTATGAGGAAAGGCTGACAGGATTGGGATTGTTCAGTCTGGAGAAGAGGTGGCTTTGAGCTGATCTAACTGCAGCCTTCCAGTACCCAAAGGGAGCCCACAGGAAAGATGGAGAGGGACTTTCTTTACAAGGGCATGTAGTGACAGGACAAGGGGGAATGACCTCAAACTGAAAGAGGGTAAGTTTAGATGAGATATCAGAAAAAAGTTCTTTCCTGTGAGGGTGGTGAGGCACTGGAACTTGTAGTCCAGAGAAGTTGTGGATGTCCCATCCCTGGAAGCTTTCAAGCTCTGAGCAAGTGAAAGGTAGCTACAAATATATGTTACCAGAAGGACAAATAGCAGATGCTACCTGGGAGTGGAAAAAAAAAAATTGAAGCAAAAAAATGGAGACAACCTGATTTGAGGCTGTAGTGGACAGAAAAGGAGGGGGAAAGTAAAGGTAAATAAACATTTTATGGACATTTAGAGAAATACATTTAGTACATGTAAAGCTGGTATGGTATACAATATGTCATGTACCCATAAGCTCTTAGAGCCAGAGTAACTTTTTACAGCTAATACAATTCCTGGCAATTTTTCTTTTTTAGCTTTTACCTAAGGCTTTGCTTACATACCTCATTGCAGTAAAGCCTTCAGCCAAATTACCTTTTTCTCCATCTTGTGGGAAATTATTCCTTCGACACAACAACTGTATAAATGCTTGTGCACTCAATTAGAAACACTAACAGTGCTTTTTACAGTTTGAATTGTGACTCAAGTGCTCCTTGCATTACTACTGGCATCTTTCTCATGAGTTTGGATGTTAAAATTATGCCCTTGCCTATCTGTCACAGTGAATGAGACATTAGGAATGGCTTCAACTACAGGACTGCAAATTGCACATTTGTGTAATCTCTGTTATTGACAGCATAAAGGAGAAACTCTTCCATTTTTCCCAACCTGATTTCCTCCCCCTCCTGCCCTCATTGTTAAGGCAATATGTTTTGTGTTCTCTGCTTACCAGCCTGTTCCTTAATCTATACATTATACTGCCAGTTCTTAACCTTGCAAAATTAAGCAGATTTGGACCCTCCTAATAAATAACCATTCTTTTTCATTCAGTTCCTTTGTGTCTTTAAGCTTTTCACACATCTTAAATGATATCTTCACCACCCCGTTCAGTCCATCCCTGACTGGATTTTGGGGTTGCAAAGTCCTTCATTTACCCTTTGAGTTGTTCAGAATGTATGGTTTACAGCAAACAGAGAAGATCCAGAACTGATTCATCTCTCTGTTCAAATGAGTTAAAAACTAATCAATAAGCTTATTTTTGCAGGGGTTCTCTTGGTGGATTACACTGACAGGTAACAAAAACACCAACTGAGATGCCTGTAGAGCACAGGTGGAGGCTTCTGAGGAAAAATGATCTGCTCCTCAAGGCTGCTCATATTCTGCATAGATATGTGCCACAGAAGTGTTAACTCTGCTGGAGGAGCTAACAAATTGCAAACCTCAAACAGAAATGTGACCTCACAGTTCTGCTACCTCTAGCTCTTAGGCATTTTACCTCTCCTTTCACAGTATCTTCTTAATTATGATTAATGAATTTCAATTATTACTGCTGTTTTAACAAAACCCAGGTGGTTTCATTTCCTGCCTCAAGATGTCACTGTAGCTGGAGATAAAACTGCTCAGCAAGACAGTTCATATTTCCATACCTTAATAAATTTGAAACTTCAGAAATATGATTCAAAGTTTCAAGGGTTTATAATGTCTGTTTTGGGGATAATTACAACTCTGCAGGCATCTTCATAACAAAGCGCCATAAATTATCTCTGTTCAAACTTTTAATATATTTTTCTTCCCCTAGGAATTTTCATAAACAGTATTTTGATCATTTGAAGCAACCGTGAGGATGAAAGAGAATTCTATCATGTGTTATTTCCAATAATTCAAAGATGTATAATGTCAATTGCTTACTTATTTTTTTAATATTTACAGCTTGCACCAGTACATTTTATTGCTTTGAAACAGCACAGAGCAGCAGGTCAGGATTACTGCAGATTTACATTCTATGAGTTTCTAAGTAAATTGCCTGCTTTCTTGTTACTTTTTTACTTCCCTTACATTTTCTGTTTTGTTGATCTAATGCAATAGATCCTTCTCTTTCTCAACCTTCACAATTAATCAAATTTATCCTTTATTGCAAATTCCAGGGAGTTCATTACAAAAAGTTTATTGATGGAATAGGAAGTTCAAGTCCTTGTTATAAACAATTTAAATACTTTTGCCTAAGAAAAGTAGTGTCTTATGCTGAGGTCCTCACTGCTTACTAAACTGAATTTTAAAAATCAGAACTGAAGTCTGAACACAGAAGAACTTTCATTTGGTTAAACACAAAATACAAGAAGCACTTTAAAAGCACTAAAGCACTTTACTTTTTTTGGACTTCAGACATGTTATGTAGACAAGTTTACATGTGTGATGAAATATGAATGCTTATAATGGAGGTACCTAAATTTTTAAAGGGGAATCATTGGCAAACATGTAACTACTGTGATACCTATTCATTTGATCACTAAAAAGATGATTAAGTTCTAGGGGAAAGCTATTTACTTGTGTTTGAAAATAATTTTTCCCCTCTATAGATCTATTAGTGTCTCCCAGAGCACCAACGCTCTAACTCTAAATGTATTAAATGTTGTGTGTCACCAGAAGGATACATTTATTCATATTTCAAAACAGTATTAATGGTCTGGCACAAATCAAATCAAGTCACTCTCAAAATGTTACACTGTGCATGTTCTGAATACTCCAGGATATCTGTTGATTCTGACAAGTTTTATTTTTGTTGTCAGAAAAGGGAAGGGAAAATAGCATGACTAGTAAGGGCATGGCTGCTCTGAAAAGAGCAAAGCCATGAGCAAAACCCATACAATTTCTCTTTAGACTTTTCTAGGTAAAATCCTCCTTGAAGACTTCTAACAACATTAAACCTTTCTGCTTCTCCTGACAGTCCATAAACAAGCAAAAAAAAAAATTTGAATAAATACTTTATCTGGTCTGAAGCTTAAGACATTGTGTGGTTATCAGTAAATTATTAACAATCTAAAAATCTGCAGAAGCCTGTCTTTAGCCTTGATGCTTTCTGTAAGCATTTGTAGAGAGTCTCAAATCTCGTGCTGAGAGGGGAAATACAGTGAAGAGAATAAGAAGAAGCAGTGAGTCCTCTGGACATTCTGGTGTGCTCAGAGTAATGAATCTCGTGTTCCTACACAATGCAGCCATACTATCACTATGTGCACAACACCAGTGCAGCTGGGTGATAAGTATTTTAAACATGACAGCTGACAAAACTGCCTGTTTATTGATTTTAGCACATTTCAGTCACATTCAGTTAAGTTGCCTCCCACCTCCTACACCAAAAACAAGCCCCAAAACAAAGTATGCAGTGGGAATGCCTGGGTACCAACTGTTTCATTCTAAGATGGGCTGCTATTGCAGCATCCTGCTGCCCCATTCATGCATTTTCTTCAATGCCAAGAAATGCTTAAGTATTCAATATTCAAAACATTAATCACTTTTAGCTTTACCCCGTATGACAAGCCATTATATTTGAGTTGTTGCAGTCCTCTCCTTGTCCACATCAGTTATGCAATTTTTCAGACCACTGCGATCACAAAGCAAACCCCTTCAAGCAGCTTTATGGGAGACTGCAGTCAGCACAAAGCAGCCACCAGACTGTCACCTCAGTTAAACAGATCCTCACAGAGCTCCAGAGATGAAAAAGGCATGTCTGCCAATATCATGTTTTCAGTTTGCTAAGAACACTTCCTTTTCCCTCTTCTTTCAAGGAGAAAGGAGTCTCCATGGATTTTTTTTTTTCTGAAAGGCTGAAATCAACAGCTGTGAAAAATATTCACTAGTTAATGCTGACAAATAATACACCCAAAATCCCCCAATCAAAATATCCAATAAATACACCCAAAATCCCCCAATCACTACCTTTGGTATATATCAAAGCTAGCCTCCAAAGTTAGCAATGTGTCAAAAAAAAATTAAACCCTCCCGCAAAAAGTAATTTTATATATTTTCTGTCTGAATCCTGAGGCCAGAAATTACTTTTTCCTCTTTTGACAGAAGTTTACTGCATTGACAGCATTGCTTAATTGTGCAACCCAGCCTAGCAGCAATTTCTGAAATGGTGTTGAAATCTGGCAGAGTGGCTGTGGCACTGCTTCACAACACATGTTCCTCTTTTGGCCATTTCCATTGTTTCCACTTCCAGTGGTATGTTCTGCAGAAATCATTTGTTTTCTTGTTAGGATCATCTGAGCAGTTGTTACCCATTAAGAAAGAATAAACAATCTTAATGTCTAAAAGGGAACTAGCTACCCTGACTCAGGTAGAAGTGCACAAAGCAGCTGCTTTACCTCACTGAAACCATAGGGCCGCCAAGGGCTGCACTGAACTGAGCTGCTTGGGGAGTGCTGGTGAGGATTCTCCCTTTTCCTTAAAGTTCTTCTGGGGTGAGTTACCATTCTCTTTACAGCCTCTAGATATGCCACTTCAGTAGAACTACACTGAGAAAGTGATGAAGGCAGAGACGGAGAGAGAGAATAAATATATATGTAAGATGCAGAAAGATTGCAGAAACGGCCATAAATAAATGTAATGGTAAAACCTAGAAAAGATACCTGAGCATCAGGCTTCAAGTGTGAGACAACCTATTTACAGGAATAGAGGGAAAATTGCCCTTCAGCTTAGGAAATGAAGGCTGACACATTTAAGAGGGGAGGATTTGATGCAGTTGCTTGTGACACTGCTGTTGCTAGACTAGATATAAGTGAACCCACAAGGTCCATTTTTGCTCTAAATTATCATGTTCTCTTATAAACCTACTCAATTGTGTCTCAGAGATCAGCTTGTTAACTGAGAAGAGTAATGATTCCTGTCCTGGATACTTGCAAAGACTGATGGATTATTCTATTGGCAATTATTTCTTCAAAATATAGCTAAAAGCTGAATACACATTTGTTCTGTAACTAAATGTTGCATACTACCCATTGAAACCAGTTTAGAAAGATCTCTTATTTCAGGTATTATGTGAAGCAGGATATTATTTGTATTACTTTTCAAAAGAGAAAAAATAACTTACATTAAAAATACATTCACTTGTCTTTTTGTGTGAATTCTACAGTTTATGAATCCCTCTGATGGTCTTATACATTCATACTGTGCTCTGGTATTCAAAATAAGACTATCTTGGTCCCTTTTCCCATTAGGAATAAACTCTTTCAATGGCTTCAGCCATAAATGCATTTTCATGGCAAGCAGAAGCAGTTTTTAAATCTAGCTGACATCTTAGTTATTGCTTTTAACTTAAGCCATTATATAATCTATAGGTGATACAAAAATTCTAATGGAAAGCATTCATTTTTTAAAAAAAATATGATTTACAGAACAATGTGAAAAATAACCCCTAAGCTCCATCTAAATAGATTTCAGCTTTTCACAGTGAACTATATAACTCACCATATATTTTCATTTGTGGTTTCTGGATAGTAGAAGGTATTGAATTAGGCATCAAGCCTTCACATCACTCTTTCAGAATCTGGGGGGTATGTGCTGGACTGAATGGCCAGGAATAATCATGCTGTTCCCTTTGGCATAGTCTTAAAAAGATTCTGAGAGCGCTGGGGGAAATTTCTCTAAGAAAATACCAAGCAGACTCAGAATGCCCAAACCCTGCAGCCTCAGTTGTAAAGAAAGACTGCAGCTTGTGCAGACTCCTAAATCAGCTTTAATTTAGCTAAGTAATGGATCAATAGCAATGAAGTCAGTACCAGGATGGATTTCAAATCAGGATAGTTATCCAATGAAGAACTTGGAATCTCAGTGGGGCCCAATCATCCAGCAGCTTCTGTGAGGCTGAAACTTTGCTGCTGCTTTCTGAACAAGCTACTTTACAGCATCAAGCTGCCAACACCTAATGCTGCAGGTACACTTCCAGCTTTGGTACAGATGTACCTCAGTACAAAAACAAACAGGAATGCCATCAATCAGAAAATACTGGAAATAACAACAGCCAGCAGCATAAGGAAATCTGGTTTTTAGTCAGGTCCTCTCAAACACTAACACTCTGGTCAGACATGATGCTTGGACTGTTTCTGAGCTAGTACTACTAAAAAGTGTTAAGAAAATAGGTGCTTTAAATACAGTCATATGAGCAGAGCTGAGACCCTGTCACTGATACTGTCACGTTCAGTGATGCTGCTGAACAGGCGATTCTGCTCCTCCAGCTGAAATCTGAGCAAGGAGTGGTCCTTAAATGTGGGGGCTGTCACCACTTCTGCTCCCTGCTGGGACCTCAAAAAACCTGATGTTTTTAAACCAGCAGAAGTAGAAGGCTGGAAGCAGCTTTGAGGTGCTTCGAGATGTCTTCGGTGGTAAGATGAATTGATAATTTCACACACTTTGTTCTCTCTGGCTGACAACCCAGTGTCTGAGCTATTACAACAGCACTGTTCTTATGTTATAGCCTCAAATGCACTCAAACCTAATTTAAGATCCACCTTTTGCTCTGAAGTTGATACCATGCTAGCAGCAAAGATGAGGCTGACTGCATCCAAATCTGCACTTACAAAATTAAAGGCAAGATTTCCTTAGCAGAGGACACTTGGTTGTCAAATTTACAACCACCAGAGATCACACCCTCCCTCAGATCTTCACACTGACTTTCCTCTGTAATGGAAAAAAAGATGGTTGCAATAAGCAACCATGGTTATATTTTTTTAATGCCACCACTTTTTGTGTATGGGAAGTAAAAGGAGACTTATGACCTCCCTAGGGACAGTGTGTTTCCAGATGTATGAAAGAATAAGCAGATACTGCTTAGCATCTCAAAGCCTTGTCTATGGAGGCACTGTAGATACACACAGTTAATAAGAGATAAAAGTCCCAGCCCTAGACAGCTTCCAGTCAAAACAGATGAAAGGATAAGGAAAAAAGAAGTAATATTATCCTCTTTTTAAATATATATCTATATATATGAAAGCAAAGAACTGAGAAAATAGGTCATTTGCCCAGGATTGGAAGGAAAGCCTGTAAATATGCATTTCAACTGAATACTTGCCAAGTCTCAATCTGGTGTCACAAACCCATTATTTCTTCCCAAAACAGCATATTAAGGAAATACCATAAAATAAAAAGAAAAAAGATCCTGCAGACCAGAGAGGATCATAAATACATATATAAATGTAAGTATGAACAGTTCTGATTTTATAAAACTTTCTCTTGTGTCCATTTCGCCTGTTTTGCAGAAGCTGACAAGTATATGCTCCTGTACCAGAAAGCTAGTGAAACAACACCCTAATTTTAATTTCTAATTATCTACCATAACACAATGATCCATGTGTGGACCATAATCAAAACACTTTTTATGGCTGAAACTCATGAGAGAATTGAACACAAGAGAGGAACTCCCTCCTGGATACAAAGGAAAAGGACAAGACTAATATATATCTAGAGAAGACTCAGGAAAAAGAGTTGAATGTCTATCTGAGAGCTACTTGTAGATGCATTTTTTGTTGCTTCTTTTATACTTCTCTCCTCCACAGACAATTGACTATATTGCAGTAAAAGAAAAAAAAATAGTTATACTTTAAAATTCTCCCCTTTCCCGCAGTATCTGTATTCCTCTAGCACTTCTATTTGAAGAAGTCTTTTTTAGAACAGAATCTAATTCTTTGAAAAAACACCCTGTGGTAGCAAATACATAAATCTCTCATATTGTCCTCACAGCCTGTCTCTTTAGGATTATTATATATTAGATTATTATGGAAAGGAAGATTTAAATGTCTTATTTACCTGAACAGCATCATAATACATTTTCTTGCCGTCTTCATCTGTCTTGTCTGACATCAGCCATGCCTTGAGCAGATATTCATAAAAGCTATCCCCAAGCCCTCCAATGGAGACATGATCTTAATAGGGAAGAAAGAGATTGAACAGCAATTTCATCTTCAGCCATGACAATAAAATATAATTACAGTTTGAAACAGTGATCTATTGATCTAATAGATCTAATGATCTATTTCTACAACATCTTTAATAAACATAAGCCTGGAACCTCAGGAAAAACTTTACTGGTATATACAGAGAATTATTTCTTTTATTGCTATATTTTAACCTAGCTAAAATACCACAGTTATTTGATATCCACAATGTGCCACAGGAGATCATGGCAAAGAGAAAACAATTTATATGTGTCCATTCTAATTCATGTAGCCTATTCCATACAAAACCATGTCAAACTAAGTTATTTCTTTTTTTATTCTAAAAAGGCAAAAAAGTAGAAAGTGTCCTCTGATTTGATAAAGGCTTTCCCTTAAAGTGCAGGCATTGCTCTTTTAGTCACTAACTTTCCATTTAAGTCACTTCATAAAAAAGGCTTTTAGCTCCTTACTGCAGAGTTGAATTTCAGGTTATTTAGTGGTATTTCAAAATGCTGAGCCATATGTTTAAAAATAATACTACATTTTTAAACTTCTGACTGCTCTCAGAACTCAGCAGTGGTTTGGAAGGAAAAAAAGGACTTCACCTCATCTACAGAGGGTTGTTGCTGTGACACTCCTTTATTCTGCCCTATGCTTACTATGTGAAACAATCTGGTACTACAGATGCTGTGATTATTCAATTGCACAATTTAGTGACTCTGGAAACACACTAAGATCACACAAGCCAGACATCCAACACCAGTTGCACCAGTGATGGGAGATTTAGTGATGCTCTCCGCTGCTTGTGCAAGATTGCACCCACTTACTGTCCAGGAACCTAAAAGATTCTTGGCAAAATTTTGATGGGTTATCATGATTTCAGCATACATCGCCTAAATGCATTAAATACTACAACTATATATACATTTAAAGTGTTTTTCTAAGCTTCATTAAATGAAGAAGAAGAGTAGCTAGAGGTTAGCTTTTGAAACTTGTTGCTGCCTGGCAAAATTAAGTGATTTGGCAATTATCAAGTCTTCAGTGAAAAATTTCGAATGCTTTACTGGGACTTCTCATCTATAACTGTCAATTTTACAGCAAAGGAGGGATCTGCTAATTCCACTCAAGAAATCCAGGATGGAGATGTCATTACACAGATCACACAGCAAGTTCCTGAGTCATACCACAAAACTCTGGCCATGACAAAACAAAAAAAAAAACTGCATGGGAGGATCCAGACTCATAAAGTGAAATGCAGAAGGGTTAGTGATCCTGAGCCCACACTTCCTGACACCTATCCCTGATCTTAGCTTCAAAGTTATGCCCTTGTTGGTAGAATTCAAAGGAACACAGAGAATTTATTTTTATACCCCTTTGTATCTTTTCTCCTTGGAAAGCCTCCCTTCACCTTCCAGACAGCTTGCAAAGACATGCAAATGTAGAAGGTAGATATTTGTCTATTCCAACTACATCAACAGTGTCCTTTTCCTCCACTAGCCTGTGACATGCAAAAAAAAATTTAGTTTTCTGAATGCATCCTGTCCCTTTGCCTACCAAGTATATTGTACCATCGAGCCTGGGTTTGAAAAGGTTTTTCTTTTTTTCCTCTCCAACCTCTTTTGAATGAGATACATTGAAATTCTGGGAAGACTACACCATTTTTAAAATTAAATGTTCATGATCCAAAAGGAGAAGAGGTTTCTTAAAACAATGGGAACATTTCCTGTGATCAAAGGCTGATCTTTGAACAGCAGCATTTAAATGACCTTTACAGTTTCCTAAATAAATTACCATAGAAACCTCTGACATTTGCAAACTAAATAGCACAAGCAGAGTTTCATCAATAATAAGCCCTGTTATTATATACATTATTGCAGTAGACAAATCCAATTGACGCATGCTGCAGCAAATCACTGTCAGTTTACTGTCAAAATAACAAGGGCTAAATGAATTTACAGGAACAATGGCAGAGATCCATCAGCGGCATTCACAGCTACAGCACTGCTGGAGAAGAAACATTCAGAAACCATTCCTCCCTCTCCACTTTATATTTAAGAGAAAATATTTCTGTCTTATGCCAGTTAAGGGTCTTGATTGTTTGGTTTTTCCCTTCTGTCGTAATCAGCTGAAAACAGGCTAGAAAAGCAATCTCAAATGACATATTTTTCAAGTCTCACGTTCTGATCTTCTCTGTGGGGAAAAAATTAGTTAATCAGGGTTGGTGAATGAAGGCCACTGATATGAGAGAGATGGGACAAGATGGAACTTGTCTATACTGCTTCAGCATGCCAGGGATAGACCTGCATCAACACCTGCACCCATCATTCACAGGCATGGGAAGCTATTTATTCATCAACACTGCATGCTATTGGAAAACAAAGCTGATGGACACAGTAAATTTTTCTGTGCACACCAACAAAAACTGGCATTTTGTGTGAATGAGGAGTGCTTAAGATGCAATTATATTAAAAATATGGAAATAACAAAGGCCATAAGGCAGAATAAATGACAGCTTTAAAATATCTAAGGCAGAGCCACTAACTGCCTCAGCCACTGGAAAGATCTGCTCTCATGGAGCATCAAAAAGCTGCTTCTGTGGCTAAGAGAAGCCAGGAAAGGAGTTAACTGGATTTGTCTCACACTGCTGTGCTGAGGTTGCCTCTAATTAAATCCAGTACCTAATGGTGTAGGATCAACACTTCCAGGGGAGGTCTTTATGTCTTGCAAAGCTGTGCTGAACCGACACGTGTTACAATTGGGCACACGTCTCAGATCTGTGCAGGGATGTCAGGATTTATACAACATGCAACCACAGCTGATGGTCATGCATGCCGAGCTGCCACAGGCCTTGTGGCACAGTGACCTGCAGGAAGCCTCACAGCATAGCAGACTGAGAAATGACAGTGTACTTCTAATTCATAAAGGGAAATGGAATTTGCCTTGATGGGAAAATACAACTGAGCAGCACAATCTTTTTGGATACCATTTTAACTCAGAGTGACACAAAACTTTCAAAAACAGATTTTAATCAATAAAGTCAAAGAAATCACAGAATGGAATAGGTTGGAAGGAACCACAATGGATCATCTGGTCCAACCTCCCTGTGCCAGCAGGGTTATCCTAGAGCACATGACACAGGATTGTGTCCAGAGAGTTCTTGAATATCTCCAGTTAAGGACACTCCACAACCTCTGCCAAAGGCAATTTGTTCCAGTGCTCTGTCACCTGCACAGAAAAATTCTTCCTCATATTCAGGCAGAATTTTCTGTGCATCAGTTTCTTCCTGTTGCCTCATCCCATTGCTTGGCAACCTGGAGAAGAGCCTTGGTCCATCCTCTGACATCCTCTCTTCAGATACTTAAGAGACATTGATAAGGTTCCCTCTCAGTTGTCTCTTCCCAATGCTGAACCAGCCCAGCCCTCTCAGCCTTTCCTCAAAGGAGAGATGCTCCAGTCTCAAATCATTTTTGTCTCCCCTCTGACAGACCTGCTCCATCTGATAGACCTGTTTCTGGTACTGAGGAGTCCAGAACCCCAGAACTGTACACAGCACCTCAGTAGTGGCCTCAACAGGGCTTAGTAAAGCAGCAGGATCACCTCACTTGACCTGCTGGGAATGCTCTTCCTAAGGCAGCCAGGATGCCATTGGCTTTGGCCAAAAGGGTGCTGCTGGTTCATGGCCACCTTGCATATCTTGCTTGGTTTTATTCAATAATGTAAGGAAGAAAAAATAGAAACACAGAATTGCATGAATAGGATGGTAACAGACTGAACCTAAGCAGGAAAATTGGAACAAGCAATAAGGTCTCTAAAATCATGATCCTGCACACTTTGCAGACTTTCAACAAGTTATAGAGATCAGAGAAAGCAATGAACAACAACAAAAGGCTCAGTCATGAAGGAGCTAAGGAATTCAAGTAACTCAAGTAATTCAAGTATTTTATAGTGTTTTCCTTCTAATTTTGGTATCTTCAGTAATGGTTCCAAGGGGATTAATGCCATGACACATTTCTGTTTAGTTTGCTTCCTCAGTTGGTGGCATTAAATTTCAACAGAAATCACAGCTGGGATTAACTGGAAAGACTTGTCTTATTACTTTTTTTCCTTCAGTAGAGCCACACAACTCTGAAAATGTGGAATTTGATTCAGACAAGCTGATAAAGCTTCATTATACAGCTACTTAAGAGAGCACTTTAGATTTTTGAATAAGAGACTTCTGTGGTCCACAAATTCCTTTCCAAAGTCATACATATTCATACATTTCCCTGCTTCCACAAGTCACACTGAAAGCTCAGAAAAAGTATATTAAAATATAGCAAGTAAGATTATTAATTTTATATTTGTAGTATTTTTTACATTTTATAGAACCTCAGATATAAAGTGAGTTTCTAAACATTATAAAAGTTCTTTTTATATAAAAAACACGTAACAGTGACTGAAAGAAGTTAATGACTGTGAAGAGAACTGCTGATAGACAGGTCATAGTGACAAAGACTTCAGCTACTTACGCTGGCCCCACTGGCCACTGCTGGGATTCAGGTAGTTGGGGTAAAGGCCCTCTGGTTTATCCAGGCGATTTAGAACTTTTCGGATATTCATTACCTAGTGGAAGGTACAAAACACTGAGCACTTATCCATTTTCCCCACAAAATACAGGAGTGTAAATGCCTAAAAATAAGCCCCCGATCTTATTCAACACACACACACCCCCAAACACCTCTGTGCAATCGTATCGCTATTGAAAAAGCTGAGATCATCATGCAAACAAGTTCCTGAAAACCTGGGGAATTTCTGTGCCAATTGTCAGCCATGAAACAACACAACAAGAGCAAGATCCAACGTTCAGGATTTGCCATGCAGAGTATCCCCCTTCTCCACAGGATGCTGAAATTCACTGAGGCTATATGCCTTAACTACCCTCAGCTACATCAGCATTTATATTCTTTGTGTACCTAAATCAGAAATGCTATTAAATATTAAGCTTATCACCTAGTGCAGATGTGAAAGTGTACTGCAAAGGAGTTTTGCCTGGAAAGGAGAGCACGGCTGGAACTGACTGAGCTTTACACCAGCAGCTTGCCCAGCAGCAGGGACCCAGGCAGCCCCCAGCGCTCTGCTGGCACTGCTAAGGAGCTCACTACAAATGAGATGCCCGGGGAAACAATTACAGTCCAGATGCTCAGCAGCTGGAGCCATCCAGCAGCACAATCCGCTGCAGACCACATGAAATGAGTTATACTGCATTTTAGGATTCACAGAAAAACAAATGTCGCAGCTTGGAAGAATGAGGACCCTGAGCACTGCAGGCCAGAAATTGTAACAAAAAGGTACTGACAGCTTCATTATAAACCCCCAGGTGCCTGGAGACCCAGTGAAGTAGCTACTGAAAAAGAAGATAAATTAACTTGTACCAAGCTGCAGAAGGATTTCTGTTGTGGTACAAAACTGCCTCCTGCATCTTGACACTACTCATTGCCCAAATGCAGGCTGCAATGAGTCCTAGACTTCAATTATGAGTTCTTCTATGAATACATCCATGCAATGCTTATTCCAGTGTTTCTTCTTCTTTATCAAGTGTACCAGCCCTGGAATGGTTCGTCTCTGAGGGCTTTGGAATTGCAGTCTCTAAAGGGTTTTAAGAATAGCTTACATAAACAGATTTCCAGCATCTTGCAGCTAGAGCGTGATGCCACTGTGTAGAAGAACCATGGGCTAGGACTTTTAAGATACACACTTTCATTGTCTCTTAGTAGAACAGATGTTATGCACTAAAATACCATAAATGCCACAAGATAATTAACTTACGTTAAAAATTTATTTTGGGGTATTTCTCAGTGCTGCCACTCCCTACTCATCCATTCCCCCTCCCCAGTCCAAATTTAAGAGAAACTGCCCTTAAATTTACTCCTAAATACATGCAAACTGCTAGGAGTTTGCTTCACAAAATTTATTCCAATGCTGACAGTGGTCCTGCAGCAAAGCCACTCAGTCCATACCCAATAATAATTTTAGATTTGACTATTGCTTTTTGACCTACTGCTAAACATTTGGGGTCTCATCAATAATTAGATTATTAAGTCGCTAATACCAGCTTTAGGTAACATGGGGTGGCTGCAGTAAGAATACAAAATCAGAACAAGTGTACGTTTTAATTAGGAAATATAAAGAAGATAAATGATAAAGTGATAAAGAACAAGTGATAAATGATAAAGTGATAAAGTCCTGATAAAGAACAGGACTTGCTCTCTATTAGTACATTAAAAAGCAAAGCAAAATTGTTCAGGTGGGAGTTGAGGGAAGGAGGAGTTCTTTCCATGGCTCATGTATATAAAAAGTATCCAGAAGTCAATGTTATCAAATTTTGGAAGAATTAGTATGCACAACTGGATTGTCTAAGGATGTGATTTCTTTTTTTCTTTCCCCAAAGAGAGTTCAAAATATATTTCTTATAGTGCAATGGAAGGGCTTTCTGATCTCACTGACAGCAGTCATATTATACAGCATTTTGAAGAGTAAACTTGTTGAAATCACCATGGTGCTTTGCTTTCTCTAGGCATCAGTTATTATTCTGAATATAATGTCAGGTTTTGTTTACACCCCATTAAGCAAAGAACTGAAGAAAGCTGTACAATCTGATTGCTTAATGTGATACTAATGTAGAAGACAAACAGAAATTAAATGTTTTATGGGGTCATATACAAGAACATATATCAGAATAATTTTGGAAGAGACTTTTGACTTTTTAATACAAAGCATGCCAAGGTAATTAGGGAAAATGTGACAAATGCTTACAATTGAGGAAAATCCAAATCTCTCCCTATTGGTATTAGTCTCTGAATATGTGCTTTATATTTTACAACGTGATTTTGATGGAGCAGTCTAACCTTTTCAGCAAAGACAGGATTTCCAGACAGGTGGCTCAAATGTACAAACTCCAGATGCAAAGTCCCAAATTCTGCCAAAATGCTGCTTCCACCAGAGGCCCATGGCCAATTTCGACCGATTCCACTAAGATGGGGGGAAGAGAAAACAGAAAATAATCATGAGCATCTGTAAGGCAGTGCTAATAAAATGTAATAGGAAGTAGCTATAACATTATCATGAGAAGATAATTAATCTAAATGTACTTAATATGTATGTAAGGAGCCATGCTTCAGCAGCCTTCCATGATTTCCCCACAGGACCCTGAATTACTTCAGTCCAGCTCTGCTTAGGCTGTACAGTTGCTTCTTGCAACAACCCCGTATTTCAGCTCACAAATGGCTCCATCACACTTATCACTGTCACAGTGTTTCATTGCAGGATATCATGTTTAAAGACATGACAAAAAACTACTGGCTATAAGAAAGCATTCTCACACTTCACCTCTTTTCCTCTGTACCTAGCACAGCACTCTCCAACTCTAATTCTAATTTCTACAGTGCAACTGCTCATTAACTTAAATTAATGCATATATACAGAGTAGGCTTTAAGTTATAAGTATTGCATGCAGCATATACTTCTTAATGCATGAGACTTTGATAGGGTAGGATAAGTATGAATTTTCTGTCTGGGCACTCGTACCAGGATGAGTAACTTCAGTTTTAATTATGACCTAAAGATACTTCACAGCAAAATTAATCTTAGGATTTGTATTGAGAATAGAGAAAATCACATTTATTGCTAAATCCCCACTAGAAACTAATGCTGCTTGAGACTCAGGACAGCAAGTCTACTGAAGTTTCATTACAAAAAGGTGGGGGTTCTTTCCCCCTTGAAATTTCCAGCAACAATATTCAGAAAAAAACCCTGAAATTAAAGAAAGGTTAGCCAATGTTCCAGAGCACCTAGTTGAATAATGACATATTAGATTGGCTTATTATTAGGATGAATGTTACATACAAATACACTTATTAGGTACTGGAACATCTTCCACATTTCCAAGTTGTAAAGAGCATCAAACACAAACACATCTGTATATAAATAAAATTTTCATTTTACTTTTTCACATAAGCAGCCACTACATCAATTAGCAGTTGCACAACCATGAAAATATGGTATTCTTCCCGAGTTAAAATGTGACTCAAAAAACCCAAAACAAGCAAAAATCCCAATAAATCATGATGGAAGTTCTCAGATACATTAAACTCTTCTTCAAAAGATCCTCTATAACTGAAGTTTAACCAATGTATGGAAATTAAGACTCCATTAGGTCAATCTCCCTGGTAGCTATATCAAATGGTATTTTGAGACTTCTGCCAGACCTACAAAAAATAAAACCAAGTCATTTAAGCTTCAAAAGCAGAGAAAAGGCACAGAGAGCACAAAGGAAAGAGCTCTGATGAGGCTCCCCTGGTTGACCATAAAGGTGCAAGAGGCTGGGACACATGTAAGTCCTCTGATGTAAATAATTGCCCAAAAAGTGTTTCTAATCTTCATAGCTGCAGACCAAAATCAATGACACAATGAAATCAGAGAACTGCAAAGATGCACACAATCCCAATTTGGTATGGTATTTGAGTGACTGAAACAGAACACAAGTTTTATGGTAGCTTAATATCTCATTTTAAGATCTCTCTTACAAATATTAGAGTACTTTTTACACAAAAGAAACCCACATCTGGTTTACAAGCTGTCTGCACTTCAATCTCCTGTGGCTTGGAATTTTTTTGAATGGTAATGTAAAACCACCAGATATTACAGAAAACAGGATCAAGGTGAGTACAAGCAGACAACATATCTGGAAGCCTCTCCTCTACAGTCTGAAGAACTTGCAGACTGGTTATTCACCCAAGAACAGACCCCATCTCTGCTACATGCTATCTCAAGTTCTAACTGCTGACTTCCAGATGAAAATATTTTATCCTGTTTCTAAATCACACAGATTAAAAAAGCTGACATAAAATTCACAGGAAGAAAAAAAAATTAAAAAAACCCTCAGAATTTCAAAAAGTTACCATGTTGTGGTACAAACAGAAAAAGCACATGTGCTTTTTTTTATAAAGTTTCTCAATCAATCTCAAAGTGAAAACATCGAGCTGTTCCTGCAGCAAGGCATCAACCAAAATTGACAGAAAACCTAATAGAGTTCCTACTTGCACTCTACCCCAGTGTCTGCTGATACCAGTACAACCTGCCAGAACACTTTGATGTAGTGTGTTTTGTTAACAAGGAAAATTTCCAAACACAGCTGTCAAAAGGTTTTCTGCATGCAGCAATGTGTTTTGCCATGAGTGGAAGATTCTTCTTGTTTAAGTTGTTTTGAAAATTATGAACTTGCATTCTTTGACCTTAATGCAAAAATAAGTTAAAATAAACATCAATGATACATCATATGTCCTATTTAACAAAGCTTTCATTTTTTTCAGTTGGGTCAGGTGATTAGGAAAAAAAGGCATCAACATTTCTGGTAAATCTGCAAAATAGTAAGGCTATGTGTTGGTTTTTTTTCAGATGCAAGCTCTGAAAAGCTGATTTCAGTAAGTGGTAGAACCCAAAATTTGCACTTCAGTCTCTCAACTATTTTTCATGCAACCTTCAGCTATGGATGTCTGGTATTTTCTCATACCACAGAACGGCCTGGGTTGAAAGGGACAGTAAAAATCATCTGGTTCCAACCCCTCTGCCATGGGCATGGACACCTTTCACAGGTTGCTCAAAGCCCTGTCCCACCTGGCCTTGAACACTTCATGCTGCAGCTTCTCTGGGCAGCCAATTCCAGCGTCTCTCCCCACCCTCATGTAAAAAATTTCTTCCTGGTATCTAATCTAAACCTAATCTCTTTTAGTCTAAAGCCATTCCCCCTTGTCCTGTCACTACCTGCCCTTGCCAAAAGTCCCTCTCAGCTCTCTTGCAGACCCCTTTAGGTACTGAAAGGGTGCTGTGAGGTCTCTCCAAACACTTCTGCAGGTCGAACAGCTCAATTCTCACAGCATGTCTTAATAGGAGGGCTGCTCCAGCCAACTGATCGTCTTCATAGGATATGTTTCATCTTTGGGAGCAATGGAACAGGTAAGTTTTCTATATTCCCTCACACTAACTGGAACAGCCACAGTACTGCTTCTGATTCCATTTAACTCCATCCTTATTTTAGGATGATACTCCAGTGTGCATTATGCAGACAGTCAGCTCCTGGAGAGAGAGAGCAGGAAATACTCAACAAGGCTTTGAGCATACAGAATGGGAGAGATTTCATACTCTGATCATTTTTTTGATTGGGAAAGTAGACTTTGACTTTTGTTTAACAGTATTTTAGGCTTAAAAAAAGAAAAGGAAATTAGGAGAGTGCTCTTTTTTCAACCCTGCCCTCCCCACCCCCAAATCATAAATATTGTATACTTTTAAACAAAACACAGAACTTTAAAAAGAGAGAAACTAAACAGAACAAAATAAATGGAAAAAGACATTAAAAAGGGATTATAAACAATGAGTACATTTATAAATTACTTGAGGTGCCCTAGAAAATAACATGTAATAAATAAATCTAACAGCTCAGTAAACCTTAATAACTAGACATAGTAAATACTGATTTCTGCCCATGCATGAGATAACATAACCAGTGGTCACAACTCAGACATTTTTCAATCTCTTCACCATTACCATTATCAGGGTGAACAAAAACTCCTGCAAAGTTAAAAAAAGCAATGCTAAGAACCTATTTACCATTCAGCCATAAAGTCAATGCTGGTATCTCATTACTCTTCAGTTATGAAATTACGCACTGGCTTCCTGAAATCTTGAGATGCAAACCTGAGTCTCTGGTGAAAGGTTTTATTTCTACTCCCAAGTTTTAGCAAACCTACATAATATTGCAGTTCTCTACAGGTTTTTTTTGTCTGGGGATGCCATTACTCAAGTCAAGAAACCACAGCAGGAATCTGAACCCAAAGAATGATCAGGGCATTTGGGGGATTCTCAAAAGGTGGTTTGTGACTCTGTGCCAAACTTACGTGCAGATCACTCCTCCCAGTCAAAGCAAAAGCTGCAAAGCACTGAAAATTTTTGCATCCTTTTTCCACTCTGTTTAATAGTTTAATGTCACAAATGTCTTTTAAGCTGACAAATGCAGTTTTCAGAAGGAGATGGAGGACAGCAAAGGGGGCCCAGGTATGGTACTTTTTCGATTAGCTGCATTCCTCTGTCTTGCTTTCCTTTTTTTTTTACCTTGCCACTGAATTTTTCAATTTTTCGTATGTTGATACACTACAACCTGTACTAAGTGAGAGTCATGTACTGACATCAGAGTCAGAAACAAAGCTCCTACTGTACAGTTCAGGAAGGAAAGAGGGAAGAAGACACACTACTCAAACTACTTTGAAGACAGTACTAAGTAGTACTGTCAAAAACTTGTCCAGGCAAGTACTAAAATATCTTCAGTTTATAGGGTACTATTTTAACCTATCTGAAATCACTGTGTCTAAAATAGTGTATTTTACACTGCATAAAACACACAAAAAGTTTCTGTAACATATTCAAAGAACTTTAGGACTTATTATAACTTTTATTATGTAAGTAAGACAAATTTGAAGTTAGGATCTGGATCAGAGAAGCCTAATGTTTTGGTTAATAATATTTCTCACTGATTTTATAAATTTTGTTTCTGAACACTGAATGCCACAGAATCTGAAAATCAGTGTTTGTAATTCTACTGTCATTCATTCTTGGGAAATATGAGCCTGATTGACCTGGGCTGCTGGTAACTCAATTCAGTATTTTTCCAGCAGATCATTGTTGGTTCATCTGTACATAAGAACAGAATGTATGAGATCACTATGTCTTCTAAAATGTACAGAGTGTACCAAGAGAGGGAACCACAGAGGAAATATAAATATTCAAAGGTTGCTTTTCAAAAAAAAACACTGAAATTCAGAAGCATAACCATATTTAAAAGAGTTTTAAAAAATTACACTACATCCCCAATATATATAAAGCAGCAGCTAATTTTCAACTGAAAGGAAAAGCAAATCCTCAGGGAAACTGCACAAATACTTCAAAGGGTCAAAACACTTATCAAAATTCTTGTCATCAGTGAGCAGAACTGTTTGTCTCTGCAGACAACTTGTTTATTATCCCCCAACCTTTCCTGGAGGATGCCAGGACAACTCTGCAAGCTGAAGGCAGAGCAAGAAGTCAGAATTTCAATATTTAATGCAAAATGCACCAGCACAACAGGATAGTCAGTATCCTCCTGCAGACTTAGCCAGTAAAAAGGTGAAAGGCCAGAATAAAAGAGACACAGCAGCAACAATGCAATGTGTCCCAGTACTGTTGAGAAAGGTTTTAGAATTAAATATGAAAATAAGTCCCAACAGCCCCTTTAGACTTTACTAAAGCTGATTTTTTTCTATAAGAAACTACCCTGTGATTGTGGGTGAAAATGCAAAATGCTACAACAGAGAAATCACTGAGAGGGGAATTGAACTTCACCAGAGCTGGAGCACGCAGGTTATGCCTGGTACTTCCAACAGTGCTGAGGGGCCAAGGAGGATCTGCCTGGAAAATACAGATTGTGACTGGAATTGGTTAGGCTTAATCCTGTTTTAAGAGGATTTCTGCAGGAGCAGAGTGCTGCCCAGCCCAGTCCTCAGAACCTGGCTTATGTCCCTCCACACCACCAGCTGTGGCTCAGGCATCCAGGAGAGAGAGGGGCCTTTCCAAATGGAGGTCGAGACACAGGCAAAGGGTTTTGCAATGGACACACAAACTTTCCTGCAGCTTTCCCCTCCCAGCACCCCAGGATGCACTTCATGTTTCTCCTTCAACCCCCAAGAAAACATGCCTTGAATCCAGAAGTAATGTAGAATTATCATGGCTTTCTTTGTCATAGAAAACCACAAATCCTCCCCCGCTTTTTTCCCCGAAGGAAGCCTGTGGTCCCCAGACAATTTGGAAAGCATAATATGATTGCTTTTCCATGTTTTAGTCTTAAAATTATGACCACGTGCCATTTGGCTGCACAGCTGAAACCCCACACTGTAATCCAGCAGCCACGCTGTGTGCCAGCTACAGGTCTGACCGCGAGAGAAGAAGGGGAAATGGGAGAGCTCTGCAACTCCAGCAAGGGAACTCTCTGAAACTCATCTCTTTGGGGCTCCCCTGATACTCAGTGCAGGGAGATAACAGAATTAAATCGCTTCACAGAGGAGATTAAGCTGAAGATGGAGTCTTTCCTGTTACCCAATAAACCCATGGAGACCACTCTCCTACAGTTACCCCTTGCCAGGTGCCCAAATCTCAAAATTTCAATGAGCTTCACAGGTACCAGATGGGTTTTTTAACTCTCTACAGGCTAATACACATAACAAAAGGGAGGACTGGAGATAAACACTCTGTAATGTTATATTTTAAAATCTTTAATTACATAAAAGGTTTTTTCCTAACTCACAATTTATCTTTAATGATTTTTTTAGGAACTAGATGATTCTTAAGGTGTGTTACAATCCAAATCATTCTACAATTTTGTATTTCAATCCAGTTAGAACAATCTCCAAGGGCACAGTCCATTTTAGCAGAATTGCTCATTATTCCTATGTCTTCTTTTTGTAAAAAGTCAGTATAAATACTCAGTGTCCAGCCACAGCATTTCTAATGAACTGTTTATATACTGCAAAAGCCTTTGGTGTACTTCTTTTCTGTCACTACCAGTCTTTCATAATATTTTAATTTGATTAAATCAACTAAGTTTCCTTAGAACAAATGAAGAGAGGTCAGAAAACCATCAGATTTTTTATTTACATATTTGGTACCTATTTTTTATTTTAAACAAAATACATTTAAAAGATGAAGTTTCTTTAGAGTAATAGATGGCATAAAATACATCAAAATGCTAAATAAAACTTAATTGCTTTCAGAAATTCCTAGGCAAATGATTGAACTCAAACCCCAACAATTAATATGTTCTAAATATACACACACACTCAACATAAAAATAAGCAAATACTGGGGAAAAAGCATTTTATGGATACTACAGTGGTATCCTCTGGGAGAGTACTCCAGGATAACCCTGCTGGAGCAGGGAGGTTGGACCAGGTGATTGATCCACTGTGGTCCCTGCCCCTGACCCATACTGGGATACTGTGATGTCTTAGGAAAGGGAGACAAGTGGCAGCCAGAAGGATGATTCTCAGAGGCCATTTTCATAGAGTGTCTAATGTTTCATGCATTATTTAGGATTGCCACATCTGAAAATACTTTCATAAGAATAATTTTTGGACTGCCCTGAATGGAATGATTTATCTATGTGTCACCAAAAAAAAAAAAAAAAAAAAAAGATGAAAGATGAGTGGCTTCTCTTCCCAGAAACCAATGTTAATCATTAGACATTCCTTCCTAACAACTTGCTGAGAAGTTAAATCCAGTACCACAGACCACACTGGGGAAGTTAAAGGATGAGTTAATACTTAGAAAAGTTCCTTCAAACTCCTGAGCTACATCTTTCTTCTTTTAGTACTGCAGCTAACTAAGAATGCTAAATAAATTATATTGTATTATTTGAGTTTTAATTAGAGATTAATATTTTAAAGCAAAATTAAAACCAAACCAAATTATGAAGCACACAGGCAATGCTTGCTCAAAGTTTCAATCACTCTTTTTGAGAAATTAAATGCTAAAAAGTTTTTTTTTTTAATTTACTTCTTTCTCCCCCATCCCCAGAAATACAGTATACAGAATTGTGGATCTTGGTTTAAGGGCCTGTCTTCACAAGCACTAAAACTGATGATTTATTTGTTATTGCTTCAAAGATATTTACTGTGTTTTTGTTTTCCCCCTAACTGGCCTAACTCCCTTGTTTGAGAGTAGAAAGAAAAGTACAGAAATCCCATGTTTGCACATACCACTGGCACTCACTCAACTTTTCCACCCAAATCTTGTGGTGGGAGCTGCCAAGGCAGGGTTGAACTGGGGACCCTGTGACAGGACTAGCACAGTAATTGTGTATTTCTAGCCCCAGCAGCAAGTGTGAATATCTTCCAATCCAACTTCCAGTAAATGACAGTTAACTTTTTGCAGGCTTAAGTGGTCCCAGAATCACCCAAGGCATCCAGACTCCTGCTGGAGCTCTGACTTTTCCACAGTGTCCCTTCTCTGAGACAGGAAAATAATTATAATCTGGTCAAACACCTCTCATTCACTGTCTCGACAGCTGGAGACAGCTGAAAAAGAAACTGAAAATCAGCCAGCTAGCCTGCAGGGCAGTTTTTGATGTCTGTTTTATTCCTGTTTGTAAGGAGGATTGTGTAGGCAAATTCTAACAGCTGGTGAGTTTTTCAGCTGTGACAATAAATGTGTTAACTGCTGCCCTTGCCTAACCACTGCCCAGCTGGCAGCTTCCTGCTCAGCCCAGCTGCCCTCTCTGAAACTGATACCAGCTCTCACCTGGAGAGATGATCCTTAGAGATGCTGGCTTAGCAGCAGGAGGCAGACAGTGAATTAGTACCATCAGCAATCCCAGGAGGAAGACTAACACAAGTGGTTACTCAATTTTACGATGTGACAGGGAATAAAAAAGATTTCTACATATGTTGCAATGTCAGACAAAACACGAATGTTTTTCATGGCAACAAGTGAGCTAGTGAAGAGGTATAACCTCAGAGCTATTTGTTTGAGAACAAAAATTTTGTCTATTTGCCTATTCAATGCAGTGTCAGCATTATTATATGCTGATTTCCTAGCCACTTCAGTGATGCCAGTGGAGGAGATACATCCATATGTACTGGAGACACATGCATGTCATCATCTGTCTGGAATAAGAGCAGGAAAATCAGATTGCTGTGGCTAACTGTTCATCATTTGAGAAACTACCAGCACAGACACAAAAGATATTAATATGAAACAGATTTTAAAACAAGATCCCTGCTTTTCTCTATGAAGTCCATCAGGTCCTTCAAAGGCAATGTTTATAGGTACATTTTCCAAGAAGAAAAGTTACCCTTGTCTCAGCATTTCTGCCATTTGTCTTTATAAGGAAACACACTCAGAGACCACTAAAGCTGCCCTAGAATGGTCACTGGCTCTTTACTGTACTTTCAGACAAAAAAGTAAAATGTTCAAATGTTATCCAGTGGACTGATCTGATCTTCACCAAGGTGATGACCAAGAGGCAATTTCTCTTGAAACTGGACAGAACAGCAACAGAGACTGGAGAAACCTATAAATGTAAAGGCAGAAGGTGAGCAGGAGGTACATGAAGTACAAAGTTTCCAGCACCAACTTGTGCTATGGCCTCTGCCAAAACAATTCCCCACCTCCCTGGAGTGTCAGCCAGTGCTGGTGGACACAGGGAAGGCAAGAGAGCTCTGTCTGCTCCATGTTCAAGTCATCCTACATGAAAGTCCACTAAATATTCTCTGTGGTGAAAGGTGTCTGCTCATGATTAAGTCAGAGTAGCGATGGCACCTGGGTAACGCTTATGTGAGAGGACATTACAGTGAATGGAAACAGCAGACATGGAGCAGAAGGAGCCAAGACCCAGGTGGAGACCAAAATGCAAGAGAGAACCAAGGTGAAGTGGAAACAATCTCATCTGCCTCTGGAGAGCAGCAGAGAATAAGCAAAGGCCAGTGAAACTGCCTTTGGGAAGACCATGCTTTACTGTAGGCATTGAAGTCTGACAGCTGCTCAGAATAAAAATAAATCACCTCCTCCATGGGCTCCAAAAATGACCAGATAGCATGGTATACTTCTTTTGTGGTCTCATACATGGTTTCTGGACATCTGGATCTAGTGATTCTGTGTCTATTGACACTTAAAATAATCAGAGTATCTTATTTTTACAAAACAGTCCATCCAGACCGTTGAGCTGCTTTGTTGACATCAAATTCCTGTAACATTTCTCTGTGGAAAAAGACTGAATTTCTTTAGGATTTTACAGGCAGGGTTCGTACAACCCTTTCCTTATGGCTGTCTGCCCCATGACACTTCTCACATTACTGCTGCTCTGAGGGAGCATCAAAGCTTGTGGAACTGGCACTCTGTGACAAACCAACAGAGCACTGGGCTCACATTTACAAGCCCACATGGAGAAAGGGAGAGACAATTAGTCAGGCATTACATGATCTGAAATATCAATATGACACAAGTAGTGTTAAGTGCAATTTTCAGTGTCACCATCTAAAACTGTAGTAAAACTGTACTTGTTACCATAATAATTTCTGATAGAAGTTATCTGAGCACAGCACAGACCTACATATCTCCCACAACACACTAATGAATAAACTAAAAAATTTGTGCTTCCTATTACTTTATATACTAAGGTTTAATTAATCAATTCCAAAGGCTAAAAAAGCAAGAGGGAATAGAACACAACAGAGCAATGCCAGAGATAATAAGTACTAGCATGGACTACTTTTAATCAGGTCCCCAAAGAGAAGTGAAAAATAACAGGAAATGAAAGTAATGAATGGAATTTCACAGTTCTGCCATCCATGTGATAAGTTAAGACAGAATAAAAGAAGGTGGTATTAGAATGAAATTCCCTGCTGTAGCAAGTGGTGTAACTCAGTGCTACTGACAGTCAAAAATCTTAGAAAACCAAATCCGAAGAAAAAACATCCTAAGCAAAGCAATAAAAAACTAACGTCTGCTTCTGAGAAGCAGATTCACTGGGCAGGAAAATAATTAAGAGTTTTGGAAGAATCCATGAGAAACACCATTTATCTCTGTTCTTGTCCTCTCTACCATGCCTTTCAATACTAAAAGACAAACTAACTGTGTAAGTTTAAAGCTTATTTTAGAACTTCACATTTCACATTAAGATTGCTTGCTGCCTTAAAACCACTGAAGCCATGGCATTTGGCACTTTTGATATACTTTAGTCAGTACATCCCTCTGTAAGACTCTGCTCCCAGTTCTACATCACTTTTCCAACATTCAACTTTTAGATTACCTTTTTTTTTCTCCTGAGGATTTGCTATAAATCCCCTGTCCACCCTGATTAGTTAATTAACTTCTGACTTCAGTTAGTTTCTATTCCACATCCAATTTCCTTTACTAGTAACTGATGTTCAAGTTCTGCTAAATTGTTCTTTTGCTATATCAGTTGCATTATCCAAATGCAAAGAAATGTTATTAACTTCCTCTGTCTGTAAACATTGTTATGTGGATGAGTGTTGAACAGTTTTCATTTGGAGGTGACTAGGTAACACAGAAATATGCTGGAGAGTTGGTGCTAAACTCAGAACTTCCCTATTTCTTTTCCTTCTGCTTGATGTGTTTGTTTGGCTTTTTTTTTTTTTTGGCTGCTCTGTTCTTTTCTGGTTCCACAACTCTCTTCTTGCTGTCCCAGTCAATTCCAGATATTCAATTTCAAATCCCAGATATTCTTTTTTTTACTGCCAGTCACTGGAGATCAAGTTGTCTCCATACATTCTCAAGTGAAGGCAGAGAGATGTGTTTGTCTGGTGGAGATCCTGCAACAGCAGTTCCCTCCAGTTCAGGCTAAGGACACTCACAACCCAATCAAGGGTAATAATGTACCGAAGCATTGTGAAAACAATGGGTTCTCTATCAGAAGGGCTATATCAGTTTTTCAAGAAAAGCCACTACTGATCTTCTGGAGAGGACAAAATCCCAGTATTTGATCTTTTCAGTCCGATAAGAACTTCAAAGAACAGATAAAGATTCAAAGCACCAAAGCACAGATGGCCAGTGACAGCTATATGTAATTTCTCTGTCACTAATTTCCCCTTTCCCACTTCCTAACACTAATTTTTCAATACCCTAAATAATCCTAATCTCAGTCTCAGTAATTTAAAATATATCTGTATCACTCTTGTCTATACAGTTCATATTCATTCCTTATCATCAGACAGTAAATCTAAAAAGTGGATTTAATCTTTTTCTTCTCTGAACCCAATTAGCTCGTATTAGCTTCTCGTGCCACAAAAATATTTTATGTGGGTTCACAGTCATTCAGGTTAAAGTCTTTCAAAGCACCTAGTCACATTTATTGTGCTTGATGCTGCATGTGGTGCCATTAAATGCCTGAAACACAGAATCAAAATCATTACACTAACGGTGTGGCTCCGTTATTAAAAATAATGGGCTGACAAGTCGCAAAGGTCTGCTTCAAGCCCTTTTGTAGCTACCAGCCATTGCAAGGAGCCTGTGTCAAAGGCTTGCTGGCTGACAGTCAATTATTTCTCCCTCTAATACAGCTGCTGGATCAACAGTGGTTTCACATACTGGACAGCTTGTCACAGGACCTGCAGCTGTGACATTCATCAGATATTAACATTAACTTAACACATGCTGTAAATTACACTTGCATATGGATTTGTGGGTATGTGTATCAATCTAAACATGTACAATACAGAGACACCACTGCTGTTGAGGGAAAACTCTCTTCAGTATCTGCTGTCACAGATGCTGTGACAGCTGTATGAAACTCTACTGAAATGGCATTCTGGTTCACTGAAAGGGACAGCTCCCCTAGATTTAAAAAAATGTAAGTAGTCTTTTTCAGAGTAGTATTGTGAAAGACATAATCTGTTTTGACAAATGCTTTAAGAAAAGTATAAATGTCCTCTTCTCCCAGTCTGCTTTAATCTTCTTGTTTCTCTTTACCCACACATTGCTGCGTCATAAAAATCCATTTGTTCTGAGATCAGATAAAATTTATTTTGCTCACTGTCAGTCACTAATGCCTTGATCCTTACTCACAGCCAATAGGAAGACTTGTGGTTGCTTCAACGGGGACTGATCGAGCACTAAAATCCCGTAACTGTCATTAAAACTGTTGCAGAGACAATAAGTTAATAGGAATGCAGAGAATGCCTGCAGCCAGACTGAAACACCTGTATCACTGTATAAATCCTTTCTTTTAGCATCATTCAGATGCAGGAACTGAGAGCTGGTTGTCTTTCTAAAAATCAGTGATACAACATAAAAAAGTTTCTTTTCCCAGCAAATGACACGTTTGCTTATGCACAGTTTTGTCCTTCAATGCCTCCTAACCACATAAAAATAAAATTGAAGTCAATACTTTAAAGAAGTACTTACATGCAATTTACATCCTTTTTCCCCATCTTTATACATTTATAGAAGATACATTTATTCAGTATAATACAGGCAATTTAACAATAAAGGGCCATCCCTATTTTTCTCAAAATGATAATAGTTTCAGGCATATCACATGGCTAGAGGAAGTTATACATTGTATTTATCAGATTCTGATTCTGAATGTTATGCTTTTGCTCCATGTTTAATAAACACTAAATTTTATTTGCTCACATTTGAATAAGTGAATCAAGCTCATTGCTGTTTGCATCATCACAGAAAATCAACCAACTACTTAAATATGATAAAATTCATTAAGGTAAGATCAAGAAAATTTTCTATTATATAGCAGGCAAATGAAAAAAAAACCAAACCCACAAAGCAAGCAAAAAATGACACATAATGTAATCCACATCTGATTTTCACCTGAGGAAATAACACTATGTTTCCTGTGAGAAGAGTTTCTATCACCAGTTATTCAACTGTGTTCTACCTAACCCTGAACTTCATCAGTAATCTCATTTTTACTTCAAGCAACAAATACATTTACACAGCTTCTGTTCATCTTACAGATGAGCTATTTACAAGAAACCAATGATGCTGACAAGGCACATTATAGGACAATACAGCTTAATTCCTACATATGCACTAAAAATTCTAATCCAGAAAAATCTGAATACATCATAAAGGAAAGTTGAAGAAGAAAAAAAAAGGACAAACATTACCTCAGAAACTCAGGAAAGCCAGATTAGTCAGGATTTGCATTTTTAAAGAAAAAAATAATATTTTTCCATAATCTTCTTGCAGTATTAAATTACAACAATACCTCACTACAGTAAATATCTTGAAGAAGGAAAGGAGTTTTCCACCCATTTACTTCAAAAGCCAATAGAGCTGAAAAAGGCTGAAAGACATTTGTTACTTTGGTAGAGCAGAAAATGAGAAGTACCAAACATTTCTTCTAAAAGTACTTAAAATACATAATCAAAATCCATGCACTGATACTCATGGCCACATTTAAGATATTCCTTGGAGGATTTTGTAAACCATATTATCAGATAATAAAGGACCTGGCATTGAGTAGTCAAATAAGCTTTTCTTAACAGTAATGGGATTTTAATCAATACAATGAAAATAATATAATAAAGGATGAAGTGAAATAAGCATGAAGAGATTACTATTTAAAGTAATAAAAATAAAGTAATAAAGAAATAGAACAAAAAGGCTCAGAAAAAAAAAAACACACTTCTGGAACCCTGCTGGAGACAATATGTGTACTTTTTGTTCCTGTACCAGCACAGTGTTTCATTAATCACCTTGAAAAAGCTTCTGCATATTAACAACATACAGAGGGAAAGTACCTTGCTATTTTTCTTTTACAAATTATCAATGAGAACAATGATGATACAGTTTTATAAAGCATTTAAGAAAATTTGGTTTCTGTCCCAATTCCAGGAAAACATTTGGTCAAAGGTTTTAAAGTTTTTTTGTAATCTCTCTCTGCTCTTGATGGCTTAACTGAAAGAATCAGTATTTCAAGCTTTTTTTTTTTTTTATTCTTGCCCTTTTTTCCCCTTTTTTTTTCTTTTCTGTATTCCCAGCTGTAGACTGGAATAATATAGCATGGAATACCTTGCAAGAATTGTCATATAAGAAGCATCATATTTGTTTTTCCAGTGCAATGAAAATCATGTCTGGAATGCAGTATGTTCTGGATAGATATGGCATACTGGTTTGTTTTTTCTGACACTTCTGAAAGATAATGTCAGTGATAAATAAGTACTTTTGGTAATGTGTACAACTGTCTTTTCAATACCAGAGACCTTGAACTCAAAAAGCCACCAAAATAAATTATCTTTAGCTCTATTATGAGTAACTTCTTGACACATTACATTACGTATTTGGGAATATGAGAGCAACACACTGGCCCAAGTCAAAGTGATCAGAGTAAAAAAAAAAAAAAAAAGATGACTGCCCTTTTTCAGTCCTGCCTCTTAAAGGAAGGCAGATTTCCAAAGGGTATCTTCAAGGGCCAGCAAACAGAGGCCAATTTTCTTTGATGTGTGGGTGAATGCAGGGATAGAATGTGGAAGGCCAGGCTCCCTCCTCCTCTCTAAGAGGCAAGCATGAAGAACCACCTCTGCTACAGCAGTGGTCTCTGTGGAGAGCAACAGGTCTTTTTCTAATCATCTTAAGTACCCAAGACATGTTTAATCAATTCACAACCAATTAACAACACAAACCAATCTGTGTCACAAACAAAATTTACTCATAAGTAGGCTTTTGTGAACTTGTACCACTCATGAAAAACTCAGATGCCAGGAAACCTTACCCATACAACAGGCTGAATATTCAAATGACATATTTAAGCCTTCAAAGACAAGCCCAAAAGCTATTAGCCATTAAAACAATGCTGGCAAAGTTAGTTAAGCAAAACTCAACTAATTTACAAAGGAAATTCTGGGTAAAAGATAGAGAAAACAGTTCATTTATGGCCTCAGAACACTGTGACAAGATGTGAAACAACATTGCTGATAGACTGGATATTCTAATGCCTGTTAGAAAATGTTCATTTGAAAAGAATTAAATTCAAAATGATGCCTTTTTAAAATCTTTGCTCCAGTAGATCTCATTACCTAGACAGGTTGCTGTATGACATGAAATGGGCAACCTGAAAGGTCAACCAGAAAGACTGTCAGGGTTGCTGCACCAACCACAATTTGCTGGGATGTATTTAAAACACACAGCTAAGAACTGAATCAAGACATTTACATTAATGGGCCTTTGACAGACTAATACTCAATTTTCTTATACTACACAGAAAATGCACAACATGAGCACCATTACAAGATATATAGCATATGGATACCATTAAAGCTCAATTATAAGGAATACTTGCTCATTTATTTCTCTAAGCACTACTCCAAGGAATGTAGCAGCAGTTTCACAGATGTCAAGTGGAAATAGTAGCCTTTCATTTAATTTGCTGAAAGACTGTTCCCTCCTATTAACTAATTTCCTCCTAAACATGTGTCAGTGTTATAACAATAAAAACGTCATTTTAACACGAAGTTTAAACCAGTGAAGGCAAATTGCTGGAACAAACTATTTAGCTGTCTTGCTAACCTCTTTTTATTTCCTTCTCAATAGGTCTCAAACTAGCCCATCATTGCACAAGTCTCATTTTGTCTTTACCCTCTGCTATATGGATTTCTACAGTGACATGCACGTAGGAATGTACCTGCAACATTTACTGTTGGGGCTTTACTACTGCTTGTTTAATATAAAACAACAGACTATTCTGTTAAGTCTTTTAAATTTATATTCAGTCATCCCACATCCTCTAAGCCAGGTCTATTCAGGTTATGGTGTGCTACAGTGTCACGGTCTGCTCACTAAAAAGAAGGAAACACAAGGACACTCTGTTTTTTTATGTGAGATTAGAGCGAGAACATGAATTTTGGATGTTGGCTAGGTGTGTCCACCTAACTCAGTACTTAGAAGAGAGTCCACATCTGCCTATTGGGTAAGAAGTCAGGCTGAATGTTTTCCCCAACATAAAGACATGTTAGTGAGCTCCTACTCTTCCCTGTCCTTACAAAAGTCAGTCTGTAGCGAGATAAAAGTCATTCAAGGCAGAACACAATCACCAAAGTGTTGCTCATGGTGTTATTTATTTTTAAGGTTGACTTACCAGGCATTAACTTTCTACTACTTACTCTCCACTATAATAATTCCAAAATTATATGGCAATATTAGAGAAAAAACCTCAGCAGACTCAGCCTACACAGCATCAAATTGGCCCTGTGCTCTTCAACATCTTCAAAAATGACTTGCACAGAGGTCTGGAAGGGATACTAAGCAAGTTTGCAGATAATACAAAACTGGGAGGAGCTGTTGCCTCCATTGAGGGGAGGGAGGCCCTGCAGAGAGACCTTGACAAATCAGAGGGCTGGGCAATCACCAACCAATCAGTTCAATGAGGGAAAGTGCAGGATTCTGCCACTGGGATGGGGCAACCCTGGATGTATGGACAGACTAGAGAATGTTATCCTGGAAAGCAGAGCCATGCAAAGGGTCCTGGGGTCCTGGTCAGTGGCAAGTGGAACATGAGTCAGCAGTGCCCTGGCAGCCAGGAGGAACAGCCCTGCCCTGGGGGGCATCAGGCACAGCATGGCCAGCTGGGCAAGGGAAGGGATTGTGGGGAGGCCTCACCTCGAGTGCTGGGGGCGCTTCTGGGTGCCACAATGTAAAAAAGAGATTAAAGTATTAGAGTGTCCAAAGGAGGGCCATGAGGATAGTGAATGGCCTTGAGGGGAAGCCATGTGAGGAGTGGCTGAGGTCACTTGGTCTGTTCAGCCTGGAGAAGAAGAGACTGAGGGGAGACCTCACCACAGTCTACAGCCTTATTGTGAGGGGAAGAGGAGGGGCAGACACTGATCTCTTCTCTGTGGTGACCAGTGACAGGACCCAAGGGAATAGCCTGACAGAAAAAATGAAGTTTTGCAGTTAAGATTCCATACCTTTTAATGCTGAGAGGAAAAACCTCAGATAGCTACAAAAAGCCTTGAGGCATTCATATACATGACTGAATTTGGAGGAGCTTTTGGACATTAGTGCCCATGTCAGTTCTGCAACCACCAATTTTCTCAGCACATCTGAATGATATACAGCAATGGATATAATTTAGGGTTATATTTTTTCTTACATATCTATGAACTAATTCTTTAATGTGTACTCTTTGTCAGTTGTAATATCTTGTAGTACATGAAAGCACAGAAAAAAAGTGCAGCTGATCTAACTGAAAGTTACAGTGTGATCAAACTGATTTACAGTGCTGGACTGCCTAATCCACCACAGAATGACTTCAAACAATACATATGACATTTAAAAACACCTCTTTCTCCAAAGAGCTGCATGTCATGTAACTACTCTTGTTTTGCCATGTGCAAACTGAGCTTTATTACTCCAAACGCTCATGAAAATTGTGTTATATTGGTAACTTCAAAGAAAACAATTAGCAAATTTGAAAATAAAACAATTTAGAAACTTAGGATATTGACAAAATGGTTTGAAGCAGATTCAAACCATTCAATTATTTGAACAATTAAAATATGAATTATTATTGTTAACCATGTGTCTAAAGAGAAAGAAAGCCAAATTAACTATATTCTTTATTCATTTGATTTGTTCCAAAGTGATTTGTTCAATATATCTAATGCAATAAACTGCAGTGCTGCCCATTTGCTAATTTTGAAGTGCAAGCTAGTTTATTCAATTAAATTTTTTTATATGAAGAACAAAATGGAATATTTCAGGGTCCTAAATTTCAGTTCCTGATATGCCACCAGCTATGAAACACAAATCAATAACCAGCATAAGATGGTCACTACCACCAGGCATTATTCGCAGTCATTAAGGTCAACCACAAACCTCAGACAATTTGCAAGTTTCATACTTAGCATTTGATTTTTTGTGGTTGTTTTGTTTGGTTGTTTTTGGGGTTTTTTTGTGCATCTGAGAGCTATGCATAAAGCAAAACTGACATGAGATCTGCATGAATCTTATTTTCTTCCAATATACCAACAAAGTTTCCAAGTAGGTCCTTTCTAAATTCCATGGCTGTTACTTGATCAGGACCTCAGTAACTCCCTTCCCCACCTTCCCCAATCCCTTGTATATTTTATTGTCATTATAGAGCAGTCAAATCTTTTAATTTCTGCTTAAAATATTTGTTTACCTAGCTCTCTGCTCAGATTCAGCTGGATCAAAAAAAAGATATAGATGGTTTTTCTGTACTTAGTTATCCAAAGCCAGATTTGTGATCCCCAACATGCCCTGAGAACAAGCAGGTCAACAGTGCCAAACAAATATCCACTTTTAGGCACTTACCCACAAAACACAGCACAGCAAGTGGGAAGACTGGAAGACACTTAAGAAGTTCAACCCCTGAGCTGAACTAACCTGCTGATGAAGACACCCACATTGATTCCTTGATCTTAATAATTCACAAGCCCTTAGGCGTAACCTGCCCACTATTCACCTATCAGTAATATCCGATCTGGACTCGCTAGCTAATGCTTCCTGTTAAAAGAAGCAATAACCTAGGGAGGAAAAGCACGTCTGAGAAGTGGAAAACCCAAGCTTGCTGAATTCCTGGAGAATGTCTCAAGTACTAGGAGAAAGCTCTTCTGGCAAATGCTGTCCAATTTTTGTTGAAATTTTGTCACAAAAGAAGTGAAAGGACAAGATTCACTGCACTGAAAACTCCTGGCTTCTGGTCTCCCAGAACACCTTCTCTAGTGCATTCCTAATGAAAACTTGTCATCAAAATTCCTAAAACAAGACAAGCAAATTCCCCAGAAGTCTTATGTAAATAAATTAGGTGGTTTTAACTATCTGTTCACTGACAGTGTAAGGATACTGAGTAGTTTTAGACCTGATCTACAGGTCTGATCTACATAGATGCTCTGTGCTTTTTCCCAATAACTTATTAAAAACAAGTTAAATACAAACCATACTGAGAAGATTACAATTCTTAATAGATTTTAGTAGATCAAGTTTGATAGTTGCAAAACCAGGCGGTCTGCTTAAGAGCATTTTCTCTTATCAATTTTGCTGCTAGGATTAACACTGTTCAGTATTGTCTAATTTCCTAATAGACAAGAGGCTCTGAGCATGGGGTGACCCACAATAACCTTCACGCCTCATAAAGAAAGTAAGAAGGGCACAAATACTCTCCCCCTCAAGTCACCTTGTCATGCTAATTCAACACACCTAGGTAATTTCTATTTTCTCCTTGCATTTCTGAAAAACATATAGGGATTGATTATGAAAAATGTAGTATGACCATTATGGTAATTGCATTGGTTACAGTTATTAATTTGTCAAAATTAAGTCAATAAAAGTTTTAGTAACACCATTATATTACTTGATTAGTTTTGAAAGTGATTATCATAAGAACTCTATTTAATTGGAAGCATCTCAATTTACAGGATACATTAAATTCTCAGTAGCATTTTAAGACACTTCAACATATGCAGGTCAATTACCAGTAATCACAGATTCATACAAGTGCTTCAGAAGAAATTTCAGTACAACACTGGAAAAGAACGATAGATGGTTCTAAAAATTAGAACTGAACCTCAGTTCTGAAAGATAAAGCTGAACTTCAGCTCACATTATTATGGTAAAAGGCCATATCCAAAATCTATGCTGTTAAAACCATTCTGAAATGCTAAAGATTATAAAAATATGAGCAAGGATTAGAGAACTGTTGTCTACCTTAGAACAGATGATGATAATTTGTGAGGACTGCCAAATTACTGAAATGCTCTAACTGCACTCATGCCCAGCTGCACATTAATTACTAGATTAGAAAGTTATAATTAATTTTCTTAATATCATTACACCGCTTTTCTTCCTTGAGTTAATAAAAACAGATTGCAATCAATCTTTGTTAATTCATGCTGCAGAACATGACTGCCGTAGCTATTTCCATCCGCGAAGAACTCCGCATGCACAGCTCTTGCACTAATACCCTGCCTAGAAGCTGAATCTTCTGACACTTTAATGAAGTGTTGTAATAAGGCCAATAAATTATAAATTATAATTTGACTTGGTGTAGTTCGGTAGAAAAACCACAAAAGCTTAAAAATTAATTCTTAAAGAATCTTCTTAATGACAAAACTTAGAAGTGGATACCGTGTTCCAATGTATTTTGAACAGGAAAAGAGGGTTTACTACTCATAGTTGCATTGTTGAAAACCTTCACTGCTAAGACTTGTAAAATTTCTTCATCAACTGACTTTGTCATCAGAATACATCAAAAGTGCTGCAGACCTTTGCACATATTGCAGGAAATTTTGAGAACTAGTAAAGGAAAACAAATTTATGGAGATACAGGGTAAAGTTCATCAAAGTTCTCATCAAGAGCATTCAGTTATAAATGCAGCAAAGATAATTAAAGCAGCATTCAAAGAGCATATATTTCCCTGTGTCCATATCTGTGTTGGTAACAAAAGGTGTTTTTGTAAGATAGAAGTGATTATTCATGTAAAGTCAATGCACCATTTTTTCATTTTCCATTAAGCCCAAAAGTTGGCTTCTTTCTCCAACCTCATTACTGCTTAAAATGTATATTTTTTCCTCTCACTTTCCCTCCTTTGTAAAAGATGAGTGTAGAAATATGAGAATTATGACATTGTGGCATCCATTTTGATGGACTGATCTAATGGAAGTCTTCACATGGAAGTCAGCTTAAGTGTGAAAGAAAGAAAGGGAAGAGCAAATGTCAGCAACAAATGAAGGTTGACAATATTTGTTATTTGGGTGATTGTGATTTGTAATGTTTATGAAGTCTTCTGGGGAATGGTAAAGAGAAAGTAATTTTGTATTTGTAAAAGACTAGAGAAAAGAAAAGGGATTTTAAGAGAATATATAGCCTTCAGCAGCAAAGGCAGGCACAAGCTTTTTATGATGTATTTTTTTCTCCCAAGCATCCCTAGAGGAGCCCAATATGCCTTACACTGCTAAGTGTTATAAATATATTTTTTATACATACATGCAAAACATCTGTAAGTTTGTGTTGAGGTATACATACACACCCCCTCCACCCCCAATGTATACCAAGATACACATAGGCTTGATTAGCACTCTTTCCAGAGTATTCAAATATTTCAATATATTTAAGATCTAAAGGAACAATGTATTAGATGATACACGTGAACAAGTAAGATTTGTGGATCAACTCTTCCATAAATGATCGTACCTTAAAGCAGCAACTTTAGTGTGTGTCCCATTGAGGGGCTGCAGAGAGCCAATCAACTAGATGACCTCAAGAACATTAGGGATGTAGGAATGCAAGGAGGTAAAGAAGGAAGGATGGACGGGGGAGGATGGAAGAAAGGAAGGGGAAGAAATAAATAACAGCCTGCCCAGAAGTCTCAGAAGACATATGTGGGACAGTAACCAGTATAATTCTCAAATATTAATTTTCACATGCCATCAAACGGAAACATCTGGAAAAAGGTTCAGAGAAGCAACTCCAGATTGGGAAAACATGATACATCCAGAATTCAGATTTCTCTTGTGGAGGATGTGTGGGAAAGGACACAGCTCAGTAGAAAAAACTACCTGAGCTGAAAATGATGACTGGTGTGTTTCTCCTCCAAAATTAAAATGGATTAGAAGAAGGGAGCAAGCATGGAAGAGGAGTAGCAGGGTTAGAAAATACACAACATACAGCAGGATCAAAGACAGGCTGCAAGAGTTTTGATTTAGAGAAAGCATACCACAGAAAGGAACTGGATGATCTCAGAGCCTTGGTACTAAAATATTGCAACTTAGATCAAGGATCTGGATGTTTAAGGGACACTATGAGAAACAACATAGCTGTTTTCCAACAAAAAACTGGGCTGTTACAATGATCAACATCTAGATAACTAATAGTAACAAACACAGCACCAAAGGCATCTGTATTTAATGCTGAGATTGTTTAAAAACAATTAGGTGTTCTGTATTCAGCTGGGTGCACGAAGCTGGTCATAAAGCTGAGAAAATGCAAGTACCAATCGGTAATTATGCAAGCAGGCAAGCAATTCACACATCATACCTGAAAAGAAAGAAAACTCTTGAATTCTCACCAAATCTTAAAAATAACTGACTATTACAAATGATAAACTTTTGTTTCTGTTAAAAGATAAAGCAAAAAATGAATCTGTATGAATGTTCTTACTATTCTGATATAACAGACTGATATCTAGGGGAAAAAAGATAGCCCTTTTTGTGCTAATTTGTTGTTTTAAATGTCCATGTAAAAGATTAAATGGAAAAAAAGTACTGCGAGAGTATCTGACATATCCACGAAAACACATATGCCATGAATTTCAGCCTAACAAAAGGTGTCAGAAGCAGCTAGGAATAGTCATCTTAAAATTAAACATGCTTATAAAAATGGCACAACACACACACCTCAACACTGGTACAATGAACCTGAAAACCACAAAATTCAAGTTTCACGGTATTAGTTCGATGATGAAGTGCTAAAAAGAGAAGTTGAAAATTCAGATAAGCAAAACTGTTATTTGTGATGTACATGATGCACTGGAACCGTGTCAGTTGCAGCAGGGTTTTGAATGTCCAGCTGAGAGGCCACGGTTGGGCGCAGGTTAAGGAGAGAGCCTCTTGTATCAGCAGCAGTAAGAAACCAGAAAATGATGAATAAAGATTTACCAATACATACATCTATCTGTGTTTATCTGAAACCAAAGATGTACTTCAAGAAGTATTGAAGGAAATTGCTTTTTCAGCAAGGGAAAAATCCCAGTATTCTTTGAAGATAACAGCAGAATCTGTTCTCAGTAACAAAAAAATACACTTAGCAACTCTTGTTCATGCTCATCATTTTAGGATGGTAAGAATGCAGAGTAACTACAAACATCAGTCACCTATTTCCTTGGTCAATTTCCATTATTATCTACCACATCATATAGATGCTTAAACCACTGCAGGAAAAATAACCAAACAACCTCACATAGCTGAGAATTTAACCAGGTGGAAGTATCAAATTCCAGCTAAAATACACAAGCAAAGCACTTTGCAAATACCCCCCCACCAAGTGCTCATGGTCCTTTCAGGATTTCCCTAATAAGAAATGAGTCATGGATTTTGCAGGCAAAATCCTGCAAGTGTACATAGATTGTAACAAATACATAAAGGAAGCAACTCATAAGTAGCTTTGTAATTTGTCTGTTGGAAAATTCTTAGGTGGAACAATCTCAACACAACTATTGTTTTTAGATAAAGTGTTTTTTCTGAGGTAAATTGAATTGTGGTGAAAGTGACTGAGAAGTACTTATGCTCATTTTATGCATTTAGTGAAACCTGAAGTCTCTAGAAACTGATTCCCTTCCCTCTGAAGGAAGCCTCTTCTGACAGTCACACTTTGTCTGCTGTAAGATTAACATTTACTATACACAGATAAAAATTAGGTCACACATGATACAAGCAATTAAAAGGAAAATGATCTTTAACCAAGTGCAAAGATTAATGTGCCTTCACTCAGGGGTCAGCATTCCCAGCACGTTCAGTATCATGGAAAAGCCAGGCCCTGGGCACTTGATTTCAGGGCAGGATCAATGCTCCTCAAGCTGCTTCACAGTGCCCTTTGCAGTGTTCCATTCCAGCAGGAGCTTGTTCCTGCAACATGCAAATGTATCCCACCTGGAGCTGGGCCTCATCCTGCACATCTTCACAAACAACTCCAACTCTCAAACATCTCTGGCAATTCAGCACAAGGGGTTCCCTTGCAACTCCTAGGCAACAGGAAGGTGTGGCAAACAACTCCTTATTATCTGGCAATATCGAGGTGATAACAGCACTTATACAGCTAAAGCAGGAGCACGAGCAACACCCTTAGCCATATGCTCATTTATAAAATCCTATTCTCAATAAATGTGATTTCAACAACTTGCAGAGGAGCAAGAATGGTTTTAACTCTAAGGAAGCAAACTGAGGATCTGACGCAACTTTCCCACCCTATGTCACTGCATTTCAGGGAAGGACTGGTTAGAACCAGACTGGCAGGAAATTGGATGTACATGCTTGGTACATGCCACCTATTGGCACATGAACTTCCTAGTCCTGGCTTCTTCTAGTGCAAAACACAAAACAGCTCAACCTGCCTATCCTCCCCCTTTCTGGCACAGAAAACCTTTATATCTTCCTCATAAATAACACACCAAAAAAGCAATTCCCTGTTTTTTTTAAGCCATCAAGACAAAATCTCATGATGGTCAGGGAAGGTGTTGATACCCTGGCGGGTGTCTGCTGATGAGGGGCACAAGGCCCATGAATTGGAGCCTCTGGTAACCAGCTGATTTCTGTGGGACTGTCTGGCAGCAGGTTTGTTTGGTTTTGTGAAAGAACATTACCTATTGTTAGCACCACAGAGATCTATAAAATGTTTGTAATTGTACATTTTGTGCTGAGGAGTACCATAACTAATACTCACATAGGCTTTTACACAGATAAGTAATATGATAATTATGAACTTGCAAGTATCTATACTCATTTTACATTGCACTAATAAACGGTGGGGAAAGAGTGTTTAAACTTAGAATCTGGGACTAGAATCTTTCTTTTGGCTATAAAGAAAGCACTTCAACTGAGAAGGATATTTTGCAGTAATAATAACAGGTCCCAAATTCTTCCTGTGTTATTGCCAGAGGGCAGCCTCCCACACAAATTCTGCATTACAATATTGAATTGAAGCTGCTAGTTGAATAATAAAGTCTATCATTATGGGCTATCACCAAAATAATATTTTTCTTGGTTTTTTTCCTTTCTCGACAAAGAGCTACCTTGTTTGAATTATCTCATGAAATTTTTGTGATATTATTATAAACGAGATTTTTTACATTGCTTAATGGTAAACCAGACATCACCACAGGTCAAATATACTGAATATTGAATATAAAGCATTAGTCATTCAATGTGGAACCAGCTACTCATTTCAGCTGAGGTGACAACACAGCAAGGAATTCTAGATGAGGCAAAGACATGGCTAGGAATTTGTTTCCTGTGGTGTCCTAACATTTCCTAAAACATAGAAATTTCTAATTTTCTGTTATTTAACATGCATAAATATTTTTCCAGTTTGTTTTGCATTCAATACTGACTCAAGAAATGTAAACTTGTTTATGAATCATGCAATGAACTGAAATGGCTCTGCTGAAAAAATACCCTTTGCAGAAATCATCCTTGTCACTTGTTACTCATAAATTAGGATGTAATCATTTCCTCATCTCAAGATGTCAGTGCTTCCAATTAATTGTGCAAGGTCTTCTTTAGTCAATGGAAAGAGATCAGTATATCCAGACAGCAGAGCATTCTATGCCAAAACATATGTTTAACACAAAACAATTTTTAGAGAGACAAAGTTCAGCCAGAATTTTCCCTTTGCATCCAGTCCTAATACAAATCCACACTGCAATCCAAATGCCTGAAGGCAAAAGTCTGCTTTCCATTGGTCTGTTTTGCTGCAGGGGAAATCTCAATGTTTAACTCAATATCCAAATCCTTTTTTGTTATTATTACCTCTTTATTACATCAGTGGAGTCATTTGCCAAAACCACACATACAAAGCCTTTATAAAGTATGTCTGCTACTTTTAGCTTTTTTCTTAGGTAATTTTGATTTCTTCCTCTAAAATGATGCCAAAACTAGACAGAAGGGATATAATTAAAGATTTCATCTAAACACAGCTTCTGCATGATCCTACAATAACAAACTGTGCAGACAGGGTAAGCTTTTCATCTCTAAACACTCTTTTAAAATAGGTTTATTTATGCCAAATACAGTCAAATTTGAAGAATAACTTATTTACTTAACTCTGCAAATCTCTGCAAAATTTTGCTGTTTTTTACAAAATTAATTTATTTTTTAATTTATACACTAGTTAGCAGTGCAAACCAGAAAAATTAAATTATCCGTCCTGATTAAATCTCTACAAAAAAGTGCTTCTTGTGAGTAAAAGCATAAACTGCTAATTCTGTTAAAAATATAGTATCATACAAAAATTTTGCAAAATAATGCAACAATCAATCACATTTCAGACATTTCTGACTGTAAGTGGGAGAATCAAGCTGTCAAAAAGGTTTACTGAACTTACATGTTTGGATCCATTTGTAATATTCTCAAACTTTCTCAATGCATTAAAACTCCTTACTAACTTTAAAGATATGAACTCTTAGATGCGTTATGATGTCTTGGAGATGTTGCAGAACTCAAGAAGAACCATTCTGTTTTATGCTGAATTCTTTCCTTGAGAATACTGGAGTTTTTCTAATGAAGTACCACACACATAAGTCATTTTAAAGACCATGAGACTTCAAACATATTTCGAAACTTTGAAACATTTTCAAGCAAATTCCATTGTTTAAAGACCAACATTTCATACCTCCAAGGTGGTTGGTTTATTAGCCATATTTTCACCTATCAGGAAAGTGAGAGGGAAGTTCCTTTAAATGCCTGCAACCTAAACCACTGCCACCAGCAGTCTGAAATACCAGAGTGAGTGTCTCATAAGACAACACTGCCTGCGTGTGTCATCCCTCCAAACACTGCTGCATTTTAGCATGAAACCCCTCTCCAAAGCAGCCAGGTTCTGCTGGGCAAGCTGAGATGGTGGGGAGAACCAACCTGTTTAGCACTACTGTCACAGAACAGAAATCTTAGCTGGTGGTAAAAAGTTGTTCTAAATAAAAAAAGCTATGGGTGATTTTTTTCTTGCTATTTTCTTTTTTTTTTTTTCCTCCAAGTAATGTGAGATAAAAACAATGCTTGAAACTGTGCTATGGGTGTATCTCCTTGCTCTGAATACACAGTGGCTGCAAGGGCTCAGAAGTGCCAAGAAACTCTTGTTTAAACTAAACACTTTGAGGCCTGGAAAGACCTGTGCCATAACTTAACTCTGCTGTACAAAATGTAGAAATTTAAAAAACAGTAATTTTGAAAGTCAAAAGAGGACCTTGCTTTAAAATCATGCTGTCAACATCCCAGTGACATAAATATTGCAGCTCTGTCACTTCCATCCTCAGTTACCAATGAATAACTACTTTGTGCAAACAATTTAGCAAGGCCCCTGCTATTTCACTTCATAAAGTATGTTATATTGAATACAACTCAGATCCACTATTTATGTACAATCAATATTAAACTGTAAAAGGTAAAAACTCCTGAACTGACACCAGACACAGTAAACAGTCTACAATTATGTCAAGTAAATCTTACCACTCCCTGTGGTTTGATTTCAATACAAATTAATCACATGTATTTCAAACTCCTCTTTTGTAACTTCTGCTAGGCTTTCCCACTCTGACCCACTCCAATAACATCTCACAGCTTTTCCTTTTACACAACATTTCCCATGGCCCCTTTAAGCCAGAAATTATTATATAATTTAGATTTGTCAGTGAGCCAGAGAAACAGGCACAGTATCCCCCTTAGCCACAACAACACTTATGAACAGGCTGGACATCCAAAAAACCTCCATTTCCAGTTTGTTATGTTTCCAGAAATAAAAATATTATTTACTCTAGTTGAAACTTTTTCATTAAGGCAAGGCATAACTATTTTTCAAAGTTTAAAATGCACTTAAAGGTTATATGCTACATTGATTCTTCATAAAAAGGCAGGCACTTAAATGCCTAACAATATTGCTACATCACAGCACACAAGGCACAATAAATAACCTTAAAACTATGCAACTGGTCAATGAATAGAGAGCAAATATTTAATGGAAAATATATTCTTTCACATAGAAATTCTTCTGGATTGCTTACTGGCAAAGAGTAATGTGGCCTTATTGGAAATAGTGACTAAAAACCAGATACAGGTCTGTTTTCAAAGGGGGAAAAAGTGACATAAAGACAAAATTTCCATCTGAAAGAAGAAAAAAACCCCACAGACTTTTATACTCAGATGTCTATTCCTGATTGATTCAATAGAATAACAACAATCTGGATTCTCTTCTGTATTTGACAGCTGGGCATCATCCCATAAACACAAGCCCCATACAGCACTCCCTTTAATAGTTACAGGGGTAATAATAAATAGATGTGTTTAAAAGATTACTTGATCTTGCAAACTTGATGCAAGTCTGGGTATTTGTTAAAATTACTTAACTCACTGAGTTATAATTTCAGATTTTTAAAATTTCTATAAATCTGAGAGGTAAATTACAAAAATACTAAAACAATCTGATTGATCAATCATAAACTACTCAAAGTTTATAGTGAGAAAGAGAAATGACAATTTTAGCATGGAGAAGTCAGATTGTCACAGCTTACTAGGAAGAAGAAGAAAAGGATCTAGTGGTATTTTCAGAAACTGTTATAGTTGGCATTTTAAAAGTACTGAAGCAAAGGATATCTAAACAAAGGATTTGTGTGAGAGAGGAAAACAAATAAGTAAACAAAGAAATAAAACAAATAAATAAACAAGCACAGTTTGTGCTTGTTATCCCCAAAAATAAGACTCAAACCTGTCTGTCAACCCACCACTGCTTTACACACTTCTCTCTCTACAGCCCTTTCCACCCCTGTTTTAAGCCAGAAGAGTCCACAAGTGCTGTGCCACACAGTTTACTTAAATAAGCAAGTGAGCCATAGAAGGAACTTCAAATTTTGCAGCACAAGCAGAAGTGAAAAACAGATGCTGAAGATACACTGAAAATACAAAGCAACATCAGCAATGTGGAAGTGCAACTGAAATTTTAGAAAAAAAGAGAAGGAAATCCCCCTACAAACCACTCATTGATCTAATTATTTAAATTTTACTTTAGACACCAAAGGAAGTTTTTCAAGCAAACATACTCATGAATTGAGAAGTATTTTTAGCTGAAGAATAATACAATGAACTTTTTATCATATTTGATAATAAGAGTTCCACAAACAAGACAGTAAGTGTCCCATGATTACTGAGTGGTGAGGAAAGAGACAGGATGAACTGAGACAATGGAAAAGATAAAGAGAATAATACTTCAGTTGGATGTCTTTGCTATGCAAGGAGACAAAAGCACATATATATGTTTACACACAGGGGCATGCAAGAAGTGAGCAAATCTGGCTATGATGATACAGGATAATCAGAGAAAACCAACTATTTTCTGAAGAACATTTGCAAAGTTAAACAAATATCCAGCTCATCTCTTAATCCAGAAATAATAATTTAAAAATAACCACTGACATCCATAATCTATTGTGAGTGTTTTCCAATTTGAAGCATAAATCAAAATAAAATCAAACAAAGTACTAATCAGAAATGAGGCACATTAGATCCGCAATGTATGCAGGCTTCAGTGGCTTAGCATTTCCTAAGCCTGGATGACAGCATATTTGTTTACTCACAGTATTATGGAAGAGTCATCTACTGAAGGTCAAAGCTAGGCAGATGTGCAAGGATTCAGAATGAATAACCAAGAACCCAGCATTTCATGTCAATTTTTCTGCCACAGCAAAGGAAATTATCTCAACAGAAGTCCTCTTTCACTTTTGTGCCAGGTAAGAAACAAATCCCTTTTGCATTATACCACCTTGCACTGCTGGCAGCTGACATCTGCAGTGCCCCACAGCCGTGGTGAGAAGGTAGGACCAAACATAAAGATCTGCCCCATAATTTGAACTATATGCAAAAAGAACATTGATATATTAACAGTTAAGAAGGGCTTTAGATAAGGGCTATATAAAAGATATATTTTTAGCCTGAATACTTTATGCATGCTTAAATATACTATGTAGAGTAAGGTTTGTTGCAATTACAAACATATGCAAAGCTTTTGTATTCAGAATTTTCTCTAACACCTTAAAAACAAATAACCAACATGCCCCAAGCTGCTGTACTACTGAACTTATTGCAGAATTTATTAAAGCCTATTGTGAAAAAATTGTAAGCATGCGTGTAAGTAACCAGCCAAAATCCACGGATCATCACCAGGCAGCAGTTAACCAGCCCCTTCAATGATGAGAAAGTCCAGGAGTCACTAACTCCCTCCTGCTCCCACACACAGATGTGCTTTTTTTGGCTTTCCACCTCACTGCTGTTTGAAAGGAAGGTGGAAGATAAGCCTGTCTGAACTGACATGCCAGGGGTTTCTGCAGGACTGGCCCTGAGCAGTTTACTGGGAAGCTAGAAGCAAACACAGCCAATCAAGCAACACATCAATGTCCATCCCACTATGGGGAAAAGCTGCACTCATAAATACAGAGCAAGCAGGGAACAGCAGAAGATGCAGACTGTCAAGGATGCAGCCACTCAAAAAAACACATTACCATCACACACACATGATTTTTTTTTTTTTAACTTTCTTGTGATGAGTGATGCTGGGGTTTATTATCAGTATGAAGAAAGCTGATGTGTCCTTATGAATACACAAATACACCCCACAGGTATAATTTTCAATATTCTTCACCAAGCAGCGCAAAGAAACCATTTTCTTTACCAGCAGAGTATCACAGGTAGCAGTCCTGAGTTGGACCAAGGAATTGCTGACATGTCTGGAGCCAGATACCAGTGGCAAGAGTGACTGCAGGAAAGCAAGCATCTCCTACAGAGCAGCAAACACAGAGCTGCCTTCAAACCATGACTGCCCAAGGCAAAACCACTCCTTGGGAGAGGGTAGAAAACAGTCTCGTGTAGCTGGTATTCCTCTTGTTTATTGGTATGAAGGACATGCCTATACCCCATTTGAGAACAGGTAAAAATAAGAGCACAAAGTGGATAGAAAACTTTCAAAGTAGCACATGTCCTCATGCTCTTAGCCTACCTAAAACAACACTAAACACTTCAGGATGAGCAACATACTGACAAAAAACCACTGTTCTGAAATGAATAAATATATTTCTGTATGTATCCCTCTGTGTGCAACATATATCCACTTAAATATCCCAATTTAAACTATAGAACCAGAAGGACAAAAACTCTGCAGAAATTGTAATAGTTTTGTGGCAAAGATGGATTCAACATAATTTTTTACATGTTTGTAGTAAAAAACAGTAGTTTTACCTCTTGATATTAAGTAATGCCCAAGGTATCCCAGTGGGAGTGTTGAAAGCAGGTAACAATTTCTCTCCAAGCTCCACTGCCTTTTTTCGGAAAACCTGAAAGTTAAGAAGAAACCAACTGTTGGAAAATGCATTGTTGCCCCAACTCAATTAATTTAGCTTAATAACATTATTAAGCATATGGCACAATCCATCTCAGCACAATGAAGCATCCCTGCTCCTTTAGCGTGACGTCAAAGGAACGAAGCAGCACAGTCTGTTTCCATTGCACCTGGTGAGGAGAGAACTCACACAGCAGGAACACACAGTGACAATGCCCAGATGACCTGCTCCTGGCACCACCAGCATCGAGCCAGAGCCACCAGCACAGCCAGACCTGACACTGCAGGGCAGGTAATGCACTCCTGGCTGCCCCTGCCAGGCGCCCTGTGCTCAGGGAGGGGGCTGTGAGCCAAGGATGCTGCTGCAACCTGGCTGGCTGGCCAGCAGCTCCCTGCCCCAGGTGCCATGTCCTCCTGGAGCACGGGGATGCAGCTGCAGCAAGGCCGCCTTTGCTCTCTGCCAGGTTTGTTCACGGGGCTCAGCACGCTGTGGGAGCCTGGGCTGCATCTCCATGTGGCTTCCGGGCTGCCAACCTTGCATGGGCAGTTTGTGGCAAAAACACCCCCCCACATTACTAAAAAAATGAACTTCATGCATTTTGCAGTGCTCCAGTCTTTATGGACTCAGCTGGCTTATACCCAGAGAGTGTCAGTGCCACAATTAATCAAAAAATTGGAATATACCCCTGCGGCCAATGAGACTTAACTGATAGGCAGCATGTAAAGAGTTTCAGCTTCCATTTCAAAAACATGAAGCAGAAAGACCCCAAATGCTTACCATATGCCCACAAGAATGACAGACAATTTAACAAGAAGAAGTTTTGTGTCCAGGTAAATAGTTAAAAAGCTGGAACAAAGAGGATTTTGCTTTCCTTCAACTGCTAGCTCAGCTCAGGCTCAGGTTACATTAACCTTACTGTTTGTGCACTGAGCCCTCTACTAAGAGAGTTTTTAATTAGAAACAATATTGTTCCAACTTAAATATAGAAACCTATTTAGTGATTTCAATATGTGGATGTTCAAGGCCTATCTGTGTGGAATTACACTGGGATCTTGTGCAACACTGAAAGGGATTATCCCAGGTGTAGTAGTCAAAATAGCAAAGTCACCTTCATTGTTCTCTCTTTCTAATAATGGCTCCTTTCAACTTGTTTTTTCTCCTCACACATATTTATGATGGATTTATACTTATTTATGTATTAGAAATCAGTTTGTACATCTGATGCATCTTGTGGTGCAGCCATGCATATATGTTTATGTGCATGTATAAAGATATTTGCTGGGCAAAACAAGGTAATGAAGAAATTTCTTTCCACAAAAATAAAATACAGTTTGCAAAATACCACCTTCTAAAAGCCACATTGAAGGAAGGTTTTTATTATTGAAAAAATATGTGATCAGAAGAGAATATAAAACTCTGGAACAATCATGTTACTAAAAAGAAGCTCCAGACTATCCCATCCCACGGTCTCTCCATATGATACAGATCTCAAGATTTCTCTGGCAACAGTCCAAGATTTAGAATTACAGTAAAAGATATTTTGAGAGAGATTAACTAATTTCAAGCCAAATTATGTCTGGAGTCAAAACTTTCTTGAGTGGATTGCATCAGAGTGCTGGGAGAAACCTGAAGCAAAGCAGCAGGGAAAACAATTTGCTTGGAAATCCCTTCACAATCCATGATATTTATAACTTCCCAGTTTACCAATTATGTGGATTCTGATGAGAATTAGTTATGGATTTGTGATCTTTATCCAGCACATAATTCAGTCTTCCCAAGGCTTAAAGCCTTGGTGAACACTCAGAACCATTTGGTGCACAACATAATCACCTCTTAGCAGATTTCCTTGGGAGGAGCGAGGGACAGCAACCCATCCGGAGCACCCAAGCTTTCCCTCGTTTCACAGCCATGTTTTTCACCTTGGTCTGCTGAATTTGCTCTTATAGCACAAGAGAGGCCTCCCTCAGCCTTTCACAGCATATGGCATGATCAACCCATCAGCCTCTCTGCCGTGAAACATGGAAGTACTGACAGAAGAGTGGCTGCAATCATCCTCCTAAGCCATGGGCACACCAGAACCCTGATATTCTGTAGAAGCATCTGCTGCACAGCATAAACCCTCTACCTTTAGCCATGCATAAAGGGGCTAGATAGACATCATAGGGAATGCTGTCAAAGGTGCCACATGTATGCTTTTTAGCTGTTTATGGAAGGACAAGAGGAGACCTCCCCTTCAAAACACACACACTTAACCAGAGCAGAAGCAGCAAGGCTCAGTACCTGCTGTACCTTGCAGGCTGTATCAATCCTTCATCCTTAAAAAGATTACATGCGAGCTCAGAATGAGATCTTTTACAATAATTGCTTCTGGATAAAAAATCTGATATTTTAGCATCTTAATTTGATGTAGAGCAATAATGCTTCACTGTGAAGTATTTCTACCAACTATAACATATTTTTAAAATTCTACTGTATTTATTTTATACATAACAAAAATTCTCTCAGAAATTGCATACTTTATGGAAATGTCACAAACAATGGCTATGAAAAAAATAAACATATGAGATACAAAGCATTAAGTATTGTTCCATATATGGATATGGAAGGAAAAGATAATTCAGTCCTGTCACATCTAGTGCCCTGAACACCAACATTAGAATACACAGTGAAGCCAGGCATTCTAACTTCTTTCTTGTCCAAAATGCACATCTTCCAATGCACTAAACAATTTTCATAGTAGGCAATTAGGAAAATGGAATTTTAAAATAATTTTTAAACCATTGTACAATTTTGAAACAAGTGCTGAGGTGAAGATGCACTTCTTGTTTACATGAGAATTTCAACAGGTTATTACTAATGCATGCTGGTGATTTTCCTTCGCCTTCCAAAGTTAAAAATAAAAATCAAATATGGGCATTGTCTACTTTTATCTCTAGGTCTTATTTAACATGGCTGGATAACTGACAGGTAAATCACTATCAATGACGAAGAATGGCATAGACAATAATGACAAGACTACAACAACACTGAATGACTGAGCAAAATAAATTGTACCCTCCTGCAGTAAAATTATTCTCTTTCAGCTAGGGTAAAAGGGTGAAGATAAATAAAGGAACCCCTTTATTTTTCAATTTGCAACTTTAAAAGTTAATAAAAAATAATAGGAAAAGCAGGTGCTGCAATTATTGCACATCATCCACAATGTTCACTGTTTTTTCCTTCTGCAGAAACCTACAGTATTGGACAAGAAATAAATATTGTGCTGTGGGTAAGATTTTTTTGGGGAGGGTAATACAAGTAAATAAACAATAGGAACTTCTACTTATTATCTCTGCTTCTGAATTGAATTTCAACTTTTGCCAAGCCCTGATCCTTCCCCACCACCACCAGTAAAGTGATTGTTTGGTAAGCACAAACGTTGACAGCAATTACGAGAAGCACAAAACAAAGGCAGAAATGACAGAGCACAAAAATCAGAGACATTAGATATAATAAAGGAAAACATCCAGGGCAAAATTTCCTAACCCAGTGGTTATCTTTAGAGCCTCAAGGACTTTTCCTGGCTTTTTCTCATGAATGCCCATCCAGCACTAATGGAAAGATTACTTACATGAAGTACCCCAACTAGGTCAGACCTGGGAGAAGCTGTCACGGTCCCATACCTGAACCCACCCTTCACTCCATGCTTAGTTTAAATATTTACTTACAAATATAAAAGTCTACAAAGCACTCCTGAGGCCTCTATCACTTTCTCCAATGCTTTATCATATTTAGACAGCAAACTTTTTAAAGAAGGAAGACTGTGGAGTTACTTCCTTGGCATATTGGCATTCCCTTTATCAGGTGGTGCACAGAGTAAGCCACACTGCCATCAATCCCTTCTTTTAAATTGAGGATTCACAGCAAAGTAGTATGATTACCTTTAAAGAGCAATGAAACCCCTAAAAATTGCACTGGTATTTAACTCTGCTAAACACCATACTACACCAAAGAAAATGATTCTAAGTGAAGCACTGTGATTCAGGAAAGAAAACGATAATTGAGACCAGTCACAAATACAAGATCAGTATTTAAAAGTATAAGGTTGGGCAGGATACAAAATGCTTTCTCAAGCATTTCTCTTTAACCTAATTTTTGCTAGTAGTCAGACTTTGGATGTGAGATAATTCTCTTTTTGAACTCTAAGGTGTTACTAACATTTTTTAAAAGTATAATGCTGATTCATACTGTGTGAAGGTCCTGTGTAAGATGGACTCCTCAACTAAATAAGTAGAGATTCCTTCACACTCTGCAGTCCTACTCAAAATCAGCACTAAAGCAAATTAGATACTTATATAATCATAAAATAGATTAGGCAGAAGAGAGAGTTACTGTACTTTCTATTTCAATCTCTGTTTGTTTGTAGGTTGTGAATTATTACAAACACGAAAGTCACATCAGACCACCAGCATTACTCCAGGCCAGCAATTCTTTGAAGAACATTTGAGTAAGCACTGGTAGGCAAACAAGAAATCCACCTCACTGCTGCATACACTTGGCTTTCCTATTACAGTCTGTTCATTCCATAGACAACACACACACCAAGCCAGGGTACAAGACATTATTTTCTCACTCATTAGATAGCCTTAAATATTTCTTAAATACATATAAATATCTTTGGTCTTCATAAGAGAGAACAAACCAACTAACTAAGAGATCATACATCCAGAACTGTGATGCTAATGTTAGAACACCCAATGCCACAATCAATCAGATCTTGCAGACTCTTCCGTCCATTAACAAATCTTATTAGGGAAAAGAGTGTTCCCACAGAGAAACAAGGCTCTGCCTGCAAAGATGCAACCAGAGGGCAAAGACCAGACCTGTCATCTGGCGAGCACTGGCTTTCATTATACTGCAAGAATGTTATCTCCTCTGGATAAACAAAAATGTTTCCTCTGGCTGGAATGACAAATCCCTTTGAAAATGTCAGATTACCTCATTGTAGTTTTAATTGCTATTGCTAATCAGGAAGAAAAGAAAGCACAGGAAACAAATATCTTAGAATTGCATATATGGCACATCTAATTTTAAAAAAGGCATAACATGGTACAGCATCATAAATTAAAGAACAGCCAGAATTCTGCCTTAAGAAGTCTGCCACATAAAGGGAACCAGAAGTTAAAATTTAACATCAAAGGAAGGAATACTGTATTTTAATATTTTTTTCAATTGACAAAGACATTTTGTCTACATTTCTAATTCTATCAAATTAAGCATTTCTCTTTTTTGTTTTTATATTTACAGATAAAAACTGACAAGTCACTAAGTAAGATTTATTGCTTTCTTTCCTGTACCTGACTGCCTTTCCCAGTAGGGTAAGGAATGAATATTTCAGTGCAAAAGCAGAAAACGAGAGCAGAAAAATGAACAGGGACAGGCTGCTTTCCTGCTCTTCAGAACACTGAATAGAAATCCTCTCAGCATAACAAATGTTGATTTGGGTTCAAAGTGATGTGCTAACAAAAAAGAGCCCTCTTAGAACAACTTGTCCCAATACCTTCTTTACAAAAACCCAGGATTTTTGCGGTATTTACATTTGTTTTATTTTTACAATGAAAGACAAGAAATGCTACAAAAACTGTGGTACTCCACCTGACATAACAGAATACTTGAAGTAGTGCAAGCTGAATTCTGCCACTATCTGCAATACCAAGTGATACCACACCTAAAAGTCAAATTATTTGAAACCTATTTCCTATAACACATTTTCAGTGTTTATGACAGCTGGATAAGTCACCCAGATGCTGGTGTTAATTCATCAGCAACTAGAGCTTTTACAATTACTGTCACCTTGACACTAGCAGGTGCCAGTGAGTTGTATTTTATTCAGTCCTCACTTCCAGCTGAGCTGAAGTAATTTATGAATATTCTGTGCTAAAAGGTGAGGAGACAAATTAATAACATTTCTGGAAACAAGCATTATAATGAATCACATCAGTGTGATCATCAGTGCCAACAGAAGAAGCCAAATGGCCTTCAAAGAGGACTGTCACAGCTGTACCAGTATTTTGTACATCTATATCCACAAGTGTCAAGAGTGTGTTTTGAGCGTTTTCCCCAGGAAAGAGAAACTTTCCCCAGAAACTGTGTTTAAGACCAATTTCCTATCTCTGGGCCAGCCCTGGTGCTGCTGGACTTGAGCATGTGAAATGCCACACCAACACAACCCCACCTCTGTGGGGGGGTAGAATGTAAGAGAACAGAGATAGTGCAGAAGGCAATCTCACCCCTAAAGGTTGCAGCTGTACTAATCGCCAAAGATTAAGAACAGGCATACCCTTAACAGGCCACAGCTGTGTCCAGTGAGGATGAGTGCTACAAAAGAGTGGGTTAACTGGTTGAGAAGAGAGCTGGAGCTTGTTGTCTGTGCTGTAAAGATGAAGGAGTCAGTGCTGTGAGGAGAAGCCCATGAGAACTCACCAAGGTGGTATGGAAGATTTGCAATAAGAACACAACACACCTCCAGCCCAGGACTGCACCCAGTCTCAAGTTTTCCTACCAGGACACAGAAGAGGGGCACAGTGCATTAAAATGAGTGGCTCCACCCTAGGTACCTACAGTAGCCAAAGATAAGCCTTAGCTGATCAACACAATTGCACACACTGACACCAGTCAGCATCACACCCTTCACCACCCTGAGTTTTGGGAAGGCTTTCTAGTTTGCAAGTGTAACGCCAAACCCAAAGCATCTGTGCCCATCTGTGCAGCTCTTCTCAAAGCTTTTGAAAACAGTGATAGAAGAAATATGCAAACGACTTACTGCAGAGATTCAGGCAGCTTGTGGTATCTGTGAGCAACCACTCACCTGCAAACTGCTAGAATAGCAGGTGTCTTTTTCACAACTACATGAAGTAACAAACATGAGTAAGCTTTTAGATTTGTACTACCCTTCCCAGAATAATCCAATATGCTGGTCACCAGCTCCTAGAAGAAAGTTCACATAAAAAACCTGCCTATTGCAAAAGTTAGATTAGATTAAAAAGAAAAAAAGTCCCTTCTTTTATTCAATCAGGGTTTTTTTTGTTATGGTTTCACTGGTGGCAAGAAAATTAATTTTCTTTTCTAGCTGACTGATGTACCAAGGAAGTCACATAGTACCATGAAGAGTATCCCCTCTGTGGAAAAGATTGCAGAGAACTTAATCGAATGGAAGTAACTGGATTAGTGAGAGATTTCCAGATTTCATTCAAATGCACACAGCAAAAAGCACAAGCCCCCTCAAGTTATCAGCAGTAGCTAACGTATGTAATTACTTCAGTTATTTTTTAACTAAGAATTTCTTTGTAGATATACTGTGATTGAAAATCTTATTTTAGGAAGGCCAGAATTAAATGGTGCAAACTGTCAAAAGAGTGCAAGGCACAATCTAAAGAAATAATGTAATGTTCAGTAAGTTTTCCATACCTCACTTGTACATTAAAACTTAAAAATGAAGACAGCAATTGCTAGATAACTGCAGAATTTAAAAAATCATAAAGGAATACTTGGTTCCTGTTATATTTGGTTATTTTCTTTTGTGCTATTCATGTGTATTTAGGATTGCTTACACAGACAGACTCCAAGAACTATTTAGGAGGAAGAACTTTTAGACCACAGGAGAAAAAGCAACCATTCATTTATCTAGTAACGTCAAAAAGCTAAGTTTTTTTAAAGCTTATGTATACTTGAACAATTAGAAGCTTAGCTACAACCCATTAGCACTGGAGAGCTTATGAACCAACCATTTAATAATATCCCTGCTGCAATAATTCAAGAAAAGGCGGTGATGAATGCAGTAAACAAACTGCAATGATTGCCTGTAATAACAAAAGGAATTTGTTACTCACAAAAGCCTTTGAGAATTCCTCACCCCACACTCAGGGCAGCTTTAATTTTTCAAGAGGTGTGATAAGCAGCATGCACAAAGAGTAATGAGCTGGATTTACTGCATGCATACGGATTAACCGAGCGCTGGCAAACGGCTCCCGAGGCCCCAAGTACAGGTAAAGAAGGCTCACACCTCCAAAAACTGCGGTCAAATCTTAAGACTCTGAAATACCACACCACCCCAAATACATAAATTATGAAACAGCTCAGTGTCAGCAAATCAGTGTCAAAGATTTGGGGTGCCAGCTTTGTGTCCTATCTGCAATAGAAAGCCTGGAACGGCAGGTCTCCAGTCAAATAAAGCATTTGTTTCAAGCAAGGACAGATGGCAAGCTAGCAGGCATTAAAAGTGTCAGCAGCCATGATAGAAGACTGAGCCCACGTCTAAGAGCTAGTGGAAGTTTTAAATCTCTGTTTTTACACAATATCCACATAAGAGGAACAGGATCTTAACCCATATGAATTAACACTATGGTATATCCTGCTTTGACCAACAGGCACCACTTAAGAGACACCATACTGTAGGGGGATAGAATATAATTAAATAAAGGTAGTATAGAAAGTAATCTCATCCCCTAAAGAGTTGCAGCTGGGTTAATTATTAAAGATTAGGAGCAGGCCTGATTTTAACAGGCTGCAGCTGTAGCCAATAAGAAGAGTGTTATAAAAGAGTGGATTGGTTGGCTGAGGGGGAACTGGAGTCAGTTGGCTACTACAAGAAGAAGGAAGAGTCAGTGCTTAGAGGAGATACCTACGAGAAACATCAAGGAGGTGTGAAACTCTAGCAATACGGAACCCTTGCACTCTATGACAACACCGTACAACTGTACAACTAAAGTATGAAGAGACTAAAAAACTCTTTCCCAAGGCTCCTTTGTCCCCAACAAAATAAGCCCTCTCCAACCTGTGGAAGTCCAATATTCACATGTTTGGATGCTGGTGAAAGGCACTGTCAGCCCTGGCAGTAACTTTTAGACTAACACCAGGCAAGGATGCCAAGAGTACAGAATATCTCATGCATTTAGCAGTGAGGTCTTCTACAGTTCAGGAAGATGATACTTGCATTTGAAAGTATATTGGATATGAGTGAATGCGACTGAAATTAAAAATATGGCATATAAAATGGAAACTCATTATATTGTGAAGTGATACAGAAAACATCTGGATGTCATCTTAAGAGGTTGGTGTTTTTCCTGATTAAGGAAACAGCTGCCTTAGTAAAATTACTCCTATCCAGCAGTAACAAAGAGTATCTTTTAGCTCAATTCTTCTGTTAAGCCACGAGCATCTGCTTCCTAGTTCTCTTTTTATTTAATCTTGTGTACCCAGCTCAAGTGCTGTAACAACAAATTTAAATAGCTGCCTCATTTTATATCTTGCAAGCTATCACGACTAAACAAAGAACAGCACTTTGCATATGAAACTTTCCTTTCAAGCAGGTGACCATTGAGGGGTGATTTGCAGCACCATCTGTGTGAAAGCAGGGGGTGGGGTGGAGGAGCCTAATAAACTGCATGGAGAATCAATAACTACATCCTCAATGCAGCATAAAGGGCTTTCAGAAGATTCATTCCTAGGCTTGTAAATTTGACTGTATATTTTAATTCCAATACCATTAAGTGATTTAGAGTGATGCCTTCACTCTAAATGACAATCCTAGACCATGGTGGCAGACACAGAAAGGGCTAAAATCACTCTGTGTACATAAAGGGAGTTCTATTTTATTCTTAATGGTAACTCTGCAGCAAATGGGGAGCTGTTTGTGTCAGCCAATGTTATGTGGTACTTGCAACTTTCTTCAAGGCACTAATGGCAAGAGCTTTAAGTCATGGTTATCAATTACACAAGTATAACAATGTGAAGAGGGTAGCAAGGGTGCCTGCTTTGTTCCTTCTACCATTATTTTTTTTCCTTACTTCATTCACTCACTTTAATATTTTACTCCAACACCAGAACAACAGCTTAATGAAATTACTCTCATCAGTTTGAATCAAAAAGATCCTTGGATAAAAGGGACCAAAACTCAGAGTTTCCTATATTCTGCCATCTCTCTTGAACCGACCACTAGCAAACCTGAGCAGCTCACTGAACAAATGGAATAAGTAAATACTCTGCCTTTTTGCTCTGTTTGCCCTCAAAAAGATGGTCTTCCTCAATCACTACATAGTCTTGATCTGACATCCTCACAAGTATTTTAAGTCAGTTACTTGTATCATTCAGAGGTTGGTCCTCAAATGGTTAAAATGTGCACTGATGGTGTCCTCAGAGGAGGCAGCACAGAGTAGGAGTTCTCCAGCCAGTTCAGGGTTTGTTCCTTCTGGAGTTACTCCCATTGCTCTACAGCAAGTGTGCTGGCTCTGCAGCAGCAGTAAGAAAGAGAAGTTTTCCTTTTCCCTGCTGTTTTCATGCAAAGTGCTCCAGATGGCCAAGGGCTGTGTTTTTATGAAGCTGTGAGTGAAATTTCACAGGATGAGGTTGGAAGAGACCTGTGTGGAAGGAGTTCTGAAGGTCATCTGGTCCAGCTGTGCTGCTCAAGCAGGGCCACCCAGAGCCTTTGGAACATCAATGTGTACAGATAGCTTTGGAATATCTCCAAGGACAAGGACTCCCCAGTCTCAATGGGCAATCACTGCAAATCACTGCAGTACCCAGTCATTCTTACAGTAAAAAATGTGTTTCCTGATGTTCAAAGGGAACCTCTTGGATTTCAGTTTCTGCTTGATGTTTAATATAAATGTTATATTTTGGCATTAGGACACGGATAGGGCAGGGTCATGGTATATGCCTAAGTGACAAGCTGCATCTTCAGTAGACACTGCAACAAAGTATTTATCAAGGGCCTTGTTGTCTGTTATCAGTAGTTTGATTTAGAATGAAGCAAGCAATAAACTTTTAATAATAGTAACAAGGACAACTAATAGCTAGTGAACTACATGTAATGCAGGCTATGAAAGGATTAGCACAAGGAACAAAGTATGATGAGAATCCAAGCTGACAACTTTGAGTACTGAAGTTTTAGAAACAAGCCATGATTTTAGGCACAGAATTATGGAGTTCCAGGGCTTTACACAGTCTTGATTAAACACAAAAAGCCTAAGGAGTTAATTTGCATTACTCTAATGTCCTTTGCCAGAGACCCTATGCTCCTCTTCATGCATAGGCAATTCTACATTCCACTGACCGTTAGTTTGATGTGTTCACGGATACAAGGAGACTAAATTAAATTAAACACTACTATTTTAAAGTGTCTCTTATATTCTTTAAACATATGTGAAATATAATGAGTATTCAATGGAAATTAGTGTTGTATATTATGGCTGTCCCGTGTTTAAAAAGTAAAGTGCTTCTTTTAATTCTTATACTAGGATTGAAGTCAACACAGGAATGTCCAGATTTTATGATCACAGATACTGGAAAAAAATAGAATGATCACAAGTACAAAGACATGCCAACAGTCCCTCTGTTAGATCCACAGCATGGATCACTTATGAACAAGCCATTGGAACACAAAACTCTCTCACTGAGTTTCTCTAGCACCAGCAGCTACAGACTATTTCTATCTCACTTGTATAGATATATGGGACATAAATCAACTGTTTTAGCTGTTTCAGTCCTCAGGTTTCAGTGGATGCTCAGATTACAAATAAATTTGTTTTGGTCAATTTCATTAAAACAATGGGATTGAGAACGTGCCATTTGGGTAAGTGCAGCTTGGATTTGCAACCACGTGAACAGCTGAGCCTGACCCCATGACAGGTGAGTTTGGTAGCACCAACAGTTGCATTGATGCATTCTTAAGTTATTTTTCAAGGGGAGGAACAGGTTAAAATTTAGCATACTCTGCAGGTTCCTTTCCCCACAACACCTCTGACACTCCATCTAGATGGCTTTTTATATAAGTAATGTAACCATAAAAATCTTCCTCTATACAGCAGGACAAAAAGATGATGGTTTCCTAACTCAATGCTTTCTTTCTTATTACTGAGATTTCTCTGACAGACAATAGTCATTGAATAGTCTGATGAATAATGGACAGGATCAAAATGAGCTTGAACAAAGTGCTTGTATATTTTCCTTAAATTAAATATAAGAGATGTGAACTCTTGTAGTTCTTTGCATGTAAGCCAAACAGGAGGCTTCAAGAGAGAAGAACTATGATTTAAGAAGCTCCTTTTATGTTGTAAGTTAAATTATCAGGCAGACTCATTCAATTTCTTTCTGTTTACTGTAAGACTATTTCTCTTACTGGACAAGTCATAAAACTAAATTGACTAAAATGTAAGAATTTCCAATTTTTAAAGACTCAGAAACAATTCCTCTGACTGAGCATCAGGGCTGCCAGGACATCAAATTTATGAGCAATTCAATTGCTTCTCTGAATTTCCTGCAGTTAAAACTTTTTTTTTTTTTGAGCTAAACCTCAAAACCATTCCTGTAATTATACAGCCATAAATTGTACTCTCTAAATATTAACACTATTTTAAGGAAACAATAGTTGGAAGTATTAATAAAGACTTCAAGTATGTGTATTAGCATGTGGACATTGATTCCCATGCCCCCACTTGAAGCAAGAGATAAAAAAAAAAGGTATGACAGCCATGTAAACTCTCTAAATTTTTAACAAAACTCATTACAAGGCTGTAGTGCTTCATTTTATTCTTTAACTGGACACTACATGTAGCCATTTCTAGAGAGAAGGTCTTTCAGGCTTCACTAAATTATTTCTATATTCAATAGCAAGTAAGTTAAAACATTAGAGTACCTTAAGTGCAATTTCAAGCAGAACTAGTTAGAAAAAAAGTCTTCAAAGTATGATTTAGAAAAAGGGCATCTCAGTCACCAGCTTCACTCACTCATTAATTCTGTTACCAACTGTCACAGTCTATCAAGAAAATAAACATGGCCGAGTAAGTCCTCCTCGTTATCTCAGTAAATCTTTACTTTTGACCTTGGGTCAGTTAATAACCACATTAACTTAAGACAGACCCTTCAAGCAAATTAGAAAAGCTGATGGCATTTAACATTGAACTAATTCTGCTCAGGCGTGCTGAGAACCACCACTGTAGTTTCCTGCAGCAGTGTGGCAATGATGGCCCAAAGCATTACAGCAGTTGTAAATCTTGCCTGGAATCAGGAAGATTATTTATTCTTCCCTCTAGAATATAAATGGAAATAAAAGCAACTCTGGAAAGAAAAGGCTGAGCTCAGACTGAACCATGTTTGTAAGAGATACCCTGCAAGCAGCAAATGCTGATGAGAAGGTTTCAGTTACTCAGTAGTTTTGCATGATAAAAGGAAAAAGATTGAAATTGTCTGTATACTATGAATAGTGTTTTTAAGAGCAAGTTGGGAAAAATAGCATCCTTTAAGAAAAATGGCATTCTAAGCTGCTGACTTTGTTCTGCAGCTGTTAGTTTGAAGAAAACAACAAAAAAAGAGTTTTTAAAGTACAATGGAAGGGAGTGAAATTCATAGCATATCCTTTTCCCATGATGATCCTTAGGATCTATTGGACTGTAAAATCATCTAGTCATGCTTGCAAAAATTAAGGACAACTTGGCCCCCAAGGGACAACAAAACTTTAAAGCAGTAAGAGGACTGAACCAGCTTCCCAAACCAACTATTATGGTTATTTTGCTTAGCCTGCAAAAGCAGATGATTGCCTAAAGACTGAAGAAAAGAAACAAACAGGAAACATCTAGTTCTTCAGATGAACTAGTTACAGAGTATTTTAGGTAGTTCAATGCATTTGAAAAATCAGAAACAATAGAACTGGCCCTTTATGCCAGAAAGAAGACAGCTCTTTGTTAATTGAAGGTTGACTCTTCTCCAGAAACACTGCTGCTGGAGTGATCTTCCTTGTTTGCTTTAGAGTTATGTCAGTTTACTTAAGACTTGGATGTTAAACAAGCTCTTGAGCCTTCATGTAGCTGAATGACAAGAGTCCCCTCATACTGTACTGTTTTAATTAGCTACTACTTGAAGGAGTTCATCAGGGTTGGGTGGGTTAATGTAAGCAATTAAAGGTGTTGAGTAAAGAATATCAGAGCTAAACACATAAAACAAAATCCAAATTCTTCAGAATATTTTACCACCTCCTGACCTCTCTTGTATCTTTTCCTTTACTAGGAAATTAAACACTCAGAGGGCTGACCAGCCAACACCTATGGGAGTATAGAAACTTGTATACGAGTTGACAAAAGACTTGCAATGTAAACAGTGAGCTAAGAAACTGAATCTGCTGTTTAATTGCATCCTAAATTATTTTTTTTCTTGAGGAAACGAAGCAAGATTTGTCTGAGACACTGGCACTACATACCACTCCTTTTTAGCTTTCAAATCTTGTTCATCCTCTTCTCAGTTTCTGGCTTAAGAAAAGCTTGCAGTTTACCCATTTCCATGCACTTAGCCCTGGGCAAAATGAACCCTTACATTTACTGATTGGAGGAAAACAAAGATTCGTTTTTCAAATGTTTCATGACAGCTCTGTTTAGGGGCAATCACCTGCCAAAACCACAAAACCCCATTGGCATCTATCATGCTGGAAGTGACACAGGATTTTTAATGTGCACATCTTTTCCAAATGCCGTCTCAATCATTTGCACATAGGGTGCAAACACAGTCTGATTATGGCAGAGGCAAGCTTTTGGCACAGATGATACAGCAACTGGACTCATTTATCAACCAAAACATTTACCAACATTATTCAACTGTTGCATTTTTACAAATGGCAAACAAAGTATGTGGCTTCCTGCAGTTTTTGAAAGGTGTGGGAGAAAGCTCCCTACTCATCTTACAAATCTTTCAGGTGTCTGTTGCCTGAAAATAAACAATTCATCCTGCCAAAAAAAATCCACAGGACAATTACCCCTCACCATAAATTGATCCCAAGACTTGGTGCTAACTTAAAGCAAATGAACCTTGTTTGTATCTGTCTCATGTTCGATCTGCTGAACAAGATGTGTTGCAAGTGCAAAGGAGACTTTTTAAAAGAGTATCTGTTTCTCCTGCAGCAAGGATGCCATTATCTCTACCTATTGCTGGAGATATGAAGAGCATGCAAGAGCAGCAATGATGTCTGTCTGTTTCTGATTTCAGGCATTCAGTCTTCTCAATGATCTTCAGTTAGCTTGAAGCAGCAGAATTGGTGGGTGGCACAAAGTGGTGTTTTGTAATGAATTTCTAATCTGATCTTTTAAAGAGCTAATTGGATAAGAAGCTTCCCAAATTGCATCATAAATTTCTGTTCACTCAAATTGTATTTATTATATTAAGAATATGCCTACATATTTTTTACTATAAGTAATCTAAATTTTTGAAAAGAGATATGAAGATAGAAAGATTCTTTGCTAAAGTCAGCTTTGGGAATCTGATGGAATGTCTTCAGAGCTGCCAACAGAATCAAAAATGTGGTAATCTCTACTGGATGGTTTACGCTTTAAGCTAATAAGAGAAGGACGTTATCACCAACTTAACTCCCAACTTAATGAAAAATAACTTCAGACTCAGTCTACGGAGACAAAGCACAAAGTGGAATCTCTCATACACTACTTATACATTGTGAAATATTTAGATGAAGAAATGAAGGGTTACTCCACACACAGAGTAAAATAATATTTTCATATGTACTTTTTTTTTGGTAAAAAATCAGTACAATGATTCAATAACATCTATTATTATCACCTAATTGAATGTTTATACCACATCCACAGAGAGAATATACTTCCCAAATATTTCACATAGCTCAGAATTTAAGCAGCATAAATTCATGCTGATCTATTCCCACTGTCAGCACTGAGATTTTATGTTGCTTTCATTGGCAGAAAGAATTAAAATTCTTCACTGTACTATTATACATAAGTATTGTTATTTAGATATGACTAGTATATTTCCAACAATCTAAATGCTGCTTGCAAATGGCTCCACCGAACCCTGTATCTAACCATATGTTGTACATTTTCTATTAAATCTGCACAGCAACTCCACCACCTCTTCAGGCAGCATGTTTTTACCCTCCTTTTACTCTTCTTTATTATGAAAACTACAGTTTGTGCTGCTAAGTGACAGAACTGGAAACTAAGATAAATAAAATAGAGAAATATCTTGGAAACAACATCTTTGCAGGTGTCTGGTGATTCTGAACAGACTGCTAATAGCATGTAATTTCTTCTGTACAGTTTATCAACCCACATGCAAAGAATTCTTCTTTAGTGTCTATCTAGAGCTGCTGCTCAAAGGGAAAGCACTCACACTACTATTTCTGACATTCTCTTTCCAACTGTTCTGTAGAACCAGAATGAAGTGAAACTGCAGGAGCTAGTTGAAAGCCAAATCCTTAAGAAACAAACAGCTCCCTCTCATCTGCTTGAATTCTACTTAATAACATAGCTCATGAGCTTGTGTCAAATATACCAGCTGTTACAATCACAATCCAGTACTTCTTAAGTCTCATTATAATCCATTCTCCTTTCTAGCAATTTTCCATCAGCCTACAGTAGTGTGGAGGTGAGCAGGGATTTTAGTTAAAATTAATGTAATGATCAGTGAACTTTTTTCTTATTTCCAAAGTTAACATATGAATGCAAAAACGTCAAATAGGTTTACCATGGAACAAAGCAAATTTTTTTGTTGTTTGGAGAAAACTTCCCAAAAAACCCCTTTTCTGCTAGGCAAGTGGGAAACCACTAAAAGTGAAGAACATAAGTTATGTACAGGATGGAGCTCTAAACTGATGTTTCTCAGACCAAAATCAGGGCTCTGATTCCTGGTTTCATGGCAGGCTTAGTTACAGCAGCTGCAGCAGGCTGTCACCAGAGCTTCTCAGTCCCCTGCTGTGGGTATTCACACTGACAAACAAAATGATGACAGACAAACAAAAGCAAAACATACCCACTGCTGGACTCCAGCAGACAGCAATTCACTGGATTAAGGCAAATTGCCACTATTCCCACTTTACATTAGCAGAGTGGCCTGAGGGCTCTCATTCTGAGGCACAAAATCTGTTGGTGATGGCAGCTGATGGTGTGCCTGGTGGTGGTGCCTGATTGTGTACGGGGGCACAGTCTCCATCAGGTACTCAGACCCCAGAAGCAGTTCCCTGCCAATGTACACGTGGGTGGTATCAGTAACCTCACAGCAGAGTGGGAAGAGAAGGAAACCTAGCAGCAGCATCTTAATTAAGTGCGAGACTGGAAATACACAACTCTGTTACCATTCTTCCAATTTTCTTCAGAATTAAGTGTAGGGTCAGCTTGAGCAGCACAGTGGCACAGAGCAGCTGAGCAAGTGGCACTGGGAGAGAAGGGACAGAAGTGTCAGGAATGAGAAAACTTTTGGAGTAAGGGGAACCTATTTGAGAGAGATGGGTTTCATCAACAGTGACAGTGTAATTGCACTGCAGGAACTTAAGAGACAGAAATGGAAGACTGAAGGGCAGTCTGCTTGCAATGGCAGAGCAGTCTACATAAAAGAAAATCTTAGGAGTCAAGGTTATCTCCAGAATGTGAATCCATGATTTTGCAGTACATTTGGATGCAGGCAGCACAGAAAGTGAACAGCATTAGATTTATTAAAGGTGGAGAAGAGGCTGAAATAGTAATGGAGATTACAGACTGTGATTGTGGGAAACAGAGGAGATTTTAAATCCTTCTCTGTCCCTGAGTAGGATGTTAAGTGCTACATCAGAGCTGATATAAACCTTGATTTTATACAGTGTAATGACAGCTTTCTGCAGAAATTCAGAGTCCATAGGAGAAAAAGTAGCTCTTAACTTAGTTTGACATATTACTGTCAACAGGGGTCACATGCCCCAATTCAACACATTCTTTTAAAAAAAAGGTTCACTTTGGTAATGTTTAAGTTTAGAAAGAGACTTAAGATGACCAGCTGAAATGAACTCAGAAAGAAACAGCCACAAGGTTAAATTGCTTGGAGAAGATTTGGAGAACAGAAGGTGATGATCAGAGTCCAAAAATTCTCAAATCAAAAGGTTCCGATGACTTTTACCTTCTTTTGGTTTGACTGTAAAGAAAGCAATTAAAAGTAAAACTATATTGAGCCCAAGTAAGAAATGCAGAAACTGACAAGTTAAATGAAAACTCTTAAGTCAGGCTAAATGTAATTTTTGAAGAACAAGTGTATAAAGTTAAAAAAAGAGAAACATGAAGCCTGCTAGAGAGCCAGGAGAAACAATAGGAGATGTCTATGTTTAAAAGAGCATAGTGCATGAACCAAAGCCTTGCTAAAAAGATAAACTTGACCCAGTGTTTGCCTAGGCATGTTCCCATGTTCTTCAAAAAGGTTCTTCAAAGAATAAGCCTAATGGACTGCTGCACTATTGAGACTGGACTAGCAGATTTCTTGAGGTCACTTCCTAGTTAAATGGCTCCAGAATTCATTGAAATACCAAGTTAAAAAATCATAAATCTATGAAAATGAAAGAGAGCATAAAGATCATTTCAGAGCTCTACAGGAACTAAAACATGACACCACTGAAACACTGATGTATTGCTTAAAAGTGGCAGCAGATGGATGGTAGGTGGGAAACAGGACCCAAATCTGAAAACAGGGCTGTAGAAAGCTACAGGCAATTGAAGTCTTCTAGTCTGCACCACACAGGGAATTCTACTGCCAGTCTGTGAAGGTGATTAAGGAGGAGTTAAGTGGCATTCCCAGAGAAGTGATCAAGCTGATACAGTATGCCTGGAGTTTCAAACAGCATTAGAAATCAAGCTTCCAAGGCATGAAAGGAAAAGTCCTCTTGTTAACTAGTGTCAAGTTAAGTGAGAGGAAGCAGGAGATAAAACATGTGGTCAGTGCTCACACTTGGTGAGCTCATATCCCCAAGGCACATATACTGGAACTCAATCACAATTTGCAGAAAAGGCCAATACCTTTGTACAGGTGACAAAAACTTAATTCTCCTACCATTCAAGACTGCTAAATGATGGATTTTTTTTTTTTGTATTCATGGAATTTAAATATTCTGTCTGAACAGACACCTCTACAAGAGAGGCAGAGACAGAGAGAATAGCTACAGCTAAATTCTGCAGAACGTCTCAGCACTATAAAGTCAGCAGTCTTCTGTGGTCAGCCTGGCAAAGGCAGTTGGAGATCAATAGCATCTGCATCATTATTTCATGCCGGCTCCTCATTAGTAAGAAGCTTGACAATCACTGAGGGATGGTGGTTTACAGCGAGCAATGATTAGGTCTGTCTGAAGTCAGACAGGAAGTCAGGATCATCAAGTGAGGTTGAACAGTGGCACTGTAACTCCAACTCTAAACGCAGATATAAAATAATTAAGTATGTCATAACTTTTTTCCCATTTTTATACCTCTAATTAACAGCTGGTAGAGAGTAACAGGTGAAACTCTAAGTCCAACTTATCAAAGAACAGCTTGGATTTTTTCCTTTTTTTTTTTTTTTGTTTGTTTTGTTTTGTTTTGTTTGGGAGTTTTTGGAATTAATTTGTTTGTTCTGGTTTGTTTTTGTTATTCCTTCCCTCTGATCAGAATTAATTCATGTTCTTTCAAACAGGTTATCCTGCCACGGTAAAAAAAGCACAAATCTGTTACATTTCTGCTTCACACCATGGAGAAAAATGGCAATATGAGCATATTAAACAGGAAGAACAGCTGCTGCATCCAAAATATTTTAACTCTGGGGAAAAAAAAAACCCAACAACTTATCCCATTCAGAAAACAGAAAAGCTTCAAAGAAATCTGGGAAATTACCAGCTGAATCTGAAACTCATGGCCTTCTTATTCAGAGTGTTTTGGATTAACTCTTTTGCTGCTCACACAAACAGCAAATTAAAAGCTCCTTCTATTTCTGGCTATGCAATGTATTCCCTGACCAACCTACAAGTAAAACAGTCCCCTTATTACTTAGTTTTAGCAGTGCCTTTTAGAGCCAGTTATGAGTAAATCAGAGGACCTAGAGAATGTACCAACCCCACTGGACTAAGAGCAGGGCCATACATTTGCCATGACGCTCAGCACCAGTACCACAGCTATTCCCAGCAGTGAAAACTACAGGGCACAGAAGTAATGTTTGTAATCTCCATGAATTCCAAGAAAGATTTTAGTTGCTGTTAGAGGGGTCAGTTTATCCTCCTCCAAAAGTTAACAAATTATCTCCTTATATGACTACATTTGGAAGTGTAAATACCTGGGTCCACAAAACAGAGGACCTTGCGGCATGCAATACTCCTGACCCTTGGCACACCAGAATTTAACATCAAACTAGCAAGTACAGCAAGGCAGTTGTAAAACAAATTTCTCCCTTACATTTTATTTTTCATTTCAAAACCAAAAAATTACTTAAATGAGGAATCTTCCAAGATTCTAAGACATGACTTGTACTTAATCAAGGTTAATTTGAACAAAATTATCAAGAAAGTTTGAAAAAAAATCTCTCCCAATCCTGTGGGATAAATCTATCATATTACAGTTTCATACTTTATACAAACAAAAAAATTTTCAATACTAGCAGCGCTTTTAAGGAGCCAGGCTTATTTTTAATAATCCCTTTATGGCCAGTGACTTATGGAAAAAATACCAAGGAAAAAAATACCAAGAAAAATATTTGCATGCAATATTATTATTAGGGACTTAAAAACCCAAAAGAAACAAAAAATAACCAACAGCAACAACAAAAAAAAGAGCAGCAGTTAAATAGTTATTCATCTTAAAATCAGGTTTTCTGATATTTGTAGCTATTTTATAAATGAAGTTGATATTTGACTGAAACTCCTTTTGACTTGGGTTTAGACAGATACCACAGTGGAAAAAAAAATGCAAACATATGACATTTCTAGCACTTTAAGGTATTTCATATTAATTCTAGTAAGGTAGAAATTGTAGGAAGTTTAATAGAAAGCATCTCATGGCTCTATTTGCAAGTGAGCAGCACATATAGTTATCAAGGGGTAAAGTATTCAATTTGTTCATTTTTAAAATGATTCACATTGGTGACTTTATCTAAATGAACTATTATGTGAGTAGGATGTTTTAGGAACTACTCAGTATGATAGCATATTCTTTAATTGTGATTAGTTAGACTTACAAATGATTATGGAACATACAATGTGTTGCAGCTTTGGATCATTACCCATGGAAATGTAATTCAGAAGCACAAACAATAATTATTTCCATCACTCCTTCTACCGAAACACAGCTTTCTTTAATTAGAATACTGGTAAGTGAGCACAGCAAATATAAGATTTTTTAATAGTTAATCTGATAAAGAATTAATTGAGCTTTTAACTGAAGAAGTTTAATCCTTCAATCAATGTGCATACAGATTGTGCTATCTTTTTAGGAACACCCACTAATGTAATGGACCAACATATTACTAAAGATATATTTTCCATGGTGGCAGCCAGCCTCTGGGGCCCTCAGGCCTTTCCACACCTCTCAGCAGCAGCAGGGAAGAAGAGACCCTCATAATACAGAAGAACCTCACCCTGCTGCATCTCATTCTTTCCATTGGCAGAGGTTGGCTATTGCCACAGCATATTGGGATTTAGGAGACAAATCATGAAGTTTTCCCAAATCTGATGAAGGCAGAGCATGCTGAATTGCACTCTTTAAGACACCAGAAAAACAGTTTAGGGACATCATTCTGTCTTGGAGAGCAGATGTCTAACAGAGAGTGTGAGAACCAGTGGCAAGCGTGGATGATGTCCTTCCTGGCCTGCAAGAGCTTGGCATCCTCCTTAATAATAAACCTCTTCTCTGTATGTAAGAGCCCGTTTTACTTTCATTACTGAGTCCATCAATTTTAGAATGGGCAGTAGCATCCTTTATCACTGATTTACTGCAAAGAGTTCCATTTAGTTATCCATTGTGTAAAACACTTTTTTGTGCTTCAGATGTCTCCTCATTTCATGTGTGCAAGAGTTTTACTGGAACACGAGTGCTGCTTTCAATCTAGCTGGAGAGGGGGTGGTAAAACTGCCTCTCTGAGAATGAAGGAATGGTTGAGAAGCAATGACTAGGTGCTATTTAGGAGAAACTAAAACACTGATTGAAAGTGAGACTGCACACTAACAGATATAGAACATAAATCATCAACATACATATGGAATCACCAGCACTGATGACAAAGGATTAAGGCATTTCTTGGCAGACAAACTGCCACTTGATGTAAAGGCCCATGAGCATTCATCTACCAGCTCATCTGCCAAGAAATGAGCTTCTGTCAGGACTGGTTAAATAAAGTGTACCAATAGGTTATGCTAGAAAAGCCCACACCTGTTTCCCAAGTAGATCTCCAGTGACAAGAGAAGAAACATAAGTGAAATAATATCTAGCAAAGATCCAGATGCCAGCTCCCAAGCACATCTCAATTTTTTTTCATTACTGTTAAGTGTCTGACTGCATTTTTTCTCCTGCAAAATTACAAGACAACTCAAATAATAAAACCTGTGCATTTTAAGACATGAATGCCTTTTCCATACCATCTACACTCAGCACAGGTCCATGTGAAATAAGTAGGTAAGTCTAGTTAAGACATGAAAGCGTCAGAGGAACATTGTTTCCTTATAACTGCTTTGTCAGGTACATGACCCAGCAGTACCTGCTAAAACAGCTTTAACATAATTATAAATTTTAACAAAAAATAATCATGCACAGCCATAGAATTAAAGTAATTTCAAGTGACAGGTTCAACAAGTATTTGGGAAATTTACTTATGAAAAAAATTAACTTCCTTGGATTTGTGGAGTTTCCACCAGTAATTGCTTTGGATTTAAGGAACGACAAATTCAACTTATGGTTAAAGAGTACTAACTTGTGTAATTCTGCAACAAAGTACTACTATAATCCAAAGACAGAAACAAGAATTTAAACTAGTAAGATTAAAGAGTTTTCAACTGCCAAGCTAAAACTTGAAAATATACATGTCATTTAAAATGGTACCTGTGACTCTTTTGGCCTTCTCCAAAAACATTACACAAGTAATTGCATTTAGACAAAGCTCTAAGGTGAAATTGCATCTTCATTCTCTCCAGAAACCATGACAGGTAATAGAGATTAACAGGTTATTAATGCTTTAGAGACATTCACATGTATAGGTTTACACTTGCCTTTTCTTTCTTATCATGTCTTCTCCATGTGAGTTGAAGGCTCAGGTTCACGTAGGCAAACAGAAAGTAAGAGTTTAAACGAGTTCAAGGGTATACTTGAAACCCATTTGGGAAGCAGGAAGCTGATGCACCAAATCTACCAATACCACATAGTAGAAACTCCATAATTACACACTCTAGAATGAAGCCCAGAAGATGTACTGGGTGTGATTCCCACTCAGGAGAAAACCTGAAATATCACTTAACACTTAAATGAAGCAATAGCTTTAGGACTTAGAGAAAGCAGCAGCAATAGAAGCAAGAAGACGCATTGGACTAGTCTCTATTGTACAAGCCATTTTCAAAGTTTTAAACAATGGATAAATGAAATTATTTAATTTGGATTAAAAAATATTAAAATTAAATTTAATGACTTATCTAGATGATGATATGTCAGATAAACCATCTTACTTCTTCTCCTGAAAGATAGTAAGCTGAAAGAAGTCCACCGACGAAACGAATGTTGACTTCAAATACAGAAATTTCAGCATTCTGTTGAAATAAACACAAATTTATTTCTATAGAGGTTTACTTTTACATACATACATACATACATATAAATACATATATATACACACACACATATACAGACACATACAGGTTTTAAGGCACAACAGCTGTAAATAGCAAAACACAGAAGATGTAGAGAAAGCCAGCACAAGAATTTAAAGCATTTCTTTCTCTTCTTCACTTTGACAAAATATCCTTATCCTGCTCAACTTTTTATCTCTTCTGTTGGGCTATAAGGCTTCTCTAAATCCACATATCTAAGTACTTATCATTCCTTGCAGATGATTCAGCATTTGCCCAAAAGGTGCTCTTGGATCTCATGTCCCACATTACCTCCCCTCACATCATCTCAGACAGATCAGTATTGATCAAAATGTCCTATCAAGTGTTTTCCTACTTCGGTCTAAATGCAGCTTACTGCAAGAAAGAAGGTAACACTAGAATGAGTTAATTATGTGCTCATTAAAAAAAATGGAATCATTATGTGTATTCACAAGGAAGATGATTCCCTATTACAATCATAGCCTCTTCCAAGCTGGCATGGATGAATCTTTTACCAATGACAAAGACTTGGTCCAGATAGCATCTTTCTCAAAACTCAAAGCACACTCTTTCCCTGTCTTTTGAAATTCAAGCATAAATGAGGAATCTGAGTCTCACATGCTTTTATTCTTTATTAAGGCAATTACAATTTTACCCCAACACTCACTCGAGGCATTCAGCTAAAAAGTTGGTCTAGTGAAGTTTCTTAATTTTTGCCTTTTTATGTAATACTACTTTTTAAATTTCTGTGTTTCTGCAGAAAAAGGTACCCATCAGTGTCCTAAAATTTTGGGCACATAAAAAAAGCATTTGACATTCCCATGTTCTGGGTTGCTCTTGCTTCTATTGAGTCACTTTTCCATTTTCTATTTGCAAACATACAGTATAGCTATATTTAATATAAATCAATGCATGGTGGAGCTGATGGATTTTCTTCTGAAAGGCTTGCAGGCTTTTTTCATTTAGCTAGGTTTTGTGCTTTTCCAGTTTAAGCATTCAGATGTCAGTTTACGTAGGAGGGAAGAAGTTGCTCCCTGTTTTTTATGGATTTTGAATTGCAGTAAACTGCCTTTACAGAAAAAAACAAACAAACAAACCAGCACTGGGCTACTTAACAGAAATACTACTTCATGCTTTTCAGTTTCCAGGGTGCTCTGATGCTCTGATTAAGAAAAGGTATCTAGACACATTGCAGAGTTGGTGAGTTTCCTGTAAATTGTAAAGGTACAGGCTTCAAAACACACTCTCAGGCTTGCTACAATGCTTGTTGGTTTACACTCAGGAACTTAACTTTTCTCCTCTAAAATGTATTCTGCACTTCCCCCTCTAAAAAGAGGATATGATTTCCATTCAGAATGACTCTGATTAATACATAATTAATATAGTATGTGTGTGCCTGTATAATTTTTTAATACACGTGAACACAATTCAAAGGGGCTGACAAAGTAAAGCCATCACACAGTTCTGACCCTTGAAAACTCAGACTGGCATCATGGCTTAAGACTGCAAAATTATCTTGCTGTCTTGCAGTGTTCAGGAGATAACCCTCTTACAAGTTTATTTTGAGTAATCTAGAAATCTGCAGTTTCTCCTCTCTCACTGCTCTCCTCCACTGCTCTTCTCCTACTCTTTCTAAGAGAAACAACAAAGTTTAATTTCTGCAGCTTGATTTCTGTTTCCAAAATGACTTTTTTTTCCAAATCTGTTATTTCTCTTTCCAAGTGTTCAGTCATTGTCTCACTGAATGCAGCAATAAGGCAAATGGAAACAAGTACTCATCTCAACTTCAGCATTCTTCTGCAGGCTTTTTTATTAGGTCATGTTCTACATTAAACCTGGGGAGGGGATATAAAAACATTTAAATTCTCTAGAAATCTGAACTAACTAGATGATGCATCTGTTCACCTGCTAATCAGGCTACCTGTGTAGGAACTACAGTACATGTACTTTAAATACAGAAGTCTACCTTAAAATCCAACATATAATACAGCTAGTAGAGAACTGATTTGACTCAAGAAAGGCTGTTCTGACCTGATCTGATTGAAGAAAGGATGATCAAATGAGTGAAAGGGGTGGCTTCTCTTCTGTGGAGACTGAGCTAGCTGAAACTCCTATGAATAGTATGAGAATATGAATTTGTGAACCTTCTTCAGAAGTTCAGGTCCTTTCCATTTCAATCCTGAGCCTTAGCACATGTCAAGTACCTTTCTTTGATGTGGGAGAGTTGAAGCTGTAAAGAGGTAGGTGTCAGATGAGGAAATGAGTTAATCAGATATCCCAGACACTTGTGTTTCCTTTGAGAACTGAATTAAATTACTTTTTGATTTTCAATTGCTTGAAGTAAATTGAGTGGTGTAAGACCTGAATATTTTGTCTCCAGAAGTTTACATTTTGCCTTTCTGGATTTAAATATGACCACTTAACTCACAAAACCATTGCAATCTTTCAAGGAGTGCAAAGGCCTTTTAAGGAAGGCTCAGTATGTGTGCACTGATATCTGCTTCTGGAAATCAGTTACAGACAAGAAGACTACTTGGAAATAATTTGAATAAAGGTTTTTCTGTTGTGCCACAAAGATTAATTGCACTGTAATACTGAACATGTATTGAAGGGATGATCTTTCAGGACATTTCTTGAAGGCAACCATTGTTCTAATGTCATCAGATTCCCAACAGGCCACTTGAACCTCTGAACCTTCATTTGAAATAGTTGCCTCTTACCAAAATTTTTATGCAAGCCACTGAAGCAGACAAACACTGAAACAATCATTTAATTAATGGTAGATTTGAAATGTGTATCCCTGATAGTTACTCTTAAACTCATTGTACCAGGTTAATATGATTCTCAGCACACAAATAACTGTACGTGGCAAAACAATTGAAGTTTTATAATTTCCCATCAAGAAAACATGTCTACATGTTTTTGTGAAGGAAAGTTTGTGTGAAGAAGTAGTCTGTTAAGAAAAATGAACTTGTCCTAAAAGTAGATTTCTGCTACACCAAATTTACCCTTTTTCCTGCTTTGATTTTTAAAATTTTTGTATGATATGACACATTGAAAATGCCATGCCCAGATCATTACTCTCTTTTCATATATTTAATCATCTGCATACAGTTTGCACAAATAAGTCTGTATATTTCTACTCAGCAGTAAAATTCTAAGTAAACAATATTAATTTTTATTTTGCTCTCAGATCAATCTGTATATCAATACCTTATGATTCATTTAACAGTACCAGAATATATCAGAAAAACTTTCATCTGAACTTCCCAAAATTTCTACTTGACCATCTGTAGAAGTGAGAATTATTTTTTATTTTAAATTTAGCCTTCTCCTTCAAACAGTTATTGTATCACCTACATAGCAAGTCTGAGAAGTGGCTGAATTAATTTGATTACCTCTAATGGAAATTCCGTAAGGCAAAGTGACTGGACATGCGTATTTCAAGATGACTATGATGTTCCTTTTTTAAGGTACCAAGTGTAAAAGACAGCTCTGAACAACTGGATAAACATAATTCCCAGTTTTATGGTCTTTACATTAGTACCCCAAATAGACTGTGCTCTGTATGAGAATATCTGAAACACCTTTGTTTGTACACACTTTATCTGTGTTAACATCTAAACATCAGTTTGATCTGATATTTGTAGGCTTCACTTTTAGAAAGGATTCTGAAAGTCTGTGGGTACTTGGAAAAGAGTTACATGTATTGGGAATAACATGTTTTTGTTTTAATTCCAGGGCCTTTATGTTAATTGCTAAATGTGAGTAATGTGGTCTTTCATCTTATATTTATTCAGTAATTTATGATTCACTATTTGAACCATAAATGGAATAGTCCAACTACTATACAAGATCCAGAGAAACTGTGACTTCTGATCAGTGTACTTGAGAAAAAACAGAAAACAAAAAGCAATGTATGAATCCAATATGTGGTGCAAGAGCAAAGCTGTGACGAGTTTCAGGAATTTTATCTGGTTTCCTTGGTTATTTTCTAAAGATGAAATTATTTTGATATAGACATACAACATCCTTTACATTGCTGGCTGGACACATAACATCAAAGTTATGTTAAAATTGCTTTTTAAGTAGAAGAAAACCCATAGCTCAGAAACACTCAAGATGCTGGAGAAAATTAGAGATATAACTAGGAAACCTATTGTACTAACTCCTTTTAAAGAAAGGGACAGTGCAAGACACACCTTCAAAAAGGAACAAATATAACCAAATGGGGAGGGGGCAGGCAGAATAAAGTGCCAAGTGTTACTCTGCATTTCTATTTTATTTGCAAATCTATGACAGGGCTAATTTGATATCAGCTGCATCTCACCACTCAACTTCCCTCACCGTTCCCTCAAACCAGAGGATTAAGACTGCAACTGGTAAACTACTACTGAGGCTTCAAACAGCTGGTACATTGAATTTAATATTGAAAACATTGTTCAGACAACAAACTACTGTCAACTGGGCTCTCCTGAAGGCCTTTTCCCATTGAACTCCTCCAGCTTCCCAAAATCAGTATTCATATTCTTCTGAATCATTTCCTAATGCATCTCATTCCTCATAATCTTCCTCTCCACAATTCACAAACCAAGGCCAAAACAATTTCCATCAGTATTTTCTCATGGGAAGTCACCCTCCCTTGTGAACACAACATTTGAAACACAACACTATTTTATTTGTCCACCTGGCACTCACCAGCAGCACTGGTTACATGTTCTGCCATTCAAAATTCAGCTGGAGAAAATACTCTGTGCTCTTTACACAGATGAATGTATTCCCAATGAACAAATCACCTTAATTTACATTTGATAAAGAGCTTACTCTCATAGTTTTTATAAAGATAACAAAAAATAATGTCACAAATCCTAACATATCATTTGTTTATGTCTTCTCTATTGCAAAGATTCCTTCCAAAACTTTATTTCCTTTGGTTCTCCTGTTCTTGTATCATCAAGAGTGTATAGAACTTCAGCCACCTCATCTGCATTTCCATCTATTGCTCCTGTGTAGAAGGAATATAGCAACTCCCCCCACACACACACCATGGCAAGCAGCCCATACCCTGCAGTTTAACAGGCTCTGCAAGAGAACACCAGGGAGCCTGTACTGAACAATGCTGAATAATGTATATAATTCTAGACTAAAAAGTGGACACAAAGGGCCCACATTTCCTGTGAAATGAGATGAACTTGTAATTATTATTACTATTAAAAAATAATATTCCCCTGTTGAAGCACAAAGGTTGGGAGCAGCAACAAATCCTACCATTTTCAAGCAGCCCTGGAATTACGATAGAATCACAGATAGTACTACAATAGCTCACTTTCAACTATTGCAATTAAACAAGATTTTAATTACCTGCAATTGTGGGAGAAAAAAGTTTCATTCATTTTCCACAAATGAAAGTTACTGGCAGCTTGCTAAAATATTCATCTCCCAAAGACATGGGAAATAATCTTAGCAACCTTTTTATCACAAGTGTAAAAGCCTGGTTATTGCATAATATATTATTTAACCTTGCTAAAGTTGCTGCATGGCAAACTGCAAGATCTTCAACAGGCACAAAAAATAAAGTGCTACTGAAGGTATTAATAAACTCTAGCAGCAAAAGAACTGTGTTTAGTAATGAATTTGCAGGATCTCCTTTTAGCCCATCAAAATTGGTTCTTACACATAATTAAAACAAAATCAAGTCACTTTGAAGTCTGGCATTTAGAGTGTACTAATAAGTTATGTGGCAAACTAGTAATCAAATAGTCCCACAAACTAAAGAACCATTTTCACCTGCTGGCTTTCTTAAGATTTCTTTCTGACCCATGACTTTTTTTTTTTTTTTTTTTTTCAAATGGGAAAGCTGTTCCAAATAATTGTATTAGGAGACTTTCTGATTTTTTCACTTGAACAGGAAAAATACCAAGAATAAAGAGCCAAAAAACTATAATGTTCTAAGTTAGAACATTAGGTTGTGGACTGTAAAATACAAGTTAATCATAATACCTACAGTTTGAGAATAGTAGGATTTAGATTTGTAAATGCTGAAGTTTGAAATAAGCAAAGTGAAGTCTGAAAGTTTGTCCTGTTACTGACTGCCACACCACAGATACAACTGAGTCAATGATAAATGCTGGAAGCCTTATTTATGCAAATAATATTTGCTATTCTGGGACCTTGAAAAGGGGGTATGCTAGTCTATACAGGACAATAGAAAAAAACCCCATAACTTCAAGTTTCTCCACTTTCACCAGTTCTTTTCCAGTTCTCAAATACCAGGCATATCACTCACAAAACTTCTAGGTTGCATGAAGCTGCTGACCAAACCTCTTTGAAAGACACTCGGATTTGCTGAGCTAAGCACAAAGATGAAAGTCAGAGGTAGGTAAGTTAGCCTTCAAGCTTCAAGAGTGGCATATAAAATCAGATACAGTGACTGACCAATACTTAAGAGTATTGGTAGGACACAAGATAGAGGGCACCCTCACCTTCTGCCTCATTTCCTTCTCTTTATGCAGACCAAGGACTGCTCCCAGTAGGCAGGGCAGGCAAGACTGCCCTTTTGCACAGAAGGAGTTTAGCGGGGCTGAGGAATAGGGGGATGGATCACTTGGTCACTCCTCCTAAAGATACTGGGGTTTGTTTGGGCGTGGATGCAGAGCACCATTTATTCCAATACTCAACAACTCCCAAACCCTCACTGCTGTACCATGTGGCTCAGCTCCTGCACCACTACTCCTGCACCTAACTCCTTCATTTGCCTCATCAAGATCCCTTTTCCTCTCTCTCTCTTCCCAAGCATGTATTCAGTGTTATTTGGCTCTTGGACTGCAGAGACTGACAGCTTTTTCCTCCCCAGTGTGAAGCAGAAGTGGGGTGCTGCTACAGAAACTCCTTCAGAAAGCTCTGTGTGTGTGCGTGTGCAGCTTCTGAAACAAATAAGAAAAAATAAGATCAGAGGAGCAGACAGCATGCATAGTTGTAGCTAGGAAACAGCTGAGCTCCCTAAAAATCCCATAAAAGACAAGTTCCCTTTTCCTGCCTTGTAACCTGCTGATACAGAGCCCAGCCCAGCTGCTGCAGCCTTGGGCTGTGCACTGTGCAGCAGCCTGTGTGGGGAGGTCAGAACAAAGCCTTGGCTATAATAATTAGAAGAGCAAAGATGAATCCCCCAGAGAGATGAAGTGATTTAACAGTGAACAGAGCACATTTCCATCGTGCTACTAAAGCTAAGACCATGGATTTAGCCACTGCAAATGTCATCTCTTTCCAAAAGTACGTCTACATCTCTTATAATATTGACAGAATCATAAAATGCAACATAATTCCTGATGGAATGGCTCAGTTTAGCTCAAACTTCTGCAAGGTTTCAAATTTAAAAAAAAAAAGTCAGCAGTTGTGACATAAAAAAGCTCCAAGCATTGCAATGTGGATATCTCAGTTATAAAATCACAGGGCTACCAGCTGTAGCTGTAATGAAAATAGCCTGTGTTATACTCCAAAAGGGAAAGCTTCTGAGCATACCCACTGACAAGCTTACTAAAATGCAAAAGTTTGCCAACAAAGGTGCTGCTGACTTAACTAGAGTTTTCCCTCAAAATCAAAAACTATCTTCAGAAAGGTAAAGAAGAGCAACCCTGACATCTAATTCATTGAACCGCGAGATTGAAATATAATGCATAAAGAGACGTTGCCATTTCCCATTAAGTCATCTTTATTCCATAAATCCTTTCATGTGAATAAACTAGTGCCTACTTTACAAAGTGACAACAGGCAACTTTTTGATCAGGTGTTGAGAGTGGTGTGAGACTGGCCAAATAGTTTGGTGAATATCTTCTGGAGTTTGTAAAATTTTCCTATATCCAGCTGCATTGAGAGAGAACATAAGGAGTAAAAATTCTGCTACAGAATACAGTCACAGCAATTTTTGTAAAGAACATCTTAAAGAAAATTAAATATTAGAAAGACATGGTTCTAAGAATAAATGAAGAGAAAAACGTATTCTACTTATGGAAATAAAGGAGAAATATGCTGATTAAGCAGTCCCTGCCCAGGAAATTATCAGAAACATCAAAGACAAGTTTATACTACTCAGAAGAAATAACTCTTAAGGATATGTGAGTCAGTTATTCCAAATAAATCACTTTCGTGGGACAAAGGTTTCTAAAACAGAAGCAAGTAATAGTGTACATAACATTTTTGCAGAATATGTCACGTAAGGTCTGATACATGATAAATGCTTAAACATAAAAGAGAATTGCTGTTCTTTAAACTGTAAGATATAAATACAAAATGGCATTTGAATCTAAAATCTATACTTAAAGTGGAAAACTAAACAAAAGTGCAAGTTGAGTAGCTTCCAACAATCCAGCCATTAAACAAACGGACATCCATTATTAAATCTGGCACCGCAGTTATTTATTTTAATTTCCTTGTTCCAGTTTGGGAAAATTCATCTACTCACTGCTGATGCCAATGTAAAATTCAATTACATATGATTATGTGTTGTAGTTAACATATTCCGTAAGTCCAATCTCATATTGTTATATCTATCATATTCCATGGTTGTATTTAACATATTCCATAAGTCCATATTAGATAAGTCCCAAGTTGTTATATTAAGCATATTTCATTAGTCCTGTACCTCTTATTGTTGTCTTGTGGGCAGATCTTCACAGCACAGGAACAAGATCTTCCTTAGTCAGAGCTCCATCATGGTTCTGCCTGACTGTTGTTACCTTGACAAACCACAGCTGCAGCCCAATGAAGAACATCGCAGCTGCAGCCCATCAAGGATAACTAGGACTTATCAGAAAGATATTTAAGTACAGGTATATATAATATGTATTTAATACCTCCTCCATTCATAATACAAATATTCAGGGCCTCCTACAATTATGAAGTATTATGAAAATAATTTTGTGAGGTGTTGAACTCCAGGCTGCTGTTTACAGGAATATCAGTAACAATATACTGTTAGTGACGCACGTCAGTGTTATCTGTGAAGCTGCTTTGGTAAACCAGCTTGACTCCTGCATTGAACAACTAATGGAATATGAAATTTCTGACATTTTCTTAGCTTATAAGCATTACTGAGGAAAAAACAGGTGCATTAAAGAGAGGAAATGTAGGCAATATCATCTAAAAGTTTCCAGTACCAAATATATCAAGATATATGTAAATCCAAATGTTTTCATGTAAATAATGTAAATCACTCTACAAAGTTTTACAATGTTCCTCCAGGTAGAGCTCAGCTCATCCTATTAAGTGGAGTTCTTTATTTTCTGTTGTCTTATCCTGGTTTTTAAACATCTTGATAATACCAAGCTAATATGACAGGAATTTAGTATTACAAAAATACCTTTAGAGAAAAAAATTCTTATGCACAAAATAAAATTAGTATGTCATTCAGGCTTCTGACACTACACAGGAGCACTGTTTAATATCCTCTATTTACATTGTAAATGTAAATATAAATGCATAATAAATTACTGCTTATATAAACTATGCTAGATCCACTCTTATTAACTCCTTCTTAAAAGGATAATTAATTTTCAAGCATGGAAGAGACCCTAATTAAACCTGACTTTTGCATAACTTATTAGAAAGAGTACTTTGTTTTCAGAAAGTGTTTCTAACATTAAGCATGTCAACTACAAGAGCTTTCAAGTGCTCAGTGTACTGTGCTTACTTTATTACACTGATCAGAGGTGCTTCATCAGCTCTCTGCACCCAATAAATCCTCTGGCCCAAAAAAAAAAAAAAGGAAAAACAAAAGAAAAAATACCAAACTCAGGACTTTGCCATTTAATTGAAGAGGTTCCTACTTGTTCAAGGCCTTTCTAGAATAAAAATTTAATAATGAACTTTGCCCTCAGCTGCACATTTGCCACTTAATAGGGTGATTTGTACGTGCAGCTGTGGGGACCTGATGCTTCCTAAGATTAAAGCAGTTCAGTTGTTCCAATAGTTCAGCCTAACTCATGATATTCAACTTTACTGGAGTAGACACAGTAACCTAAGTAGTATGTATAACATGTACCTTCCAATAAACACAACTAAAAAAGATTTCATAAAGGGAAAACGTAAAAGGTTTGCATAATGAAAAAATTAGTGCTTGAAGGGTTCCAATTCTTCTATCCAGAAAAGCTGAAAAAGCTGGTTTTTTTACTTTATAATGGCAAATACTCTATTTCCTTTTTCCTTCCTCCAGTCGAGCTCATTGCCTTCCATCTACCTAAATCTCTTTGATTGAAAAAGAGCATATAAGCAGAGCAGTAGATTTCCTATCTTCCAGCTTCCTGCTTTATCTATCAATAATCTAAATTCTTTAGCCTTGCATTATGCTTGTAATATCAAAACCCCAGTCCTCAGTTGGCCCCTGGAGACTAAACAGAGCATTAAAAGTTAATCAGCAATGCTCCTTACCACATTGAAATCCAAGTTTTTTTCAACCCACTCCTTGGCTTCCTTGAACTCCTCTTTCATTTCCATGATGTATAGTGTATCAAGGGCATCCACGATTGTTGCTCCTTGTATGTTACCTGAAATACATGAAGAGCCAGTGATTTACTTTCCAACAGAAGACTTTTCAGTTAGATCTAATTAATTTAAATTAATTCTAATTTCAAAATCCAATTTCAATTAATCCAATTAAAAACTGGGTGCATAAGCATTCAAGTGGTAACTAGTAATTCACAGCCCTTACTTCGATTCCCATGCCACAACACAACATCATAATATTTAAGTATTTCTTCCACTAATGAACTTTTGAAGAGCTGCTCTAATGCACTGTATATTCAGCCACATTTTTGCATTTTAAACCACTGACAGAATAGTTCACTGTAAAATGACACAAAACCCAGTAAATCTTGGTAATTGAGAAATTTCTGCTTCTTCCAATTTGGAATGAAAACAATCAGCTGCTTTTTTGTTTTTACACTCAAAAATATATATAAAGCTTTAAGAAGCTGGTGAGTACTGATCCCACCTTAGTTAGGAAAGCCCTTTAAGAAGTACAGTCTGACGAGATAGCACTGGGGGAGGCAAAGGCAAACTTGCATGCATGGATTGTCAGCTCAGGAAGGGCTGCAGGGCACTGGTTTTCAGAGCAAGGCACTGGTGGCCTGCAAAAATGGCACCCTTCTACCTCTGATACAGAGATGGGTAAGAGCTAGCCTTGACCTAGCACTGCAAGATGAAATGCCATCAGTATGTTGGCTTTGGAATGGATTAAATGTTCATCATCCTGTCCTGAAAGGTTAATGTGGATGGTGGGGTTCAAGAAAACAGTCACTCAAAACACTTTTCCATGCTTACTCCAAATTTACCTTGACCTTTTCAAAATACCATTTTTGTCAAGGAAGAGTTTCAATTCCTATTTATGGGATAATGTCAAAAATTCAATTTTGACCACTCTACTAAGATTTTCATTTCCTAACTTGGCTCCCGCAGTTTTCATAATGAAAGGAAGACCACTGTTATATTTTAGGGAAGGCTTTGATACAGAAGGAAACATTCAGAATTAGAAAATAATTTAGGTTGCAATCAACAGAGAAAGTCATTATGCCCAATCCCTGTCTCCCTCAGCAGGGCTAATGAGTCAGGTGAATAGCTGACTACTCATTCTGGAATTGATTGTGCCATGGGAATAACAAGATAGTAGCTACAACTAATTAAGGAACTTGATTATTCTCTTGTCTCTGAAATACCTGATGAAAAAGTAAACTTAATTTTACAAACTAATCAAATATCAGAATTCAATTTTTCATATTTAAGAAAGAAAGCTACTCTATCAGTCAATTCTTGTGTTCACTGCCATCATGGGTTTCTGCTTCCATATGAAACAGAGATGTGACTGGAGAGCTCTATATGGCAGGATTGACGTAATTTCCCTAAATTCAGGTTCCAGGTAGAAACTAATTTTCCATTTCCACCTTCTTAAACAAAATAATATTTGAGGTTGTTACAACAGTTATTTGGTACATTTAACAGAATGAGATACTTTCTCTATTTTAGCAGCTGTTTGTACCACCCATTTTTGGAATGTCACTTTCCTACTCTGAAGGAAGGAATCTCTACATTTTCCCCCAGATATTCCACTAATAAAACTGCAGCCTGCTTTGGTAAGAAAAACATAATATCCTCCAAGAGCTTATTTGGAACTTGGCTGCCCTTCTCTAATATTAAAGGAAAAGTATTCCTTTAAACTTGGCTAAGCAACTTATATTTTTCCTGAGCTTATGAGAAAGTGAGAGTGGAAAACTGCTGGAGGACATCTGCTCAAGATCACTACTGCAAAAGCTCTGGAGATGTCTGGTAACTCCATACAACAAAAGCAATTCCTAGTGAACCTTTACAACTGAGCTCTACTTACAGAAAAACCATCTATAACCTGATTTGCTTCAGTGGATTGTGATAGGCTCACCATGCAAAGACATTCTTTGTGATAATCCTCTTGTAATACAACTAACACCACCACTAAACAGTTAAGCTTTCAATTTAAAGGATTAGTACTTGAGCTGCAACCCACTACTAAGTCAGAAGAAAAAGAGGAGAAAATAAGGAGAAAACTTATTGAGAAATCACCCTTGGAGTCACCTACTCAATATGATTTTTTTCCCCTGAATCTGGCATATGTGGCCTGCTTAGAGCACAGATTGAAAAAAATGATAGAATCGCAAGCAGATCTTACTTTATTTGAAATTATTTCTGCTAATATTCTGAATGCTCCAGAAAATGGAATAAAACAATTAGTGTGACACTTAGTCGAGTTTGTCTCAAACAGCTGTGCTTCCAAGTTCTTGATAAAAGACAAAAGAACAGAGAAAAGAGTCAGTTTAGAGGCCAGAATTATGACTTGTGAACAACTGCAGTTTGTGCTAAGTCAGCCAACAGAGTAACTTAAACTTGAGAGTAGTATGGAAATTGTGATGCTGAACAGCTCATTAATAACCAGTCAGACAAACCAGTGGTGGGGCTGGGGGAAGGAGTGCAAAGAAATTAAATGAACATTCCTTATTATGGGATAATACCAAACGTTTCACAGGCCTATATAAGCTACGCTTCTCAAAGCACAGCACATAAATTATTAAATGTGGTTATCACTGTTGTTTGTTCCTACACAACATTCCCAAGGAATTACACAGCAGTCATGGTCTACAAGAAGCAAAGATTATTGCTAGGCAATTACAGTACACACTTATGACACAGAATATTTGGACAAGAGGACTGTTTTCCTATACACCTATAGTACTGCTCCAAATTTGACTAACTCTGTGTTACAGAGTGTGAGCCAAGTTGCAGTCACAGTGGTAGAGTTTCAGAGTTGCCCTAGGCAGGAGGAAGATACCACAAAAAATACTTCGATAAAATTCATAGACCTCAGGTAAATACAGATATATTTTGCAGATAACTAAATATATATATACTCAAAGTAGAGAAAATGAACTTGAAACTCATAAAACATAAGTCAAAGGAAGTAATTTTGATGATAAAAAAGATAATTAGATGTACAAGCCTACCAAAATGAAGAATTATTAGTGTCTACCAAAACCTCCAGACCATGTACTCACATATGCTCCATTTTACTTCTGTTGTTAACCCTTTACTTTTATCACTCCTCTTTACTGACAGCATCATTTACTCCAAAGGGTTAATAGAGAACATACAAAATAGCCTCCCATTAACTGAAAAGAATGCAAAAGAAATAAGTCAACACGAAATTTTCAGTAGACTATCAAGAAACACCGACAGAACTTCCTTTCTAATTTAACACTTAAAATCTTAAGCAATGATCTGGAAAAAAAACCTAAAAAAGAGCATATTGCTAACAAGATTTGTGGACTATTAACCACAACAGCTTATTAAAAGCACAGGTAGCCTGTATCTCCTCTGGGTAATGCACAGTCAGCCCATTTAAACTGCATGCTTTTTAATATCCAACAGTGCCAGTGTATGTGCGTGCAAATAAAAGAAGAGATTACATTAGAGAATGCAGTAGCACCTCAGGACTGGGCGGCAAGAGCAGAATAAGAAGAGTGATCAGAGGATGAGTAACTTTGTATGAGTTTCCAGGATGCCACTGCAGGGAGAACTGCTCTGGATGTGAGTGACAACCTTTTTAGCAGAGCTCTGTGACTGAGCTTATATGGCCATATGGTTTAAGAACCACACCTGGCTTATGGCCAAACCCTTTGGAGCATGTGCCAAAATAAGTTCTCACTTGTCTAGCTCAGGCTTTTAGATATGGCCAGAAATAGAATACTTCAGAATCAATGCATGTTGGTGCACTTAATAGTTCAAAATTTCCTCCCATCCTTTGGACACCAAGTTGGCATTTGAGAATACATACAGGTTTGACTAAAGTAACATTTTGATTTGTGCTGGAGGTTTCTTGGAGCATTGCTTCAAAAGCTGACTCATATCTTAGAACAGTGTTTTCCTTTATTTAAAGTTCACTGAAAAGGTTCCTATGCAATATCATTAGCAATTTAAAGTGTCAAGAGTGATTAATTATTAAAGTGTGCTATGCCAAAACATGAAACTCTCGACTCAAGTACTGGCAAACCCTCAGAAATATTAACACTTTTAATTTCAGTGACTATTCACACCAGGTAAGAGAGTCGAAAGAAAAATTAATTCAATTTTTAACAGATCTAGTTTTTCATATGTGTAACATTAAACAATATAGTGATATTTCTAGAATGCTCTTCCAAATCTCCAGTATTTTATACATCTCTGCATTTTAGAGCCAGCTCTGGTGTCTTTGAATTTGATAAAGTTTAAATATTTTTTCCTTCATTGCTTATCTCTGTGCTCCCTGCAGAAGCCTTTGGCATCCACCACGCTTCTGGCACCGTGCAGCTCAGCTACATGTTTTGTTATGAACCACCTTCTTTTGTCTGAACCTGCTGCCTAGTAATTTGCTATCTCCACCCCTTCCTTACAAAGGATATCACTCCCCACAAGGAACAATAAATCCTTGTTCATCCCATCTATGCCACTTTTTATGGACCCCCACGTACTGTTCTGGAAAGCTGTCAAGCTTTATACTTACTGTGAGCTCAAGCCTGCCCATTCTGTGCATTAACTCAGAACTATATTCCTGCTTCACTAAGAGCCAGTTTAAATTAGAAACATTTTCTATTTCCAAGTGCAATTATCGCCTGTTGGGAAATCCTTCTGGGTTTGTGGAACTGTTTGCAGTTTGCCATTGTCAAAGCTACCCCAAATAACTTATTTGCACTGCCAAATTTCACTCTGGTCATTTGATTTTTCAGCGTTGGGATGAGTAATTTGATTGTGGCCTCAGCAGTAACAGATTCCTGTGAGAGGCCAGTAAGAGGCCTGAAAAATGTTTTTTAGAAATCTAGTATGACAATACACTTGTCATTGTTGACCTTCTCTCAAAAATGCTGTGTTGAGTAATTCATCCACATTTCTGCTAATGTTATTCTTTACACGAGTTAATTTAGTTGAGATAGATGTCAGGCTTGCTTCCACCACATACCAAAACACAAAATTTCAAGGAATACAGCAGGAAGAGAGAAGACAAACAAGATTGAGGTGAGGGCAAGATTTTGAGTCCTTTCAATTTAAATTAATATATTGTTTAAACACATGCACAATTAATTGCCTAGGCTATATTAATAGACTTAGAGTTTGAAAAGACACATTGCTATACACTGTCAAGACAGTTTTGGATATAAATTTTGGAAGGCTTTAAAATATTCATACACCTCAACACTCCATAAAAGAAACTACAAAAACAGTTCAAAGTGGGAGGAGCAGGATCTTACTAAATTATAGTACTTTGGGGTTTGCACATTGTGAGTATTTATTAAATGCCTCCCTTTTTGCCTCCAGAAAAGGTCCCTTTTCACTTGCAGAGATTAATTATACTATGCCTACAAGTTATAATATCAAACTGGCAATACTGCACATGAAACACAGCTTCAGATAATTAAAAAAGCCCTTTAGTTACAGTCATTTAAGTGCAGCAAACACTTCTAGAAAGAGTTCTCTGCTAGTGCAGCAACACTCATTAGTTTTAAAATTAGTTCAGAAGGTTTAGAGAGGAATAGCTTCTAGTTTGAGGGGCTGGCAGTAGAGTGCTATGAAAAAAAAACCAAAATTGTGATTTTGTCACTTTTGCAATAGGAAGGTAGATTAATAAATCTCTGCTTTAGCTAACCTTGTTAATGGTAACCTGAAACATAAAGGTTAAAGAATTAAAAAGTAACAGCACTTTCTCATGGCCTACTTTCTACTAGGAATAGTCAGAGAAGAATTAGTAATCATGGAAGAAATCATACCAGGAGATATGCCCTGTTTTGCTAATGGACAAATATGGTGCAAACAGATATTGAACTATTCCAATTTATTTGATTAATCTAGAAACAGTTGTACACTTCATGTAATTAAACCAGTAAGAGTACTTCTGTCTTTTCAAATAGTTGCTACAACACGATAAAACCTAACATGGCAAGTACAAAGGAAATAAAAACATTGCACAGAAGTGCTGAAGACATTGCCATGTCAGAGGCATGTATGTGGCACTGGCTTCAAGGAGAAATCTTTCAGTGTTTCTCTAAAGTACATTATTCTTGGTGTGCACATGTGAGAGAAAGCACCTTCTGCTCATAACAGAAATATATCTACAGTCTGCCAGTCTAAAGACTTTCTCAGCTTATCACATACACCCTTACACACACACTGCCTGCAGAATACCAGCACGACCAAGGCAGTTCCTTGACTTCACAATTTGTTTTCGTGGCCTGAGTTTAGGACAAAAAAAGTAATTTCCAAATTCAGCAAGAAGTCTTCAGTTACAGATTAGCTCTACTACTAGTAATTTAGCACTAGTACAACGTGCTAAAGCAGGGATCTTTTCCTTCCCCCAAAATTAAAACCACCAGCTGTCCCTACCCTTTCTCATATCAACACCCCAATGGCCATTTTCCTCCTCTAGCTCTGGTATAGTGCCTGTATTTCATGATGTTATTTCCTAAGCCACATCCATGTGTAATTACACCTCTCAAAAGCCATCTTATTTTTGTCCTTCTGAGAAACACAGCATGACAGCTATGACTTGCCTTCAAGACACAGCAGTCATTATAATCTACCTGCAAAATGGAGATTGAAAGAAGCCATGCATTTATACTTCCAAAAAAAAAGCTTAGAAGCAGTATAATTTGAAAACAACTCTCCCCTTCTGTGTCCGGAGAGCTGTACTGTGACTTTTACAACCTAAAGCACCACACAGCACTGGACTCTTCTGTTCCTCACAGTGAGATATAAAAGCATCCCATAGCAGCCACTCCCAGTATTTGCAAAGCAATGTAAATGCAGCAATTAATTCAAAGGAGGAGAAGTGTGTCGTTAGGCATCAAACAGTGCCTAATGAAATGTGCTGTGTTTTATTGATACCAAGATGATTCCAAACTTGCATTTTTAAAACAATTGAGACCTGGCAGCAAGAAGAAAAGAGAGTCTTGGCAAATTGGAGATAGCTACGATGGATGACAGTGAACTGAAGGTCTTACTTGATTTCTGAAGGTTGGGAGGAAATTCACAGGACGCAGAGCTGAAGGTAACCTATTCTCCACTAATTACCTTAAATTAGTCAACCATTTCCAAATTTTAAAAATCTTTTTTTAAAATAAGAAACAAGGAAGATAAGGAAACTTGTCTGTTCTTTCATGAAGGAAAGAAACCCAACACACAAACAGATCATCCTTTTACTGTTTTATGAAAAAGGTGGCATTTGTTGAATTCAATCATGAAGGTACAGATCAGATCTAATAAATCAGAGGACACTTACAGAAACAAGATTTTGTTTGTAAAGAAGCAAAGGTAGATATGGATTTGGGCAAGGGCAACTTGTGAGGCAGACCTGCTTGTAGATATGCTGCTCTTTGGTATTCTGTAAAGCAATTCAGCAGAAAGGGACCTAATGGTTATTTTGATTTGCACCAAGATCAATAAGACTGAATGAATTTCTAAGGAAAACTCCTCAGCAATAAGATCATATACCAGATGACCACGATGACAAACTGATCTGCATTTAGACTGACTCTGCCTCTTACTCCTTGAAATACAGTTTTATTTTTCAATTCAACACTTGTCCTGTTTCACAGAGAATTGTGCCTGAAGTGACTTAAACTTATGCAACATCCAAAGAACTCCTGCTTAAGAATTTCACAAGTCAATACATCTACAGCTTTTTCTGCAAATCCATGCAATATTATCATTAACTCAAACCTTAGAAATGTTTATACCACTTCTGATTTTAAAGGAAACTACATTAAGTGTTCTAATTTTCAAAAATTTTGTGACATTTTGTTGTACTGCAAGAAAACAGAATTCCAATAAATTGTTCCTCAAACATATTAAATCACACAACTATCATTCTCCTGAAGACAACAAATAATTTTCATTTTTAGAGAAGAGAAACAAACAAACATGATGACTCAGCCTTGAAGTTAAACTACTCTGGTTTCAAGAACTCAAAAAGAAGTCCAATAACTAACTAGATAATAATTACTTATTAACATTTTTTATATTACCTTGGTGTAGCCAAGCAGTGCAGCAAGATCAAAGTAGATGTTGTATTTTCCAACTTATTTCTGAAATCACAACTGCTGTCTCTAAGCAACCTCCAAATATAGTTGGGGATTTGATAAGTACTCTATTTAGGCTGTTTTAGGAAATGTTTCCACTTCAAGCTATCTTTTGCAAACATTCAACAAAGTAAGTTCCTGTTAAAATCAAAATAATGTATTGATTTTGTCTCAGCTATAGAAATTAGTCATTTTTTCAGCTTTCTCTTTGGCAAACAAGCTATTTGAATAGAAAAATTGGTGTCAAACAGTTTAATTCTTCATTTTTCTGCAAAACTGAAGATAATGACAGTTCATAGGACTGTATTTATGCTTCCTCAGAATGTTGCTTCTCTTCAGCCACAAGTCCCACTTGGACACCACTTGCCTCATTACACCAGATTTCTACAGTGTGCCTCTCCTTCTAGAACTTTTCAGTCCCGTATTTGTTCTACACCGATAACAACTGGGTCTTTATTTAACATCTCCTGTACAATAGTTAGAGGTGCAAACAACAGTTATATTAATGAAAAAGAAAGCCTGATAAGGGAGTCTGGTAAAAATTAACAAATACGTATAAGAAATGGAAATAAATTCCTAAGAACTGCACACAGCTTTAGCTACCTTCATGAGTGTAGAGAGTATTGTTTGTTCCTTGTATAGGATTTCTCCTCTTCTCCACCCCCTCCCCCTTAGTTCCCTGCTTATTGAATGTGGCATCAATGATTTCCATAGTAAATGTTTAAGACAGGACAGTATTTATTGCAGCAAAACTGTATTTTTATCATGCAGCAATGCCATGCTCCATTTATTCTCATTCAGACACTAATGTATAGAAGTCACAGAAAGCACCTACATTTACTGTTACTTTTTACACATAACAGAAGCAAGAAACCTCATGCTGTATGACAGGGAGCAGCAAGAAAACATGTTTATCACTTATAAGCTTTTCAGCTGATTTACTGTTCTATGCTAACGTCACTAAGCACAAAAATACACTGTACTCACCAAATAAATTGCTCGAATGTCCTTGCTTAGATATGGGTTTCAGTTCATTTAATCCCCATGCGTAACGCTTATAATTATCCCAGGCATGCTTCATCATCTGTAGGGAAACCAAAGCAGGATTATGATGTTGATTTAGGCTGTCAAACAGTTTAATTCTTCATTTTTCTGCAAAACTGAAGATAATGACAGTTCATAGGACTGTATTTATGCTTCCTCAGAATGTTGCTTCTCTTCAGCCACAAGTCCCACTTGCACACCACTTGCCTCATTACACCAGATTTCTACAGTGTGCCTCTCCTTCTAGAACTTTTCAGTCCCGTATTTGTTCTACACTGATAACAACTGGGTCTTTATTTAACATCTCCTGTACAATAGTTAGAGGTGCAAACAACAGTTATATTAATGAAAAAGAAAGCCTGATAAGGGAGTCTGGTAAAAATTAACAAATACGTATAAGAAATGGAAATAAATTCCTAAGAACTGCACACAGCTTTAGCTACCTTCATGAGTGTAGAGAGTATTGTTTGTTCCTTGTATAGGATTTCTCCTCTTCTCCACCCCCTCCCCCTTAGTTCCCTGCTTATTGAATGCGGCATCAATGATTTCCATAGTAAATGTTTAAGACAGGACAGTATTTATTGCAGCAAAACTGTATTTTTATCATGCAGCAATGCCATGCTCCATTTATTCTCATTCAGACACTAATGTATAGAAGTCACAGAAAGCACCTACATTTACTGTTACTTTTTACACATAACAGAAGCAAGAAACCTCATGCTGTATGACAGGGAGCAGCAAGAAAACATGTTTATCACTTATAAGCTTTTCAGCTGATTTACTGTTCTATGCTAACGTCACTAAGCACAAAAATACACTGTACTCACCAAATAAATTGCTCGAATGTCCTTGCTTAGATATGGGTTTCAGTTCATTTAATCCCCATGCGTAACGCTTATAATTATCCCAGGCATGCTTCATCATCTGTAGGGAAACCAAAGCAGGATTATGATGTTGATTTAGCAAGAAGCCACAGCAAACACCAACTTAAGAATATTCTCAATATTAAAAATATTTAATACAATTCTTAACCAAATTCCTGCTGTATGCATTAGATCTATGAAATTTTCAATAAAGAATAACAGTGGCACTGTTTTCCAGGTGGCAGTGGGATGGCTGCTGTAAGACTTACATGACTACCCTCTCCACTTTTGTTACCTGCAAGCTTATGGTTAAGACACAGTCAAAAAGAATAACTTTTAGGAAGGGAATTCATTGTGTCATATATCAATTCAATTGAGACTTTATTTTCCTTAAGCAGACATCTCAGAAACTGAGGGAAGTACCATTTTTAAAGAAGGTTTTCCCCCTAGAACCTTTAGATTCTTTAAGGTGAACATAAAGCTTACAGTAGTTTTCAGAGATCTGCTTGCATAAAACTAGCTGGTTCAAACTCAGCACAGCTAGTAACAATAGAAGGATGGTAAAGTGGGCAGGCAGAACACCTAGAAAATGTTTTGAGTTTTTTTTACAATACAATCTTTTACGACTATACATGGATTTGTAGCTACTTTCACATATCATTTTGCACAAAGAGATGAAAACTTTTACAACTGAACATATCACCCCCAAATCACATTTTGCACAGGAAGAGGTGCACCACAGATAAATACTGCTTTGGGAAACAGCCTTGCAGAGCCCAGCACAGCAGTGCTGTGGTAAGAGGAGGGGGCATCCACACAGAAGCCAGGGGAGTGGGTTGACTCAGGAAAGGCTCACACTCTCCACCACCATCACAGGCATATCTGGTGTGATCTGTCCTTTTTCAGAGTGGTCCAGGTGCATGTCCAGGAGCCCACGTGCCCCTCCCCAAACATGTGGCGAGAAGAATGCGCACAGCTCTGCCGGCCTGGTGACAAACCCCTGCCACTCCAGCAGGTCCAACACCCCCCCTTGGCAACCACCAGTTTTAGCACCTGCTCAGGAATAGTCTTCTTTAAAGGTCACCACAAGCAGCACTACTTTATGTAACAGAAAGAAAGATTTTGCCACCTTGCTGTTCTTCCTCCCTCTTCCACAAGGCAGAGTAATGCTGGGAATGCCAGAGGTCATCTTCTAGACAAAAAGTGACAATTTCAGACCTTTTCAGAGATGCTGCTTCAGGCTGTCAGATGACAACACTGCTCTGTCCTTGCTTTTGGATCTCTTCTTGAGGCCTTGTGTGTCAAGGATAATTTTGTTAAATAACAGTTATAATCCTAAATTTAAAAGCAGCAGCCTTGGGACATGCTGATAATAGTAATCCTGCACTTTCTCCTTTCCTCTTTCCTTTGCTCAAATCTCAGAGAAGTTATGTCAATTAAATTCTGCATTAAGGCATACTATTACAAATGACAACAGATTTTCTAAGAATACTGCCATGCTCACGATAATAAACATTTCTCCACTATTTATGGGAGAAAAAATGCACACCTATCCTGCAGGAAAATTCACAGATGTTAATCTACACTACAGGTCCAGCTTTACAAATACAAAAATTGGCAATGGCAGTTAATATGTGAGCATTTTCAAGCAAAAGATTAGCCTGGTGTCAGATCTCAGCTGAAAGGCAGTAAGTCAGAGGCCCTGTGGAAATGGTCTCAGGCCATGGATAGCAGTGATATGCCAGATGGAATTGCTGCCATCCGTGGCCTGAGACCAGCAGGAGCTGTTTCCATTGCTTGACTTCATTAGAGGATGGCTTAGGAGCTCTCCCAAGATGGGGCTTTTTGTCTCAAAGCAGAACTGGTAATAGGCAGCCAACTGGCAGGCTTTATGACTGTGGGCCCTTCTCAATCCCTGGTACAAGGAACAAGACTGCAAGAAACCAATCATTTGTCCACAGCATATTTTCTAATTTACCAATTGAAATTTTCTGGTAATTTTGCCTGTCATACAAGAAAGACTTATTCTGTCTGGCCATCATATCCCAGACCTGGAAGCTCAGCTTTAGATATCAACACACAAACTCTCAAAGATTTCGGGAGGCTAAATCCTAAGCTTTGTCAAAGCTTATTTTCTCATGCAATCACATCAGAATCTTTTCATTTGCTTAATCTTAATCAGGGCACACCACACAAAAGGGCTTTTTTTTTTTTTTTTAATAAACTAGACTTGTAATTAAGTGGCCTGAATCAAAGGGCCTAAAGATGTAGTACCATAACAACATTATAATTGCTCAAGCCACTACCAATGTTGTCCCTCCCTTTTTCCCTCCTTTTTGTCCTAGCACATCTATGCTCCTTCTCTTGCATAAGAAATGCAGTGGTCATCTATTCCCAAACCAAGTCAGTTCAGCAAACAGAAACTTTTTGCAAGTGATATTCTTGTTTTGAGTGTCAATTTTGTCTTGTTGGATTCCCCAAGTCAGATTGTCACAGGCATCAGTTACCAAGAGGGAAAGGCAGGAACAGCTCCAGACTGGTTCAGTCCAGCCACAGCAGTCACAAAGTGTGTGATGCTACAAGATGTTCCAGATGTAATCATGTGCCTTTAGTTTTTCCCCATGGATTGACACTTCAATGATATTGTATCACAAATGTATGTGTGATTTGGTAGCAGAAACCACTCTGATTACCCCATAGCTCATCAACCCCTAGCTAGTAAGACAGGAAGATAACCCAGATAGCAGACACTACCTTCCAATAATATTTATTATTGTGTGCCAATGAACATCAGATGGATTGTTGGGATTTCTTGACAAAAATTTCCTCCCATTCTGCTAACTACTCAGGTACACTTATCTAATTGCTTCCTAGGAAATTACAATGTATGGATTCCACAAGCCAAGCAGACATGAAAAAAAAAAACAACAACAACAACAAAACCCCCAAACAAACAAACAATAAACCAAAAAGCACTGCTCTTCCTAAACTTAAGGAAATATTCCAGTACAAAAAACCCTACTAGAATTTACTGAGCAGATCAAACTCATCTCTTTTGGCTAATCAAAGTGTTCTTTAGAACTCTTCCAGAAAGCCTAGATTTAGACAAAGCCACTGAGGTTAGCGAGTAAATTTACTCCTAAGAAAGGACATCCTTGCTTAGACATTTGGAGATTTATGGACATACATTGAAAGCAAAAGGCAGCTCCAAAAGCAGACAGTGAGCCCTCTAGTGTTTCAAAAGAAACGAGTCATCCCAACCAGACACAACCGTGAATGGCTCTTTACAAAAAAGTTGTTAGCTCGTAGTGTTACTGTGCTACTGGGCAAAGAGCCCGCAGACACAGCAGCCAAAGAACCCTACCTTAATCAACACTGCCTTGCTACACAAGCGACCTTGGGCCTCTAACCTATCAAGAAGTCTCAATTTTTAGGATTCAGTACGTCAGAAATACTCTACATTCTTTCCCTCCTGTGGAAATTACAAAACCATATTAAGTTTCCCGCTACATTAACTTCCTCTCTGTAAATAGCTTCATTTTCTATGTAAGAATAAAAAGGTTCTAAAATATTGAGGAGCAATTTTAATAGACCCAGCTCACCAAGGTAATTCTTTGCTTAGGCAAAGCTCCCAGAAATGGTACTTCAGAAATGGATTTTAACAGGTTTTCTTTTGAGAAATCCATCTGTCTTTGCAGTCTTTTTTTTTTGTTTGCACAGGATATCACCAAACCAATTATCTCCTGATTTTTTTTTTTTTTTGGTAATTCAAAAGTCTTTTGATCACATCTCTGACTACTTGTACAAGTCCTGTTGATCATTTGAAATGTCTAAAGATCACAGTTACTGAAAACATCTGGTATCTCAACACAACATTACTGATGATGTTAAAAAGAGAAATTCCCAGTGAGGGAGACTCCAACAACTTTTGACTAAATGATTCCTGACACTCTCAATCTCCTCTACAGTATAACTAATAAAATTATTTTAAATAATTACATATTAACCCTTCAGATGTTAATAGGCAGAGTTATATTTGCATAGAAGCATCCCTCAGTTCTTCCAGTTTTAATACATATTTAAAAAAAAAATCCCAGAATGGTTGGGATAGGAAAGGAGAGATGATCTGGAGATCAACCACTTCCAGCCTCTGTGCTAAAGCAGGTTCACCCACAGGAGGTTGCACAGTATTTTGTCCAGGCATGTTTTGATTATCTCTAAAGAAGGAGAATCCACAACCAGCAGCTTGTTCCAGGGCTCTGACACTCTCACAGTAGAGATGTTTTTTCCTCACATTTAGATGGAACTTCCTGTGTTTCTGTTTGTGCCCACTGCCACTTATCTTGTTGCTGGGCACCACTGAAAAGCCTGACCCCATCTTGACCTTAAGATATTTGTATGCATTGATAAAATCCCATCTCAGTTGTCTCTTCTTCAGGTTCAACAGGCCCTTAGCCTTTCCTCATAGTGGAGAGATGCTTCAGTCCCTTCATCATCTTTGTAGCCTTTTGCTAGACACTCTCCAGTAACTCCTTGTCTTTCTTGAACTGGGGAGCCCAGAAAGGTTCATTGAACCTCAGACTCTAGAACAGACTGACAGTTCTTTCTCTGTGAAAGCAGAAATAAAACCCTTTCCTACAGCCATAATATTGGCCAACTAAAAGATGATAATGCACTCCCATTTGTTGGTATTTTAGTTACTGTCATCTTTCAAAGCACTCTGACACACACCTAGAGAGGACATATAAGTCACTTGAAATTTGCAAAATACAGCTCTATTCAAACATTTACAGAAAACAACAGCAATGCTGAATCAGCACAGTAAGAGTGGTGTTTGGATGGAAACCATGGCAGTACCAGGTGGACTGAAAATAATAACTTAATAAGGTTTATTTTTAGCAGTTACATATAAGTGGGGGAGATGCAAAAGAGGACGTCAGGAAAAGAATTAAAGCACCTTTTAGAACTGGGATATTAAAGGAGAAAAAGGACTAATTGCATGAAACAGTACCATCCTGACCTTCAACAGAGCCATTTAAATCTTGCCAAGACAGAGGAGGAAGGCAGAAGACTAAGGTAACTGAAAGTTCAAGAAATGAAGAGACAAAAAACCCCAAACAACTCCCTCCAAAATCAAACCTCCCCCCGCAACAAACCTCTGAAGAAAATGTAACAGTTTATATAGTCTCTATGAACTCCCATCCCTGGCTTAAATAATCTTTTCTTTCTCAGTTTACACTGATCTTTCCACACATTTAAGTTATTCTCACCTTTTAAACTCCTTACCAGAACTATGTGTTCACTCAGGCTACTCTCCCTGCATCTTCTCTCCTTGCTGCTAGAACTAAAACATCATTTTTCCACAGTATCAGCAAGGGTAAGAAAGTCCCTAAAATTAGTGAGAAACCTCAACAGGCATTCCACTTGAACTTTCCTCCTGAAAAAATCAACTTTCATGGCTGAGGACTGTTCTGGGTCTGGCTGGGATGGAGTTAGAATCCATCACTGCAGCCCATATGGTGTTTTGAACAGGTGCCTGAAATAACGCTGATAACATAACAGTGTTTTGGCTGTTGCTGCACAGCACTTGTAAAACAGCAAGGCTTTCTCTTTTTCCAGCTCCTGCCCCTTTTCCACTCCTCCTGAGAGGGAGAATGGAGGAGGTGGCTGTAAGGCTGAGGCAGGGGGACAGCTGGGAGAGTTGACTCCAGTTGGTCAAGGGGTGATTTCCTACCATGTTAACATCATGTTCAGCAACAAAAAAGCGAGGCAGAGGAATAAAGAGCAGTTTTCCAAGGCGGCTGCTGTTCAGCGACTGGGCGTCAGTCTGACTGTGGGAGGATATGAATGAGTGCCTTTGCACCATTTGTCCCTTTCACCTAATAAATGGGCTTTATCTTGACCCACCAGTTCTCTGGCTTTCATTCTTCCTGTTCCCTCCTGCAGCCCATCTGGGCCAGCAGCTGTGTGGATGCTCGGCTGCTGGCCCTGTGACCCACCACGGGGTCTGGTCAGCGCAGGAAGTTTGTGACCACAACTCAACCTTCCGGTTCCTTTGCTCTGATGAAATATTACATCAACATTAGCAAAACCTCAGGTTATAGAAAGCCTTATATTTTTACTTTCTGTTCCCATTACTGTTAACCAACAAGCTAACTATTCTGTAAACTATTCTGCATAACCTGTTCACAGCCACTGAGAACCAAAAGAATTGCAGCACAGCTGAAACAAACATTATAAGAATTTATTATTAGCAAATAAAATACTACCTTTGAAATTATTGCCACCGATTAGGATTCCTCTGTGAAAAACTGTATGATCCACCTTCAGCTGATTCACTATCACTTTCAAAAAACTGTGCTGGATATATGAAAGCTTTGTTTAATATGCTCTTACTGAATCTACTGATTACCACAGTGAGTAATTTTTGGAAATACACTGCCTTTGTTTCTTGGATTATCAAAAGTATTACATTTGCGTTTCACCGCCTTCACAATGTTATTTAGTGTAACATTGCACTTTAAAGAAATACAGGTTATTAACTGAGTTTATTGAGCTTCTCTTGAACAATATGCATCTAGAAAACATAAAGTAATAGGTTAATTTTCTCTTTATCTCAATACAAAACACTTTTCTAGGATTAATAAGCACAACTATATTGCAAATTCATGTTACATTTTCTCTTATTTCTGAGTATGATCTTTGTTACCTTTGTCAATATTCACTGTTATGGCTTTTGTAGCGCTTTAAACCTTTTATTTCAATCTTTTCTTGCAGTTCTGCATGCAATCCTAACATGTTCTAATGTCTTTTCCATTTGGAAATGTTTTGATCACTAATAACCACCTTGACTTTTTTTTTTTAAGTAATTTTTATCAGTATTCACAGTGTGTTCAGACTTGGTGGAAATTCTAGGTAAAGACGTAAGGTGTTCTACTGTAGTTATTTCTTCACTGATTAGTTCATAACCTTATCTAAGCAAACATGCAGATTTGACTAACAATGATACATGTCTGCTTTAGGCTCTTTCAGTTACTGTGTCTACTGTTATGCTTGACTGCTGACAGAATTCACTATAAGCAACTTCCCATAAAACGAAAACTTAAAAGTTAACTTTTTAACCAAACACCAAGGTTCATTAGAAAACTAGTAAAAACTGCTTTATATCCAGATCACTGTTTTCTGTACATAGAATTGTCTCGAGTTTATCTGTAAACTAAAAATTAGCAATTATAGTTGAATTTTAAAGCTATTTTCTGTTACTATTTCTTACTTCAGATACAAAGCTGAAGAAATAATCTCAAATGTATAAACGTTCATCTCAGTTGATACTGTTTATTTTTTTTTCTTGAATCTGACAGAAATGACAGACTCCCTTTCTCTATTGGCAGCAGAAAACTGGCTTTTTTTCCTTCGAGACATGTAAAATAAATCCTGTCACTATGAACCTTCATATAAATAATCACTTCTTATCTGTCAGCAGGAAGATTACTGCAAATCAGTAGCTTGACAGATTTTTGGTGTTTATAACCTCATTTCCTAATGGCATCATCCTGAGTTAAACGCAAACCACACAGTGTCAATGTTTGTGTAACAGCCACTGCCGAAGTGTCACCATTTCCAATTTAGCAGGTGGATGATAACCATGCTCCGAAGCCCCAGCAGGCTGGAGGAGTTCCTGTGAGTGCTTCCTGATGGGACTTCCAGCCAGCCAAGAAAAGCCACAAAGGAGACTTTAGTATGAGTTTATGGGCCAGCAACAAGGATTCCCAGTCAATGCTTTCCACGAAGCAGCACACGAGGGTTTGGGGAACATTCAGGTGCTCACAGCTTCCTTGTGCACTGTGAGAGGAATGAAGGACTCCCAACAACCCACAGGTTCATCCAGCAGTAGGGCACTGCCAGACACAAAGTGGGGGAAATATCCATGCCTCCTACCACAACTAAGGCAGAACTAAGGTAGCCAAACTGGATTACAGGATTTTCCCTTAATATTAAACATGCACATCATATCGTGGAATACTTTATAGGGTTCTGTATTTAATGATCTGCATTAAAGGGATATGTGAGCAAAATCCTACTACTCCTCAGCATTTAAATATCTTACAAATAATTCATTTCTTGCCCACAAGGACAAATTAAAATAAAAAAAATCTAGCATTTGCATAAAAAAAAAGGGAAGGAAGAGAAAATAAAAATCTCAAGGCCTATTCTGAGAATTAATTCATCTTTTGTACTGCAAAGCACTTCAAACTCCTCAAATAGAAAGCCTTACAGAAATGCTAAGTATTATTCCCTCATGTGTTAAGTTACAGATAAACTTCTATTCTTGTATTTTCTATTCCTCACAGTAGCTTGTAAGCCTCCTTAGGACTGTATTAAACTATCCAACTAATATTCATCATATGCCGTTCTGGGCATCATTTATTAACCAGGGACAGACTCAGCACAGTGCTTCATTCTGTTACTCATTTTAAAAGGAATCAATTATCCTATTAATTCTGTATCAAGAATTCTAATTAAAAGGTAACTAAAGAGAACAGGAAATTTGCAGGTAAAGTATTTTCTACACTTATTCTATTACTGCACATTTTATTTAATGCACAAGTACACAAGACAAAAGAGACTATTTCATGTAAGAAATAACTAATAAGAACAGCAGCCCTTATGCTTTGATGTCTGCATTAAAAAAAATAATTTGAAAAATGATTGCATGACATGTGAAACTAATCCATGATAACAAGTCACGTTTTACTCATTTGTCAGGCGTACCTCTCTTTGTTAACTGAGTATAATTGAAATATCTCTCTTTGTTAACAGTAATGTACTGCTAAAATTATGAATTTACTGAAAAACTGGAGATACCAGAATGTTTTACTATTAGTTTCTGAGAGCTGGGTAACGGTGCATTAACTATTGAATTGTTCATTTTAGCAGAAGACACAAGAGTGATAAGGCAGAGAAACCTGAAGGAAGACCTTCAGGAAGGAAGAATTTACCTGCATATTTCCTACATTAATATCATTCAATTAGTATATTATATTAGCCAATATCTACAGCCTGCTTCTTACCTGGCCATCTCACCGGTACAGCTACAAGAAAAACAAATTTTTTGGTGCAGCACAGAAATATCCTGAGACCCCTTCCTTGACTAATGAAAAACTAAGAAGGCAAGAAAAATGTATGGCCCTTCCTACAAAGTGCACTGTCCTTGCACTTACTGTAACCAAAAGTCTGTTGAATTGCAGCCAAATGAAATCATCTAGTTCAGAGAAATAGAAAAAAGGGTGGTTCAAAATCTTGCCCATATAGCTACCCAAATAACAGCATTCATCCTACCTTGAACCAGCCAGAGTACATCAGTTTTAGCTCAGTTTTAGACTCATTCACTCAACTCCAGCTGTCTTCCACCAAAAGTATAGAAAACAAAATAGATATGCAAGAAAATGCTATTTCCTTATCAAATGGAGGGGGTTGAATAGTCTTTTTCTTATTAGTTTTTATTTTCCATCCCAGGTAAGCTAGGATTTGAGTATGCGGGCATTTAAATAGTTTTTCCTGAAAAGATCTGCTTTGAAAGCATCAGTTAGGTTATTGTTGGACTCCTTCCTCCAACTCTCAGTTACTAGTGGGTGAAGAAACCACACATTCCCACTAACTACAGGACTAAGTGGAAAAAGAAAAGAAAATATAGTACTGAGGTACAGTATTATGAAATTACACACAGTTTATGTTAATAACTGAAAATCTTCTTTTTCAACTTATGCCACTTGTCATTTATGTTTGTATAAATAAACAAGACAGAAATCTTGAACTGTCCAAGCCATCCAGTTCAAAACAAAAGAGCAGTCTAAAGAGCAAGCCATACAGCCTCTACCTTACAACTTAGCAACTGTTACCAAGAACTGCATTTCAGAAAAAAATGAAGCCTACAGCCTGTCACTCAAAACCACTGCATTACTCCAAGGCTGTCTTCTTCAACACTTAATATAAAAAGTCAGATAGGCTCTTTAACAGATACAGGGAAAAAGTATTTCCTTATCAATAGTAGAAGAGATAGATGATGTTTCTTCAGACAACCTGTTATTTCAGCAGTTTGGATATTTATTTTTTTCTTAAATCTCTGTGGTGGATAAATCAGTGATGCTCTATTGTTCTGGTTTTTTTATCTGAGGGAGTCACTGTCAGCTATTTTTAAAGAACCAGATCGCAAAGATGTTTTGTGTTAATTAAACACCTATTAAAAGAGAAACACTTCACATTATAGGGTAATGTGGAAGAACTCAGGTCATTGTTCATTATTGACAATAACCAGAAAGAAAGCTCAAATATTTTCACTTAAAACAGGAAAGCATTGAAGAGTTGTATAAAGAAATTGCAGAATTAGTAGCAGCCTCTGAAGTTCATGCACAATTTGAATAATGTCATAGAAGGGAAGGCAAAAAGAAAGCAATTTGTGGAAATACTACTATTATGAAGAATAGTGGTATACATAGACTCGTCCCACTCAGTGTCATTTTTTTTCTTAATCTACTTATGACTTGCTACAGTTTCCAAGAACTCCCAAGCTGAACGGTGTGAATAGTTCAGCTCCTGCACCCGCATGATACAGTCATGCTTTTGTTCTCTTTTTCCTACTATTCTTTAAGAAATGATTTGGTAAGTTTGGCTTCTGATTAGATTATAAATTATTCATGGCATGGACTGTATGTCCCACTTGTTTTTAGGTACCTGGCACTCCATAGCCATGCTGTTAGTGAAGTTCCCAGTCTCAGCAGGGGTAAGGCAAATAAAAAAGTAAGCAGTACAATAATAAGCAGTGTTATGCAATACAACACAGACACAGGAAGTGATTAACATCAAGGTGATTCAAGTTGCTGTTTCAGAACATGATCAACATACACACAAAAATGAAATAAGATACTTTCACACATTTTGAACCTCAATCGGCCCTTATATGCTTCTAAGTTTTATTCTGCTGCTAAAGCCAGTAACAAAGTTTTGGCCACCTTGTTAAATGGAAATTGTCAGTATATCCAGGTCTATCCAGCATGTCTTTTAAGATAGGAACAACAACTAAAAAAAGCAACAAAAACCTTTTTGAAGTTTCTCCCCCTTGCAAATTAGTCTACATTTATCCCACAATCCTTCTTCCCTACCAGGGAATTGGAAGTGACAAGGTAGTATCCTTGGTGGCAAGAAGTTTTAGTGGTGAGATGAATGGCAGACTGGCATTGAAAGGCAAAATTTCAGATGTATTGTCTAAGAGCAATGTTTCTTTAATCATATATTCTTTTATTTACTTGTACTTAATTGAAGCAATCACTTTAAAATGTTTTTTTAATTGCAGTTTTTTTCCTTAAGAAGAAAAATGAAACAGTGAGCCATGCATTATTAGTCGATTTGGGGCCATTACCAACTTAAGTTAAATGGCTAATAGCAGTAAGTAAAAACACAAACAAGCTACAAAAGCTACTAGAGTTTCCCAGTTGAGAGAAACTTACTAGAGCTTGATGCTGCCTCCAAATTCTCGAAGTGCATGGCAATTTGAGTTTTCAAAAATTCTGGGTACTGGCAATAAATACTTCACCCATTCTCAGGCCATCAGCTTTGACAAAAGGCCAGCTCTTCCTTTCCCCTCCCCTCTCCTCTCTCCAGCTAGAGAAGCTGAAGTACTTCACTGCTAAAGCTCATTCCTGTGGCCACGGTGAAAATACACTTTCCAAAGTCAGAGAGCCTGTTCACTGAAGAGTATTTACATGGATTAATCAGATACGCAGTTGCTGCATGGATCAAGGGCTAAGTCTGCATCATTACCTCTACCACCAGAGAGTCTCTTCAGCCTAATATCCTGGAATTAGGGCAAAAGGATGGGACTGATTCCCAGCAGCTGAAAACCAGTTACACCTGGGTCAAGAGCAGATGACACCTGAAGTGATGCAGTGCAACCTTACCCAGCTTGTAACCAGCCACTTTGGGGTGGGGGAAGGAAATCCAGCCTGGGAGCCAGGGCTGCTGTTGGCAGAAGTCAAAACAGGCTGGAGAACAGGCCAACAAGAACTTAATGAAATTAGCAGGGTTCAGATGGTGCACAAGGACAAGGAGCCATGCGGGCTGCCCAGGGTGGCTGTGCCAGCTCTGCTCTTCTCTGGGGGGTTCCAGCACTGTGGAGGCACAGACCTAAGCAGCCCTGTCTGACCTTGGGTCAAGGACCTTCTCTCGTACCTCCAGACCAAGTTATCCTGCAATCCCACCAAATTCAGTATGGAATGCACATATTTATGCACATTTTATAGGGCAAGCAAATTGACTTGCTTTTTCTGATCAACAAGGACACAACTCAAATTTCAGCCCAAGATTGTGGCGGTTCAAAATATTCCAGATGAAAATCATGAATTGTTAAAGCCTTTTCCCAGCCTTCAGAAATATTTCAAGGTATTTTCTATATTGAAAAAAATATATCAGCTATGCAAAACACTGCCAGCTCATTTCTGACAGGAAGTAAGAGCTATCTACTTATGGCACTAGTATAGAAAGATCCAAGAAGAACAGTTAAGATAGTCAGACCTTGGCAAAATGTGATGAAGATCCAGTGTCATCTACAAATTCATGATTTCTGCCCATTTCAAATTTACATCTACTTATCTTGGTCAGAATTGATCAAACAGCTTTTCTAGGGCTGCATTTGATTTCAGAAAAAAAGATTATTTTAAGAAGTATTTATTTCTGTGGCTCTATCTCCAGGAAACATGGGTTGTAGAGTAGCAACTTTTCTAAGGTGAAAATTTCTTGCTGTAAATTAATCATCACATCTAGCTGTGCACACAATGAAACAACCACCAAAACAGGAAACGTGTATCAGCTATTTTCCTTCAGCACTTTTATCACAGTATTCAAAATGGATATTGTAAGCTGCCTAAACATTGCCATTCTTTGTGTGGCATTTTTTTCCTCAAAACATTTATTTGATTATGTGGCCTGAGGATCCTGACACAGTCAATGTTGGTCAAGTTCCCCAAATACAGGACACTCAGACCTTATGCCTCTGCTTAATTCCACTACCACAGTATATACATGATACAAACAGCGACTGGTTTGGTAAATTAACTTTCAGATCACATAAACACATCTGCAAAAATAGTAATAAAGACACTTTCCCCATCCCCTACAGGTGAAATGTATATATTATTTTTCCTTCTGTCAAGCTGGAGCAATCATGGCACCTTGGAAATAATGCCTTTATAATGAAAAGTACAACTATGCCATGAATCCTTTTGTGGAAGGGTGGTGCTTAAGAAGAAACTTAAAAATCTAAACAAGTCTGCTTTTATGTACTAAAATTAATTTAACCCTTGGGTAGTATCTCTTCCAGTGCTATACACAGCATATTAGTGCTTTACACAGTATTTTTCTTACATATTCAAGTCTTCCTCAGCAATAAGCAGACGTGATTGACAGAAAATCATAAGATGGTTAACAGTTCATCAACTCCATGTGAGTTTGGGAAGAACTGTCACAGGATTATGGAGAATGCCTCTGATCAAGTTTTCATGGCAGTCAAAAGAATCAGATGCTCAGTTATACAAGAAAATGAATGCAAAACCATAAAGCCATTATAAGACAAAACCAGCCACCAAGGATACTAGTGGTCTGTTCCAAACATCTCCTGGCAATGGAGGATACAGAAGAAAAAGAAAGAATTCAATTAAGAGGCATTAAGATATTTTCATCAATGGAAAGAATGAAAAATGGGCAACAAGATAAAGACATGAAAAAAGTAAGGATTGTTCCTGAATGACTTTGTAAAAGACAAAAGGAAGAAATGAAACACACAAACAATTAGGTTTGTTACTGAAAAGGCAAACACTCGAGAATCATTGCCAGAAGATACAGTGACAACCTAACAGGATACCAAAGGATTAGAGAGAGCAGATGGTCAGAGAGGCCCAAACTTCATACTGCATTTCCTAAGCTGTTAACAAAAAGTGTGTCAAATGCAGTTTTCGCAGCACAAATGGAACATAATTTTAGTTTGCACTACCTATAACACAGATAATGGCATGATGACTTTTATTAGGAGATACCTTCTAGCCAACACACTAGTAGAGGCTTTATATTATAGAGTCATATGGTCGTGATTAAGGTTGGAGAAGACCTCTAAGGCCACCAAGTCCAACCATTAACCCAGATCTGCTAAGGCCACCAATAAAATATGTCCCCAAGTATCACTGATACATATCTTTTAATAACCTCCAGGGATGGGGATTCCCTGGACAGCCTGTTTCAATGCTTAACAATCTTTTTGTGACAAAGTTTTTCCTAACACCCAACCTAAAACTCCACTGGTGCAACTTGAGGCCATTCCCTCTTCTCCCATTGCTTGTTACCTGGGAAAGAGTAACCTTACCTTGCTACAGCCTCCTTTCAGGCAGCTGTAGGGAGTGATAACATCCCCCCGAGCCTCCTTTTCTCTAGGCTAAACAACCCCATCTCCCACAACATGTGAAAATTTTAGCTTTTCACTGCCATCTAAACTTACACTTTCTCAGCATATATGGTGCCTCACACAAATATAAGCTACAATAAAAAAATATAGAAAGTGTGATGCTTCTCCATAATACAATGCATTCAACAGCTACCTGTAATTTCTGACCCTTCCTAAGAAGGAACAGGAAAGCCAGCAACTGAAAGGAAAAACTTGTGGATGTGACTTGCTTTCTAGACACTCTTTTTTTTTTTTTTTTTAATTCTCTTGCTTTTTTTCAGGCAGGTATGTAAAACCACACAAGTCTTCCAGAACCTCTGTTGATTCCTCACTTGCATTTCAAGATTCCTTAAGACAACTTAATGTAAACTACCATACAGATCAGACAAAGTCCTTGCTCTCCCTCAAACTCTTTTGGACAGTTCAGCCTAAAGTTGAAACTTAAGGGGCTTGGAACTAGGTGATCTTTAAGGTTTCTTCCAACCCAAATCATCTAACGAAAATAATCTAGGGAGTTTGCTGCAGCTGTTTTCTAAGATATACTTCAAAGATAAGCATAATTATATGGCAAAAGTGAAAAGAAAGCATGCAAATCATTATAATAATTAAAAAAACCAAACAAAAAACCTATGTCAGGTCACCAAGCTACAAAGTGTCCGGTAGAGTAAAGCCAGGGATGAATCTTGCTGTTGAAAATCTACTTCCCATGTTTATAAACAGCTCTCCCTCAACACATGGAAAACAACCAACCAACCAAACACATACAAGCAAAAAACACATCAACTTCACTTGTTATGGACAGAAAGATGAATTTGACAAGACCCTTCCAGGCAGGCTGATGGCTGAGGAGCAGAGCAGGCAGGGACTGAGCCTCCCCAGCAGCCTACTTGACAGGTCCTGTCAGTTTGCATTTCTGGCTTACTGCCTGCCCACGAGCAGCTTTTGTAAATTCTGAAGATTCTACTTTTGGGTGAAGCATTTTTTGAAAATAAATATATTGTTCTTCAGTCTCACATTTCTTCCCTAAATCTCAAATTTTTCCACCAGGAATGTTCTCCATCCAGCTCTGGGCTCAACCCCTTTTCCAAGTTTATCCTTTTCCAGCTACCAAGTCCCCAAATCTCCAGTGCAAACAGCCGCGGTTATCCCTATAGAAAGACTTCAGGAAAACTCCAGCGACATGTCTGCGGTTACACAAACATTGAGGTATGTGTGGACTGTGTTATTCTGCAAGCTTTTCGGGGGTGCAGGCGCGAAGAATTACAGCCTGCCAGACTCCGAGCTCGGCAGGGCAGCGGGAGAGAGGCGCTGTACCGAGATAACAGCAGCGAGATAACAGCGAGATGCTGCAGATAACACAGGGGGAGCAGCCCACACACACACACGGCTCACCCTGTCCTGGGGCACCCCGACAAGGCAGCAAGGGACAAAGGGCAGGCAGGTGGCAGCGATAACAGACTGCTAGCTTTTAACGGGATTAAGTCTAGTGAGAAAAGCAAAACCAGGCTGGTTAATCGGGACGTGATGAGGATGACAAACGGAAAGAAGTTGGAAAGCAAAGAACGGGAGAAGGGAATGCAAGGAGAGACAAATCGGGTGTTTGAGGGCACGTTATCAATGCAGTGGGTGCTCTCCCTCCTGCAGGTGAGGGAACAGCTAGAGAGGCTCTCCTGAGGTCCTAAAATAGGGAGCAGATCTTCCCCCAAGTTTATAGCTCATTTGGGTAATGCTAATGGAACTCTGTTCATGAAAGCGATGAATTCTGTTTGTACCATTCTGAAACAATGCAAATAACTTTACTCAGGACCTTTTTTTGATTGTTTTTCCTGTCTCAAAAATAGATTTCTCTCAGGGCAAGGCAAGCAACAACCATTCCAGTTCTCAGAAGACACTCAACACAAAAAATGACTGCTAGATCAGAGTCTAAAAGGCATGTCTACTACAGTTTCCTACCGCTAACAAATGCTTATGAATAGTACAAGCAAATAAACACTTCCTATGAGTAATAAGAGTGCTCAGAACTTGAGAGTGGAAGACTTTTGGAGCCAGATGTGATGCTTGCATGATTAATAATGCCCAGTAGAGTTTTCTTCCACGAAATTACTCAACTGTTTTCTGAGCTTGTTTGAATTTTTTATACTCATAACATCCTGCAGAATGATCTCTACAGCTCTGCAACATAATGTGCAAAGAGCAAGTTTTTTCTGGCTTTATCACCTAGTAGTTTCATTTGATGTGCCTTATATTCGACAAACAGGAATATTTCTCAGAATACATGTAAATAACACCACTAAGTACACCATAAAAACTGATGTCTTACTCTTACCTCTTTCTCCCAATTACAGTGCTTTCCTAAAAAACACGGACTCTATTTAATCTTAAAATTTTGAAACAAAGTATGCTTTTATTATTCATTTTGGTAAAGATTGTTGTAGTGGAGAACAGACTTGACTGAAACGTATGATATACTTCCTTCTAATTATCTACTGGCTTTGAATTAGAAGAAGCTAATGTGCTTTAAATCCTAGTGCCTGCATTCTAATATGAGGAAGCAATTCTCATCTTCTCTGAAATACTTCATTAGATCCATCCATAAAAACTTTATATAAAATAGCCATGTGTTAGCATAGTATCCAGTTTTCACACCATGTTCATGAGCAGCATTTTTTAACTCTCAGTGATGAGCAGGTTACCTGCCTATGATCTCAGTCTCCACACATTTACTGATTTCAGAATCAAATTTCAGAAATTCAGAACTTTTAAGGATTCAAATATAACATTTAAGCATGTTGAATTAACATGCCTCAGATGTCTAAAATGACAGTTCAGAACAACAGAGGCTTCAGTCCTTCTAAGGATATAACATTTCACCAGAAGTACACAAAGCTCCTTTTTGAGCACAGAAATTGAACATATGAACTGTTTAGACAGTTTCTTACAATCTCCTCAAAACTGCACCATGTTTCATTCTTAGAACTTATTCTTTCACAGTATCTCTGTTCAAAACTGAAGGAGGGAGACCTCGTTGTTGGTTTGATAATACTTTTTAACAAATATGTGAAATGTTTTACTCAAAGAACTTGAGAAAGACTTTTCCGTTCTTCCAATGCTCTTCTGCTGCTGTGTTTGGGACTAACAAAGTAAAAGTACATAGGTTTTAAAACGAAGTAAAACTACAAGCTTTCTATCCTGTAATGACCACTTGAAAGAAAGCTATCATAAAAAACCCCATCTGACACATCTGTTAAGTTTGTTTTGTCTGCTCACTTTCACAAATTTCACTGCTGAATCATATTTTCTCCACATGCAAAAGAGACGACTGACCACACACAGAGATCTCATCTGAACATTGTGGCTTGGATCTGTAATTAGCAATGGGTTTAGGTTGTTTAAGTTTGTTTTAAAACCAGGACACAGTGGAAGGGTCTGACATCATTTGTTTAGAGTAGGACACAATGTATCCTAGTTGTTTCCTGTTAATCATAACAATTCATCATTCCCTGTGTCCAGCGATTTAGGGCTGCCAAGCACATGGAACAGCAAACCTGTTTGTATTGGTGTCCTGATTTTGGCTGGGATGGAGTTAATTTTCTTCTCAGTAGCTGTACAGTGCTGAGTTTTGGATTCAGTAAGAGACTAACGTTGATAGCACACCAATGTTTTCGTTGTTGCTAAGTGGTACTTATCCAAGTCAAGGACTTTTCAAGTTTCCCAGACTCTGTCAGCAGGTGCACAAGAAGCTGTGAGAGAGCATGGCCAGGACAGCTGACTGAACTGGGCAAAGAGATATTCCATACCATGGAACATCATTCTCTCTATAGAAACCAGAGCAGTCTGTTCCTGAAGGACTGCACCCCATGGAAGGAACCCACACTAGAGCAGTTCATGAAGAACTGCAGCCTGTGGGAAGGACTCATGTTAGAGAAATTTGGAAAAGACTGTCTCCTGCTGGAGAACTCAAGCTGAGGAAGAGTTTAAGTAGCTTGCCCCTGAGGAGAAAGGAGCAGCAGAGACAATGTGTGGTGAACTGGCCACAGACCCCTCCACTGCTGGAGGGGGAGGAGGCAGATAAAATTAGCAGTGAAGCTAATCCCAGGAAGAAAAGAAAGAGGAAATGTATTCTAAGATTTGGATTTACTTTTCATTGCCCTAATCAGATTTGATCTCCCCATGCTGAATCTGTTTTGCCCATGACAGTGACTGGTGAGTGATCTCTCCCTGACCTTATGTCTACCTTCCATTCTATTCTCTCTGTTCAGCTGAGGAGGGGAGAGATAGAACAGCTTTGGTGGGCATCTGACTTCCACCCAGGGTCAACCCAGCACACTCAGTTAAGCATATTTGCAAACTTTTAGCTAACATGGTTAAGAGAGAGTTAAAAAATCACCTGCAGTAGTTAAGGAAGGCAATGAAGTACTGATGTGAATATTGCAGTGGAAATCTTATTGTCCCATCTGTCAGTCGTAAAAACAAACAAGGCAACTCTATCACTGCCTTACCCTGATGAACACAAGAGACTCATTTCCTTGTATTCTACTTGTACCCATTAATAGCCTATATTCTTTTAAGGCTGTCATTTCTTTGAGGGAAAATCAGCTTTGAGCTTGGTCCTTTTACACGTACTAGTGTAGCAGCTTTGACAAGAGCTACTAGGCAGTGTGTTCATCTGCTACTGACTCTGAAATGGGTCACTAACCATTGCCCCAGCTACATCAAAGCAGACCCCTCCAGAAGTGTCACACCAGTCAGGGCCCACAGCTGGAGTGCTGAAGAGCCTGGAGCTTTTCATGTCCCATTCAAGAGCAGCGAGATGTGGCAGGAAAGCCTTTGGGCTGTGCAACACAGGAGAGAGGGCTTTGCTCTGCTGCGTGGTACTACTGGAACTGGTCTCATACACAACCTCTGGCCAAAGACAGAAAGCCAGAGAGTTGGTCCCACAATACACCACTATACTTAAAATATTTAGCAGCTCAGGCTTTCCATTCCTCTACCTGAATTCATGCTCACCTTTATATATGATGTCTCTGCTACTCGCTAATAATAGGTAATAACCAGATGGCAGAGCAAGAAACTATCAAGCTTAAATACTGAGCAAGTATTTTACATTTTTTGAGGAAGCTATAAAGTCAGCATCAAAAGTCAATAATGCCTGCTGGTGCAAGTGAGTGCTGTAATCAGACTGCAGACTAAACCCAAGGCAGTGTCAAGCAGAATGTAAAATGAAGGGTCTGCAAGAGGCAGCACATCAGAAATACGTCTGTATTTGAAGTTCCGTGACAGAATTAAATAAACTTGAATTCAAAAACTACAGTCTTCCCAAACACATGCCCTGAAAAACTTGTTTAATATTTGCAGTCTAGTTCCTTTTTCATTGATTTAAAGAGAAATTGTTTACTGCTTTCTTTAGGAGGAACAGCATTCTGTGTGGAGCATCATTTGCTATGTTTGAAAGCAACAGATACAGCCATAAAGAAAGGAAACTCACTTCCACTGCAGTGCTCCCTCTAATTCTCTGTCTTCATTCCCAACACTAATGAAGGGACATTAGAATGCTTCAAGAAATCATTGGGAAATGCCAGTTCCATGCCATCATGTCACGGTTACCTTACAAGGCAGACAGAGGGAGAGTTCAATACTTCACCCCAGATGGAGGGATCTTTCAGTGATTCCATCTCTGTACAATAACACTCTTCTTGAAAGCAAACTACTGTAATAATTTGTTCATGGAAGGTATGTTTTTCACAGATCAAAGTGGACTACAGTTTTAGCTTGGCTTTAGTCCACATTACAAAGTAAATAGAGGAATATATGTTCAACCTATGCCCAAATTTCAAGAAAAAGTACAAATATTCCACAATCTTCATTCATTTTCAGAAATGTTTGCCCCCTGTGCTCCAAAAGGCTAGGGACCAAGTGCACATGACGTGTTATTCTATGAATAACACCAGCACACACACTGTGACTTCAGGGAGAGACAATTTTTCAGTGGCAAAGTGTGTGCCAAAAAAGCGGTGGGGTTTTGGTGAATTTCCTTCCAGCTCTGATCTAGCAGAACCACAGCTGGTTAGAATTTTAAGTGTACTGCCAAAGTCCAAGGGAAAATAAAAAGAACATGAGTTTTTGTGCTGATTTGGGGAAACTGGTTGACTGTACAGATCTTAAAAGGTCATCAAAAGGCAAAAATCCTTTTTTTCCTCACAATACATATTTTCCCTACTTTTCTGTAGAAACAGAAGCAAGCGGGTTTAGAGACAGATGCTAAAATAAATTAAATTCTGCTGTAAAACCTCAAATTATTTCTAAATTCACCTAGAGATACTACTGAGGTCATTGCTACTTCAGTAATATTAACTATCTCACAAAAGCTGGAGAGCACAAGGAAACTGAGAGATGTCCCAAAATGAGACATTAACTATGTGAATTAACTGTAGAAATTAAATTCTTATCAAGTACCTTGTATAAAAAGCTGATTGAGAACTGCTGATAAGAATTTTCAGTAAGCTGTAAAGTAGTGAATAAAATTTGTTTTTCAGCACATTCTGACTTACAAGCAAATACTGTTCTTGCCCAAAGAGGTCTATATTTAGTTAGTAATAGCCCTTCTGAAGACCAAAAATATTCTTTAGCCCCAGCATTCCAAAGGATGAAAGGCAAAAATATATGAATTATACAAAATTTAATCAGAGTTCATATAATAGTCATCAGTCTACCTTTATATACAGCTCCATACTAAGTTTCAAGAACTACCTTTCATCATCTGAGCTAAACACTTCCTCCCTACTCACCAGCCAAAACAAGGGCATTTCCCAGGCTTCAGTCTCACGTACAAGCAGGAACAGCTGTGAAATACTCACGCTATAGAAAAGCATGCTGCGTAAAAATTACAATTTCAGTTTACTTCTTTGGCAATAATTCCATGTATCAGGGTATGAGCTTTTTCTTTAGTCTTTTTTCATTAACAGACATATAGATTTATATATCCAAACACATACAAATCTTCCTCCACTCCAAATGCTCTTAAATGCTGATTTCCTTGGTAAAATGTGTCACATTCACAACATTCCCAGTTACTAGCTTTCAAACTAAGGATGAGTAAGTTTGCCTTATCCCATCAGAAAATTTTCTCTCCTTCTTATCTATAACATCTTTGTGGAATTTAGTAAAGTCCAAGGAAAAGGCTAAAGCTGAAATTTGAGTGAGACTGAGGAGGTGGGGAGAAGAAAACATAACATGTAACAAATTCCCTCTTGTTTTGATTAAAACATGTACAATGCCACCCAGGATGCTTCCTAGAAATAGCATATTTGAAACCAGATATTACAGCATAGCAGGAATATCCAAAAGAAATTATGAATAAGTTATTGTCTTCCAGATAATAACACATTCATGGCCTGCAGAAGTTCCCCATAACATGGGATTAAGGGCAACCAAGTTACCGAGCACAAGAGAATCATTATTGGTGATGCTGCAGTAAAATCAGCCACAAAGTTCTCAGGAAATGTTTCTGTATGTGGACACAAGGTAGGGCTGGTAAAACAGATACTTCAGTGTGTTTGGCATTGAGGCAGCTGATCACGTCCGCATTTATTTACACTGCAGTGTTCACATGAACACAGAGGACTTTTAAAGCTGGTTTGGAGACTTGTCTTTGGCATCAGCCACCAGTCCTGTGCCCTCCTTAGAAAACATACACATTTTTCAAACAGTGGCAGGCATGTGAAATGAGAAAAACTCCTCGTGAAAAATAAAGAATAAAACTGGCATCACAAAAATACTATGCTCAAACAAAAGGTAAGGAAAAACTCAGCAAAATCCCCCCATTAGAGAACACCGTAATGGGTAATTAGCACACCATGAGGCTACTGCAGAGGTACTCTGAAATGAACACATGTAATACCTTGCAGTGCACTACTGTGTGTTTAAAATAGCTCCATCGATATTTGTGTCCTCTAAGTTCTTATAATCAGGACTACAGCTTGACAAAAAAAAAAAAGTTCTCTCAGTGTCCACCAGGTGATCGTTCATCTAGAAGTTTCCTTTCACGTGCAAGAGATCCAAATGGGACTTCACTAGCTTAGACTACAGGGTCAGCCTTACGTAGGAAAGTGTTGAATTTTTGATTCAAGTCACAGATCAAAAATGTAGAAGTGAACAGGTGCAGCCACTGGTCATGCTTTGGATTGCTGAGCATCCAAAATAACTTACTTTCTTGATGAAATGAAACCTCCATACTCAGGTGCAGTAGAAAATAGTCTAATGAAAATTAAAATAAGTTCAACTCCTCTTTAAAACCTCAAAGCCATTTCCTCAAACTTACTCAGTTCCTACCGAAAGTACTCATCATAGGTTTTAAACAGCTACCTTTTCACACTTATAGGGCCAAATAAATACTGGTGTGGTCACTGTTCCCATAACAAAGGGCCATAACTTTGGGGCAACAGGAAGGTTATATAGTCCCTCCTACAGATAGGAGGAGCTTTGCTTCTCACATCACAAAATCAGAATAGGTATGTCAAATTGAAGGGATGATCATGTATTTCTTTAATACTGGAAACCAACCCTTTTAGAAGTGACTAGAGGGTCTGGACACTGAGCAGGTGGCAGTGTAAGGAAAGACTTCATTTTCAAAACCAAGCTTCTGTAAAGCCAGACCTCTTTATGATGTCAAAAGTGACAGAAAATCAAATGCTGATGAGTTGGACTCTTCTGAATCCGTGTGTAGTTCTGCGGGATCATTAGTTTGCCTGAGTGATCCCAAAAAGTCTCTGGAAAGTCTCTGTTGGAAAGTCTCTGTTCCCAGCCCGGCGCTTAAAGAAGGAGTCAGGGCTCTTCATTTCACGGTCTCAAGGTTGTTCATTATTTCTTATCTATGAAATTCTTTCTCCTGCCCTGACGAGGTCAGCTTAGCAGGATTGTCTGAGGCACTCTGACCGCCCACAGGGCGGCCGTGTCTTCTTATAGTACAAACTACGTATAACATATTTACAATTATCTTCCAATGCCCATCACCCATGCTAGACAGTGAGCCTCTACTCTAAACCAATCCCCAAGTGCCAACATCACACAGAAAATGGATGACAAGAAGAAGGAGAAAAGACCACAAGGTCAGGGCCTGAATCCTCCATCTTGTCTCCCAAACCCCCCTGTACCAAAATCCTAAAATCTACATTTTTCACCCTGTGAACAAACCATTCAAACCCAAGTGATTCCCATGTCCCCACAAACAGGTGGCAGATCCCTAAAAGGGTCAAAGTCAAGCCCCCAGGTGCTTTTGGCAACATTCCAGGACCTCCGAGCCCCCCCAAGGGTTCTCAGTGGCTCTGAACATCCCGGAGGGATGCGCTGAATTCCCACATAGTTCAATAGTACAACCTCACTGTAAAAATATTTACAGTTCCTCCTGCAAACCCCTTAAATAATAAGTCACAAAAATAGATGGAAATTTAATTGAAAAATACATGTTAATAAGCTAGCAGTTAGACCCTTGAAAAGGAATCAGAGCTTTGCTTCAAACACATTTTAATGGCATCCATGTAAGTTTCAATACAAACTCCAAACCTAACAACTTTGAAATGACTATGTTAGCTTTCATGTCCCTAGTTTCATATTTGCATTGCATAAACATCAGGTGACTGATATTTTAATCAGAGGTATGGAGAAGAAAGATACTTCAAAACAGCACACAGACCATGTCAGCATGCTGGTCATCCATCTACAGCCACAAAGTGGCAAAAAGCTGCAACTAAGAGCTTTGTTTTCCATCAATAGCTAGTATTTCAAAAATTCTAATGGCAAGTCCCTGTATTAACCAAACCTCTTTGTCCAGTAAACATTTCCTCATCTTTCTAAATAAAAAAATATCTGCTGAGCTAACACACAGTTTCCTGCTAGGCTTCCCCAGAGAAACAGAGAGGCAGCAAAATAGCCAGGAAAGGCTGCATTGCCATTTTCCTCCACCACCCCAACTCCCAGGATAAAAGCTTGCTTCAAAGCAACTGATGCATGAATGAGAAATGCCTAAACCCCAAGTCTATTTAAATTAAATGCTAGACAGCAGAGATTACAATCCTGAAAGAACTGCAGAAGGCAATATAAGACCCTGAACTTGAGGGGAATGAGCTCAGTTTCTTCAGGGACCTGATCTGCAGGATCCCATGGGAGAATCCCCTGTAGGGCTAAGGTGCCCAGGAGATCTCATTGACCTTCAGTGTGCCACATCAGGAGAGGAGGGTGGCTGCATAAGGAGCTCAGGTGGAGGACAAACCCACAGGGAAGGGGGAGGAAATGTGGGGAGATGTCCAACAGCAGCTCAGAAGCACTGGCTGGGCACCAGGGAAGAGGAAGCCAAAACTCATCTGGAAGCTGCCAGAGGACAGGAGGTGCCTTAACATCAACAACAAATGAAGGACCAAACCAAACAGGCACTGGTAACTGAGGACAAAAACAAGGAAATTCTGGGGAATTACAAAACAGCTTTATTCCAAACCTTTGGAAGAAAATGGAGCAGAACCTCCTTCACTCTATTTCTAGGAATATGAAGGACAAAACACCTTTGCAAATGGCAAGGAAAATTTCCCAAAGGCAAAATGTATCAAATCGACCCAGTTACTTATGATGAAGCCACTGGCTCTGTGGATGAGGGCAGCACAGCAGACACAATTTCCCTGACAGGCTTTTTGACACAGTCCTGCCTGAGCACTAAGCAGTGAAAAAGGAATGGACAAGACTCCTAAAAAAGTGGCTGGTTTGACACTCTCAAGACAGCTGTAAACAGGTCAAAGTCTAACTAGCAGCCAGCTAGGAGTGACGTGTCCCTGGGGTTCAAGTGATCCAAAGAGCAAACATGCACAGTCACCAACTCCACGTGTAACCCAAACTCCAGCAATTGACAAGGTGAACAAGAGGGCTCCCATCTGAATGATCCCAGGAGCTGATGACAAACTCTTGAAACCAAAGAAAGCCAAATGCAAAAATCTTATGCCTAAGTATATAACAGGAATTTAGAGGCTAAAAACCAGCTTTGGGACAGAGGTCCTGGGGGTCCTGGTGAACACCTGGTTGAATGCAAATAAACAAGGCATCCTTGCAATGATGAAGGAGAACTGTACAGCAGGCTGTGTTAGCATGAGTGCATGCTAATGATGGGAAGCAACCAACACTTCCTATGTGACGTTCCTGATGCCTCAAATGGAAGACCTGTTCCTGGCTTTCAGCTCCCCTGCAACAATTAGAGGGTTTTTTTTTAAATTGTAGAGAACACAATGACCTATGAAAAGAGGCAGATGAAGCTGCGTATGTTTGGGATACCCATTGAGAAAAGGTAGCCAAGATCATCTGATTGTGGCACAATGAAAGGAGCAAAGGGAGTGTCATCAGTTGCAGCAAGAGCAAGTGGATCTAGCCACAATAACAATTCAAAAATCCTACAATAAGGGGCTTCAAACACCGGAATAGGTTTGTCCAGAGGGGCTGCAGAATCTCTCCCTGCAGAGATCTTCCACGCTTGAGTGCACAAGACAGCAACTCAATTTTATTTTGAAGTCAGCTCTGCTCTGTGCAAGAGATCAGGCCTCCAGAGGTCCAGTGGAGAGCCTGAATTTCTCTCCTTCTCAATAACAAAATTCTATGGCAAGAAGAAGGCTGGAAAAAAGAACAAACAGGACTACAGTGTGCATAAACCCAGACCAACTGAGACTCCATAATGCCTATAGATGATAAGGCTGCAAATGAAAACTATTTCCATGAAGTCTGAAAACCTTCATAGAGGACATCTACTTTCTGCAATATTTAGATTTATATAATAAAAAAATAACTTGTGTAAAGCTGATTATTGAAACACAAGGATTTCTTTGCTTCATCCTAATGTTCTGGATTTTGCTTGTAGCGTATGTATAATTATATTTTCAATTTGAAATATTCCATTATGACAATTTGTAAAACAAAACAAATCCTATGCCTTTAACTTTTTTCAAGGTGCTTTTTCAGACCACACAGAGCTTGTCCCCAGCAAACGGCATTCTCACCTACAGACAACAAACCAATTGCACAACATATTTCACTCTTATGTAAAACATACATGTGGAGAAAGATATGAATATATCTCTATCAACACATGAATATATTTATTTTTTAAAAGAAACTGCATGAAGAGATGTATGGGCTTTTCTTCAGAAAGACCATTTCTTTGAAGTGCCCTTCTTGATCTGTGATGTCACTTCAGCCCTTGACAAGATCACACACCTTTCTATTTCAGTCAGTTCAAGCTCAGTGCCACACTTACTCAAGAGATTTACAGAATAAGACATAAAAATATCAGTCAATTTGCAGTTGGTCTTTACATGGCATAGTTTTTCCCATGGCGATTCTTCAGATGATCTCACCAGAACAGAGAAAGCAGCATGCAGTTTTGAAGTGGTATAACTTTTAAAATCAGTAACATTTATAACTCTTCTATTCTCTAAATGGTAATTAGGTTTTCTGTTGCTTGATGGGGGTGAGGGACAGAAATCCATCACTGCAAATGATTAACATCTATTTCTCTTCTTTAAGCCTTACAGAATTTAGTATTACTACCAAGGTCCAACTCAGAATTTCAAGTGCAATTCTTAAAATCACAGATGGGTGGAGAACTACAACCACAGTAGCAAGCAACAGATTTCCCCACAGACAGCAGTATGGGCAAAGCTTTATCAGCAGTAGCACCATTCACTGCATCAACAGATGTCAGTGCTCAAAGGCAGTGAGAAAAGTGTGAGCAGAGTTAAAGACTGGGTCTGCATCTGCATGTGTCTGTCACTGAATAGTAAAATTACTATCTCCTTAAGCACTACACTTTGAAAGCAAAATGGCTTTTTTTAGCTTGATATCCTTTTACACTAGCTACTTTCTATTTCCTTGGAAGAAAGCAGTCCCTGAACAAAAGGAATTTCAAAAGGCAAAGATTCATATTAAGCAGGGAACTAAGTGAAAGAAAAGTGTGCAGATACTTTTAAAAAATAGTCTCACAGTGGTCTGAATGCTAATTAAAGAAGCAAGCCACACTGATCTAATGCCATTTTACTGCAATGTTTTAAAAGCAGACACTGACTTTTAATAAACAATTGAAAAAGAGGGTTTATGTTGCCAAGCAATATGATCACCCCTACACAAGTGAGATAATGTAAAATTCTGGGAAGAAAGTATCTGACATTCTTTCTTTCTACTTTATTCATATGAAAAACACATAGAACTGCCTCTACCCTAAATTACCAGCATTATATATCTTCATATGGCAAGTGCAAAGCTGCATACTTTTCCATTGAAACTGCAACTTCAGTTTCTACCCAGTATCAGAGAAAGAAGCTGATTCTTCTACGAGTATTTTTGAGAAGCACACAAAGTCTTACAACAGGCAGATGCTCCACAGTCATCAGCTCATTCATTGCACAGAATCTTTTCAGTCCTTTGCACAGTACTGCCTACCATCTCTTCTGATTTCCACCCATTTTCTTACCTGATTAGAGATTTGCCCTTAAAAGAAAGGGCCCAAGTTTCAAATCAGTCAGAGTCCACTTACTTACTGTATTCTTAAAACAAGTTTAAAACCAAGGTACATGCAGCTTCCAAAGAGTAGGAATACAAATGAAAATAGATTTTACTCTTGTAGTCACCCTTGTCTAAGAGACCGCATATCTCAGTGTTCCCACAAGGACTGTGAATGTTTAATTTTAACAGTTATAAGAATGTAACAGCAGGTTATGTGCTCATCCAATCTGTTTGAAAAGCTTTTAAAATCAGAGGCATCAAAATGAGCAATACCTGTACCTTCACAAATACCAGCTATAAAATCCAACCAGCTTACCATGGAGAGTTATAACAAGTTGTCATATTATTTCATGCAAGCCTTTCTTGGTTACAACAGAGTTCAAAGTGAAGATTTCAAGATGCAAGAAAGGCAGACTAGGAGTTTTACTACTCTACATGCCTTCCTTCATAACAGCACTGGAGCACAGCACTCAAGTGTTGCTTCAAAAGCTTCCAAAGCTATTGATCTAAACACAGAACCAGGGAGTCTCAGGCTTAACCTGTCCCTGCAAAAAAACAATGCATTTAGCAGCAATTTAGTGGTAAAGCAAAGCTGCTCATGTGCAATCATGAATGACACTCCAAAGCTCAGGTTTAAACTGACCCTATTGAAGTGACATACCCATGCTGGACTCCTGCAGCACAGGTGGGATCCAAGACAGCCTTCACCCAGCACAGAGCAACAGCCCCTGCTTTAGTGGGGAATGACCAAACAGGAATCAACGTTCTGCTCTGAAACCTGGCCCACTGTGCAACCCTGTGAGAGTCAAGGGACTGCTCTCAGCCCTAGAAAAGCACCCAAGTGCTTCCCCTCAACAGCAAAGCCTTCTGGACTCTGCAGGCAGGGCTGCCAAGCAGTAGAACCACAGCTCAACCCCAAGTCTGTAAAAAGTTTAATTTCATCTAGTTCAGGGAAGCATGAGCTTCATTACTCACCAATTATGTTTTCATAACAGACTTGCAGACACGATTAAAAAGAGTCATGGAAAACAGCAAAACAGAAGATGCCTCTCAGAAGTGTGCACACAATCTTTATGTCACATGCTTTAAAAAGCTCAAACAACTCAGTGATAAAAGAAAAACAAAAAACAAACAACTGAATAATGTTGTGGATAAAGAAGATTTTCACACAAAAGGAATCAGCACATTGAGCATCTGGTACATTGCCCATATTGCTTAATTCACAGTCCCTCATCCCCCCCAGTTATTTCCCTCACTTGTAAAATCACAGCTCTTCTATAAATAACTTAGGAAGAGACCACAAAACCCTTCAGAACTGAATGTCTAAAACCTGCTTTACACAGAGACACATCTGAATATTGAGTTTGTTACCAAAAAGACACACAACCAGTGTGTCTCATCATCTCCGTACCACCTCAGGTGGCAATTTATTGTCAGAGTAAGTGCTGCACTGTTAAGACAGAGCGAACACTGAATCAAAGCCACTTTCCTGAAATATTACTCTTACTGTGCCAAACTAGTTGGGAAGACAAATTTGTTATTTGTAAATAAAGGAAATACTTATCAAGATAGTATCTTTAAGATGAAAACTGCAGAAATTTCCTCTTATGCTGGCTCCTCAAGCTAGAAAACACCCCAACCTAACCAAAGAGGAAGTTAACACACAGCAATCCTTAGAGCAGCGTGTTTCAGAAAACTTTAACAAAAGGTCTGTCCATCCAACAGTCACACAGGTCCTTCTGCAAGGACATTAATTATTTTCCACAAGAAGGGCTGTCTTCTGCCTCTCCATGACTTCCTTTTCATAAATCCTGTGCTTTCATTAACATTCAAAGAAGGAATCAAAGCCTGGCTGTCTACCACTCTTATTTGCTCCCTGAATGAGATAAGATCTTTTTTTGGTCTTAACAGTAGATTTTAATAAACAGGTGGAATTTTTTCTGCTTCAGTTTGTCTGCAGGACAGAACTACAGCCTTAGGCAACTGTACTCACTAACATTATGATTTAGTCTATTTCTTTATATTAATTGGCTGCCATAGGCTGCTACACTAGCATTAAATACAAAATCATCACTATGAGAATGTAACTTCTGCTGAAGTACAGGAGATATTCCATTTTAAGCTTTATCTCACATGTTTATATCACCTTATTTAGTTCTCATAAAGACTCCTATGTGTTCGGAATTTACATTTTGCCTTTACAGAAAGACAAAGAATTCATCCTGTGCTTGTTTTGTTTGTTTGTTGGGGTTTTTTTTTTGTGAAAACCAGATGTTTTCCACCCAACATTTAAAGCCTTTTCATTTTCCCCACAATTCTGAGGATTTGGTTATAAAGGACATTCAGTTACTTTTGATAAGTTTACCTGTTGAGAATACAGACCAAGTCTGAAGATAGGAAAATTAAATATTATTCTTAGCACACAGAAAACAGGTGCAAGGCTATCAAAACAAGAACCAGCAATTGGGAACACACCCTATTCCAATCAGATATGCACACAGTCATACAGTGAAACACCCCTCCAACTCATGGTCCCAGTTCAAATCCAAGATCATTTGACTGAAGGGAGGCTATGAGGTTCTCACTGAAAATCCCCAAACAAACAAAACAAAACAAACCCAAACAAGGCAGCACCTGAAACAATGTCCTTCCCTAAAAAGACCCTAAAGTGTCTTATCAGGAAGAACATTAATTTGGCAAATATTTCATATTTCATATTTTGGGGGACCCTATTTCATATTTTGGGGACATAAAGATAACTCAGACCATTCTCCTCCACTTTCCTCTCCTTTCAAATGCAGTGGCTTAGTGGGGGTCCACTGCATCCACTGTGCTCAGACCTCCACTAAACCCTTTCAGCTCCCTACCCCCCAGGCCACAAACCCAACTAAAGCAAGAGTAGCTTCACATCTGGTTGGCAAGTTGAGCTGGTTCTCCATAGGTTCTGCCAAGTGAGTCACTGAATCATACTCAGTAACACAGCTGAAGCTTCTCTGCATCCTGTAGTGCCATTAACCCTAAACAAGCACTTTACCTTATTGGTTTGTGACATTTTGGATATCATAAAGGAAATCTTGGCCATCTCCAGCTTACCATTATCTTATATCATACCATCTTTAGGCACTTTTTTCACCTCCTCAGTGACTTTTACAAAAGCATTAAAAAAAAACCAAAAAACCCACAAACAGTATTTATCAGGAAGGAAAGCACTACCAAACACTCAAAAAGAAACAGCAAATACAAAAATATTAAAGATTACAAGTAAATAAACAAAGCTTTGGGTGAGAAAAAAAAGATTAATTTTAAACTTCAACAAACTTAATAACAACTGTACCATGTCAGCATTAAGGTCACAAGATACTTCAGGAAAACTTCTTTTGAAATGCATTGATTGCATCATCAGCATGTTGGCAGGAATCACCACACTGCTTACTCATTCTATGTCAACTCTTTTCCTCTCACTGAATCATGTTCTTAAAGAAATGTACCATCACGGAATGTGGCTTTTTCTGTTTGAAACTCAAACCGCCCACTTAAACTGCCGCATTTTAACTATTTCCTCTCCTATGAAGGTCCTCACAACTAAAAGCACTCTGAACTTTGGCCTACAGTAGCTGGGGCTTCAGTAATTCCTGTTTCTGTATTTCCTGTCTCCATTTCTGTTATGAGAAGAGGGGTTGGGAGGTAAACTTTCTGAAGGGAAATGCTTCATTCTGCTAAAGATGATTACAGTAGATAGAACCTTTACTCTGCAAAAGTCTCATTGCAGAGATTCAGTTTTAATGGAGAACTTAGGCAAGAAGAACAGATACCAGGTGCTAAGACACAGCTACTCAAATAGATTTCATGCCTTTCTTCCACCTGTTCCCTCACCACTGCCAAAACCAGCACCAAGTCAACCCTTTCATTAACACCTTTGACTCAGCAACCTGACAGAAAGTTTAGCAGAAATCCATCCAGTTTCTTTTTTTTTTGCTCCAACAGTTTTTAGCTTACTGAGCCGAAGCAGCTTATGGAGGGATGCAGTGAAAAGTCACAGAAAGTAGATAGTGGGAGAAGGCAATCAAAAGTGGTATGAAGAGACTTGTCTTCCTCTTCCAATAGCAAGAAGTATTAGTGAGCTCACCTTGTCATGTGAATAGCCTCATAAGGAAATAAAACTCCATCCAGCTGGCACTGGACCTTCCTGAGCAGCAGCGCCGGGATACCAGGCAGTAGGAAAGCAGCTGGTGGAAGCATGCAGGAAGACACAAGGGGCCAACTGCCCTTCCACAGCAGTGAGTGACCATCCAAAATTTTGCCATCACTCCTTGTTAATGAAGAGATTGGATTATGCCCAAGCATTTCATGTCAAGCACATATTATATCTCTGATTAGTGCTTTATTTCCATGCTCACAAGCCTTCTTTCCTCAAGACATTGCTGAACATCCCTGTAATATTACTGAAGCTTCCATCTAAATTGCATGAAAGCCACCATAGGACTTTAAAAGCCTCAGAATTGACACTGCCAATGCCACCTCAATCCACCTCTTTACAGAAAGAGGGGAGGGAAGCTGCAGAGTCTGTTTTGCTGACTTGCAACCACTGCCCTGTTGAGCTCAAAGGACTGGTGCTCAAATTCCTCTCTGCAGGACTTGTACTACATGACTGCAACAGCTGAGAGCTGTGCAAGCACTTGGAGCACTGCATGACCATGCTCTTTAGACACTGATTCCAGTTTACCAGGGAGGCTTTTATCCTGAAAACATGTCCAAACAGCTCTGATCAATAACATGAACAGTTTCCAAGCTAGTTTCCTCGTACAAGAGCAGCACAGCTGCATTAGTATGGTGCTCCACCATAGAGCTTGCTGTTCAGCAGGATTAATTAGTCTGGGCAGAGCACCACACTAATGTGATTATACAGCTTCTAGTACCTGAGCTAGCTCACTCATCGTTTCTATTCTTTTGCTTTAAAATAAAAAGAGCTTAGGTTTTGCTGTTTTCTTAACACTTAAATAATTCCAGTACCGTTTTTTTTCTTGGAAGAGAGAAGACTGAGACTTGGAGAAGACTCAAAATCAGATTTTTCTAATTAAAAGAATGCATCTCCTGCCTTCATAGCCTCTCTCCACCATTATCATCCTCTTCTAATAATTTCTTTTGCTTGTATCAACTACCTATGCCCCTGCAAGTCTTGCCTTGACATCAGGAATAATGACATCCAGCCATAACCAACAGTGACAAAAGCAGAGATTGGAAGACATCGTACTTGAGTGGAACGGAATCATCACTCCCTTCCACTCCTTTTTTCCAGGTAAGGAACAGATACCACAGGAGGCACTTGCACTCCACCACTGGAGGAACTGACTGAAGAATGCAAATTCTGGCAAATGTAAGGGTGCTGGTATGCTCAAAGTGTGCTTCATTGCTCAAGCCTCCATGAGGCATCCTGCATGAGGACAACACCCAGGACAGGCAGCACGAGGCCACGCAGTCAAAAAATCAGCAGCCACAAGCAACTGACAGCAGTTGAACAGGAAGTAGTGGGGGAAGCCTCACTGCTGGCAGTGCTGCTCTTTCCTCCGAGTTCGCCTGTAACACATCAACAGAAGAGAAACAGAGCACGAGCACAGCGCCCATCAGTATCACTGGTTTCCAGTTCACACCCCTCCCTGCACAGAGCCAGGCCCCAGAGGTGCAACTCAGTGGGGCAGACCTTTCCACACACAGACCTTGAGAGCAACCACATAGTTCTGACAGAGTGAAAAAGAAGTGAGGGTTTCCTCATAGCAACAGGATCTCTGCTTCTTCATGTTTCCACTAGTATTTTACTTGCCCAATAAGCATCTAGCATTTCTTCTATTATGTTGGTTTAAATACTAAGAGAGGTTAAAGAACCTTTACATTTCCTTCTTGGTTTTAGTTTCACCCTGTTCATTTTTTTTCCTAATATAAAAGACCAAGCTGTAGAAAAAGTGGTTAAAATTTCCAGAACAAAACTTGGCTAAGAAATGCCATAAAGTCACAGCATTTCATTGCTAACTGATGTTGTACTGGCTGGACTTCTAAACACACATGTCAACTTAAAATTTAAAACAGTAAATGGACAAAGCATCTCTAAGGTATCTCCCCTCTCAGCTCCTCTCAGCTTTATGTCAGCATGCTGGTGGGACAGAGCCCTTCCAGAACAGAAACGCAGGGAAGAACAACCTTATTTTTTGGCATTCTTTTCTTTTAAAGTAACTTGCTTCCTTCTGTAAAAAGCATCATCAAGACTAGTTTCGAATTTTGAGTTCTAGATAACTGACATAAATCACACAATGCAGATGCGAATTCCAGGCTCAAAAGAGTATGAAAGCAGAAAGGTTTTTTATGTTTGCATCTCCAGCATGTAACCACTGGGCTCAAAGAGAAGAACTTTAAGGGATAATTCTGGTTTCTGTGCATTTACAGTAGAGTACAAAAGTTCATACTTTTAAAAGATACAATTTAAAACTATTTAAAGTTTTAAAACTAAGCTAAAAAGCCTGCAGATTAGAAATCCATCTTGACACTAAGGTAACAGTATAAAAAAGGGGACTAAAGCTTGCAAAAAGACAAAGAGAAAAGCAACAAAAAAGCCAACACATGAAACAATGTGAAGCAAGTCAGCACAGAACAGAAACACTGTTTTATTGTCAATGGAAAAAACGTATTCTTCAAAAAAGACAAAAATCAAACCAGGCAAAGTATTGCAAAAATGCTAAAGCAAGTAAGGAACCAAGATGTTAAGATCACATAGTGATTTAGGAGGAAAAGGAACTCCCAGAAACAACACTTAGTATTTTGGACTTAAACTGAGGTATGAAGGAAAGCAAAGATCTAGGAACAAAGTGCAGCTTCTGTGTCATCTCCCTATGCTTAAACAGCCAAAACTCTGGTTTGGGGAGGCTACTGTGAAACTGATGCTCTGTGTGGAAGTGGACGAGACAGAGGATGGAAAGGAAAGGGAGGAAGAAATTGAAGAGATATTGGCCATATGTTTGTAAGTACTCGTACACATGCATATACACATGTAAGAAAAGGTAACTCAGACACACAACGGGACCAGCAGGACAGCAGCATGTTTAAGTGTTATCTTCCTCCTCCTGTTTAGTTACTTGTTGCAATCTTCTGTACCACAGAATCACGCACATCAGGTCTGGAGCCTCGTTACTTCTAAATCCTTTTCCATGGCAATGTCACATAGCTGGAAAAAGAGTTTGCTGGTATTTCTAACTTTCCGTATGCCTCAGGGAGGCTGCATGACTAAACCAGAAGACAACATACTCTGCACACTTCAAGATGTGGTCTGTACTGCGTACTCCTAAGAGTTTATCCCTTCAAAATACCTTTGCATTGGTACATGCTGCTTATGACTTAAAACTATGCTACACAATTTGCTGAAATTGTTAAAGTGACACAAGGACTCCAGAGCACAGAACACAACTTGATATTTGGGAGAGCTTATTACATGATGCTCCGTATGCTATCGCAGCTCGCTTTTCAGAGCACTCTGTACAAACACACAATAAAAATAAATAATTTTAACTAAGGCTAAACAGGTTTCACAAATACTGAAATACTCCGTAGTAAGTCTCTTGCCTATCTCATTTCCATCACCACAGTACATGAAATATATACTACTAATTAATTCATAAACCCTAATCTCTGCAGGCAGCTGAAATTGTCAGTTCGATAAATAAACCAACCAGCACTGATGGGAAGTTGAACTGTATTACCAAGGAAATTCTTCTTCTGCTACAGGACCCTGTCAAGCTCTGCCCACAATAGCATTATCTAGACAGAGTTTGGAGAATTTTTGTAGCGAAGGATTTAAACGGGTACCTGAACCAACCGGGCAGCAGGACCGAAAAAAGGCGATTGAAGGAATCTGTCAAAACACACACAGCTCTGACGCTTTACCGCTGCAACCCAAATCGACTGTATTTCGCCAAATGCCCTCAACTCTTCAGACAGCCGGTACCGCTGAAGAGTGAACCGCACGAACCCGAGTCGGGACCGCGACACCTCTGGAGCGCTGCACCGCACCTGCAGCCCGCCGGACAGCCCCGGGCAGCTCCGCCGGGAGCGCGGCACAGGCACGGAGCCGTGCCCCGCTGCCTCCGCACCCGCGGAGCCTCGGACACCCACCGCCCGAGCCCGGGACGTCCCATGGGGAGCGCAGGCGGACCCGCGCCGCTCTTTCTCCCCGGCGCCGCCGTCCCCAGCCCTCGGCGCCCCGCGAAGCGATCCCTAGCCTGCCAGCCCCCGCGGGGCTTTGCTTTCTCCCCGGGTTTCGGTGCCACAGCTGGGGGAACCCGGCAAAATCGGGAGGGAGGGAGGCGCAGCGGGCACGGAGCCGGCAGCGCGGGGCCGCAGGCGGGAACGCACCGCGGGCTGCGAGGATGCAACCGCGGGCGACGCCGCCGACCTGCGCTGCGGCTATCGAGGCACAGCCGGCCAGAAAGACCCTCTTCCTGCAAGGGGGAGGCGGCAGGAGGGGTCAGGGGTCCCCCAACACCGCCGCCAGAGCCGGCAGAGACCTGTTGCCCCGCGCGGGAGTGTCGAGGCGCATCCCCCGGAGCGGGACCGACAGCCGTCACCACCCACCTCTTTGATTTTCTCCCTCCTCTGCCGGACGTCGGGGTCGGCGGGCTCCTGCCCCACGGCGCCGACGGGCTGGCGGAAAAGGCGCTGGGGCAGCCCGGGGGCACCGGCCTCCTTCCTGCCGCGGGCGTCCTGCAGAAGTTTCTCCTTGTCCTGGCGGATGTCTCTGCGGATCTCCTCGGGCAGCTTCTGCAGCGTCTCCTTGGCCTCCCGCAGAGCCCGCTCGTGGTCCGCGCGGATCCGCTCCAGGCTGCCCGCCCCGCCCGCGGCCGCCGCCGCCGCCGGGCCGCCTCCGGGCTGCGGAGGGGCGCGGGGCTGCCCGCCGGGCGGCGGCGGCGGCGGCTGCAGGGCGGCCGAGTGGAAGAAGACGCCGCTGAGAAGCTTGGAGGAGTCGGGCAGGAAAAAGATGGCCCCGAAGCAGAGGGTGATGAAGGCGCTGAACACCAGCAGCAGCACGAACTTCTCCGTCAGCCGGAACGCGCCGGGGCCCGCCGCCTTCCTGCCCCCGCCGCCCGCGCCGCTGCCCGCGGGGCCGCCCAGCGTCCCCGGCCCCGCCGCGCTACCGAAGAGCGGCAGCAAGCTGGCGGCGGGCATGACCCCCGCGCCGCCTCAGCGCCGCGCTGCGCGCCCCGCCGCCGCCGCGCAGGGACCGCTCCGCACCGGACGGCTCGGCTCCGCCGCCCCTTCCCCGCCTCGGCCGCACAAAGTTTCCCCGGGCGGACGCGGCAACTTTTCCCTTCCCCGCGGCCGCGCTCCCTCTGCTCCCCCGCCGGCAGCGCTCGGCAGCGTCTGCGGGGCGGGCGCTGTCAGCTCCAGCCCATGCTGCCGCCGGGCCGCCGCCGCCGCCGCGGGTGCCGCTCCCCGCTCCGCCCGCGCGGAACTGCCGGGCAGCCGGGGGCGGGGCGGGCCGGGGCGAGGCCGCCGCCGGCCCAATGGCGGGGGCGGGGCGCGGGCGCTGCCGGACCGCGGGTCCCGGGGCTCGGCCGCGGGATGCGCTGCCCCAGGCCGCCGGAGCCCCGCGGCCGCAGGGGAGTCGGCGGCGGCGGCGGCGGGCGCGCCCGCTTCGGCCCCGTGGGCGGCCTTGGCCCGGGGCGGGCGGGTGCGCGGCACCGGCAGATGCCGGCGGCGCGCCCTCGCGCACCCACGTGCACGCCGGTGCGCGCACACACACGCGCGTGTACGCCCGCACGGGCGCGCGGCGGGGGCCTGCGCGCTCACGGGCGCGCGTGCACAGGCGCGCACGCACTCGCCGGGGGCGCGCGCTGGGCCGGGGGCGGTGCGAGGGGAGCGGGGGCACGGCGGGACCGGGAACAACTCCTGACCCGCCGGGATAGGGCGAGCCCTTGTCTGTTCTTTGTGCGAAAAACAAGGCTTAATTTTATTCATTGGTTTGTTTTTTCTGTAGGTAAAAGTGCGCCTTGTCCAAGGGAGCAGGGCATATATCTGTGCAATGTGAAAATCCGACTGTTCCTCTACACTCGTACAAATGAAAAGACCATCGTGTGTTGGCACAAGGAAATACCGTGTTTGATAGTGGATCAAATTACTGATCAAGCTCCTCAAGCATTAAGCGAGAGGGAAAGTTTCCAAAAAAAAAAGATATCGATTTATTATTTTTGTCCGTGTTACAGAGCAATGCAATAATCAGTGGGCATGTGAGAAGAATAAAATGTTGTTTCACTTTAACAGAAAAAGGGAACCCAGCCAACATCCAGGGGTTTATCTCCAACTCTTTTGGAACATACTCAGAGTCTACCTAGAGTTTTGCAGCAGTTCAGCACTGTAATCTTAAACATTTCCCCCAAAAGGTTAACCACACAGTCAGAAAGAAAACAGTGAGATACGTTGGTCCCAGAAGTTAGGATGCTGAGGTTGGTTTATTTGCGTACTTGCATGGCTTTATTTTACAAGGGATTAAAAAAAACCCAAAACGACGGTAGAGGGAAGTCTGTGCTTTAAGCAAGGGCAGGGAGAAAGCATTGTGTAAGCCTTAAAGACATGATTTTGAAAATGGGCTTGGCATGGATCTAATTCTGCTCCCAGTGGAATTAAGGGGAGTTTTACCATTGACTTAATAGGAATAAAGCAAGACTGCTGCCCAGTGCTTTTCCAAATCCCTTTCTTTAGAAGTTAGAATATGTAACAGATTAATTAAAAACAGGTTCAAAGAAGACAGTTATATAGAGTTATATAGAAATGATAGAGTGAGTCCTGCAAAATTCCCTTAAGTATATAAGCAAATGCTTCTGTAAAATTTCAGGATTATACATGAAACTGAAGGATCAGGGGCCCAACTTCATATTCAGTGAGATCAGCAATTCAATTTCATTTTTATTCTGGTTTTCTTTTAAATCCTATTTTTTTTCCTGAGTTGCATTTTCCCACATTTAGATGTGAAACTATTGCTCAAACGAAACAATGAGCACTCTGACTTTGACACACATTTCCCAGAAATGTTTAACGTAGCCTCATAGCTGTGCCAAGACAAAACTGTTTAGGGCTGAAGAAATCAGACTGCTTGGAAAAGGAGATAAGAATCCATGGTGATTTTAGTTTTGTTTTTGTTTGGGTTTTTTTTTTTTTTTAAAGCAACATTTAAGGTAGCAAATATGGGGTTTAGCTGTTGAAAGACAGTTGACTAATGAAAAAGCTTCCTGAATGGTGAAATGCCACTCTCAGCTTCAGCGAGCATATTCTGCTTCAGTCACTCCGTATGTGGGTGTGCAATATTTCTCACAGATTGCCCTCAAAACTCATTGCTACTTATATGATAATATTTGGAGGCAGAAGTTATTGCTGGAAGAAATGCCTTCCTTCAGTTTTCTGAAGTCATTCCTTAGGTTGCCATATTTCTATAGCACTTTAAAACAGATGCAGGAGTAGAAAATACTATCACATGGGGTTCTGCTCCTGTGCCTCCTAAAATGAGATACACGTCAGCCTTTTGCCTTCTTTTGGTGTTCATCCTGAATGCTAGGGGCCAAGTGTGGATTCATGCCTGGGGTTTCACTGCCACACCCATCACTGTCTTTGGGACATCCTGAGCATGAGGAAAGCAGCAGTGAGGATTTTCTATTCAAAGATGGAAATTGTGAAATTCTCAGGCCTTTGTGATGAGATGATCACTCCTCCTTCTCTGAACAGGATGCAAAATTTTGTATGCAGAGTGTTCCTGTTAGCACTTAATGTTACAGTTACCAGTAAGGTCATGTGGGAACTATTCAATGGGACTGTCGAAGCATGTAAAGTTACTGGCATACAGAGCTGTTCACTACGTGAGGGCAATAGGGACTGAAACACAAAAGAACTTCTTCAACCCAATCCTGATATACAAGTTCCTTGGGCTTTTTGTCACTAATTTACTTTAGGCACAAGGTATTCCAAGGACCATGAAAATACAAGGAGTAGCTCAGAGAAAAACATCTTAGATTCCAAATGGCAAAATGAAGGGCTGTACAATGCTCATTTTCAAATGAACTTGCAGTTTAGTTATAAAGTTAAATCATGTTCATAGTGTCAAAAAACATGCAAATAAAATACAAACAAGAGAAGCCTGGTGTTTGCATTAGAGACAGCAGTGGAAAGCCCGCCTGCCTGCACCAGGACTTGCATTGGGAAAGCTCTTTAAGTACAACTCTGTCAGCACATCCACCTAGTGGATATTGACCTGCCTGTACTTTGGGCTGGGTATATTTTTGCTAGTCAAGCTGCATGACTTCCTGGATGACATCAGCTAAAATGGGAAAAAACCAAGTCTCTGGGCAGCTGTTTTGCTATGCTGGGTCCTACCCAGTTTGGTTATACCAACAAAACACTGGACTGTATCCCTCCATGGAGGGAAATACTGCTTCTGTAGATTCAGCTGCAGAATCAGGAATAATTTTCCAGCAATCATGCACAGGTCAAGGATTTATAGAAAGGTAGAACTGATACATGAGAGGTGGTGAGAGGGAGATTTACATAATAAGAACAAGACTCTTTTCTGTATAAATATTCTCAATGGGGAAATGTGTTACATATTGAGTGAAAGGCCTGGAAAAAAACCCAAATGCTTATCATAATATTCTTCCCTTTTCTGTTTCTTTTCTTTTCTTTTCTTTTCTTTTCTTTTCTTTTTTTCTTTCCTTTCTTTTCCTTTCCTTTTTTCCTTTCTTTTCTTTTCTTTTCTTTTCTTTTCTTTTCTTTTCTTTTCTTTTCTTTTCTTTTCTTTTCTTTTCTTTTCTTTTCTTTTCTTTTCTTTTCTTTTCTTTTCCTTTTCTTTTCCTTTTCTTTTCTTTTCTTTTCCTTTTCTTTTCTTTATCTACTTATAACTAATTTATCATGGTTCCAACCTTAGATCTTGTCTAGTGATACTAGTGATAAGGAATTAGCCAGCTTGGTCTGAAAGATACATGCCACACATAAGAAGAGAATTAACAGTTGTCCCACTTTTGGGCCCATTCAGCTGAGGCAGAGATACCTACTGATGCATCTTCATGGATAGGGAGTTTGTAACAATGCCACTCCCTTGCAAGGGGTTCCCAGTGTTACCTTCTAGTTAAGACTACTGTAAAAACACATTGACAGCTTCCTTTTGAAATGCAATACTTTCACACAGCTTTCAGAGATACTTTTAATATGTTTGCCTTTGGGAATGTGACTCATAAACCCAATTTAGACATCCAGCTCTTCATAGATTAAGTAACATGGCACAGACTTAGGGTTCCCAAGGCACACAAGCTGGATTCATAACACCCAGTGTGCTCTTTGGAAGGAGGCTTTGACCATTTGAGGACCAGATGTGTATTAAATGCTCTCTATCTCTGATTTTGGCAGCTGGCTGCAGTTCTGAATTCAGTCTGTGAGAAAAATGTGATTCACAGACACAAAAACTTTCTTCAATCTTCAGTGTTTTGAGAATACAGGACTGCCTGACACTTTTCTTCAAGAGCTCAGAAGAGAGAAGTGTTGACCACTTCTGAGAAGAGAGAAGTGTTGACCAGGAGTTGGAGATCTGTGTTTGACATATTTTGTAGTCTTGGGGGATTCAAATTATCCTCTTTTTCAGTGGAACATGTACATCCCCCACCACCATTCATTTTGAAGTAGTGCTACGACTCAGAGACAAGTGCAGGACTTTGAAGGCAAAGAGGAAAAAAGTTTTCCACTGAGCATTCCTTAACAACCCTGAAGGAAAAATGCTCCACTCCCAGAGGAGGCTACAGCCGAAGAGCTAGGGCACTAGTCTGTGAGATGGAAGACACCAGATTATCTCCTTCCCAGTGAGATGGCTGTTGAAGATTGGTCTCCTATTTGAGGATGAAAAACAGAAGAAAGAATATTAAACTTTCTCACACCCTTTCTCAAACATTTCCTCTAGCCTAACACATGAGATGATTGTGGCTAACCAATTAAACTTAATAAATACTGTAGAAATAAATGTATCAGGAACATGAAGCTGTAGGCTCAGAGACCTTCATAAACACTTTTTCAACTCTTTCCTGGCATGGCTGTCAATTATACGAGAGGTCTCTTTTCTACCAGTATAATTGGAAATATCTTCCATCCCTACCTGAGGGAGAGGATTATTCATTTCTCCAAAAGAAATCTCTGTAGTGCAAGCAGCTTTCAGTGTTTGTTGGGAGGCTTTGCTGGAAGCACTCAGGTAAGCATCCAGCTAAGGGCAGAAAAGCTTTGCCCTTTCTCTGCTCCCCAAGATTTCAGAAGACAGAAAATGAACTGCAAGAAATCCTGTCTGAAGAAAATATTTGAGTCTTGTTCCATTAAAACATCAAAGATTAAAATAATTGTCTTCAACATTGCAAGAAACCTGAGAATCTAGAATTTGAACTGGGACTGCTTCCAGTATTTTATTCAGCAGTAACATAAAGTAGATCATACTCAGCCTCAGATGGCATCTTTGAGAATATCTCACTTTGGTTCTGGCTTTTTATCCTTTTATAATTGTTTTAGTGAGAGACTTTTGCACTCCCTCAAAGCAAGCAGACATGGTTTGGTTTTCAATGTGCAAGGAAGAGGAATATAGAGGTAAACATAAAAGTAATGGAAAGAAAAAGAACTACAAACTTTATTCCTCTTTTTTAGAAATTTATCGATGTTCACATCCTTGAAGAAGATTTTAGCCATGGAACTAAGAAATGGAAGCTAGCTCTTATGGTATTTTAGCATTTAGGATTCAGAATCGGATGTAATTATTTGCATAGCAATTAAGGATGAAGTTGTTTGGAGACATCCCATGAAATTCCATCTGGACCTTAGATCTTTAAGAGATTAAAAGCCATGACAGGTACATATTCTCTTCGCTTCTCCTTCAGAAGGGAAGAAAATGCTGAAGTGAGGAGACTGGAGTGAGACTGCTGTTCTTCTCCTTCCTGCCTCCTATTTTGTACCTGTAATCCCCAGGAAAGGTAAAAGGCCTTCAGATTGGGCAAATATATATAAGGGACAAATCTTAGTGGACTGCAGGTGACTGAAAGTGGTTTTCTGCTGTGGTTTCCTTTGGATTTAATTATCTCCAATAGCACTAACATGTCTTGTGCCAGAACCATGACTGTAGCAACTAAAGGAACTCCCAGCAGCTCTTTTTTTGCTGTCACAAAGTTTGTATATCACATTTATAGGTATGAGTTTAGTAGATTCTGACAAGATTAAATCAAGACAAGAAGGCAAAGATTTTTAAGAGGATCCTTGGAAAACAGCCTTCCTGTCCTTTCCAAGGTGGTTTCATTTTCCTGAACCAAGGGGAAATGTGTTGGCTGAAAACAAGATGTGGCCACTGGAGCTGGTGTTTGTAGCCATTCAACTGCTGTTTTGCAGCCAGTTGATTGGAATAACTATATGTTTTGGCTGAAAAACAGATCTGGCTCTGTTAGTGTGTAGCCTCAAGGAAAAGTGGTTAGAGCAGAGATTTCTAACCTGATAAACCTTCTAAGGAGTAAAAATATGCTATAATAGATGACTAAGTGTATCAACAAGTAATATTAAAAACAAAGGACACTGTGAATTACTCATTTATTTTTTATACTAGCCATGCTTAATTTGTAAAAAATTTTAATTCCCTATTCAATGGCTCCCTATTTCACAAAAACCAATGTTCTTGAGCTTTTTTAACCCTGAACATGTGTGATGACACATGGATTATGTAAATTGCCCTCATGTAATAGTTTAAATGGTGTCCTTGTGCCTCTCCTCCCAATGTATTTCCCTAACCAGATGAGGTAATTCTGCTCAACAGCACATTTTAATAGAAGTACACATGTGGTTTACCGACTATGCCCTGTTTGACTGCAGCATTACTATGAATATACTTAATTTTTGAGTCTACTTTAAAGGTTCTTTCTCTTTCTGTAAATCTGTTATGGATTTGGGGTTATAAGCAATATTTAGATTTTTTTTTTTAGTTAATCTTTCCTATTGAAAATATTCCACTGCTTCTTGGGTTCATCATCTGGAATACAGAGCTGCACTTTTCCCCAGCAGTTGTAACTAGGACACATTTTTGTTTCACAGACTTTTGCTTAAAAGTGTGGCCAGTTCCATCAGCCCTTGGTGGATTCTCTTACTCCAAGCCACAGAAGCCTTTTGGTGACAAAGGGTTAATATTTTTTGCTCTCCTGTCTGTGCCATGTGTGCTCTGACTCACCTTGACACACTCTGATATTGCGTCAGAAGTGTCCAGCTACCACCTGATGGGCTGTATGAATTTTGTCTTTGCAAAATCCCTCCCCAAGCAGTGGCTGTCAGCTGCAAACTGGCAGATGGTGCATGTGCGCACAGTGAACACGTGACTGCTCTGATCTTACAGAGTTGTGAATTATTTGTCTTCCCCAAATGAAATCCAGGAGTTTCAGCCTGGGTTCACATCTGATCCCTTATCCTGCTAAAATGCCTTTGTTTGATTTACCGCTTGGGCTAAATGATGCAGGGGAAAAAAAATCGGTGCTAATCTGACCTTTGCTCTTACTGTTTGTCTAGACCAATATCTTACTGAAAAGCTTGATAAGAAAAATAGTTTTGCCATTTTTCGTCTGTGTGATGGTGAACCTTAGTTTCCTCAGCTGTAAAGTAAGAGCTAATCTATTTCACAGTGAGACCTAATGTATGGAGTTTACTTTGATATCCTTAGGTGAAATATTGTTTTGGGGTGCAAGTCTAGCTTTGTTTTCCTTAGAAATTAAATTCTTCTTCATTTTCAATGCTCAATTACTTATCCAATGATTTGTAGTATACCATGGACAATGTATCCTAGGACAGTTCTGGTTTATTGGACTTTTTTGGCTGTGTTCCTGAAACACAGGTCTCCTTTCCCCCCCAACATGTCCAGTTGTCCCTGAGCCTTCTGCTTTATTGACAGCTGTAGAGCTTCAATGTCATCTGATGCTCTGGTTCATTGCTGCAGCCCTGAGCTTGCAGTGTGTAATGCTTTGCTGAATACAGGGCATCTTTGAGTGCATTCTGCCCCTCAAAAGCACTGGGCAGCGTGAGATCCCAAACACAACAATGACAAGGCTGAAGTAGCTTTCTGACAGGCAGATTTCAATTTAAGATGAGACTCAGGAAAATATTTAAGGATGAAAGGGGAAGATAATTATTGAGTCAGAAGCGAATGTTTTCTAAGGAAATTAATCTCTCTCAAAAAAGATGCAGAAGACTGAATAATGTATCCTAGACTTTCAGAATTTCATATGTGGCATGAAGTTCTCCATGCACGTCTTGAGAAAAGGGTAAATGTTTGAATGTGAGTCAAATCTACAAAGAGAAGGACAAGGAGGTACAAGATTCTCTAAGATTTTAGTAGTTTCATGTCTTTGCATGTTTCTCTAGTTCTCTTTTATACAAGCTATTCCTTTAATGTCCCTGCAAGCAGGGTGGACTCTGCCTTTGGCACAGTTGCAAATGTGGAAAGTAACAGTCTAACAGTCAATGAATAGCATTATATTTAGATACTATATCTACCATAAGAGGTAATAGCTGCTATTTTCTTAAGTTAACCAGTGACTGGCTACATTTGAAAAATATGCATGGTCTGTTCCTTATTTTTGACTCATCAGTGACACTAGTTATTTTGCTCAAATGAAAATAATTTGGCTCTTCTTTCTCCTTATATATTCAAATCAACAGATGAGAGACAGCAAAATTAGTTAATTGTTAACATATGTACATGAACACAGAGGACAAATTCCAAACAGAACAGCAAGAGGCAGCTGGGTAAGGTTGTCATGCTCCTAGAATCACCCATTTAATACAGGTTTACCTTGTTCCACCTTTTCCCCCCATGTGGGCTGTGTTCCTGAAACACAGGTCTCCTTTCCCCCCATATGTCCAGTTGTCCCTGAGCCTTCTGCTTTATTGACAGCTGTAGAGCTTCAATGTCATCTGATGCTCTGGTTCATTGCTGCAGCCCTGAGCTTGCAGTGTGTAATGCTTTGCTGAATACAGGGCATCTTTGAGTGCATTCTGCCCCTCAAAAGCACTGGGCAGCGTGAGATCCCAAACACAAGAATGACAAGGCTGAAGTAGCTTTCTGACAGGCAGATTTCAATTTAAGATGAGACTCAGGAAAATATTTAAGGATGAAAGGGGAAGATAATTATTGAGTCAGGAGCAAATGTTTTTTAAGGAAATTAATCTCTCTCAAAAAAGATGCAGAAGACTGAATAATGTATCCTAGACTTTCAGAATTTCATATGTGGCATGAAGTTCTCCATGCACGTCTTGAGAAAAGGGTAAATGTTTGTATGTGAGTCAAATCTACAAAGAGGAGGACAAGTGGTACAAGGTCCTCTAAGATTTTAGTAGTTTCATGTCTCTGCATGTTTCTCTAGTTCTCTTTTATACAAGCTATTCCTTTAATGTCCCTGCAAGCAGGGTGGACTCTGCCTTTGGCACAGTTGCAAATGTGGACAGTAACAGTCTAACAGTCAATGAATAGCATTATATTTAGATACTATATCTACCATAAGAGGTAATAGCTGCTATTTTCTTAAGTTAACCAGTGACTGGCTACATTTGAAAAATATGCATGGTCTGTTCCTTATTGGCTACATTTGAAAAATATGCATGGTCTGTTCCTTATTTTTGACTCATCACTGGCACTAGTTATTTTGATCAAATGAAAATAATTTGGCTCTTCTTTCTCCTTATATATTCAAATCAAAAGATGAGAGACAGCAAAATTAGTTAATTTTTAACATATGTACATGAACACAGAGGACAAATTCCAAACAGAACAGCAAGAGGCAGCTGGGTAAGGTTGTCATGCTCCTAGAATCACCCATTTAATACAGGTTTACCTTGTTCCACCTTTTCCCCCCATGTGTTAGCATAAAGGCAATTAATTTTCGTAGGTGTATACCTTATTGTTGACCTATATTAGGAAGACATTGATTTGCAAATTGCTCTGAAAAACAGATCTTTGAAATTAGAATTTTTTTTCTTACCAGTGAGGGGTGTCTCCTGATGGACAACAAGTTTTTACCACATCACATTTAAGCATCTGTGAGCAATTTAGTCTTTTCTCTAGTTGTAGTGGAAGAAAGAATAAATGCATTCAAGCTAGCAGCAGGGTAAAATCATATTTCTCTAGTGGTTTGGGCTGGCATGACCTATCCTTTGCCTCTTTGAGAGCTGGAACAGACTGCTTTTGAAAAAAACAGAGTGGTCTTTAAAAATCTTTATCAGAAGTGGTTTGGTGTCATGTTGTCTTTTACTACAATCTCACCATATCTCTTCAAAGAAAGATTTTCTGTCTTTTGTTGCCTCACATTTTCTCCTCTGTTTCAGTTCATAGTGACATTTGATATTGCAGAACTGCAGAACTGAGGTGCACAGAAAAATTAATAGCTAAGTGTTTTGCTCAGAATGACCAGCACTTTTCTGTTTTGTTCTGTTTCTGGAAAGGATGGTTGCAGTGGGGAAGGCCAGTGCTGACTCAGTCTCTCACCAGTCCTGTCCTATCAGGAGTCCAACGGGGGCTGTAGAGGGGCCTCCACAAGGCAGTTCACAACCACACCTCTACCATCAAGGTGTTCTTGCACCTCTGGCTGTTCATCCACTGCTGATGTGTTTGTGCCACATGTAGCCATCCTCTGGACTCACAGTCAGGCAATAGTTTCATGTAAATCCATTGCTCATCAGCATCTCACCACAAAAGTGGGAGTTTGGGAACGTGGGCTGGTGTAACATTCAGGCTACAGGCTCACCTACAGTGTGTCCCTATATCCAGTTGTCCTGAAGGACAGTGGACACTATCCTGTCCTTTTGTAACCTGCACAGAAGAAAACATCTCCCCCCAGCCTGGAGATGGCTCTATTGGTGTATTCTGCAAGGGTCATTGGTCCAGCCATTTTCTTCTGTGAGGACAAACTAGAGGCCTGACAGACCATGATTCAAGATTGACAAAACAAATACAGTGATTTGTCCATGGAATATGGAACACGTGGTAAATAGACTGCTGGAAAAATGACAGCAGAGAGAAGTTCCTAGGGATGTGTTTGTGTGGAAGAAAATGAGGGAATAAACACAAAGCAGACTTTTGGGAACAAAAATCTATCCCTGAGGCATCATGTCAGGAAACCAGACGCTGCCACAAGATATTATTAATTGTCAGCTAGAGTCACAGCCCATGGTTGGACAAGATGTCTTTGTAGCTGTTATTTGCACTAGCCAGAGGCAATAAGGAGACCTTAAGCCAGCTATCCCTCTGTCCTCTACACACCAGCATTTCTTAGCCTTACTGACCTGAGATCGTCCAGGTTTGACCATGATGGTGCACAGTAACCAGGGGAAATGCAGAAATGGTGTAAGCCTTTCAAAGTTACAGGTTTGGTCTTTCTTAGAGCCAATTTTATGACTGTTACTCCTGTTGGACACTACCTAATTCCATCCTATTTTAGTCAATTGTATTTCTTACCAGGATGTAGAAACAATCTGTGTGCTCTGAGCCCTTGACTAACAAATTCTGCACAGGAGCAGAGTTGTTCCCTGCGGTTGAATCTGTTTATAAGCATTGTTGGAGGTTAAGCCACCAGGGCAGCAGTGTATCTACCATGCTGGTCTGTGGCTTGTGAATGGTTAATGCAGTGAGTTAAATACTGAGATGAGTGCCTCCACACATAAGTAAAGCAGACATACGACTAAGAACAAGGAAATGTGAATGGGTTGCTTTAGGTTAATGCATTAACATAAAGTGAGTTACTCTACTGTCCTTCCCAAAACAGGATGGGTGGTTATGGAAAGCAGATCCATAAATAGAAGTTGCTGAGTTGTGTCCTGTGTCAGGCCTGTCTAGTGCTCCTTATCCTTTGCTCCTTCAATTTTTAGCTGTGGAGATTTAATCTGAGCTGCTTGTCATTGAAATGGAGAAATAGAGCAAAGAGAGTCTAAGCATTGGGAATCTGGGAAGCAAACAGCTTTAAAATTAAAAGAATACCAGCCAGATGCTTTCACAATAGTAATAAAGTCATACACTGTGTTGGAGTGAGCCTGTCTGGGTGCTAGGAATCCACCACAGCTGCTCTGTTACTGTTCTCTTTGGCTGGATGGGGGAGAAAGAATATGATGAAAGGCTTCTGAGTTGAGGTAAGAACAGGGGGAGGTCACTCACAGTTATCATCATGGGCTAAAGACACTCAGCTTGGGGAAATCATTGAAATTATTATCAGTCAGATCAGAGTAGCATAACGAGAAATAAAACCAAATCTTAAAAGCACCTTCCCCCCAGCCCTCCTTATTTCTCAGGCCCAACTTTTCTCCTGAATTCTCTGCCTACTCCCCCACAGTTTTGCAGGAGGATGGAGAAAGGCAGGTTGCAGTCAGTTCATCACATGTTCCTCACACCCCTTTCTCCTCAGTGGGTGGACTCCTCACACACTTCAGCTGGTCCAGTGTGGTGTCCCTCTTGTGGGAGACAATTCCATGAACTTCTCCAATGCAAGTCCTTCCCACAGGCTGCAGTTCCTCACAAACTGCTCCAGCATATGTCCCTTCCATGGAGTGCAATCCTTCAGGTACAGACTTCTCTGGCCTAGGTCCCCCCTGGAGTCACAAGCCCTGCAGAAGCCTTGTCCAGCACAGGCACTCCTCTCCACAGGTCCATAGATCCTGCCAAGACTCTCCTGGAGCAGGGACTTCCATGGAGTTGCAGCCTCCTTGGGGCATTCACCTGTTCCAGGGTGGGTCCTCCATGGGCTGCCTGACCATGGTCTGCACCACGGGCTGCAGGGGAACCTCTGCTCCTGCAGAACCTGCAGCACCTGCTTCTTCACCAAGTTTGGTGTCTGCAGGGCCCTTCCTCTCACATATGCTCAGCTTTGAACATCCTGGTCTGCTGCAAGGTGTCCCTGCCCATGGCAAATGGGCTGGAACGAGGTGATCTTTCAAGTTCCCTTCCAACACAAGCCATTAATTCCATGATTCTGTGACTGAAACTCCACTGTGTACATTGAAATGCATGGAACTTCAATGAACCAATGAATGCATGAGCAAAAATGTTTGCTGCTTTTTTTGTTTTGTTTTGGTTTTTTTTTCCCCTTCTGGGGTGCGGAACTCAGGTGTTTGTAAACATAAATCAAGTCCTGCAATTGATTATGCTCAGGTTGATTATAGTAATCAAAAGGGATTTTGAGGTCAACCTCTAGTGCTCTGTTAAAATGTGTTTCAGTTTCACTTAGTCTCAAGTACTGAGTCAGAGGGGTGTAGCTCTGCTTGGGCCTTGACAAAGATGAATTTTCAGAATGGAGTGTAACATAGCACTGAAATAACGTTAAGTGAAGAAACAAACCAAGAAGAGGAAAGTTTATGCTTGACTGTCTTCTGAGTGTTCTTTAACCAAGTCCTGTGATCCCACTAAATTTCCAGCTTCTCCCTTGTGCTCAGGTATGTGGGTGGTCAGGAGCACTGCTCCCCTCTTTCTTTTACATTAATTGTTTTCCTCATTAGACTAACATGCATTAAAAATTTACTGAGAAACTTCTGTGAGTGTTGGATGCAGTCACATCTAGGTATCTAGATGTGTAAAGTATTCTACAGTATTCCGTAATCAAAAATAGCTACAAGGCATTTTTATATTAAATAAAAACAATTAGTATAGAACTCTTAATTAAACCATAAATGGTCTTGATTGTCTTAGAAAAATTTGTCTCTAAGGTTATATTATACTTTTTCATATAGACATTACAATCAGCTGATGCTTCTTTTCTTCTGCTGTAATTTTTCATTCTTCTCGCCCATGAATTAGGAGGTTAAGACAATAAATAGTCCAGTAAGTATATGTTAACATAATTTGTTCCTAATGAATATGATAGAAAACACATACAAAGCAACATAAATTGAAGTCAGTTTTTCTCTTTCCTTTTCTGGCTCCTTGCAAATGGACAAAGTAAGAGGAAAGGGTGAACTCTGGAGGAAGGCTACCCTTACCTCTGGTGTCATTTCCATGGGTTCCAGTGTAGTCAGTGGAAAAAGACAAGCCCTTTCAGATTTAATAAAGTATAGCTGCTTTGAGCTTTTGTTCTGAATCTTTTCTGGAAGAGATGATCTCTCTCCAACTGCAACAGAGAAAATTCCTGGAGCTTATAGAGTAATCATTGAATCATTGCCCAGGAGCAGCAGACAAGTACCAGCAGTTTCTTCCAAGAGGTGTAGGAAAGCCCTGGAGATTTTATTTTTTGAATTGGATGGGGAAGCAGGCAAGTGATTTAGCTGGTATATAATATCAAGAGAAAGACCACTCTTGCCTGACAGCAGTATGTGCTTGTCTGTATCCTTGCTCATAAAGCATGAACTATTAGTGAAAACAGACTTTTCTCTCCTACAGTCTTCTCACAAGCACTGAGTAAAACATTAGGACATGTATGCAGTTTCCAGTCACTGCATTAATGAAAAGAAACTGAATTGCACTCTGAAAGGTTCCTGTCACAGTGTTGTTTCAAAAGCAGTGGTGACATGCTCTGAGCTGCTGTTCATGATCAGTTTTCTTGATTGTAGTGCTGATAAGGGATCTTTTTCTACCCTCAATGATTTACATTCATCCCTTACTGGAGATGCATGCTATAGTCCTGACCATCCTTTGCCTTTCAGTTTGCAAGGAATTTTTAACCCTGTGAACAGGCAATAGAGTATCCACAGCCTGGTCTGGCAGTGCTCATGCACTCTGGAATGCTCATGCTGGGCACTGATAGCCGGTGCTGTTCAGTGGCTCAGGCAGGCAGAATTTTGTGTGCGGGGAAACACCTTCCGTATGGATGCATCACAGTGAAGAACAGAGATACTTTAACATGATTCAAGAGAAAAACTTCCCATCTCAGTCAAATATAATATGGTATTAGTTTTTTCCATTAAGGCAGGGGAAAAAATAGTAGTCTGTTGTGGCTGGCACTAACACAAATGTCTTCTTTTGAATCGGTGGATTTGCAACTGAAGGACTCCCTCTGTCCTTGGGCTTCCTTTACCTTTAGACATGCTCTTTTTTCTTGTTCAGGAAGCTGTCATTAAACAGCAATAATCTTTTATTATTGAATTTAGCTGAATTTTAACAGGTGACCTAGAGATCAAAGTTTCAGGCTCTGTTATTTATTAAGAGAGTCATTTGAATCCCTGATGGTTTTATTATTTAGTACCTGGACTTAGATATTTTCTTTCATTTCACAAAGGTGATTTTCACATGCCTTTTGTGATTTAGAAGCTACCTTTTATTGCAGAGCAAATTTAGTCTGCTTATTCATCACTTTGCCATGATAAACATTAGTCTTCTGAGGCAGGAATTTATCAGTGTAAACTCTACTTCCCTAGCTTTCCTTTGGGCAAGTGGTATATGCTGGTCTTTCACAGGGTGTGAAATGTAGAGTAGATAGTAGTAAAATATGTCTTTGCTTATGTGTAATTACAACAGCCTTAATGAAACACAAAGCGTAATTTTCAGATGGGCATATCCTTTTTTGTAGCACCTGAGATACTCAAACTGCAGGAAGCTGCTAGTTGCAAGAATATTTGATGCTGTTATAGTGGAAACAAGTGAACAAATAAAGATATGTGGGCTGAAAATTGCATTTAAAAGTAAATAACACACCTATAGCATAATAAGTAATCTCAGGCATCTGAGTGTCAGTGGGGTAAGAAAATACATTATTTGGAGGTTAAAAGTAGAATACTAGAACTATTCAATTTCTTCTTCTGTTCTTCAACAGTGACTGGAAGAAAAGACAGGTAAACTTCTGAGGACTGAATTGGAATCCCACATAAACATTTCATTTGAGAAGTTTAGCACAGTTGTGTAGGGGGATAGAATATAAGTAAATAAGGATAGTGTAGAAAGTACTCTTACCCCTAAGGAGTTACAACTCCTTATCAAAGATCAAAGGAACAGGCCTGACTTTAACAGGCCACAGATGTAACCAGTGAGAAGAAGAGTGCTAGAAAAGAGTGGGGTGGCTGGTTGAGAAGGGCACTGGAGTCAGTTGGGTGCTTTGTGAAGAAGGAAGAGTCAGTGGTCTGAGGAGATGCCCACGAGAAACACCAAGAAGGTATGAAACATTTTGTGGTAAGGAGACAACAGTATGGAATCCCTGCAATAAGATAGCAATGGAGTTGTGCTCTTTAACAAAATCTTTTTAGTAGTGTATTGTTTATGCTTTTATATTATAATGAATGCCCTGCTTGTGAAGCAATGTGTTTAAAAACATGCTTTAAAAGTAAGTCTGTTAAAACTCAGAAAGTTTTAGGAGTAAAAGTCAGGCCTTGGGTGAAATTTCTAGGTATCATATTTATAAAAAGTAACTTAATTTCATATTGGCAGGTTCTAACCAGAAAATAGCTTTGCAGAGTTAATTCTACTGATGAGCCAGTGAATTAACTCTGCAAACAACTAAACCTAAAGGCAATTTCAGTATCAGGTTTTAAATTTGTAACTAATAAGTCAGTCTGTTTTCCCTCTTGCATTATAAATTAGTGGGAAGAAAAGAAACTCTTTTTAGAAAGGCTGTTGATGGGTGTTTAAGACTCCAGCATCACAGTCTTGAATTTGTTTTAATTTACCATGTGCTACATTACTGTTCTTAATGAACAGGAAGATTTTTGTTATCCAAATATTCAGGTATGACTTAGGTCATAGCTTTTAGCTGAGGCATTTAAGTTGTTTCTTTTACAGTTTACATATCTGCAATTATAGGGACCTGATTTTTCACTGTCAAGCTTAATGTAGCCTCAACAACATCACAGTCCCAGAGAAATTAAAAAAGCTTTACCTACTAAATTGTTATTTTCCCTTGTTATCATAAATATCTGTGAAACTTGTGGAAATGGCAAGCCCCTGTACCAGGAGCTCTTTTATGAACTGTGGGGATACATCTGCGCACACACTTCACCCCTCATTTCTGTGTTTCGATTTCCCAGGAAATCTCAGCTCTAACATCTGTGCATTATTAGGGAATTAAACAGCTATGCTATATGGATAAATCCAGGATGGATCATGGAAGTACAAAATTTACATATCCAGCTAGAGATCTGAGAGAAAATAAACTGACACAAAGCAAAGGATTTGAGCACCTTTTATAGTAGGGGGGCTTATATGGCCCAAGTGAAGATGAGTTTGGGATTGAAATTTACAGGAAAGAATAAGGTCTGAATTTTGGGCCTTTTTTTGTTTGACTGTACTGTATTTCTGCTTTCTAGGAAGGAGTTATGGAGGTGTCTTTGGTGCAACACTAGGCAAGAATCTGCATGCCTACCAGAGCTATTATCTGTGTCCTTAATTACATATACATTGTTATATAGAAATATATAGTTTAAATACAGCCTTGCAGTAAACAGAATTTCTGTCTGAGCTAAGTAATATTTTTATATATATTTTCAGACTCTTGAGAGTTGTTCAACTGTTCTGTGGCAGTGTAATTAAAAGCAGAGCATTGTTTAGGGCAAATTAGACTGTCCTCATGAATAACTTATATTCTACAAGAGCTGACTTTGTGTCAGCATATATAGAACAGCCAGAAAATAAAGCCATGGATGCCTCATTTGCACAGCTTAAAACCAGTGAACATTCTTTTATTTTTCACATGAGCTCCTTAACCAGGAAAAATGTTAGTCTATATGGTTATAAAAGAGATACTTCTTAGAAGCAAATCCAATGGAAAGAAGATGGCACCAAAAATGAAAGGGTAAGGCACTTGGTGGTCTAGAAAGAGTGGAATTGTTTTCTGCTGTTCACATAGGTGAGATAGAGGTCTGCATAAATATATTTCTACAAAATATATAAGCAAAAGTGTTTCTCTGAATGTCACATGACACTTATTCTTTTTGCTGGTCAGCACCTTTTATCTGACACAACAATTCTAGTTCCAGGTACCTATTTTTTCACCTGTGCTTCATGGATTTTGTTTACTGTGTTGCCACTGTACAAAACCCCCCAGTAGTAACAAAGAACTCCTCAAGTCAGAAAATACTGATACATGGACATCCCCCTGGACCCCCATGCATGTTTTCTGTTTTCCAAACTTGTCTGGAATACAGCTTTATTTTTATGGAAGTAAAATCTGTTGCCAGATTATATTTAGGGCAGATTGAAATGGTTGAAAAATTAAAGGTAAAACTCCTAGAGAATGATAGCAGATGGTTGAATGACTTTGTCTTTCATGGAAGGAGATAGATATTGAAATACATAGCATTTATTTAGAAATTTTAGTGAGATCATGTAATTCCCTCTAAATGTTTGATCTACTATTTATCACAAACTATGGGTTAATTTATGGGAGATTTTCATTCAGAGAAGCTTTCCTGTACATTAGGTTGACTCCAGTGCAGAAGGGACATGATCTGGAAGACCTTGTAGGTGTATGCTTGTATCCAGAATGGGCAGCTTCCACACAGAGCATAGTTATGTTCCTTCCTCCTGATTCACAAGATTTTGTTATAAGAAAGACTTTATAATAGAGACCATGAAGTAATTCTGTTTTATTTTTGAAGGTTGAAAAGGCACTATGCGTTTTTGTTGTAAAAACCCCTTAAAAACATGTGCTTTTAACTATGTGACATACCCTGCTTTTTGACATGGTTTATTTCCTGCAGACCAACAGGAAGAACAGGATCTCCTTTATCAGAATGTTAACTACAGATCAGAAGGCCACATCCTAGTTCCTGACTGCCCACAGGTCAGCACAGTGTGCCAGTGAGCACGCTGCTCTGTTGGCACAGCTGCTGCACCTTGGTGTCAGTGGGCTTCTTCCCATCTCCATCCCCCCCTTATCACATGCCTGATTGCAGGACAGACAGTATAAAGCACCCCATGGTCTGCCCTACAACTTGCAGGCAGTGCTGTGGGCTAGTCTGTGTCCTTGCAGGGCACAGGAGCAGGTCCCCTTTACCTAAAGGGAAAAGACTTTTTGACATTTGGTCCCGCAGCTGCCTCCTTGTTGAAAGGCTGATGCAGAAGTTGGCTATGAACTGATTGAATTCCATCACCAGGGTGATATTGCCCTTCTCCTATGCTGAGAGTGAAGCAGGACTGGGACTGTGAAAAGCAATCTCTTTTCTATCTGTGTAAAGGGAATTTTTCTGAATCTTTAGCAGATAGCTGGGATAGTTACAGGGTAAAAATGACAAATTACAAGCATAGTACAGGAAGACTAGTCTTAGCAAGAAATTGCAGAGATTACCTATAATTTTTACTGAGCAAAAAACATGCTATTTTATCACTTTCCAGTAAACTAGCTCAGTTTCTTTTGAGAAGAGGGAGATTTAGATGAAATGTTATTTGGGTGGAGATGCATTTAATAACATTTTATGGCATACTATTTTTTACAACAAGCATAAGGCTTGTCATTTTTACTTGTCTACCATAAGAAAAATGACAGTCTGTTTGAACACTGTAAGACTCCAGTTAAGGCAAGGCATTTTTACCTCTGTCTGCATTTTCAAAGCAGGGCTGAGGTGAGAGAAGCAGATAACTAGAGGTGAGCTGACAATGTACCGACCATTTGAGCACTTGAAAAGTCATGTCTGAAATTAGAGTGTAAAATCTAAGAATTTACAGTGTAGAATCTCACCCAAATCCTTCAGCTATGCTACTCTCACCTCACTTGGTGAGGATGAGAGCAGTGTCCAGCTCTGGGGTTCCCAGCAAAAGAAGGACATGGATCTGTTGGAGCAGGGCCACAAGGATGAAAGGAGGGCTGAAGCACTTCCCTTAAGAAGACAGGCTGAGGCAGCTGGGGTTGTTTACCATGGAAAAGACTTGGGATACTTTAGAGCAGCCTTCCAGTACCTAAAGGGTAGCTGGACAGGGACTTTTGAAATAGGCATGTAGTGATAGGACAAGAGACAATGGCTCCAAGCTGAAAGAGGGTAGATGTAGACAAGACATTAGGAAGAAATGTGAAGGTGGTGAGGTGCTGCAACTGGCTGCCCAGAGAAATTGTGCATAGCCCAACCTAGTCCAGGTTGTATGAGGCTTTGAGCAGCCTGATCTGGTGCAAGGTGTCCCTACAAATGTCAAGAGGGCTGGAACTAGATGATCTTTAAGGTCTCTTCCAACCCAAACCATTCCAGTCCTTGCTGTGCTGGTAGACTTAACTCCTTCTTTGTTCCCTCAAGAACATCACCTTCACCCTTCTGTACTCTGAGTCAGTCCAAGGAAAAGTGGTCCCAGGTCAGGGCTTTGGATCCTTTTGAGGTGAGTGCCAACGCATTCTGGACTGAAAAGTGGATGGAGCATATTTGCTCCCTCCTGGTGTCTGTATGTGTACTCCTGACCCTGCTGATGAATTTGTGTACATGGGTGTCCTGGTTCTGGCCAGGGCAGGGTTAATTTTTGCAGTATCCAGGAGATGTCATGGCTCAGACCCAGAGGTTATTCTACATCACCTCACATCAGGGCAGGGGAAGGGAAGGGAGTCCTTCTGAGAAGAAGGGCGCACTTCTGGTCTGGGTGGCTGCAGTTGGGTGGTTGGGTCTTGGGCTTCATGGTGAGCATTTTGCAAGTGAATCAGTCTCTCTTTTGTACACTTTTGTTATTAACACTGTTGCTGCTACTGTTTGTTTTCTAATCTCATTGCCTTTTCCAGTAAATTGCTCTTACCTCAGCCTGTGATCTTTACCTTTTGCGCCTCAATTCTCCTCTGTCCTGCTGCAGGAGAGGATGTAGGGCAGACTGAACAGAACAGGGTTTTAGTGACAGCACTAAATTGGAGAATACCTTTCTAAACCACACAATGGATCAGGTTATGGGTGGCAGCAAAATCTGGGGTCTCCATGTTTTGCCCTTTGCCTCCCCTGCACTGAGAACAACAATGGGTGAAGCCAGGAACCCTCCAAGCAAAACAGGATGGGGGAGGCTGAGCAGGTGTGTGTGCAGGCAGATAATTTGCAGCCTGCAGTGAGAGCATTAGTGGAAGTGTGACACAGGATGCAGGAATGTGGAGGTGGCTGGTACTAAGGTCAGGAATACTCTCAAACATTTTGTTGTGATAGGATCAGCTTGGCTGAGCAGTGTTCACTGGAAGCCAGCTCAGGTCTGGCCTATTCTGCTCCAGGTTATGTCTGGATCACTGTTTGATGTGGACATAGAGGTGTGATGGGGAAAACCTGCAGCTGAAGGGAAGTGAATATGCAGAGAGGGAGAAAGCCAAAAGATATTCATGTTCCAGTTAACCTCTGGAATAGCCCAAGACATTATTAAGTTAAACAAGTGACAGTGATTTGAGAGAGAAACTGTGGAAACACCAAACTTGACAGAATTAGGAATTGTGTGTCCTTGAACAGGTTTTGGGAAGCATTACGTTCACAACTGCCATCCCTAAGCATCATTCATGCATTCCTGCTTGTTTGGCTGCCAAAGTGCTGAAACAAATGTGTTTTTGTGGTCAATGGGAAAGAACACCAATGCTCAACTTTCAGTTGAGTTCTGACAAATAGTTCTTACATCTAAAGCAGAATGTACTGTGGTGGCCATTGCATAGATATGGTTTGTTCTTGGGTTTTGTTTGAGATTTCTCCCCAGCAACAGAAGTAGTAAGTAGTTTATTGAACTCTTCACTGTTTTTTTTCTGGCCTTTAAATACTGAAAACACTTTTCATTCAGTATTAACTTCATTTAAATAAAACCTTATTTAAATATCATATTCTATGGTGTAATTTAATCAGTTACCATATTTCTGTCACTCTTAGTTTGTGTTTGTTAGGAGAAATTTTATACTGCTAACTGCTGTGGCTTATTAGTTGCTTGCCAGAAGTATGATTTTTAAGTTAGTTAGGAAATAATTATTTCAAGAGACTGTATAAGCATTCTTCAATTAGAATTAGGAAAGGCATATAGAAAAATTTAGGCTCCACCTTAAAAGTTGTAATGGCTATTACATCTTAAGCTAAATTCTCTGTGTGGACATACAACACTATTTTTGAGAAGAGGTAACAGAAATTTGAAGCAGGCCACCAGGTTTTTCTTCAGAAAATTTTTATTTACTTGATTTATATAAAAATCTTAGCAACAAGGGGCAAGGCTGTAGGCAGCTCTTTCCTTGGATCTCAGTAGGATGGAGGTGAGAAAGAAAAACATAGTGGCCCACCACCTGTGCAGGAAATCTCAGAGAAAAGTGCTATTTCAGATCTGGACTTCTAAGATTCCCAGCAAGGAGTTTGTCTTAAAATATGGAATTCCTTTCCTCCCTGGACTATTTTACACTAGTTCATGAATGTGGTAGGATTTCCTTAAGGATATGTCAGCAGGAACATCACAGGATGTCAGGTTTTTTTTAATGCGTATCTGTTGTTGCATTATTATGGTCAGTCTGAAAAATACAAGGTGCCTACACTGGTGTCCATCACCAGGAGAATTCCTGGTTGCAGCTCCTTCATCTTTGGGCGCATTACAACACAGTGTAAGTACTGTGCCCAGTTTGTTGGACCACAAGATGAGCCACAGGAGCCTTACAACTGAGAGGTGTTGAGTCAAGGCTTCCAGACATATGATTTAATATATCTATCATCAGCAAGCACAAGTTTCAACCCACCTGCTGTAAAAAAAAAAAATCACTGACAAGAGCATTAATTCCAGCTTGTTATGCTACTTGCTCTCACTTGAGCACATCAGCCTTTAGTAGGCATCAACAATTTTCTGTTTCCATCTCTTGTGCCAGTGGATGTGAATTGCAGCACTGCAATTTAAAATAGCAAACACATACTATGCAGCCTAAAATAATGAGAAATTTAGAACAACTGTACGGGCAGATGGTTTTATATTTCCAGCATTCAGAAGAAGATTTAATGCTATTCAGTGTTGAATTAAAAGATGCAGAAATCCTTTGAACTCATCCAACTATTGGGCAGTCCTCATTATAAAAATTGAGGTCCATATCTTTGGCAAAGTACTAATATCTTTTTTCAGAACAACTGAAGTTAAATGAACACAGATCTTATGAATTTTGAAGAGAACTATTTTCACTAAACCATGCAGCAAAAATTGATGTTAAGAGGGTGAATAGATCTCTTATTTGTGACAATTGAAAATACATGTGACTGCATCATTTAGAGGTGTTAGATTAATTTTTCTTTGGAGAGACCTTTGTTCAGTGGAATAATTGTAGAAAGATGTGTAATATCTGATTAGTTCCAAGAGAATTAACTTTTTTCATTATAATTTCAAGAGTGACCAGCAGCAGTGTTTCTCCTGTCTTTAACAGGGTGCCAGGAACTGAGAAACAATAAGCAGTTAGGAATCTGAAATCATCCTGTGAATTTCCAATGAGTTTTAGCCTTTCAGTTATGCAGAAGACAATTGCTGCATTTTTGTTACCTCAATGAAGTTCACTAAAGTCATAACACTAAAGAACTCGTATCCTTTTCTGCTTTATTCTGCCAGACCTGAGCTCCTGATTTGCAATACCATAGTCATCAGGCTTTGGAGGATCACTGAAGGGAAAATGGTGATTAAAACATTCCTTTCCCAGGACAGATTGCCTTGCTTACATAATTGATTATTTGTCAGAATTTAATTCCTGTTCTATGATAACACTGAGGTAGTGACAAAAGGGTGATCTATGTGTTTTGGTGCTGAATCCTGCCTGGGAAGACATGGGTTTCTTTCTCAGTTTTGCTCCAGATTTCCAATGTTGGCTTGTGCAGGTCATTAAGTCACTCTGTGCTTTACTTCTTTGTCTCATAAAGATGAATGCTAAGCAATACCAGATTGTAGTTCTTGTCCAGAAAATTACCCAGCAATTTTGGATCCCCTAAAAGCTGTGGCCAAACAATGGACTTGAAGGGATCCCCATAGCCCAAATTAATTCCACTAAACTGGAAAACAGGAAAAGGCAAATGATGAAAAAGAGGATAAGCAGATGTATTTCTTTACATAACAGGCTGAAATATTTTTACACTCCTAGTACATTTTGTTTTATTTTCTGTGGTTGTGTATAACCCAACTTTTCTCAAATGACTCCATATTGCTTTTTATTCAGCCTTTACAATTTGCTCAGCTTTTCTAGGCATTGATCTAATGAAACCTTTGAGAAGAAATCAGCAAGAAGAGGAAAGCTCTGACCTATTCCTATTTACAGTACCATCTGTTCATTCCTGCTCGTGTATTTCTCATGGCCAACATATTTTCTTTTCCTTTTACCTTGAAAACTAAATTTAAAAGTCTTCATTGTCAGAAAATATAGGTTTATTGTCAATATGCCCAACAATCAAGGAATGTAGCTTCTGTTCCCAGTAGCAATTTGCTCTCCTGCCCAAATGCCGCACCTCGCTGCTAGCCTGGGCTCTTGGAGAGGGGAGTCATTGCATCTTCACGAGGGACATTGTAGTGACAAACGGTTGAATCCCTTCCACAGCTCCTTTACATTAGGAACTGTAGAAGTATATTTTCCTAAATTCATTTGCCACCCAGGATTTCAGTTCTGTTGGATGTAATCTTACTGTTTTACCACATGGGCCACAAGGAACTAGATTCTCTGGGAGCTTTCCCATTGATTTCATTATTTACGTTGTTTCACTTCACATTATTGAAACTCCTACGCACTGCAGCTCTGACCCTCAGGCTGAAAACTTCTAAAATGTGGAACTTCTGTCAGGAACACCTCATTTTTAATGAGAGTGAAGATTTCTGAGACCAGAAATATTACTGTGGCTTGAGTCAAAGGAAAACAACAATCTATATGTTCCTGCTTATTCTGCACATTTTTTACCGCCCAGAAAAGACATATGAACACAGATTTACATTTTTATTTAGCCATCTTGTAACTTAATCTCTCCATCCTTCAGTAAGTTAAGCACATGTTTTTTTCCTCTCCTGTTTCTCCTCAGTAGCTGTAGCAAGCTAAACATTGGCATCTGTTGCTCCAGCAAATATTTTGTGGTTTTCCTAGTATCTGCAGGTGGCTGCACTTGGCTGCTTCTCTGAGTCCTACTGCTTCTATGTTTCTCTGACAGAAAGATATAGAAGTAATAAGATACAAAAGTACCATGGTCTGGAGAAAAAAAAAAAAACACCTTTTGGGAGTTTACACCTTCCAGACATAACACCCTGGATATTTTACTTTATATGAAAAATTTTGAGGTTTTTTTCTATTTTCCTAGTTTATACTGAGAGAAAAATGCAATCTTTTTGTGTTCATTTGTTTTTTGGTTTTTTTTTGGAGTGAAGGCACTAGCAGTGAGTAGTATGGGGGCATTCACACTGAGTGGAAATCCTAGTAATCTCTTGTAGCCCAGGGAAAATAACTTTTCCTACCCACATCTGATACAAGTACAGAACTGTTCACCTGGAGCAGAGCAGAGATATCTTGTATCTCTGAATTTTACATTAAAACCCCTAATTTCCTCCACGTCCCATGGGAGACACTGGGGCATCTTTCCCAATGTCTTTCTACAACAATTATGCCATTTTTTTCAACTCAAGTTTTATGCTTTATTTTCTTCCCTAGTCAGATCTCTGAATTTGGTTTCTGCCTCTGATAATAGTTCACCATTCATCTTTGGCCAGGTTCTTGATTTCTGTGTTTGCTGCCCAGCTGCCTTTAAAAGAAGGGTAAAATATCCCCAGTTTCCCTGAAATGCTTTACAATTATTGTAGTAGCTGCATTTTGATGTAAACTTGTAAATAAATGGAAGAATGCAGAGTGCAACTATAAATATGTCAACAGATTCTTGGCTGAGTTTAATTCCATTTTAAATAAGCAGGTATTTATTGTTTGTTGTGACTTTGCTTTCTGTAATGGAGTAAAGAGAATACTACAATGTATATGAGATAGATGGATAAATTTGTGTTTGGGAATATGTTAAATTTTTAATGTCTTCTTGCACTGGTTTTTCAGCAGTTTGTTTTTCTTGGTTTTTAAATGAAAACCCCAAAACAAAACCAATCAAATGAAAAAGCATGAGTGGTTATTTTAGAATAGGAAAAATATTCCCAAATGACTCCCAGTCATTTGTGTTTATTTCCCAGATGGCATACTATGAAGTTATTACTACATAAGGTCTTAATATTTCTGCAGTTTATAACTCCAACTGCTAAGTTTTGGTTGATTTTTCTCACTATGTTTGCCACACAGCTTACAGATATTTGTGTCATTTACTTGTAGTTACAAGTCTCCATGTGATTTTAAGGGATCATTTTTTAAGGTGGGGTTGAACAAAAAGTAAACCATAACAAAGTCCATGTGAATTACAATACACCTGAGTATGATGTATTTCTTTGTCCATGTGGTTTTGTTGCCTTTAGAGGCTTTGTGTTGCACTTTGTGCTAAAAACAGAGGGAAAGTTAAGGCAGTTTTTGACTGCTGTGTGATCAAACACATTGTAAACTTGTACCAGATGAACCATTAATTATTTCTTTTTACAATTCCATTTCCTGAGAAAATATTTTTGTCTCAGGAGTTGTTGCCTTATCAGTGGTGTTTCACTTGATGAGGATGGCAAGATCCTCTGATGATACTGAAGAACACCTTCCCTCTGATACTGCAACACTGGAGCCAGCAGGAGTTTTGCTTTTGGAGAAAAGCAGGCCTGGAGGTGCAATAAACACAAACAGTGCTCCACTGATGCTCTGACTGTGCCTTCTGGGCAAAGCAGGAGCCCCCTAAACTCACTGAGGTGATGGCACACGCACATATTTTCCCTGGCTTTACTGCATCAAGGGTGTCAGGCTGGCTGCTGCGTAGGACAGCTCACGTGCTGTGTATCTCATGTGTGCATGCATGTTTGTGTTGGTGATTTAAGCTGGCAGGTGTCTGAAGGCACCCAGAGATCTGGTGCACAGTAACATGCCACAAAACGTACGGCTTTTACTCTGTGACTTTCCCCAAGGAAGACAGTGAGCTCAGAATGAGATGCTGAAGCTTCTCACTGTGGAATTTGGTGTCTTGTCTCCTTCCCACAGTGCCACTGCGCCGTGTTGGGAGCTGAGGAGTGACCAGAAAATTAATGTGCTTACTACCCAGAAGCATTGTGCAAGGACAGGTCTGGCAATACAGTGAGTTGCTTCCTCAGGTGGGTATCTGCAGACAAGGCTGTCCATGTGGTTGGCCAGTTTTGACACCTGGTTGGTTACGTGCTGTGTTTTTAACATGCTGCTGCAGTGTGGTTGGTCCCAGAGGTACAATGAATCACAATGTTGAGATCAATGGTTTAAATTATAGTTCCTTAGAAATTCCATTAAACTTTTCGTCTCCTTTTGATACTCTGAAAAACCTCACATCCTTTTCATGCTGTGGTTTTTTTGCTGATCCCTCCCCTTTCAGCATTCTCTTTTGGCCTCTCAAATGCTTAGGGCAGTACAAAGTAAGTAATAAATACATCAAGGCTCTTTGGTATTGTAAAGATATGAAACTCTTACCATGTTCTCATGGGGGTATCATATTCCATCATTCATAAAAAAATCCTGTGGGTAGATCAGATACTTAAGAGTTTGCCTTACTCACATTAAAAATCAAAGGCATGTCTTTAACACCTCCAGTGATTTTAATGGAGGCAGCTTTAGAACTTTAAAAAAATGCTGCATCATTTCAAAATTTGAGAGTATCTTGTTCTGATTATAAACAGTTAAAAGCATTTTAAATTTGAGCTATAAAATATTAATTTTACTTATTCCTTAAGTCAAATACATTTTCTATCTGTTTCTATGGTGATAATAATATAATGCACAGGGAGTGTTAACAGGCTGAAGCAGACTGGCTCCTGAGGTGATCTGAGCAACTCCTAGGAGGGCTGAGGGTCCCTAGCTCCTGGCAGCAGTAGAGTGGAACATATCAAAGGAAAAACATTTTACAGTGTAAGGTCTTGGAACTTTTGCCAATTAGGAGTAGAATCTGTTGTATAGTAATGCATGATCCTGTTAAAAGCAGCCAGAAGGGACTCCTGGGCAAGTGACAGCACCAACTGTAAAATCCCAGCCTGAGAGGCACAACAGGGTCTTGGTTCCTTCTGGAGTTTGCTCACTTAATGCTTGTCAGCATAGCTGCTTACCTGTGTGACACCCAAACAGCTACTCAAAGCACCACTAATCCCCACCAATGCATTCCAGTGCTGGTGGCATACAGTGAAAACGAGCAGGATAGGACTTACAGCTGAAGTGTCACTCAGCAAGCCAGGGAGAAATGGATTTTACCTCTGTTTTCAAACACCTGGTAAGTGAAGCTACTTAATTCATTCTCTACCCCACTCTCTCCCTTCTCTACTTCATTCTTCTAGGACTTGCTCACAGTTTGTTTTCTACCATGGCTAGAATTTGTTTTCAATGAAATATGAACTACTATTTAAATAAATATTAAATAAATTAAAAAAGAGTAGGAAACATAATTTCCTACCTTAGTGGATCCAGGAAATTTGGGACAACAGACATACAAACTCACACATATATTTTCATATGTGTCATATATACAGACCTGTTAGGAACTCATTTCTTCTTCCTCAGAAAACAAAAACTGAGATTCGATAGCAAATGTTCAGAGGACCTTGGTTTAGGAGTATTTTTACTTTAGTTCTCTGTTAAATGAAACAGAGATTTTTTAATATATTAATTGTAGCTGTATATATACTATTGAAATTTAATTAATATATAATATGTTTGACAAATTATATTGACATATGTGTATTTAAGACATAAATGGACCACTGGTACAATTTAATAAAACCCAAATCTTGATTTATTGAAGAAAATACTGCACAAAAATAATTCATCTGAGATTTTATTCTCTGTGTCTGGATGGTTCATTATTCCATTCCCTGCAAGAGATGCCCTGGACCCCAGGCCTACCCTCCAAAGTAGTGTGAATATGACTCAGCTTTTTAAGGTTAAATATGAGGATATTTAAAGAGGTTTGTGGAAGAGACAGTATGGCCACAGGTGAAATTTTATAAAACTGAATTTCTCTCTTGTGCTCCTGCCATAGAATAGAAGTAGTAGGAAGTGGTTCTGTTGTTCATGAGGGCAGGTTAAATTTCATTCACCAACACAACTTAATTGAAGCACTGCAAATATTAAGAAAGCATGATGACTATTAAGATGAAAAAGACTAATTTTTATCTGCTCTTTTAAATTTTGGTATAAAAATACAGGTGTAAAGAAGTGTGAAGGTTGGGAAAGATGTATTTCCTTAAACAGACACCATCTTAGTGGAAAGCAGACAGGTATTTATAAGCATTTGAGCAAAGTGTTTATCACAGACACTGAAACAAAAGCCTGCTGAATTCTAAATTACAAACCTGGTCAGGAATTGACTGTTGGACTGTGCCTTTTAAAATCTCTTTCAAGAGCTATGACATGTCTTTGTGACTACAAATGCCAGAGAAAAACATGATATAGGCATCTCTGTAAGGTCCTTGTATATGAAAAACAAACACACAGTTAAATCCAGTTGAATGTGATATCATTTGTGTCTCCTGGGAGCTCTGCCACACACTCGTACAGAACTAAACCAGCACTGGTTTTGTAAGTGCCTTGAGCCTATGGCTTCCTTGTGGGAAGGTCCAGAACAGAAATCTCCGTGCCTCCGCGTGCTGTGGAAAGCCAGGGCTCAGGTGGTGCTGGCAGTGACTGAGTGATGGCATTATCCCGCCCAGTGACAGGTGAAGGGGTGGGCTGCATACCAACGAGCTCGGCTTTCAGGAGCCTCTAAACTCCACATGTAATTAAAGAGACTTTTCATATTTAATAGTATTTATCTTGTGTGTCAGATAACACTTGTTAAAACTCATCAGCTTTTCATTACCAAGATCATTAATACTATTGGTGATGCTGTGACTTGAATAGCTCTTAGCTTGTTTGTCACAGCTGTGGATTGACTTTCTAATGACTAATTCAGCTGTAAATTTGCCTTTTCAAGAACACAAGCAGAAGTATCAGACCTATTTCTTACCTCAAATTATTTTATTAAAATTTTCTTTCAATCTAAAGCAATGTAAAGCCAGTGATTTTAGAGGGAAGCTCTCTTTGGAAGGTCATATTTTCAAAGAGGTAGCCTGCTGCCCAATGGAGCAGCTTTTTTGTGTATCCAAGTTTTGCTGATCTTCCCATCTGTTCCCCCTGCTGTGATAGGACACCTGGCAAAAGGACCAGATCTTGTTTTTTCCTGCATACAAACACTTTGGCCTGCTAACCTTTGCATTACTACCCCTATGTGTGATGGAAAGGACAAAATTGTGCTGGGCTGACAGGCAGGAAACCTGTCTGCTCTGTGCCTCCACTTTTTCTGGCAGACTGAGCCATGGAGTTACTGAGACTGCTGCCATTTCAGAATGGAAGTGCATGCTAAAAAGTTTACTTTTTTTTTTTTTTTAGTCTTTAAATACACCAAGCCCTTAATATCAATTTGATCTTGTACAATGCTTTAGATGGACAGGCAATCTTAGATTTTAATGCCAGAAGTAGACCAGTAAGTCACTGAGTTTCATGTCTTATAGTTGTTAAGGTGTTTCTTCCCTGTCTTTAGCCAGAGCTGATCTTTGACTAATGCACAAGTCCTAGAAGACATCAAGGAATGGCCATCACCATGTTTTCCTTTTAGGTGTTTGTGGGGGTTTTTTTTATTAATCACTTTAATGTTTCTTTTGGTTTTGAGATTTTTTTTTATATCTGTGTGTAAAATGTTGCTCCACAGTTTCTGGACTTGAGAGACCACCTCTGCACTGAGAAAATGTTTTAGTCACTATAATTAGGTGTGCCAAGTGAAGCGTGAGGTTCCTGTCACCTGCCAGTGTGGGCAGATAAGACTCAAGAAAATACTTTGATTTGCAGGTCTACATCATTAGAGTGCTTATACTGCTTATAATTTCTTAGATTACACATTACTTGTAATCTAAGAAATTTGTTAAGCTGTGTAGACTTTGCTTAACAAAAAAAGCTTAGCAGGAAATTCTGAGCCCCCATTCTGACACAAGCTGTTGAGACTGTGTTTGTGAGTTGAGAGGAGAGGACATGGGGATTGCCACCTGAGGCATGACATGAAGAATAAAGTATTTGAGGAGCTTCTGGTCGGTACAGATAAGCCAAAGCATTGTAGATGCAAAGAGTATATCCTCCAAAGTGGCTGTACTAGATGACAATTTAATGACAGTACTGAGGCAGGTTTAACTGTTGTCTTGTCAGCAAGCACAAGGTTACACACTGGGAGAAGACTACTTTTGAGGATGAGGTCAAATCTGAAAGGGAAGAACATTACTGAAGTGCATTGTATCCAGATGGTGATTGATAGAGGCAAAATAATTCAGCTGAGGTGTGCAGCCCATTTCCTTGGCATGACTGTGAACTGGAGCTGAAACTTTCCAGAGGCATCCTTGCTCAGGGTGAGAGCCAAGCCAGAAAGATCATCCAGGCTTGCAGCTGAATCCAGCATGGATCAGCACTGTGGTTCTGGCCCAATAAAACTGTCAGGACAGACTTAAAATTATGGAGTGCTCTGCTGGGGCATGGGGGAGGTGGGAGAGAGTGGTGAGCTTTGACTACTGCAGTTTTTGCTGTGGCTGTGTTGGTGCTCCCATTACTTTCATCTTGCAAAGGGGCCTAGGTAGGAAGGGGGCAGAGGGAATCTTTCCTGTATCACATGGAGAGCAAGTCAGTTTGGTGAAAAACCCTGGGGATTAGGTTTTGCTAGTTAGTTTGCTCACTGAGAGGGCTGAATGTTTGGTTTAAGCAACTGTAATCTCAGTAGTACAGATGAAATTTCTTTTTCTCTTTGTTGCCAAGTCATAGTCTAACTTATTCACAAAGACCCTCTTCAGTTAAAGGACTTGGCATTCAAAGCCAGACAAGCATCATTTGGCCATTAATTGCATTGGATGAGGAGGTAAAATATGATCTCATAGTGCTGCTGAATTATTCATCTTGTTTTTTTGTTTAATCCAATCTCCATGGAGAACTCTGGTATACTTCTTATATCCCTGCTTCATACATTTTGTGATGAAGTGGGATATTGAGGAAGTGAAATAGCACAAAAATCTGCATGGTGGTGAGGTCTTGTTGTATATAGGGAAATGGAACTACAGGAATGCCCTAAGGATATAAAGCTTGAGAGTAGACTCCAAGTGAAAGTCAGGCTGATTTGACTGACATCTCCTGTGTGAAAACTGAGTGCTTGGTGTTAGAAAATAGAGGTGCACTGGTGGATTTTCAGTCAAAAGGCATCTTAAGTGGAAAGGTTACTTGTTTTTTTTGGTCTCATTAAAAGAATTGCAGAAGTTCTAATCACAGAGGTAGCAGGCCCACAGAAAATGAACAAACTATATGAAAACCATGGCCTTTGTGAGATTTTATCTTGCAAAACTATCAAATATTGAACAAGTGAATAGCTCCTAGTTAGAAAAGTGTTTTAATAAGTTATTTTAGTCAAGATGAAATAAAATACCTTTACCAGTGATAAATCAGGCTGTTACAACTTTCAATCTAGTAGTGTAAGTGGCTTTTTTGCAAGAGGCATCCGTGACAAATATATAACAGCCTAGATAGAATGTGGCAAAGGAAGAGAAAAAGCTGCAACTCCATAGGAAAAATTATCTATCACTAACTTTTCCCCTCAGGAGTGGAAATTAGATGAACAACTATATGAACTCATTATGTTCCATCAAGACAGAAAAAAGAGCTGCTACCTTCTTGGGTGCGTGTATACTTGTGTGCAGACAATGTGAGCTGTCACAGGAAATTTTATCTTCTCCTGAAAAAAACCAAAAGGAAAGGAAAAAAAAAAAAAACAACCTCTGGAATTGCCATGCACACAGTTAACTAGCAGAGTCCTATGCAATTCTTCTACTGAGGGTTTAGAGTGGGATTCATCTCCAGAGTAAGATACCTAACTGAAAATGTCAACACATGAACTTGGATAAAATACTACATGTAGGTATCTTAATCTAGAGACAAGTCATGAAATCATGCAATAATTTAGGTTGCAAAAGACCTTTAGGATCATTGAGTCCAGCCATTAACTCAGTGCTGCCAAGTCCACCATTAAACCATGTCCCTAAGTGACACATCTTCACATTTTTTAAATATCATTAGAGATGGTGACTGTACCACTTCCCTAGACAACCTCAATGATCCAATGCTTGATAACTCTTTCCCTGAAAAGTTGTTCCTAATATCAGTCTAAACCTACCCTGGCACAACTTAAATCCATTTTTTCTCATTCTGTCACTGGTTATCTGGGAGAAGAGAGTGATCCCCCACCTCACTACAGCCTCCTTTCAAGTGATTGTAGGAAGCAATAAGGTCAGCCCTGACCCTCCTTTTCTCCAGGCTAATTATCTCTAGTTCCTTCAAACCACCCTTCACAAGACTTGTGCTCCAGAACCTTTACCAGCTTTGTTGCCCTTTATTGTAGCAGGGTGTCCCCAAGGTGGTAATAATTAGCATTGACTCCATGATTGCAGAAGGCTGATTGATCACTTTATTCTACTATACTATATTAAGAAACTCATTGCCCAGTGGCCAATTAAGAAATCACCCTTTGGCAAACAAATCTCCATAACACATTCCATATGTGCACAACAACAGGTGCAATAAGTGAAGATAAGAATTGCTTCTCATTGTTTTCTCTGATCTTTCTCACAGCTTCCCAGGAAAATCCTGGGAGAGCTATGTCTCTCTCTGTTCAGAGGACATGGGATTACCACAGCCCTTCTCTGGTCACACTTCAGTACCAAAATGCTTTTCTTGTAGTGAGAAGTCTGAAGCTGAACACAGGATTTGAGGTGTGGCCTCACCAGTGCTGAGGACAGAGCAACAATCACTGCCCTGGTCCCACTGGCCACACTATTGCTGGTACAAGCCAGGATGCTGTTGGCATTCTTGGCCACCTGAGCACATGCTGGCTCCTGTTCAGCTGGCTGTTGATGAGGTTCTTTTCCCTTTGTCAGCTTTCCAGCCACTCCTCTCCCAGCCTACATGAGGTTGTAACCCAGGTGCAGGCCTGACACTTGGCCTTGTTGAACCTCATCAGACTGGCCTTGACCCATGGATCTGGCCTGTCCTGATCCCTCCACACATCCTTCCTTCCCTACAGCAGATCAACACTCCTGCCCAGCTTGGAATTAACTGCAAGCTGACTGAGGAAATACTCCATCTTGTAATCCAGAACATTGATTAAGATATTAAACAGGACTGGCCCCAATACCAAGCTGTGGGGGTCACCACTTGTGTCTGCTGAACTCTGGATGTAACCCCACAGCCAGCTTGTCCAGAGTAATGCTTTGGGAAATGGTGCCAAAGGCTTTACTAAAGTGCATAAACCACATCCACAGCCTTTCCCTCATCCACTGAGTAAGTTACTTTGACATAGAAGATTGAGTTAGTCCTGCCCCTTCAGCTCTGATGCAAAGTAATCAAAGTCTGATCCTTGATGTTACTAAAAAGTGTGAAGTAGCAGTTATGATGTTTTAGAAAGCAGCTGTTGTTGAAGGGTTCTTTGTTAATATACTGATGGAAATTGAGAAGTCATAAAAACAACGATGTAAAAATATGGCAGGTTTTAAAAAATATTAACAATATTGAAATGGAGCTTTTGTTGCAAACCCCTAAACAGTGTGGAAAAAAAATGTTGATGATGGGGAGAATTTGTTCCTTATTATAGTCTTAACTAATAAAATGCCACAATAATGCTGGGAAATGGAAGATTTTAGCTCCCATTTTATGAGTCATCTGATTTTTCAAAGTAATGAGTGTATATTAGCATCTACATTGCTTAGGGCTGGATGGAAGTTTAGATAAGTGACCTTCATATCTTATGGTTTAATGCTGATGATTCTCACCTGTACACTCATAGCACCATCTGTAAGAAGATGTAAAGAAAGATATTTTTGTCCATATTGTCATCCAGGTTAAGGGAAAAAAAAAATTCACTTTGACTTATCTTGGGCAAGGGAGGTTTCTAGTTTCTTCCTGTGCTTCAGAATTCCTGTTTGCATCATGTTATCCAAGATACCAAAGTCTCCTCTTACAAGTCTGCAATGGCTGCCTCGTTCCCCTCTGTCTTCTTCCCTGCATACTAATTTACCTTTCTGTGAGCAGAGTATGAAAAACAGCAGGAAGAAAGAGAAAAGAAGAAGGGGTGTTTTGTTGGGATACTTAAATACCCAATGCTGGAGGGAAAGCAATCCAGACTTTCTCTTGCTGAAGAATAAAAAAATCACTGAATCCTTTGGTTTCTGTCAGATGATCTCACTTGCCCATTTGGAAGAAAGGAAACTCCTCTTTGACTGCCTCCAAGAGTTCCCTGAGGCTCATATGTCCTTCTTGCTCTTCTCTCTTTGGGCGGTGAAGCCTTGGGGCTTGTGGCAAACAGTGTCCCATTTCTTGGCCTGGTACCTCTATGCCTAGGGCTCCCCACCTCAGCCATGCTCAGAACTCAAGGAGTGCCCCTTGTTTCTCTGCAAGAAGGCATCATCTGGGTGAACGACAGGGTCTTGCTTCTGCCCTTGAGTTTTTGAGTTAGAGTTTCCAATTTTTGCTTATAACCAAGTCTTGCTCAACTGGTCCCTTTCCTTTTTCCTGCCTCCCAGCTGGTAGTGTTGACTGTGCAAAGAGAAATGCACTAGCTCATTTCTTCCATAAGTTGCTAAAGGACATTACTCTCTTCCGCCTTCCATGATTTTCCATTTGCAGCATCAATAGAATGGCACCTCGCTTTGCACATATGCACAGATGGTCATAATCTCTCCTGCATCACATCATTTTGCTCATCATTTTTAATGTCAATTTTACTCTCCTCCCTTCAAAACCTCCCAGTTTCCCAGATATATGTCTCTCTTCCCCCTTTTTTTCTACCCTTTTTTTAAGGGACTGTCAACATGTACGAACTGGCCAACATAAGTGCACAGTAAACCAAGTCATTCTGCAATAACTTCTCTCATGAACTGCCTTCCAGAGAATAATTTACAGAATAATTGTGCTCTTTCCAAAGCTACACACTCAAATCTTGAAGGAAATTCTTTGGCTGAATTTCCAGCAATTTGTTTCTAGTTTAATGACAGGGAAACCTAGTAGTGTCTCTGTCAGATGACAGGCATTGCTTATCCTTATGTAGAGCTTATGCAACAGTGCAGAATATGAGTTTCTCTCTGTCAAAAGGATCATCCTGAGTATTTCAGATTTTTTCTACTCATGGTCTAAATGTGTCAATTTCTATCTCTCCTTGCTATCGTTTAATTCTGTCATTAAACACGTAATAGCCTTCATAAATTTGGAGGTGTTTATCTCTCATAAAATAGAGAATTTGGAAATGCTATGACTCAGTGAAAACAGTAATATTTTGTTATACTATCACAATTGCATTCTTAAATGATCATAAATTCACTTGGAATTAGCACAATTATTCTATAAATGAAATAAATTCATTATAAAATATATGTGAAAAAGGTTTAATTTTAGCATGAAGCAGGAAATAGATTCTGGAGCAGAAATGAAAAAATTCCTGGTGGTGTGTTAAACAGCAGGAGATAAAGGAATGACTAAAAAATCCAAAATGAATTAATAAAATGAATGACTGTTGGCTGAAATCTTAACACTATGTGAAGGATTAATGGAAACCATTCTAGCATACCAAGAACATATTAAACACACTACCTTCCCATTAGGATTATTTGGATTTGTTTGATAAAAGCATTTGATTAAGGAGTATTTTCTTGTAAGCTGCAAAGGGTGGGCAGACTGAAGCACGGAACATCCCCTTAGAAACCATCACACTTTTCCTTCTTGGTACACAGTCCCATGTATTTCATGCTGCCCTGCTGGGCTCTCTGTGAAGCTCTTTGGTATCATCCCTGAGGGAATGTGAGTGGAGACACTGCAAAGGGGAACGTGTATTTCTAATAACCAGGAAAGTGCACTGTTTTCAGGGTCCATCACTGCATCTACATTTACTTTCATCAAAGTGCCACAAATCAGTTCTTTGCTCTGACTTTTGTAAATGTGAGAAGCTGGGGCTAAATTTAGTCTACATTTTCTGTTATAAAATCCATCATTCTCCTCATGACTCTTAGCATTGTCAGCAATACCTCTATCGACCAAGGTGGCACCTAGCAACCGTACGCAGGCTGAGGTCTCCTGCAATAAACGTTGTTCTCTGATATCTGCCTGAGGCAGAAAGGCAGCTGAGGTGGATGGGAGGAGAGGGAGGACCAGAGCAGGGTGAGGAAAGCATAAAGATGAATATTCTGGTGTGAGGAGCTGAAAACACCAGGTGTCTTTTTTTTTTGCCCCACTAACTCAGCTCTCCAAGTATGGGAAATCAGGACATTGTCCTGTGAGTGACATGGATGCTTGGCCAGCCACTCAAACACTACTGCCATGTGGAGGCCACATGAAGCATATTCTACTGCCAGCCCTGCTCTGGGCATCTGCCCTGAGAGGTGAAGCTCACCCCTCCTGCGTTGGGAGGCATGCCCCCCAAGGGCCATTTCCTCACTGGTTTGCTAATGAAAATTTCTAGCAAAGACATCCATTGTGAGGAAAAGATTTGTTGTTGGTGGTGGTTTTTTCCATTTTTTAAAAATAACAAAAAATAAATTAAGATCCTCTGTTTTCAGACCACTTGCTGATGCTCATTTGCATTGCATCACTCTGAAACCAAGAGCAGCTGCACTGCTTACTGTTAAGCACATCTGGAAACAGGAGCCATGTGCTTTGCCCAGGCAATCACAAAAATAAAACTCAAAGTTTGAAGTTTTCTGATTTATGTTTATTTTTACTTTGTATTACTTTGCTGCTGATTTAAGTCAAATGACTTTACAGCTTTGATATGGATGCACATGGTGTGCAAACTGGTTGTCACAGACACTGGATTTAGGTGTCAGCTGGCACTTTCTGAAACAGATAACTTTATGATAGAGCTAAATATAATTTTTCTTTTAGGTGTTGTGAATGCAGAAAAATAAGTGAATACTTTAAAAAATACTTTGGGTAAAATAGGGAATATATTTATATCAGTCTACTTTTGTAACAAAATGTGAATAAAATTGTAGCTAAGTTGCTTTTGAAGTGATTTTTGGATTCCAGCCTTATCTTGAGAAATAAAGATTTGAATACATCTTTTTTTTCTTCATGGTTTGTTTTATACTGGTGAATGTCATTGAAAAATTGGTAAATCTTCATTTTTCGCAATTTTGTCTGAGTTTTAGCAAATCCCACTTTAAATTTAGTGGGGAAAAAACCTCAGATCTAGCAGAGGTGACTTAATGTTCCTGACACTTGGCTTGCTGCCTTCAGAAGCTGAGCAGATTTACAACAGGGGAAAGCCACAGTCATTCCTGACTGTCTGCTCATCCCACTCCTTTTTAGAGCTTCTCGCCCCTCCTGTTGCTTGGCTCCCTTAGCTTGTGTCCTGCTGTTCTGAGGCAATGGGGAGTGAGCGCCAGCTCACCTGGTTGTGTGGCACAGTGCCTGCACGTGAGGGTCTCTGTCACCCATGCAGCAGAGGAAGAGAAGGGGAGCAGAAAGCTGGAAGTGGACACTGCCACCGTTGTCCCAAGGTGGACAATCCTCTTTTGTCGGTCAAAGCACTCAATCCCAGGGAGCTGGCACAGCTATGATCTGCCTCAGGCAGCTCTAATCCAGAAGAAAAATGGTATCTGGAGGTTTTTGTCCTTGAAAATTAGTCAGTGGTGGGGATATATTAATTGCTATCATAATGAGGACAGAGAAGCCAGATGAAATGTAAGGAAGGAAAATGTGACAATGCCTGGGGAGGAGGAATCTCCATGGCAGTAAGTAGGGTATGCTTGCATCCACTTACTCCGAATGCCTCTTAGCATCCAATAGGAGATTTCAGGATGGATCAGGCTGGAAGGGGCACCTGCTGCAGCTGGGGGCTGCATGCTCTCCATATCTGCCCCTGGGCTGCTCCTCTGGGTTTCCCTGCAGTGGGAGCCCCCATTGCCCCTCTCCGTGTGGGTTTGCACTTACCAGGCATGATTTAGTGTGGGTACAGAGCTGAGTCAGATTTAATTTGCGAGCTTACTGCCAAACCTGAACCAATTTTAAGCCAGCTGTACAGCACTGATTTAACAAGAAATGGAAACCATTCAAGGCTCTGTGAATTTGGCATAAATTAACAATTTTGGCTGAGCATTACTACGGGGTTTGGACTAATTCAAACCTAAGGCTCACAGTGAAATTCAGGAGGCTTGAATCCATGCCAAGGGAAAGGTTTGCATAGATCTCTGCAAATTGGAAGTGTCAAGGTTTCAACAGCTCTGCTTGATAAGTAAGAGGAGATTTCCTTCTGAAGTCTGTATCTCTCCTGGAATCCACAATGAATCTGTCATGGTAACATACCACACCTGATAACATATCTTCGTTAAACAGCTTTATTTGAATGGGTTGTTAATGACATAAACAATAGCAATTAGAAGTATTGATATTATATTGACAGGCTGTGAAACGGTTTGGTGATTCATTCTTCTAAATTAGCTTTTTTCCTGCTACGCACTGTGAATACTGCCGTTGCTGAGAGGAAAACAAAAATAACTTCAGCAAAAAAAAAAAGGAAGAACTATCTTGGGGGAACTCTATCTGGGGCAAATATTTGTGTAAGGATTTGATCTGGTTATTGTACTCCTTGGAAATATGTTATGGCTAAAACTGGTCTTCTTTTCTGCATATATTTGTGCATTACTTTCTGTGCAAGTATTTGATAGCTGTAATCAGTTACTAAATGAGTTGGGTAGTTGTTAGGTGCAATGGTTGTTTGCAGTTTCTCACAATGAATATTTAAGATGTGCAAAAGTTTCTATCATATGGTATCGGATCTGGCCTTTAATATGGTACCTGAAACAGAGTAAACAGAAGGGAAAAAACCAACAAAGCACAACAAAATTATGACAAGTGGAAAACAAATATTGTTCATACACTAATAGTCATGGGTACAGAGAGTTACAGGTATTTGTGTGTAAATCAGCCACTTAGCAAGCATTCAAGTCATCTGAGAATTATTTTTAGATTTTTTTGCTAAAAATGGTACCACAGGTAGCATGAATCACCTGTAAAAAACTGTTTAAATTATGAAGAGATGAATACAAATATAAAATCTGGTACTTGCATTGAAGAACTGCAGCTTTGTGTTTTCACACCAATACAGAAAGGTCAACACTTAAAGAAAAAAAGATTTTCAGAGCTGTAGACTCTCACTTTTTAAAATTAATATTTCCACTTCATCTGTAAAGACCTTCTGTAACTGCTATTGTGTACCACTGGAAAAATACTAGTGCATGGAAGAGAGGATATGGGAGGGAGAAGAATTTATCTTCAGTAAGATTAATGGAGTACAACTCAGCACCATTTTATTGTTCTGCAACCCCGGATTTTAATACTTGATCTGTGCAACACTCATGACTGGCTGGTTGCTTTATCTTAAATCAAAGTAATTTCTGGCACTGTTTTAATATTTATTGCAGTCACATAACTTTATTACCACAGTCCTATCTCTCTCCCTTTCTTGTTATTTTTAGTGTGCTTACCTGCAAGGTTGCAGTGTAGCTGCTGACCTCCCAGTAACCTGTGAGGCACCAAGGCAGGCCAGCAGGAAATGCCACATCCTTTGATGGTGACCTGGGCCTCACACCTGCAGTTAGCTTTTGTTACACTTCACAGACATTAATAATCACAATTTAAATAGCTTAAAGCTGAGTAATGAGCTTACCTGAACATCTTTGTAAGAATGTTTATCAATCATTAGAGAAATAGTCAAGAAAATGAAGAATTAGCATCCCAGAAGCCATGTAATAAACCCTGTAAGACTAGATATTAGGAAGATTAAGCTGTTCTTTCACTACAGCAGTATATATCTATAATGAGATGCAGTTGCTTCTTGCAAATGTGCCACAGATTAATTAGTTTCAGAATACTGCAGTTTGTTCACAGTACCTTAAAGGCTCTTGAAAAATATTATGCATGATAAGGATGCAAAGTGAGTATACAGGAGGGACACTGTGAAAAGCAAATAAACGTGGCTTTTCACATTGTTGTATTCTGGGGAGACAATTTCTTTTTAATGAGTCTTCACTCAGAAATCCTGATAGGATGTTTCAGATGTGACCTTCATCTGTAACTTTTGAATTTGAATAAGCTAAGGAGAATCAACTTGGCGGGATATTTATTTCTCAAAAAAAAAAAAAAAAAAAAAAGCACACTGTTTGAAGACCCTAGAGTTAATACTGTTTTCTTTTCTCCTTCTCCTGCTTTATGTATAACTTTTTAAGTGGTTCCAATGCTTTAAACCAGATGTGCTGGGCCAGAATTATTCAACTATTGCGCAGCTTCAGTTAAAGAGAACATGTGCTGTGTGTGCCTGCATAAGTAAGCTCTGTGCTGTGCCAACACTCTCTCTTTTCTGTTTGCATATTTTTCTCCAATCCATCTCCCTCAGGAAAACAGAAGTGCATTGGACTGGATATGAAACACAGGACAAAAAAACCCCAAACCATGCATGATGAATTATGTAAAAGGGAGACATGGTGGTGTAATATAAAGAATTTATTAGCATGAGCATGAGATCCCTGCATTACTCAAGAGAAGCAAAAGCCAAAGCTAAATTATGTAGGTCATCCCAACAAGTACCAAATAAACCTTATGTAGAGACTGTAATTTGTTATGTGGTACACAAAAATTGTTTATATTTATTATTGTGACTTTCTGCTTTTACTTGAATATAAAGGTTTATCTTGTAATAAGGTTTATGTCTAGATCCACATAAACAATGATGTAGATCCAAATAAATCATATGCCATGATGTGGGAGAAACAGAACATTGGAATACATTGGAATTTAGAGCCAAAGGAGACAGAAGAGCTAATCAGGAGTGAGGTGGTAAGACAATGCCTAGCAGAATCACTTGATTTTGGGGTAAGTGGATACATATATTTCTCAGAAATTTGTAACTGATACAGAACTCAATGATTCTATCCTGAGAGATGTGTATTCCTTCTTTGAGGAATAATAATAACAACGTATTTAATTGTCAAGAATTGTTGTTGTTGTTGTTGTTGTTGATGTTGTTGTTGCTGTGGTTTTGTTGGTTTTTTTTTAATGTAGCTGTTTTGACATACTCAGGGCTTTTGTCCCGGAATGATTAACAAGAAGAGTGCAGGTGGTATCAAAGGTGCAAAGTGAAATTATCTTCTGTCTGTTATTCCTATGCACGCTCATATTAGTGCTCAAATCCTAATTTTTGTAGGCAATCCTAAGTAACTACAGGCCTATTTTCTTTTCCCTCAGCTGTGATATTTATTGGCCTAGAAATGACTCCTAATAATTTTGTTCCTTTAGATGTGCTATTGTAACAGCACCTTTGGGCTACAATAATCTCATTAATAGCTGACAACAATGTGTACAGTGTACACGTGAACATGAAGTGAATGTATGACTTGATGATATCAAACACTGGTAAAATCAGTGGAGATAATTACATGCAGTTTTTCTCATGAAGATTTCTCAGTACTTCATTGGGATGGTTAAAATGTGGATTATTTTCTCCACCCTTGCTAAGGGATTGTGGCTGTGGTAACTTAGTGGCAGCTTTAGAATTTATGCAGAGGGACATCTCCTTAACTGTATTTGCACAAAGGCACATTGTTAGGGAAACAAACTGGGGGAAATTCAGTGGGGACAAATGCATAGTTAATAACCCCTAGAAATGGATTGCCCTGTGAGGAGAGGCTGAGGAATGAGATCAGATTTGTCTTCAGAGACAAATTTTTGGGGTCAAATGTAGGATTGGCGGGAGAAAAGTGGCACACCAATATGGGTGATCAGCAGATCTCATTTATACGATCCTACAGGCAAACAACGGCCCCTGGTACCTATGGGGATATGACTGAGGAGAGGGAACTAGGCAGACAGGGAACATCAACTGAACCAAGCAAGAGAGGTTCAAATGAGATACAAGGAAAAGCCTTTTCCCCATTGGGTCAGCAGGGCAACTCCCCCAACAAGGCTGAGTTATCTCAGCATAACTGACTAAGCACTGACAACGTCCTTCCTTGGAGGCTCCACAAAAAGTCTTTTTATGGGCAATGGCTCTGGGAAACCCCGCTTCAGGAAAAGGTTGAACCAGATGGCCTCCAGATATCCCTTCCAATCTCAAATGTTCTGTGGTTCTCCAATCCTGCGAACCCATCTAGGGATGCAATTTTAGAAAAAAAAAGGTGTATATTAGAGAGGTATTTATTCTTTGTGTTCTAGATCATCTAACATAGCCAGATCCTTGAAAATGTCAACTTTTCTTCCAAAAATTTCCACATTTGGTCCCAAGCAACTACATTGTAAGACTAGGATTGGTATTTTCCACCCCATATAATGTGCATGACTAAACCACAGTCCTGTTGGCTCTTGCTTTATAATCACAAATAATGTATTGATAACTGCACCCTTGTTGGATGACCTTAACAAGAATTCAGTGCTTTTCTGCCAGTTACTCTATGTACTTTCAGGTATAGACTCAGTCAGTTCTTTGAGTATTGGAGCTATGGCCATGACACACTCTGATCTCAGATGTCTTGAGGCTTGCAACACAGAATTGCTAAAAGATCCACTCCCAAGTTTCCATCAGTTCAATAGTCACTTGATTAACCAAAAAACCTACTGCATGTGCATGCTTAAACGCATGTACTTACACCAGCTATAATTAAGAAGTATTTTAGCAATCTACTTTTATGTCTGATGTTAGACTACACTAGATCCTAGCAGATTTTCCAGTTGATTTCAGCTATCAAATCCAAAATCGTGACTAAAACTTATTAAACTGGCTTTGAAATTTCTCAGCTATTTGCTCTTCAGTGTTATTTTCTATTGACATTTCTGTGTTTCAGTGAATGCTCTTGTCACAATTTGAGAACTCAATAAAATATAATGCCCCATAAGAATACTGATTATATGATGGCAACATTTATTCCATGAACCCAAGGGGATAATTTGACTTTCATCACTTCTTTCTCTGTCAAAATATAGAACTACCAATAAATGGTATGTAAAGGAGATCAGAGCAAACTGAGGAGCTGAAAGTTTGCAATTTATTAACTTGATCATGAAAGTACAGAAAATAACTGACTCAAGTTAGTTGGGAAAGAAGTCTTAACCTATTGCATTAAAACATAGTTTGCACTAGTGTAATGAGTTTTCTACCAAATGAGGCATGAAACGTACTGCCAGAATATAAAGTCAGTAAAATACTCAAGTTACTGGATAATGTCATTATATGTTTTATCTTACTGGGGAGCTGGTACAGAATACATTATCTTTAAATTTACACATCCTGCAAAATGAGAAAAAGGCCTTTTTTGTAAATGAATGTGCCATTCAGATAAGCTGCTAATATTAAGAGATCACAACCTACTAAAATCCATAAGAAAAAATATACAAATACAGAATTCTCAAGAACACATGAAAAGAATTGTATAGTAAAGATGTCAGTTCAATGTCCTATTTAATGAGACTTATGGAAAAAGGCACACAAAAATAGCAGGTGTTGAATCACACTGAAAATTTTGCTAAAATTGTTCAAATAATTAAGAATTACAATATAATTAATTTAACATTTGCAGTCTGCTTCAAAAGGTAATCTTGATTATTTTCAGAATGCTATGTTTTGTAAATATTTAAAGAGGGAGTACTGCTTTCCTTAATAAGGAATTGTGTTATGTTGCAAGTGGTATTTTTGCATGACTGAAGGAGCTGGTGGTTGAAATTTTTAAAAAAGGAAAAAATCATCTTGAGTTTTTTGTTCAGCCCTATTCCTGCTACTGTCCCTAAGGAACCTTTTGCAATTGGAAGACAATTGGATGCTTTTGAAATTAATGGAACTTCTATTACTTCTCAAGAGACTGGAATTTGCTCCAATCTCCTCAGACACAAGAGTAGACTTTCTGCTCAAGTATTTCCCCTTTGACTACTCCTGAATTCCATTTTTCAGTGGTTTCATTACAAACTACACCCAGAAGCTCCCTAGAATTGACTACAAGTCAGGGTATCACATCAATTACTGCAGTGTGATGAATTAAATCTTCATTTATCCAAAGAGCCAATAGGCAGCTCTGAATCTTTCCTGCTTGGCTGAACACTGCTTTTAGCAGAGGCAGAGCTCTGCCTATGTTGTCTGGGCTGGTTTACTTGTGTCCTTTTGGTGCTATGTGTTGTTAAAACAGCTGTGATTCCTCTCAACATGCTGTTTAACAGATGACTGTCCATCCACTTTCTCAATTTCCCTTTATTTGCCCAGTGATACACTGACATTGACAGACTCCAAGTTTGTTTTCAAAGTGCCCCAGGTTTCTTCTAGGTACCTTTAGAAATAGAATGTTGTTGAACTCTGTGGCCAGCTATAACATTCATTAAAAATTAATTTCCTGCTTGCCTGGTATTTTCCTGATTTATGTGCTTTTGAAGGCATTTTTGTGCCTTCTTGTGCATGGGTAGATTTCCAGGCTTCCCATCAGTATTTTAAATTGGAAGTAGGATTGAGAGCATGTAGTCTGGCCTTACCAATTAGTAGTGCTTTTCCCTTCTGAGAGAAAAAAAATCCTGTCTCTTTCAAAGTAAGTTATCTGATTTCTGTTACATGGGTGTGCCTTAAAGGAGCGCTTCATCTAGAGAGATGTCAGTGCAGAAGAGGATGCAAGGAAGGACTGGGGCATCTCTTCAGAGGGTGAGGAAGCTGTTGTCTTCTGGGCCATGAGGAGAGAGGAAGTTTATTAAGATTAAATTATCAGCAAAATGTCCACTCAAAGAAAGAGAAAAGGGGAAAACACATTCTCATGAATCTTTAATTTTAAATCTTTAATTTTTAAATTAAAATTTGTCAGAGCTTTAACCCTGTCTTTTTTGGCCACAGCTTCCAAATCAGCTACTCTGTTACTGGAAAGAGTAGTGTCTTTATTTAAAAGCTAATTCTCCTAATGTGCAGTCAAGACAGGCAGTGCCAGTGTTGTGTCTGCCTGCCCTGTGTACGTGCTTGTTTTAACTGTGCAGCTGGTGCCAGTGCTAAAGAGAAATACACCCTCACTTGACACCACCTAAAAAAATGATCAAGTCTACATTTTTTTTGACCACACAATGTGTACCTTAACATAAAACCCTGATGATGGTAGTAGTTTTTATTGGCAAGCTATTTTAATTTAAAATGATCCAGAGTCAATTGCACCATGGGCTGCCAAATACTTTTTAAAATCTTGGACATCTGTGGAATGTGGTTTTTGCTATTGGACAGTCTCTCCTTATTTTTAGAATGAAAATGTGATTCACACATCATCTTTTGGGTCTAAATCCAGTCTGCTCTTGTCTTAGGTTTGCCTCAATTTTTGTTCTATTCATGAACTAACTACAAAATGCTTTGTCACTGAAACGAGAGTAATAGCTCACCAATAGCTCACAGGCATACCTGAATGTATGTTTCTTTGGTCTTCTTTTTCTGTCTTCCCTCAAGTAGTAAATATAGTGATATGACAAGGGGAGTGGCTTAAAAATGGATGACAGTAGGTTTAGATTGGATATTAGGAAAAAAATCTTCCCTGTGAGACAATGGAACAGGTTACCCTGTTGCGGCCAAGGCCAGGCTGAATGGTTCAACCTGGTCTAGTGAAAAGTGTCCCTATGCAAGGCAGGGGAGTTGGAACTGGTGATCTTTAAAGCCTCTTCCAACCCAAACAATTTTATGATTCTATGAATATTTCTGGTCTCCCTGTTTTCTCTGACCTTCTGGAGATGATATAGATGTCCATCCAATACAGAGAGGATCTATGTGGCTCGGGGGGAACCACACTGGAAAATGTTTGCAACTTCTCAGATACCTTAGTGCCAGGAGAGAACTTGTCGTGACAAGCCAGTGCTTTGTGAGCATGACGATTTCATGGTTTTGGTCTTGGGGTTTCTGTAAAAGACCCTTGCAACTCTGTATGTGTCGAAGAATACTGTTAATGCTATGAATCACTGAACCTCCAGTTCTGATGATACCATCATAGCTGATATGTAGCACAGCAGATTCACATTTTAAAATTTATTTTGTTTAAATTACAGCTAAAAACAACTGGCTGTTTCCTGGTGTAAATGAAGTCTCTCTGCTTTGGAAGTCCTCAAGAAGCATCTTGTCACAGCATCTCAACTCCTTGGGCATGCACAATTTTCATTTGGGAACTGTCATTCACTGAACCTAAGGAGTCCTGGAGTTTGATCTGTCTGGTTTTTCCACCCTCTGTTACTGCAGACATTGTTTCTGAGACACAGAAAGCTATTTTCATAATTTATTTTATATGTTTTGTAAAACTTCTTCACTCTGAGGCTCCTCAGAGCCTTCTTCAGCTTTTGTCATTATTTCTGTGACAAAGTTTATTGATTTTACATGCAATATGCAAGGCAGTGATCTTGTGCTGTTCCTTTTATCAAAGTCTTATGATGCTCATCTCTCAACCCTGAATTCATCCTGTGCAAATGCAGAGTCTTTCAGACAGATGTCTTCTCTGTGCTGGAGAAGAGACATGGTAACAAATTCCAGGCTCAGCAGACTATTAACGTGTGGAGGAAACGGCCCAAAATGTTGGTGATGCTGGGCAACTGGGGCTAAATCTCTTGTTCTGCAACTCCGTCCATCTATGTTTCCCCCATGGAGACATGAAAAGTGGCAGCCCTGCTGTTTACCAGAACAGATTTTTCCCAGGTAGAAGTGTTCAGAGAGATGAAAGGATGTATCTCCCCATTTAACCAGCTGCAGGGGAATCTGACCCAGTGGGTTAAAGAACCCTATCAAACACAATGCTTCCTTGGCTCTCTGCCCTGCAGCAGGACTTTCTCTTCCACTAGCCAAAATCCTAAGGGAACTACTCCTGATAGGCTCTTACACAGCTTTTTCTTCTCTCAGAAGGTGCTCCACAACAATTTAGGAGGGACTTCATCCATTTGTCCTGTGAATCCTGACAACTATTAAAATGTGGAATGCAAAATGAAATCTCTTGGTGTGCTTTGTCCATCCACTAAAATAATATTTCCAGTTGTGGGAAGATTTTTTTTGAAATTAGCTCCTCCAGCAGAATTCCTTATTTTTTTTCCATGCTACTGTCTTAGATGGTAGATAAGATTGGTGCACTTTTCTTGCAAAAATGTTCAAGATTATTTAAGCTGGCGCCGGTATAGGTTAATAGATTTCAAACACAAAGTAGCAAATTGAAAGGGCCTTCAGGCTTTTTCTGCATCAGGGCTTATAATAACACCTCTTTTTCACAAAAGCTTATTTTAAAAGATAACTATTTTTTTCTAGTCAGCAAAATGTGAATTACACTAGGTAATAACAATAATTGTAAAAAATGCTTCTTCATTTGGCACTGTTTAGCACATTCTAATGAATTGTTGTAATAAAGGCATCTTTCTTGTGCTTTAAAGTATATGAAACTAATGCCTTGAAGGGACAATACAAAGGGATGCAAAAGCTGGTTGCAAGCAGTATCTTCTGCAAACGCTTTTAAGGTAATTACATAGAAGACCATAAGGAATACTAATCAAAAAGATAGATAGTATGTTTTTATTCTTAGGTCAAATTAAGACACGTTTAGGTTCTAAATAACTATAAGCATTTTAAAGGAAATATCTGTTACTGGTGGAAGGTTGAACTTCTAATGCGACCAATCTCTCCTCCTCTAAAGGAGATTTGCCTCTGAAGTCAAATGTAGTTAACAGTTAATGAGAACTCAGAGAAGATGACAAAAATACAGGTTGTAATACTTTTTTTAGAACTAAATATTTTTAACAGAACTCCTGTTCTGTATATTGTTGTGGGAAATGGTAATTGATGGGGTGTAATCAACATTTGTCTCTGAAGGATGAAAGGACAGTAAAAGCATAATGGGAGAGGAGAAGCAAATTGATGGGGGCAGGATCTCACTCGATTTCTTTGCCATTATTTTAACAACAAATGCTATTAGATGGGCTACTGAAATACATCTGTAGTCAAAAATGTAAGAATACAGAACTTGTTTGCTTTAAAGTTCTGTGCATTGCATAGTTAAAACTTACCGCAAGTATTCTGTGTCTCAAAGTTATTCACAGTGATTTTTTAAAAGACACTTGCAGTCCCAGAGTATGCTCAATGGATATGCATGTTCATAATACATCATCAATAGGATATTGCTCAGTGAACAAAATAGAGTAATGTTATTCCCTCCCAAATGAGAAAACAGAAATATGGAAATTGCCTTGGAGGATCAGATCATCAGTCCAGTATTTGGTCTAGCAGTTGTCAGTGATATTTGATTAAGCGCCTAATCCTCCCTCCACCACCAACAATGAAACAAAACGTCAAAGAAAAGGTTGACTCTGCATACCTTTTTTTATAACTGCCATTACACAGAAATTGCCTTAAAATATGTATTAGTATGGGTGTTACATTCATGCCACTGTCAGAAAATCCAAAAGAGGAGTTAAGAGATGATCTTTTGGAGGGTGATTAGATTCAGTGATGAAACAGAAGCAACAAACTGAGACAGCAGTGGATGCTGCAGTTGCCTCCCAGCTGTGGAGTGGGATGTGTGGCCTGTAGGAGAGGTAGGAGCAAGGAATGTGGGGAAAGCAGCCTGCATTACTCTAAAATTACTCCTGTATTATGATTGATTTGTTTTGAAGAAGTGTTTTGGGCAGCTGTTCTGAGGAATAATGATTGCATGGTGACCACTGGTTCATTATCACTCATTTAACACTGGGCTTCAAACCCATGAAGACCTACAAAAATGCAGGTTACTTTGAGTTAGGATGTGAAATTTGCACTACAGGTATATTATTCATCTTCAGAGAAGTCCCTGGCAACTCTGAAGTATATTGCTATATATTAATAAACAGCAAAGAAGTGGAATTAATTGAGCATCACACTTTCCTGAGTTTAAACATTTAACCTTTTCCTTTACTCAAGGTCATTTCCATTACTGGAATTTTAGTTTAATGAGAACTTGACTCTGTCCCACCAAAAATTCTGTTTTGTAATTAAATCATCAGCAGGTCCCGTGGTGATTTGGTACATTTGGCAAGGAATATTGATGTGGATTTCTTACTGCAACAACATGCATGTGTATAAAGTTCAGCAACATGAGTTCTTTGTTTCTGAACATTGTACAATCAATATTCTATTACTGCAGTGTGAGCTCTGCTGCATTGTAGCTAAATTAGTGCATAAGACTCAAGAATGCACTGATGGAAAGAATTCTAATTTCTGGATATAAAATGTGTGTAGACTGTTTGTTTTAGCTGTAACAGCTCTGTTCCAGTATCTGTTGCTTCAGGTACTATTTATGCAATTTAATTGAATAGGAATTTTGGAAGTCTTAATTTATTTTCCTCATGATTTTCTCCAGGAATGATTTCAAAGACATATCATACACTTTTTGATGGTTTTGTTCACATTCCTTCTGTTTGTTTTGCTTTCTATGATGAAGATGTCTGTGGCATCAGGACATCCATTATGGCACCTTTGGTACAGACTGAAACTCTGCTATGATAGAAAATCAAACAAAACCAAACCAAGAGGGTTAAAGACACGAAGGATAAGCTGGTCCCCAATAAAAAGGGAAAGGTGCAAAGCCCAAAGACTGGGGATTATTTAGGCAGGAGGCACTGCTGTTTATTGCCACCACAGACAAGTCAGGGTAGGCTTTCTATAAATCCAACCTCGGCAGCTGCCTGCAGGAGCAGAGTGCTGAAGACAGCAACTTCTGTCCTTGTTTCTTTCCTTGCCTTAAGAGACTTCAGCTGCTGTGATTGCTGGCACCGCTGGGATGGTGAGAGGGAGAGGTTCCTGCAGATTGCCCTGCTACATCACTCCCTTCACTGCCTCTTGCTTCCAACAGGGGCCATGGCAACCACTGCCCAGACCTCCATGGAGATGTGCAAGGGGGCACCCACTTGGAAAGGTGGAGGGGTAGGTGGATGAACAACTGTTAGTGGGACCAGGAGGGAAGCTTCTGTGGGAGAAGGAAGATGGAGAGTCATTTGGACATGACTGGATTTCAGTGTCTGGGAAATTTCCTCCTGAGGAGGGAAGAGGAAAGTCTATTGAAGTGAACTGGGAAGTGGGAAAGGTAGAGAGAGAGAGAGAGGGAGAGAGGGAGAAGTCTTCACCTGCAGCCCCTGGGACTTGCCACAATTATCATGGCCTGTTTTGTTCAGAGTCTCTAAAGTCTCTTATCTTTGCAACTCATTCTGCCCAACTCATTCTGTCACTATTGTTGAATTGAATTTTCAATTTATTTTGCCACTTTGGAGGATGGGAGTCAAATTTGGACACACACCCGTCAAGTTCTGATTTTACTCAACACCGCATCTATGCAGGTGTTTCATTGTTGTTTTTAAATGGATGCAGGTTGCTCTGCTTAAGTCTCTCCTCCTTCCAACGTCCTGAGACAAAATGCAAGGAAATTTGTGCGCTTTTTAGTTTCTTATTTTTGTTTTTTTTAAGGAAACCAGGATATGTATCCCTGTCCCTCAGTTTCAAAGTGTCAAAGCACTATATCTTGTTCAGTGTAGTGGTTCAGCACTTGAGTGGAGTTCCCTTCTAAAACCAGACCTCATAGAGAGAGGTGTAGAAGAATCATTTCACTGCTGTTTAGAGGACAACTCCCCACATTTCTGCTGCTCTCTAAATACCAGAGTGGTATTGACAAAGGCAGTCCAGCCACTGCAATTTTAGGCTGCGCTGGAAGATTTCACTGATGACAGAACCCGTAAGTTGTAAGGCTGAGTACCTTGAAAAGCCACAGAGTCCAATCATATTCCAAAAAGCAGGATCAGCCACAGCTGTACAGTTCCCAACAGGAGCTTGTCTAACTAATGCATAAAGCCTCCAATGGGAAGGTATGATATCGTCCTCCCTTGTGCTGTACTTGTGATTTTCTGTACTACCACATTTTAACAGGAGCATTCATCTATGCTGACAAAGGGTGGTCATGCTTCTAGGTTATATTTGCCTTTGGTTTTTACATGCTGCTTGCCTTTCTTTGTGATTTCGTGACATCGCTCATGCAAGTTTAGATGGTAATTCATAATGCCAAATCCTTTTCTCCATGTTGACTGCTGCAGTGGTTATTGTAAATTCTGTATTTGTGTAGTGGATTATTCCTACTTAAGCACAGACCTTTATTTATTAGTCCTGACTGCAGTGCATCTTTTTTTCTTCATGACCATTTTTTGTATTAGGTAAGAGGCTTTAGATTAGAATTCTAATCCCATCCCCTGGTGTTTGCAACCCTTCCTGCAGCATGCCCAGTGTGTATTCCTTGATCGAAACCACTGGTGCAAGCAAGAGGTTTTGCAAACATAGGACCTGGGGCAGATTCCTAGGCAATCCAGCAGACACACCTCTGTGGTGTGGTAGTGCACCTTCAAATCTGCACGTGCTTGTGAAAGCCATTCTTGTGAAAGTGCCCAAGCTGTACTGAAATCAAAGTATTTCAGAGGTAGTTCTTGTCCCCTCTCTGTGAGATCTGTTACTCCATCACAGGTGGAGATGAGATTTCCTTGCCTTGGTTTGTTCTTGATTGCTACTTATTTCATTGTCATTTTCTAGGAGCTTACACACTGATTATTTTCTTCAGTTTTCATCCTAAGAGAGAAGAATGCCAGCATTACATTTGCCTTATGTCCTGGAATATCTCTCCATCCTTTGTGAACTCTCAGTGACAACTGCCAATAGTTCTGAGGTTGTCCAGGTTTTTGTTTATTACACATGATAGTGAAACTCATTAGGCCAAACTAATGTGAAAACAGCCAATTTATAAAAGTGTTTTCTAGTCTGGTCTTCCCCTGCTGCATCTGACTTCTTATTCCTTTCTCACTAACTGCCTCACTTATCCCTTTCATTATACTAACTGCCTGATATGGGAGTGGCATTTTTTTCTTTCTTGGCAGCATTGGACTAGAAGTGCCTAAGAGCTACAGAGCAGAAAACCTTTCCTTGCTCGTGAAATCTAATTTTCAGCCACAGTCTTTGCATTCTTTTCCTTTTGTCTGTGTAAGCTCTTTCAAACTCCTTTGTATCACTTCTGCCTAATTTACAGTTTCCATGTGATTTGATCTTTAGATCACTGAAGGATTGATCATTTATCCACCTATGCTTTTTTGGTTTATTCTATTTTCTGCATTAAGAAAATTCTCATTTCTTTAAGGAGTTCTAGATTTATTGGATTTTAGCTACCAGTTTTCAGAATTTCTTAAAATTTTCCCTGTACAAGTTTGTTGTCCTTAATTAGGTGGACAGTTTTGCTTTTTTTTATGTGTCATCCAATTTGCATTTCAAATGCAAGGTAACATCTACTGCTCTTTTTTCCTGTGCATATCTGTAGAAGATGTACTTAGAATCACTGAATTGTTTTGGTGGGGAGGTACCTTTAAAGCTCATCTAGTCCAACCTCTCCTGCAATCAGCAGAGACACCTTCAACAAGATCAGGTTGCTCAGAGTTTCATCCAACCTGGTCTTGTATCATAAAATATTTTTTAAATGCTGAGATTTTTTTTCAGGTAACACATAATTACTAATAGTTAAAAACCCAGGAGAAGTATTAAAAGGGTTTTTTTCAGCACTTGTTTAATATAATCTCTCTGAATAAGTTGATTTCACTCCTTCTGTGCTCATGCTGCAGATAATGCCTTTCTACCATACCATCATTTATTTATTTTTATCAATTCACTCATTTCACAGAATTACTGGGTGAGAGAAAAATACCTATTTGCAATCTAATCAAGCAAACAAATATAATTATAGCTATCTGATGTTTTCTTACTTGCAGTTGCCTTATCTGTCTTTGCCTTGATTGTTTTCTTGTTTGCTAATCATAAATTCAGGAAAGTGAAATTGTTTTCTTGTTTGCTAATCCTAAATTCAGAGACGGGCTGGAACCCCCTCTTCCCAACATGTACTAGACTAAATGCTTGAAACAAACAAATTATAGCAACAGGAAGATCAAGCCAAAAACCTCATAGTTATTAGCTGGGCACTATCTTTATGTTATATATCTGCATTATCTGCCACAGGGCACAGGCACTGGCTCATCTCTAAGGGCCACTACAGTGAGGTTGATGGTTTAATGGAGGTTTAAAACAATGGTCAATGAGCGGGCTGGTAGTTTTTCAAAATGCTTCCCAGAGACGCTATGGCTACTTCTAATGTATTTAATCACACAGAAGATTGTTCTCACAGCATGGGTCTTCTTATAATTAATCTTGCTTCTGCTCCAGAATGAGTTCAGTCTGCTCCCAAGTGTGTGCTTTCCTCCAAATCATGTCTGTGTATTACCTAGGAGAGCAGTGACTGGTATGCAATAGAGTGATGTCATGGGCACTCAAATAGTTAAACAAAACAGATATGTGGTCAGGGAAACTAATTCTACACCCACTGGTTATTCACGTGTACAAATCCAAGAAAAAGTACCTCATCCAGATGCTGTTCAGTGACATCCTTCCTGAAGAGGAAAGCTGCTTTCATTGCTATATATGAAAACCTAATTTTGAATAACTTTTAAAGCTCCAGTTTTCCAAAATTTTTACTTAACACATAATGATTTTATTAATCATTATGTGATTTTGACAATGGCTTTCCTAAATGACCGAATAATTTAATGAAAAGTCTCTATTTTTGTAATAAAATTCAACAGTAAAAACTGTTTATTTCATCACATTGAACAAATAAGTGTTCAAAGTACAATTTATGTTTAGAACAACAGCTGAATATCAAGAGAAAACGAGGGAGAGCTGTCACTTTCTTCTCAGAAAGTGCTTTAAATAAGAATAGACAAAACATGGAAACATGGTTCTGTGTATTCAGGGCAGTGAAACAAAACATGACTTATTAGATTTTGGATTTTTAGGTCTTTAACCTCAGTGATTCAACTCTCAGATTTTGGATATAAAAGGTTATGTGTACAATTACATGAACAGACATGGTATTTTTCTGGATTTTTTTTTCCACACTTATTTAGGATTTCATACCTTTAGTTTGGAAAAAAGCATGTTTTTGTCATGACACCACTAGGAAGGACTATTTTTTGGATGCAGGGGTTCCTAGAAGATGTGAACTAATACTATACATTACCTGGAGTAGTTTTCTGCTCTTATCAGCTGTTTTGATTATGCGGGACTTTGTTTAAAGTCTAGCAATATTGATGGAAATGAGTGCAAGCCTAAAATGAAGCACCAGCTATCACAACATGTAGGGAAAGAAAACAAAGAGCTTTTAGTTAGAAAAGAAAGGACTAGTCAGTCTAGGCAGGAGAGATGTAACAAAGTTTCTAAAATATAGCAAGTAGCAGAAGCACAGTGGTTTTGCAGAAGAAATTGTTACACAAGAACTTGTCTTAGGGAAAAAAAGCTGATGTTTCTCTTAAGGAATAAATCATGTATATTATTGGCTAGCAGGCATCTGAACTTCTATACTATTGGCTCTCCAGACTCATGCTATTCTAACCTGGTAGTGAAAATATTGTAAAAGCTATGTACACTTTTAGATACACAATTTAATAATTGTTTCTGGATATACAGGCACATCTGGGGATCGTGCTTCATACGTTGCAACAAATTTCTTTCCCTGTTTTGGTTCTTTCTTTTGTGATATATCAAGCCAATCAACTAGTTTAGATTAAAAAAGTTCACTTCTGTTTGGTCCTGTTCAGCTTTTTGTCCTGCCAATGTGACATGGGAGCCTGCCTTGTTCTGCTGGTGACATTAGCCTTGACCATCTGCTCTCCTGCATCCCCCTGGATGAGGAGCCCTGTGTACAGTGTGTTGCACTGGGTGCTTAAAGAAGAAAATTCATGTTGTGGTTTCATTTTTCCAATGCCATATTCTCATTTTTTCTGTGACTGGGAGCCTTGTTTTTGTCACCTGGTTATGCCTGGGGGTTTTAGGAATTATGATTGTTTGCTAAGGCTAAAGCTATGTGATACAGTTTGAGCCAGTTTGGAGGTTCAGGAATGCCTCCAGGGCAGTTTGATCCCATCACTCCCTGTCCCATTTCCCTCCTGTTTTACCTAAAATTCTTAGCTTTGTGACCCTGACCTCTCTGTTGAGCTGACTATGTGCTTCCTATGATCTTGCTCCAAGCCAGGGCAAAGTTGATCAATTAGTAGAAAACCAATCTAGTGAGAAAAAGCATTTATTTTCTGCTGTGTTAGTGAGTTAGTTATTGCTTTTTTAAGGTGTGCTATAGAGGTAGAATGGTGGGGGCAGGAAAAAATTATGTAGGCAGGAATGTGTGTTTGCACGGGGACTTGGACTTGCTTTCTGATAACAGAAAATGGCATCTGCATCACATAACTGCAAACTCAGAACTGATTCAGGCACCCTTACTGAAGGGTAAGACATTATAATGCACCAGGTGAATGGTGGTAAGCTACAATAAACTCAGCCACGGATGAGACTTCTGTACTAGCTCCACTTATTTGGATAATAACTCCCTGATAAACACAACACTTGAACTTTAGTTAAATTCCCTTGTTCAGTAGTTTTTTTTGAGTTGTAGCCTTCAGTCATCAGAAAAATCAATGGATGAATTCCAGTCTGTGTAATTCTGCTAACAGCCTCATGCTTTAACTACAAAGCCCTCATGCTTAGGCAGGTAAAATTTGCCACTGGAGACATTGGCGTTGTTCTATTGATTAGAGAAGGACCTTTGACTTTCCCATCCAGAGCACTGAGGGAAGGGCAAACTGGGTACCTGAGGGTGGGTGATTGGAACTTACTCACTGAGCATTCAAATAAACAAGTTCACAGAAAGGGAGGAAGGTTGACTTTGGGAAGGTATCTTGAGATTGCTCAGTCCAAAATTGCTGCTCAGGGCAGGGTCACCTAGAGCAGGTCAGGACTGTGTATACTCAGGTTTTGAATATTTCCAAGGATTGTGACTTTGTGACCTCTCTGGATAATCTCGTTCAATCACTATTACAATTAAGAAGTTTTTCTTATTTTTAAAAAGACTTTCTTGTTTTTCATTGTGTACCTCTGATTCATGTCTTTTTATGGGGCACTACCAAAAGAGTCTGGTTCTGTCTCCTTTACTACTCCCCATTAGGTATTTATAGACTTAATTCATAAGATCTTTCTGAGCCTTCTCTTTTCCAGTCTAAACAGTCCCAGTTCTCTCAGTCTCTCCTTGTATTACAGGTGCTCCAGCAGTTTAGTCACTTTTGTTGCCCTTCACTGGACTCACTCCAGTATGTTCATGTCTTTCTTGTGCTGGCAAGCCCAGAAGAGGACCCAGCACTCCAGATGTGTCTCACCAGTGCTGAGTAGAGGGGAAGGATCACTTCCCTCAATCATCAGCTGGTGCTTTTCCTCATGCAGCCTTGTGAGGATGTTGGCCTTTTTTTTGCTAGCTCTTGCTCAGCTTGTTCACCAGGACCTTAAGGTCCTTCTCTCCAAAGCAGCTTTCCAGCAGGTACTGGCACACACAGTCCAGGCAGTTATCATGCATAAACTCCAGAAACCTCCTGGGTTATCTTTCTTCTCTATCATCTCTCCAGCAGATGTTCGGGTGCTTCAAGTATCCTGTGAGCACAAAGGCCTATGAGAGTGAGATTGCTTCCAATACCCTGAAGAAGGCATCATCTACTAATTTTTTATGACTAGGTGGTTTGTACCACAACATCAACAACTTAGTTTAGAAAATAATTTAAACCCAGGTAGTCTCACTTTTGTATGAAAATACAAAATGAAAATTTAGATGTGTCCAGAAAGAAATATTCTCTTACTAATAATAAAAAAAAATTAAAAACAAAAACTGGAGAATGAAATATTAATATCAAGATTGGGTGAAAGTCTCCTAAGAAATGACCTGATTTAAGTGCATTTTAAAAATTTTATATATATATATATATATATATATCCTTAGGATATCCTAACTGCATTGTTGATTAACAATTTACAAGAAAACTTTCCAGGGAAAGGAACCTCTCTTCCTTTGGGTTTTGTATGGGAATTGCATTGATGCTCCAATCTATTAAAAACTGTTCAGTTAGCTCAGCAAAATAATTATTGAATCTGTGGAGTAACTGTGTATAAACTCTACTTGTCCTTGAATTTTTTCTCATTTAAATACTCTGTGTATGGGCGACAGTCTACAGAGGACAATGCAGACACAAGTGCAATGCATAAACAGTGTGGTACAACAGACATGAAAGGCAGGGACCTAGGATTAACACCATCAAATCTGATAGAAGGAGGTAAGCAATATAACACAGGACAATAAGATTAGATGATGAAATGCTGTACTAGAAAGGTAAAACGGTTTGATAGGTGGGATGGGGCAACAAGGCAAGGCTTTGTAATTGCACAACTGAAATATTAGGACAGAGCAATGGATAGAAGAAAGCAGGATGACAGTGAGTCAGAAATCCTAGGAGTGAGGTTTTTAATTCTTCACTGTGGCACTAATAATCCCTGGCAGATGTTGCCTTGAGATTCATGTAGACACAAAAAATTTAGCTCTAATTGCTTGGTTTGTCTGGCTTTCTTTTATCTTTCAGAACAGCAATATTATGTTAAACTGGGAGTTCAGTGCCATGAGAGGTTGGCTGGGACAGTCCTGATTGCATTGGTTTAAAACAACAGTGTTGCCAAGCCCTTCACTCTGAGAACTGCTCCTCACCTGTCTGAGGACTCTGGGACCCAGTGGCACTACACAGTTCCACCAAATGTAGGTAAAAGCAGTTGCTGTGTGTCTGACTAGAGGTCTGGCTACCTCCACATCCTGCTCTCAGCAGTAACCAAATGAAAGGATAGATATGTGATAGTACCTGGCTGTCACTGTTCACATCCCAGGAGGGAAAAGTTTGCACTGGTCAAGCTCAGTTGTGGCCAGGAGGGAAGGCATTGGCATCTTTTGTGCCCTTCCATGGGCAGGGGCATGTCAAGGAGGAGCAAGAAATGCAGTGGAATAGGTTGTTTAAAACACATGAGCATTAGTTTAAAAATAATGACCCCAAACAAGTCTCCCTAAGGAAGGCAGATCATGAAAGAAAATATTACTGCAAAAGAACTACTATGAGGGGCATCCTGTAACCTAAAAAGTCAGTGAAAAATGGCAATCTCTTTAACCTGAAAATTTATAAAGTGCACGTTAGTGTGTGGTTAACCACCTGCTTCTGAAAACAAGCAGGGAAAGACTAAGTTCCTAATTCCTTCCATATAATTCAAGGAAACAAATTTTCTTAGATATGCAAGTTTGTGGGATTGAAGCCCAACAGTTTCTTACATGGGATGTGTGTTAAAATAGTAGAATTGGGCATTTACTTTTATACTTGCATCAATTTCTGTCATGGATGTGTAGGAGAACTGTGTGTCTCTAAAGTCAAAAGTGGTGTGAATGCCACAATACTGTGCAACAATGAAAAGAGCTGCTTAGGAATTGAGTAGAGTTCCAGGCAAACATGCAGGTTTGATAAAAATGTCAAAAACATTGAAAATTCACTTTGGAGAAACACTTAAAGAATATGAACATTTTTCAGCCACCTAAGCAGATTCAAACTCTTGTGAACTTCTGTTTCCAAAAGTGGTGAGCATACCATTAGGACCAGCTTTTCCTTTATTTTGGCTCTGATCTTGTGTATTTTTCCAGTACCAGAAAATACTGGAAATAAATGGAAATTGAAAGCTGAAGGCAGAAACTTTTTGAATAGTAGAACTGAAACCCAAAGCTCTTTTTCAGTTTTGAATGAAAACTTTAGCTTGACATTTTGCATGTTCTCAGTTTCTAGCTCCCTTTCCTATGCTGTCACACTGTATTGCTGTCATTTTGAAATTAGGGAAGATTTATAAGGAAGTAGTTCGTGGGTTTTGGGGCTGGAAAGCATTTTCTCACATGGTGAGAAAAATTGAGAACTGAGGAGGTGGAGGGTGGAAGCACTGTTTCTGATAGCAATTAGAAAGAGATATTAGTATATATGGGGAAATTCTCTTGGAAAGAAATTATAAAAACCAATGTATGGTAATGATTTTCATGATCATTATATGCTTATTTGGAAATAACCAAGTACTGATTATGCAAGTTCTTTATTTCTGTTTAGATAATACTTCTCAGTGAAAGTACAGGGAATGACATTATTTTGAAAAATAAGTAGCTGGTTGTGATTTGGACATGGTATTGAGTCCCTCCATGCTGCCTGCTTCAGGAAATGTCAGTTGTCACAGGAATTAGTGAACATGAAGCAGAAGGACATTCTGGTCTGTAATTTTGTGACAGAGACAGTGTTTCACAGCAGACCCTCATGCCTACGGTGTCATGCCCAGAGCAGCTGGACACCCACAGGGCCAGCTGACATTGGCATTGCCAAGCCCTGGCATTGCCCAACTGGTTAATAACCAGTTTTAACCTTGTTGTTGTGTATTCACATTAGGGCCACCTGTAACAATACCAGATTTTTCTCCAGGATAAGCCTATAGATTAGCATGTAGAAACCTGAGCAGTGCCATCTGTGATTTGGTGTCTGCATGACTATAGCACTGTCCTTGAATTTAGAGAATATGGCAACAGGAAAAATGGCAGAGGCTGTGTGTTAACTTAAGTAAGTAATGATTGCAGATACAACCCGTGTACATGGCACAAAGGCTAAACATTTTTTACAAGTAGGGATCTGCTGAAGTATTTTCTCTGCCCTTTCTTTGGCATATAAGTAACAATTTCTCTCTTCTGTGATCTCCAAATGAGGTCTTACCCAACACTGGGGGAAAGTTTGCTTGTATAATCATACAGACAAAATATACAAATGTAGGTGCAGATTTATCAGCAAATGGAGATTGCTTATAGCATTTATACCAATCCCCTGAAGAAAATAACACTGGCAATCTATCCTCTATCCATGTTTTGATTACTATTATTAAGCCTGTGTTTGGATTTTTTGGCATAGGAATGAGCACAAAATAGCGAAGCTTTGGCTGATAATCTATACTGACATTTAAGTTTTGCCTTGGAGGAAAGTGCCTCCTTGCCCTCCCACCTTGACTTCTTAATATGAATTTCTTACAAATACAGAGAGAGCTTCCACTGTTTTCTCAATTCTTTATTGTTAGTGATGGCTGTTGATTTTTCTCATTTTAACCCTCAGTCAACAGCAAGACAGCAGAAGTTGTGTCTATAGGAACAGGGACAGAAAGGAGGCATAGTGCTGCCTTATTTCTTTGTACTATCAGTCCTAATATTTTCTCTCTTACAACTGCTTATATCAATTGTGATCAGGAGCAGAAAAAAAGATTATTTCAATGTTTGTGAAGCAGAAGTAGAGGAGGTATATTTAGAGCAGAAATATTTCAGGATAAAGAAAATGAAGCTTAAAGATACTTACATTAACCTGTCAGTAACATCTATTTGAGTAAATAACTTCTCAGCCTTTTGCTACCAAGTTTATATTTACCCCAAGGTACACCTATTGCCGTGAAATGGACTAGTCATTTATTTTTTGAATAGTGTTTGTTATAGCACTTCTAGGATTTTACAATAAGGATGGTAGAGAAAGCAGAAGGACTTCATCTTGCAAAATCAGAACATCATGTTCTCATGTCCTTTAAGATCAAACATAGATTAGTCTCCTGCATTTGCTTCACCCTTCTATGTAAATATGTAAAAACACAGACTGGATTATTAAGTTTACCTTGTTCAGTCACTCTGGTGACACTGATCCATACATCAACTTCCTAGAGATCAGTAAAAGATAAGATTAGTAAGGAAATAAAGTTCAAGGGTCAGCACTTTGATAAACAACCAAAGCTGAGGGAAGTCCATTGAGGTGAAATTGCTTAAAACAGACATGTCAAGTAGCCATTTAAATTTCAGGTCTTGGCTTTATAGAGCAAATAGGTGGAGAGGAAAAACGAGACAGGCAACACAGATATTCCAGGGAATGAGAAGACCATTTTTGAGGCTTTTCCTGAGGTCTCCAACAGCTGTGATGCTTCTCTGTGCTTCAGCTGGCATTTTGCATCTGGGCTTTTTAATCACTTGGACAACACCTCCCACAAGACGGGTTTAGCTCCTGTCCTTATCGACAGTCCTCTCTAAAGCATTATGCTACTGCTATTGCATCAAGGAGAAGTGAGATTGCATTCCTCTAAGAGAAACAGGGAGTCTTGCAGAGTTTTGCTCATGCATAACCTTCGACAGAACTAGAAGGAGTTGCAGGGATAATACCCACGACTGCAACAGCTGTGTGAGCAATTAGAGTGGTGGATACATCCCTGAAATTAAGGGGAGCCACAGGGCTTGTGAGAAACAAAAAGCAATCAGACACCCTGACTGGGATTATGCTTAACAGCTGCCAAGCTCCACCTTTCACTTTGCTCCAGCTTACTTGCCTTGTGTGAGTTGCTTTTCTCTTGACTACCTGAGTAAACTGCTTCACCCACTGAGTAGGCTTAACTTTGAAAACATATGAATAAACAGATTTTGGAGAACTGTGTATGTTGAATTTTGATCTATGAGAGCAGCTTCTTCTTGAAACACAGGAGCACAGACAGAAGTAGCTCTTGTCAGCAGCATGAATCTTCTGGAATTCCTGCTGGTTTAAAAGGAATTGGGGATCATAGGAGGCAAAGAGGAAAGAAATCTGGTCTTCTTTCTGGAGCTGTACATCTCTAATTCCCTTTGATCTTTTGCTCAGCATTTGATTAAATCTTTTTCTGTATACTGGTCTCCCCAATCAGAGACAGTTTGCAGTACCTCTGTCTGAAGTTACCTTCAGTCTGCTTCTGGAATCTTGCAGACCAGAACAAGGGCTTGGTGGAATTATCATTCATAACCAAGGAGCTATTTAAGGTCAGTTTCACGGGGTTTTTTAAGATTTTCTGAGACAGTTCTCCAGGTACAATAAATTCCGTATTGGTTCATTGCAATGAAGTAACACTATAAAGTAGTCTCTCAGTGTTAATATTACCTTTGTGGTTACAGTGGGAAAGTACCTTCTACTAATTTCTCAAGACTGATGTCAGCAGAGTGTTTCAGTTAGAGATGTACTTTAAGCATAATCTCAGACCCAGATAACCTAGATCTGAACATTTTTCAAATGTCAGAATGCTTAATCCTACTGTGACTTTCACAGTGAGTCTCCTTTCCACAATGAGTCAGACACTCGGTTTAAAGATAGTCCCATATGTAAAAGTCCCAGATCTAACTTCCTGCCTTACTATTACTTCTACAGATTTAAAGCTCTGATAATTGAGACTTAGGCTGCACCTATGCTGCTGAATTAAATGATGTCACAGCATTTCCAGGCATCTGTTGAAATAGACCCTGGCACTCTTTTCAGCCAGAATAACTAGTGTTTTCTCAAAGCCTTTCCAGGCTCAGTGTGGGGCTTAGTAAATGCCAGGGACTGTGCTTGCTGTGGCAGCTTGGATGACCCTGTTTTGGAGGCTAAGAGAACTCAGTAGAAGATGTGGCAACATGTGTCAGCTGATCTCAGAGCCAGAAAACAGGCCCTGGCACATTTCCTTTACTAGTGTAGATATAGATATGGCCTCAGGGCTTTCAACTTTGGCTCCGTGATTTGTTAGGAAATGTTTTCCTTTGGATAAGACCATAACATGAGTCACTTTATCTGTTTATGACTTGCAACTGGGTAGAAGCTAGAGATCTCATGATAATTTTAAATAAAACACCAAGAAGAAGTCACATGTAGCAGATTATATTTTCTGTCTTGTTTGGTAGTATTTGAAATGCAAACTTCTATCTAACTGTAGTACTGTTGCTATTTGGTTTTCTGCATTTCAGTGTGATTTGCCATATTGGAGGTATGGGAAGCCAGTGGAAAATTCTATTTGATTCTCTTCCATTCAGTTCTGTGCCCACTGCATTTTGTTTTTACAGGATCTTTAATTACAAAATGAATATAATAATGTTGGTGAAGGATCTTTGAAAGATCTGTTCTTAATGCTCAATACTCACTGACATCAAGCAAGAGATGAAGACAGTTTTTCTCTCTCACAAAAAGATACCATTGAAACACTGGGAGTGATGTGTATCTGTACTTCTGAGGGATCACAGGACCAATCAGAGAGTTTTACTATTTATGGTGATGAAGTGGGGCAGTCAAATTGAAATTCACCCTTTGTATTCCACTGCAGATTCGAGTTGTTTCATGTAATGTGTGGATAGGTGAAGAGCCATGTTAACCCCATCCACCTGGGGGTAGCTCAGGACCATTTTCCTGAGGGGTTTGACCTTGTTGCTGGCTGATGAGGGACGTGTTGGAATGGGGAGAGAATGACACTTTGGTCTAGTACATTCTACAGTGGAGGGAGAGCTGTAATGTGAGCTCAGGGTGTGACTCCTGTCTAGGAGAATCTGAGGTAATCATACAACAGTGCCCCCTTCTACTCAGTTACAACAGTGTCAATCTGAAATTTCAGCAGACTCATATTAGGAAAGAAAAAAACAGTCCACAGCGAACAGAGAAGCTTTGAGTCATGTAGCCCATTGCTCTGTCAATGCAAGATTATAGCTCTTGAACGTCAGTCTTGAACAGATTTACTGGTTCAAATCAAAGGACTTCTATTATTTCTCTTTAGGGAATTTTCCATTGTTAGAAGTAACTCTCATTTGATGTTTCAAAAAATAATAGCTTCATTTTCTTATTTGCCTTTAGGTTTTCCTCCATAACTCTTTCTGTGTCATGCCCTCTAAAAGACACAAGAGAGAGGCAGTGGATCCCAAACTAGCTACCACTCAAATCTGGCCCCAGTACAAGACCCAGGTTTGTTAAGTGCTGGGATGTAATTATGTCCTATCTCTGCAACAGTCAGTTTGACAGCAGCACATAGCTAACTCTTCCTCATCTTATTTTTTTCAGTTCCTTACTATGTACAACAAGAAGACAGAACACAGGATGCTGGATTACTCAAGCATGATTTGTGGTATTTTCAATAGACTTTGCTTATAGGTAAAGAAAACACATTGATTTAAGACATGGGATTAATGGAAATATTTATGGAAGTTTTCAACTTTGGATTCCACACATTGTCCCTTTTATTCTGCAAGTCTTCCTTCTTCTTTAAGTGCGTAACTTCTGAATGACAAGAAAATAATAAACAAGCCTCACCTCATTTACTAAGGTAAGCAGGATGTTTCCAGAGAAATTAACAGTTTAAACTAATATGCAAGGATAGTGGAAAGGCAGAGGTCTGCACTGTGGGTTAGCAAGTCATCCATCTTGAACATCAAGGCAGCCTCACACTGAGGACTGCCAACTGCACTGAAGGACTCAGAGTTTAGTTTTCACCAACAATGTCATGACAGAAGACAGGACTTGAACAATCAAAGCACTTAACTTTTGGTTTTTTTAGAGAAATAGGCAACACAAATAGTGTTGTGCTTAATTTTGCTTGGTCTATTTTGCAGTATTTGCAGAGTACCGGTGGCTAGCAAGGGGTGATCCATTTTGAGCTGTGTGCTGATAAAAGCATGGTAATGAGCTGTGGGTATTTGGGTTATTTTTAATACCCAACAGGACTTTGTAAATCAGTAATTTAGTAAATGTTTCAAAAATTAAAAAGAAGAAATATCAGTGGGCATCAAGTCTCAGGGTGTTGGCACACAAGATGCTTTCACCTTCTGTCCTTATATTCTTAGACACATACAGATGAAGGATTTACTACCATGCATGCCCCTGTAGAAAGAGTCTTTGGCCATGTTTGTGATTCCAGTGTTGTATTTCAAATGTCAGAATGCTTAATCCTACTGTGACTTTCACAGTGAGTCTCCTTTCCACAATGAGTCAGACACTCGGTTTAAAGATAGTCCCATATGTAAAAGTCCCAGATCTAACTTCCTGCCTTACTATTACTTCTACAGATTTAAAGCTCTGATAATTGAGACTTAGGCTGCACCTATGCTGCTGAATTAAATGATGTCACAGCATTTCCAGGCATCTGTTGAAATAGACCCTGGCACTCTTTTCAGCCAGAATAACTAGTGTTTTCTCAAAGCCTTTCCAGGCTCTGTGTGGGGCTTAGTAAATGCCAGAGACTGTGCTTGCTGTGGCAGCTTGGATGACCCTGTTTTGGAGGCTAAGAGAACTTAGTAGAAGATGTGGCAACATGTGTCAGCTGATCTCAGAGCCAGAAAACAGGCCCTGGCACATTTCCTTTACTAGTGTAGATATAGATATGGCCTCAGGGCTTTCAACTTTGGCTCCGTGATTTGTTAGGAAATGTTTTCCTTTGGATAAGACCATAACATGAGTCACTTTATCTGTTTATGACTTGCAACTGGGTAGAAGCTAGAGATCTCATGATAATTTTAAATAAAACACCAAGAAGAAGTCACATGTAGCAGATTATATTTTCTGTCTTGTTTGGTAGTATTTGAAATGCAAACTTCTATCTAACTGTAGTACTGTTGCTATTTGGTTTTCTGCATTTCAGTGTGATTTGCCATATTGGAGGTATGGGAAGCCAGTGGAAAATTCTATTTGATTCTCTTCCATTCAGTTCTGTGCCCGCTGCATTTTGTTTTTACAGGATCTTTAATTACAAAATGAATATAATAATGTTGGTGAAGGATCTTTGAAAGATCTGTTCTTAATGCTCAATACTCACTGACATCAAGCAAGAGATGAAGACAGTTTTTCTCTCTCATAAAAAGATACCATTGAAACACTGGGAGTGATGTGTATCTGTACTTCTGAGGGATCACAGGGCCAATCAGAGAGTTTTACTATTTATGGTGATGAAGTGGGGCAGTCAAATTGAAATTCACCCTTTGTATTCCACTGCAGATTCGAGTTGTTTCATGTAATGTGTGGACAGCTGAAGAGCCATGTTAACCCCATCCACCTGGGGGTAACTCAGGACCATTTTCCTGAGGGGTTTGACCTTGTTGCTGGCTGATGAGGGATGTGTTGGAATGGGGAGAGAATGACACTTTGGTCTAGTACATTCTACAGTGGAGGGAGAGCTGTAATGTGAGCTCAGGGTGTGACTCCTGTCTAGGAGAATCTGAGGTAATCATACAACAGTGCCCCCTTCTACTCAGTTACAACAGTGTCAATCTGAAATTTTAGCAGACTCATACTAGGAAAGAAAAAAACAGTCCACAGCGAACAGAAAAGCTTTGAGTCATGTAGCCCATTGCTCTGTCAATGTAAGATTATAGCTCTTGAACATCAGTCTTGAACAGATTTACTGGCTCAAATCAAAGAACTTCTATTATTTCTCTTTAGGGAATTTTCCATTGTTAGAAGTAACTCTCATTTGATGTTTCAAAAAATAATAGCTTCATTTTCTTATTTGCCTTTAGGTTTTCCTCCATAACTCTTTCTGTGTCATGCCCTCTAAAAGACACAAGAGAGAGGCAGTGGATCCCAAACTAGCTACCACTCAAATCTGGCCCCAGTACAAGACCCAGGTTTGTTAAGTGCTGGGATGTAATTATGTCCTATCTCTGCAACAGTCAGTTTGACAGCAGCACATAGCTAACTCTTCCTCATCTTTATTTTTTCAGTTCCTTACTATGTACAACAAGAAGACAGAACACAGAGGATGCTGGATTGCTCAAGCATGATTTGTGGTATTTTCACTAGACTTTGTTTATAGGTAAAGAAAACACATTGATTTAAGACATGGGATTAATGGAAATATTTATGGAAGTTTTCAACTTTGGATTCCACACATTCTCCCTTTTATTCTGCAAGTCTTCCTTCTTCTTTAAGTGCATAACTTCTGAATGACAAGAAAATAATAAACAAGCCTCACCTCATTTACTAAGGTAAGCAGGATGTTTCCAGAGAAATTAACAGTTTAAACGATATGCAAGGATAGTGGAAAGGCAGAGGTCTGCACTGTGGGTTAGCAAGTCATCCATCTTGAACATCAAGGCAGCCTCACACTGAGGACTGCCAACTGCACTGAAGGACTCAGAGTTTAGTTTTCACCAACAATGTCATGACAGAAGACAGGACTTGAACAATCAAAGCACTTAACTTTTGGTTTTTTGGAGAAATAGGCAACACAAATAGTGTTGTGCTTAATTTTGCTTGGTCTATTTTGCAGTATTTGCAGACTACCAGTGGCTAGCAAGGGGTGATCCATTTTGAGCTGTGTGCTGATAAAAGCATGGTAATGAGCTGTGGGTATTTGGGTTATTTTTAATACCCAACAGGACTTAGTAAATCAATCATTTAGTAAATGTTTCAAAATTTAAAAAGAAGAAATATCAGTGGGCATCAAGTCTCAGGGTGTTGGCACACAAGATGCTTTCACCTTCTGTCCTTATATTCTTAGACACATACAGATGAAGGATTTACTACCATGCATGCCCCTGTAGAAAGAGTCCTTGGCCATGTTTGTGATTCCAGTGTTGTATTCCTGTTGCCTTTCTGTAGGCTTGTCTGCACATCTGAAATGTTTGTTTGTTTGTTTGTTTGTTTTAACTTGCTCTGAAGTTATGCTAAGGTAAAAATCCAACTCAAACCAGGCCCTTTGCTTTCATCTCCAGGACAAGCATGTAAGCTCACTGCTGTACCTCAGTGAGTTCCTCACGTTCTGTTTCCATCTAGGTTTCAGGCACCTGCAATTCCTTGTTTCTGAAATACTGTGATACTTGACCAGAGTCCTCCTTCATACAGAGTCACTGTCATTCAGCAATGGAGAAAAGCAATAGAGAAAAGGTATTTGAGACAGCCATGTGAATATTTTGTCTAACCTAATCTCATGCTTCACTGCGAGCAAAGGCAGATAAGCTTCCCTTAAAGCACCAGAGCAGAACCTGCTGCCAGCTGCTGAGAAAGGGTGTCTATACAGGTGTGAGAGCCTGACTGACTCTTGTGGGTATCTTTGAAAGACTCTATGTCATTCCATCCTTTGCCCTCCGACTGTGTTTCTAAATACTGCCTTGCTCAATTTGCCCATATGCTGGCTCCTCTTGTAAAACTGGCTTTGGTGCTGCCAGGGCCACAATGAACTGTATGGAATGGCTCCCTGCTTTTACATTTGGTTTTGCTACAAAGGACTCATGCCCCGGCCGTGTGCAGCTCTGCAAACTCCGTGGTTAGTGATTTATAAGCATCTTCCTCAGTCATTTCTTCATCTCTAGTTGAGCTGTCTCCACTGCTGAAGCTTTCAGATAGTTAAGAAAGGAGGTTAGACATTCAGGAGTGGCCAGGGTGAGGTACAAATCACTGATTTCAGTGTTGAACCACACACACAGTTTACAGAACATCCCCCCGCCCCTGCCCAAACCAATTGATGAACAATAAGTTGCACAGTGGATGGTTCTGGACTCCATTAATCTCACTTTGTGATGTCGGCTGCTGAGGGTCTCCCTTAGATCATGCCACTGGATCAAAAGAGGGCAATTGGTTCATCATTTTATCTGTTGTTTGTTTGCTTTTCCTCTTCTTCAGTGGCATAAATTGATGGTCTCTGGAAAAAGAGGTAATAGCATCAGAGAGTGGTAGTATCATCTGATGCTCCCAAATCTTTTGATTATCTGACAGTGGTTTAAAGTGCAGCTCTGTGCTGAAAAAAGATTCTGGAAATGGCATTGTGAGGTTCTGCATCTATCATCTCCAAATTATTTCCATATCAGATGTCCTCTGTGAGCAATGAAAAAGACACTTAACTTTGTTCATGTCTGTCAGCCTTCATGAACTTAACCTGAACTTGAAGTTCACATTGGATTATTTTCTTCTCTCTTGTGATTGCCAGCAATAGAGAACTCAATGGACCAACTTAAGTCAGTTACACTGTAGCAAGTCCTCCTTCTATGAACTGGACCTCATTGCCACCTGTAAACCCCTGTTTTTCTGCAGTTTTACTCAGGTGACTGCAGCATATTAAACAGCTCTGTTGATGTATGACAACAGGAAATACCATCTTCCTGTGTTTTTTAGTGTGTGAAAAGGATTTTTTTGCTCAGTATGAACTACTTGGTCCTGTTTTTCTTGTTATTCTTTTGTACTCTTTTGTAGTCCCCTCTAAACTCATCATAGATTATACAACCCCTTTGATGAATGCATCCTCCCATTTCTCTGTAGGTTGAAGAACATTTGCTGTTCAAACTGTTCTGCACTTTATTTCTTTACTTGAAGTACTAAAATATGTTTTGTACATATATATACACAACAATGCATATATTAACAAAAGTGTTCATGCTGTGACATATTTTTCTAATAGATTTTTCCACAAACCAAGTCCCCAAAATTCTGAAATGTTAAAATTGGTAGCAGAACCCAACACTAGCTCTTCAGCAGTCAAGGAGCACAATACAAAAGGAAGTTTGTGCAATTAAAATAGTCTTTCGTTCTTGATGGATAGTTTGACAAGATTGTGAAGAAGAAAGAATAAAATCTCTTAAAAATCAAAAAAACCCACATTTTTGAAGAAGAAGGATCCAGTAGACCTTGTCTGGCTGCTAACTTGCCCTGTTCAGGATGACCAGTTAAACTATTGTGTGTTGATTAGTTCTTTACTAAATTAAGTGTACTTAAGGATGCATGGAAGAAACAGCAATATGCATCCTGAATTCTAGACCCCAGAGAAGGCCACAACTCTTGTGTATAAGAGGGATGAATACAACATACAAACATAAGAAAATAAATGAAGCATTTTCGTAAAATCACACTAGTTTTGGATTCTAGAGGTTTAGCTCTCGTTCTTGCAAATGATCAGCTGTAGACCCCCCCCATGGCAGTCTCCAGACTGGATAATGTCCCAAGGACTCCTTTGAAGGTGGGTCCAGGTTCCCTTTTAACACATGAGATGAAATCCTGGATGTGTGTAGTGGCATTTCCTTTCAAGTAGGTCTCTGAGGAGCTGGTTGTTGGACAACCTTGCCCAGTGTGAAATGGGGAAGGGGACAGCTGAATTACCTTCTGTTGAGGTCACTCTGCGGCTATGGGGCCCAGATTTGTACAGTGTAATTTCATTATAGGAGCTGTGTTGTATATTGGCTGGAAAACTTGATATACAGAAAACTCACAAAGCACAGAGGCCATCAAAAGGAGTGCAGGGGAATGGTTTCCACTTTGTCCTGTGATGTGCTCAGATGGGCAGTGGTTATGGGAGCAGAGGGATGGTGCCAGCACAGTGGTCACTGCTGCCTTCCTGACTCCTCCTGAGCATATGTCCATGGCATCTGTGGTGGTGGCAATACCACAGGCATCTGTAAGTCACATTATAGCTGTGCAACAAAACTGACAAGACTTCCATTATATTTTTAGCTGCTGAAGGGAGTGGTGATGGAAATGGGTTCTGCTGTTCCTCATATAACAATGTTTCTAACCACTACTCTTCCAACAGGGACCAAAAGTAAGTAAAAATGAGAAAGTCTATCCTCAGATTACTACATGAGATGGTGTGGAATCCTAGAAAAATGCTTATGTTCTATGCTGCTCCTCTGGCAAAAACTTACATAACTCACTGGTGACTCCATCACTCATGAGCAAAGCACTCATCCCAGATGCACGGCCATAAAATCTTTATAGTGTCTTGCAAAGTGTGGTGTGCTATGTAGTTTTACAGCCATGCATTTGGGATGACCCCATGACATTATCACATATTTCCCCGTGAAGATTTTGGCTTACTGCTGCTCAAAGCTAACTAACTTTTACAGACGTTCCTAGAATAGCTAAAAGATCCCTGCTTTGGTTTTTGTTGTCAGCATGAATTTAATGTACTCCTTTTCTTTCATTAAGTCCCAGAGTCAGGCTGCAGAGGAAGTGGAATGGTGCGGTCAATACATGACTGGATTTGCTCTCTGGTTATATCAATCACATTGTCTGTCTCCACTATTAAACATTTATGCTGTGGTAATGTTTTCATAGCACAGCTGATAGACGGGCCCAGGCCCAGGAGCAGTGTAAGTGAGATGTATGTCCTGGGCTCTGGTTTGTGTACTGCCAGCCCCTGGGGAATCTATACCTCCTAGAGATTTAATAGCGTAAAGCACTTCCATATCCTAAAGAGATACTTTCTGTCTCAATTTTTATTTACTCTCTGTTTGTTCTTGCTACTTTTCAGGGAGATGAATTAATGATTCTGTCCTTCTGTGACCCTCTGAGCCTAGGAATATGCAACCTGAAGTGAATAAAGAAAAGAAGGAACCCTCCACCCACAGGCAGTATGAAGTTATTTTGTCCTAGCAAGTTATGACAGTGCATCTTCCAACCATGTTTCACTATCTGTAAGATATAAAACCTTGAAATATAACCTTTTTAAAGAGTACATTTGTGTTTTAAAGTAAAATAAAAACAGATAAGGCCAGCATTTTTTAAACAAATAGCATGGTTTCAGAATAAGTATACTTACAACAGCAAAATATAGAGAGGAAGGCATTGCACATTTAGAACAAAATTGATGAAAAACCAAGTTTTCAGATTCAAGGCAGTCTATGTCAGGGAACAAAGCAATTCAAAACATTTAAACCAATCTTATAGTCTGCATAATGAACATTCCTCAGCTTTTACCCATAATTAAATGAATTACATTAGTTAAAATATTAGTGCTGATGGGGGAGATAAGGCTGTGAATCAGTGCCAAAATGCATTAACTAAACAAGGCAGAAAAAAGTTCCAACTCAGGTTTCTACTTACCTTTTAGATTTTTAAATTGTTATTATTTGTTATTATTTTCAAGCTGATTTACCCAGAGTGTGTTTCCCCGTTATTAGGTAATTTGAACTATGAACATTTTTTTACTTCTTATTTCTTGAGCAGTCTTTTAAAACAGGTTTCAGCAGACTTTCAGAAGTCCCAGATTAACTGAAATTTGCAATTTTATGCTTGATGATCATCAGCATGCAAGAAAAGAAAATGGACGTCATCTGCTGTCACCCAATCATTCATTGTCATCTGCTTCTGACAGCAGGCAGACTTTGACTGAGTTACTGCCATACATTCTCAGCTGCTGAACAAATGGGAAGACTTGGACACTACACAGTGCTAACTTACATATGCAAATGGTGTTGATGTAGTCCAATGAGTGGAATGCAGAGCAGTGTTTGGGCCTGATACACTAAATGATGACCACTTTCTCATGAGGAACAGGTCCAGTAATCAAGTAAGTAAAATTGGTTGTAATTGAATGAGCTAAAGAAGTGAAAATCTGAGACAATTGATCTTTAGGCAGAAGACTCACAAACTTTCACAGAATTAATGAAATGGAAGAGAAAGTCATCTTTAGCCATATGTCTAGTGCTGCCTGTCTGTAATAGATGCTTGAGTCTTAATGAGTAGCTCTTCTGTATGTTTATTTATACTTTCAAGCTACAGTTTATGTATGTCTGGTAACGGTGAAAAATGTCTTCCAGGTGCAGCATAATGTAAATGTGGAAGACAAAGCTCTGAGGGACAGAATTGAGTTTTGCAGCTGACAGCTGCATGTGTGATGTCCCCTGCTGGAGTAGTTTAATACAGACCACAATCAATTAATTATGTTTATACTTTGTGGAGAGCACTGCAAAGACTGTTAGGTACAGTAAGAAAAACAGTTTTGGAAAGGCATAGATGGAAATGCATATATTTGATGGAAATGCATATATTCCTTTCTTAAAATAGCTGCTACTTATATCACTAATATCTTAAATTATCAAAATGAGAAAAATTATATGCCCTCATGTGCACTTTTGCATCTTCCTTCTTTTGACATTTAAGTTGGTGAAAAGAGTGAAAATAATTTGAGAGCAGTTCTTCTGTGAACAGTGTCTGGATGAAAAGAGCATTTTAGAGTTCATTGCTTGTGTCAGTGAATTCCAGATCAGATCTGATTTAATTTACACAGAAAATGCAAAGATGACTTAATCTATATAAGTTTATATTATTTATTTTTAGATGGATATGCCATAACACATTACTGCAAATTGAGGAATCTAGTTCCTGATCTTGGGGGGAAAAAATCATCTATGGAATAATATTCTTTCTTTCCCCACCATATTCTTTTCTGCTTATCTGTCAGCATCTTTTAATGAGAAGTTTTGCAGGGAAAATGCTCTGATCATTTTGCTTTGTTAACTGCATTGAGAGGAGGAGGACACTCATTCTCCCACAGAGGTAGTTCTAATGTGGTAAAAGAAGTTTAAATCAGTACAAACAGCACCCAATTTGCAGGCTTTGCAAGCAACCAGCTGAGGAACTAAATCACTAAACACATGAAGATTTACACCTCCTTTTTAAACAATTTGCAGCTACTGCATTTTGATCTAACAATAGATATTATCTCTCAAATCGTCCCAATGTTGACCTATAAATAAGAATTATCTAGCACTTCTCAATACACTGGAATCAACTGCCAGCATGCTACATTTCCAGAACTGGAGGGTGTCTTTGCCCAAAATGCAGAGATGCAGCACCAGGAACCAGTGCACCACACAGAGACCTGCAATTTCTGCATTCCAGCCAGAGCAAGGCAGAGAGCAGGGTGTGCCAGAGGCTGGCTCAAGCAGCTGATTGGGATATTGGCTGCTTTGTCAACAGTTGTTTTGGCCAAACTGTCTTCAATAGAGATCTGGCCTTGAGCAGCTGTTGTGGAGCTACTCCTTTCAATTAGCTCTCCAAAAGGATGCTTCATCCCACACTGAGAGTCCATTTGTGTGGTTTTGGGGCAGTCTAAACTGTCACTCCCCCAACACTCTCAGTGTAGGAAAAGCTCAGAAATAGCCTAGAAAATACGTTGTGCCTATCTGATGTCCATCCTTGACAGCCTTCCAGCTTAATCACAAGGAAGATGGGATAAAAATATCCACTGTTTGAGTGTTTATACTGTTGCAAATGAACAAATCGAAAGCCAAATTTATAAGAAAATTTAGGAAAGATTCATTAGATTTTCAGCAAAACAGAGTTTTGATCAAAAAAAAAAAAAACCACAGCCTCGGGCAGCATCGAACCCGGGATCGGCGCTGGGTGAACCTGGATCTGATCTCCAAAGTGTCAGGGTCTCCCCCTCGGTTCACCCTGACTGTTTCTCGCAGCGAGCTTATATACAGTTTATTCTGCCTGGGGCAGAAATGACCGAATGTTCCTTTGTGTCCCTTCACATGCAGAGCTGGGGCCATACATGTGCAGAGGTAGACAAAGGTCCAGCTCCAGGTGTCTAGATGATGTCAGAGCACTCCGGAGGAGTCAGTATTCACATGTAAAGAGTGGCGCTGGTAATAGATGCAATCTTCGATGGGCAGATCACTCTTGAGTGTCCCAGACATTCCAGGGAAGTCAGTGATCATGGCCTAGGAAGATTCCATTCATCATCCATCCATCCATCCATCCATCCATCCATCCACCCATCCATCCATCCATCCATCCATCCATCCATCCATCCATCCATCCATCCATCCATCCATCCATCCATCCATCCATCCATCCATCCATCCATCCATCGTCCATACATCCATCCATCCATCATAAATCCATCCATCCATCATTCATCCATCTGTCCATCAATCCATCCATCCATCCAGCCAGCAGCCATTCCATAGATTCCATTCATTAACAGGCTCGATATTATCTTAACAAAACTAATTGAATAAAATAAGACTGCTCCCAGCCAAGGTGGCCAAAAGACATGGCTTGGATTTTACAATATTTTATACATAAACAGCATGAATTAACTCTACCATATATTACAATACTTTTCTTATGGATTTAGAGGGCTCTCTGTGTAACACAGTTTGAAGCAATATCAAAATATCAATAAAGAAATCTCTAAACTTACAGACCCACTTGAATATCTATTTTGCACTAGCTTGTGGCCAGTCTCCAGGCTTGCTCTGGGCTACAGGGTCCAAATCCTCTTGTTTTAAGCCAATTCAGCATTTTTCTCATTCATATTTTATATTTTCTTCATTCACAGTCCTTCCTGTGTTCTAATTTTGTTCCTTAAGGTATCAACTTTGGTACTCAGTTATAGTCAGTGAAATAAACAGGGCAGGACACTTTTTCTCCTTTTAATGCCTTTATTGAAAGTGATCAGCTCAGGATTGGGACTGCAGTCTCCGTCGTCTCTCCCAGGGCGGCGCAGGGAGGAAGATATGCACAGCTTTGTCCACTGGGGTCCAGGCCTCGTGGGAGCTGATTTGGGCACAACCCAGATGTTGTTGGGCATGATCCAGATGTTGTAAACCACCCCCCCCAAGCTCCTGGCTTTGGGATGACTCTCGCAGTCAGGGTGAGGGACTATGAAGGTTTTCAGCATCTCTGCAGGCTCAGCACTCTGTTCCTCACATTTAGATATCAGTCCAATTTCTCAACTTTATATAGGCTCGTTGTTTTGGGGGTCTTTTCAGTACGCTTGGAGTAGTAGTCTCTCATGGCATGCTGGTCCTGAAGTTAATCTGCATGTCCCCCTCCCACATTTTGTCTTTTCTCCTCACTGTCTATGGAAGTCCACGCCCTTCACTGTCTCAGGGGAAGAGCTATTAACTCAGCCCGGCCAGGGCCTTCATCGAAAAAAAAAAAGAACCATTAACGACAACAACTTGTAATTATCATAACAAACAGGTGGCACTTTAGCAGCAACCCTGGTCTGACTTAGTTTTTGTAACTTTTTCCTCACAAAAAAATTGGCAGTTTTTTTGTTCATAACAGTCAGGAAAATACCAACACTTTTTATCCACTCAGATCTGTGATGAACAGGAATGAAAAAGTGCCCACTAGCAATTTCCCATTTGCTGTGCACTGCAGTATTGCATTCCTGCCACTGTGTACTGTTCTTTGAGACTCTTAAATTAAACTAATTAATGTGATTAAGGGTGATGCCTGTTTACCAAGCAGGAGTCACAAGAGTTTTCTTCTCTGTCCTGTCACCAGGAGTCTGCCTTCCAGGTAAGAGCTTCTCTGTGAGAGCAAAGGCTCTTTGTGCTTTTTGTAGCTGGGGTTTTGTGAGAGGAAGGCAGTCTATTGTTCTTAGTCTGATGTAAATGTACCTAAAGAATTTGAGAAACCTTGCGGGTAAAAGTGATATGTAAACAAAGACCCTCTCTTAGTGGTTTTTATTTGCTAGAGCTCTTTAAAACCTAGTTTCTTGGGGCTAATAGCCTAATAAATTAGATAGGCCAGTTCAGTTTCTTGAGAATTATTGAACTGAGAGGCCTCCAGGCAGAGGTTTTATTTGCACCTGTTTATCTGTGAAGGGTTTTTTTCAGATAGTTTTTTAAGGACCAGGAGCTAAAAGCTCCTTTTCCGTTTTCTTTCACCTCCCCAAATGAAAGCTGTATTTCCTTCAACCATGGTATTTTCTTGACTCATCCTCGTTGATAACAATGCCTCCTTGTGGATCTTCCCTGAGGACCTTTGTTAGCCTTATTGGTGTTTTCTTTTTTGCTTAACCTTTTAACACTGTCCCCATTTTGGTTATCCTTTTCTCTATGGGAGTTCACTCTATTTCTGCAGTTTAGGCTATACACCAAAATTTTCCTGGCAAGTGACAAAAGTGACAAGGCAGTGGCAAGCACTGGGTTATACTTCTCATCTGGGCTGTCTTCCATGTCTACATTGTGTTTTGAAGATCTGCAAACCACTGTGCTCATCAATGATTCCCCATAAACAAGAATAGCTTGATGAATTAATTTGGTTGAGGTTCTTCTATTAAATAGAAGCTTGTTATATATATGGATTTTTGAGCATCTTGCAAATTAATATTTCCATTAGAAACCACCCTGACATTTACAACACAGGTGACAAACCAGGAAACAACTGCTTTCTGTAACTCTTTAAAAATGGAAATGGATGCAAGAACAGCCTTAATTTGAGAAGCAAGGTGCAGAGAACTGTGTAAGAGAGGAGCAAACACAGTGTGATATTTCCCTAGATTATGCTCTAACATATTGCAGCTCCTGAACCATATCATGTCTTAGGTATTCTCTCCTTTGTTCAATTCCCTTCTAATCTCATGTGGATTTCCTGATTTGTGTGTTCTCCTGCACATGTTTCTGCCACACTTACTTTTACCTGCCACAGGCTCATCAGCTTGAGCTGGTGAACTCTGAGCATTTATTTGTTCCTTTTTCACATCTTCACAGTTCCACAGATCTCTTCTGCAATGCACCCTCAGCTGGACTCTGGATATAAGACTAGTAATTTCAGTTGTTCTTTGTAATGGGAATCATTCTGAAAAAGGCCTCAGACAACTTCTGTAATTGGCTTCAATGTTGATTTGTTTCTCTGCTATTTTTTTCTGAGCTCCTTTTTGCTATGGAGAGTGGCACGAGGACAGGACAGAGTATTCATGAAGAGATGTATCTAGTGGCATACCAGGGTTTACTGTTGTAGGCAGCTCAGCCCCACATAGCTGCTTGCTCTCTTTCCCAGATGTAGAATAAAGAAAAGGATCAGAAGGGTAAAAGTGAGAAAACTCATGGTTGAGATGAAAGTTAAATATAGTTAAATATGTTAAATAGTAAAGCAAAAGCTGCGCACACAAGCAAGATGAAGCAAAGAATTCACTCAGTCTTTCCCATGGGCAGGCAGGTGTTCAGCCATCCCCAGGGGAGCCGGGCTCCATCAGGCTTAATGGTGACTTGGGAAGACAAACACTGTGACTCAGAACATCTTCCACTTGCTTCTCCCTCCCCATTTTTGTATGCTGGGCATGATGCCATGGGGTATGGAACATCCCTTTGGTCACTTGGGGTCAACTGTCCTGGCTGTGTCCCCTTGACAAATTCTGGTGCATCCCCAGCCAACTGACTGGTGGTGCAGCATGAGAGACAGAAATAGCTTTGACTCTGTGAAAGCACTGCTCAGTAATAGCTAAAATTCTCTGTTATCAACACTGTTTTCATCACAAATCCAAAACATACCAGCTACCATGGTAGAATTCTCATAATTCTGAACATTTACTTTGGCTTCTGTTCAGTATCATGCTGACGTTTTCTTTAAATGATTTTTTATAAGCTGAAAATCTCAATCTGGTCAGGAGTCAGTTCTAAGCCCTCTCCCACAATTTTAAAACCTAGATTGTTTTTCTCTATTTGTATCCTCTATATTTGTCTATATTGAGTTTCACTGTCAGTATTTAAAAACAATACAAACAGCTTTTAACTATTAAACCTGTATGTCTGTGTACCTTTCCATATCAAAACCTCTTTTTCATAGTGGAACCTGCTTAGTATTGGATTGAATAAAGAGACCTGAAAACTGGAGAATACTTAGATGAATTCTTCTGAGTTTCATAATAACAACAACAACAACAACAACAACAATAATAATCATAATCATAATAAAAACAGTAATAATAATGGTCTTCATTAGGGATTGAGATGGCACAACCTGTGGGGGAAAAATAAAGGGTAAGTAAAAGAATAATTGTTGGTGAGTTGTGATGCTAGGAGTATGGACTTGCCATAGGATTTGGGAGTGTATGGCCATGAAGATTTCTGGAGATCTGGATGCCTTCTACTGTATTAGAAGAAAACGTGGCACTAGTTTTATGTGGTATTTTGGGTTTTTTCTCTCTCATTAAATCTTGTCTGTCCCTACTCTGTCATTCTGTGACTCAACATCCATGTGAGTGTGCTTGTTGCCCACAGCCAGGAGGTATTTCCATGAGGTGCTGAGACTAGCATGCCCAAATTCTTTGAGGCACATATTTCTTTGAGGCACATATTCAGGTTCTGCTAGTTAGGCCAAAAAAATGTTCTAGGAGCATGCACACCTCCCACTGTGTTGGACAACAGCTCCTATAAACATTAACAGGTTTAAAACTGTGTCTATGTGACTCAGCTTTCCTGTATGGCTGGCAATACCTGTGATCGTAGCAGAGTGGCATTTGGCTTTGCAAAAGTGATCTATAAAATAGAGTTGGCATTACTGACATGGCAACAGCTTGACATCATACAGACTGTAATGATTTGTTGCTAAGTTCTCAGAAGAGGATGCTGCAGACATTGTGTTCAGACCTAGTTATTAACCTGTGTCTCTCAGTGACAGCACACACAGAAAGCAGTTAGGGCTTCTCATCTCGGTGCCTCTGATGCCCTTCAGTCTTTCCATCTCAGTCCACAGGCCTGTGGCTTGGGGGGTGCTTGTGGATAAAATTAAATGAAATCTGCAGGGGTGTGCTGGATCTTCAAGCACAAGAATGTGCAGCAGGCTAACGGGTCTGAGCAGAGGGGAAATGAGGTGTTGGAGCATATGTCTGACTTGTGCGTTGTGCTGCTGATGCACCTGCTTTCAGATGACTAGTCTGACAAAAATGATAAATAATTTTGTTTTAAAATGTTGTGTTGTTTTAAACAAATGAGAAACAATCACAGCTGTTGGGAAAGTATCTAATACTCTTGTGTCTAGTCACTACTGCACAAAAAAATCATAAAAGTATGTAATAAAGGGAATAAAAACTTTCCACCTGTGGGTGCCATCTGGTGGCGAATACTCTGATCCTGATCCAGCAAATCTCTTGGATGCATGCCTGTTTCTAAAGCATGAACGCCCCTTCTAAGAATGTGGGTGTGTTACTAAGTCCCACACAATGGGGTGGGCATGTTGGAAGAATAAATCTAAATGCAGATCCTCCAGTTGAGATTCACCAGATATTTGCCCTGCAAATGAACAAAGACTTGTAAAAGCCCTGGTGAGGATGGAGCAATTCTTGCTCACAGAAAAACTGAAGAGCAAGGCAAGGAGCCATATTGTAATGTCCCAAGACAGACAGGAAAACATGGAAGTGCTAGGAATATAAGCATCTCGTCATTTTGAGGCTTGTACCTTTGCCAAAAATACAAATTTTTGTCCTTGTGAAAACTCAAAATACAATTTGAAAGTGCCTGAGTTATAATTATGCAGATGTGTGCAGAGGGAGCCATGCTTAAGTGTTGCATTGGCACAACCTTGTGCCTGGGCTTGACTGTCCTTCAGCAGCCCCTAGGCTCAGGCATGTGTTACTATTCCAAGTTGGGCAGGCGTGCTGATCTGCTGGAGGGCAGGAAGGCTCTGCAGTGGGATCTGGATACACTAGACAGATGGGACAAGGCCAACTCTATCAAGTTCAACATGGCCAGGTGCCAGATCTTGCACTTGGGTCACAACAACCTCATGCAAATCTACAGGCTTGTGACAGAGCCGTAGGAAATCTGCCTCTTGGATAAGGACCTGGGGGTGCTGGTTTACAGCCAGCTGAACATGAGCCAGCGTGTGCTCAGGTGGCCAAGACCAATGGCATCTGGCCTGTATCAGCAATGGTGTGGCCAGCAGGAGCAGGGGCAGTGATCTCTCTGTACTCAGCAGTGGTGAGGCCTCACCTTGAATCCTGTCCTCAGTTTTGGGTCCCTCCCTACAAGAAAGACTTTGAGGTGCTGGAGCATATCCAGAGAAGGGCAGCAGAGCTGGTGAAGGTCTGGCTAACAAGGAGCAGCTGGAGGGAGCTGGGGATGTTTAGCCTGGAGAAAAAGAGGCTGAGGGGAGACCTTATTGCTCTCTACAGCTACCTGAAAGGAGTCTGTAGTGTGGTGGGGATCAGTCTCTTTTCCTGGGCAACAAGTGACAGGACAAGGGGGAATTGCCTCAAGTTGTGCCAGGGTGGGTTTAGATTGCATATTAAGGAAAAATTCTTGGAGGAAAGGGTTTTATTGGAGCAGGCTGCCAAGGAAGTGGGTGAGTTCTCATCCCTGGAAGTATTTAAAAGACAGGTAGATATAGAACTTAAACACATGATTTACTGGTGGGCTTGGCAGTGCTGGTTTCGTGGTTGGAATTAGAAATTCCGTAACTGATGATTCTGCTAGTGGGCACTCCTGGTTCCAGAAACTCAGGCCTCTCTCCTCACCTGTCTGTGAAGATCTGAACATGTAAAGAAATACCTACACGCCTTCAGACAGCCCTCTCCCACCTGTGCTCCAGCTGGTAAGTAATGGATAGTGGGAGATGCTACTGCCTGGTATTTCTCATCAGCATCAGGTGGAAGAAGGGCACTGCTTTCCTAAGGCTGTACGCAGAGTAGGTGAGACACTTGAGATATAATGATTTTGTTTGAAACCATTGTACCAGCCCTTCTGCTGAGGACAGTAACTTTCAGCAGGGGGACAGCAGGTCAGAGACTTGGGAGGAGGGAAGGGCAGGATGAGGGGCCATGCTCCTAGCTGGCACAGGAATTTGGGAAGGGACTGTCTATCCAGAGTGGTCTGCAGGTTCTGCCCCCTTCCCTCATCCATTGCCTCCAGGCTCAGAGACTGCTGTAAAGTGCTGCCACAGAGGCTCTAAAGAAGGTTTTATAGCAAGACATGAGATTTTTTACCTCATGCAGACTGAGCAGAAAATGTTAAGATTAGAGCAGAGAAAAAGACTCTGAATTTACTTTCTTTCTCTAGCAACAAAACAAAGTTTTATCTTAATTTCAGCCCTACATCCATGAGTTTAGTATTCAGGTGAACAATTCTCCTGAACTGTATTATCTTGGTGCAGTTCACAATCCCGTAAACCAGAAAGTACTAGATATCATTCCCCCACAGAAAGCACAGTGGGGAATAAGCAAATAAAGTTGAAACAGATAAAGATCCGAGTATTGATCTCTGCTGGTGTTTCTTAATAGAGCGTAACTCCAAAGGAATATTGTAGTCATTGATGGAGGAGAAATCGAAATAATCTGGCTATCACTTTACATGTCTCTGTATTAGAAGGGTCACGTAGGCTAAAGAGTGCTAGGGATTTACACAAAGTAACAGCAGATTTTCAGGAGAGCATATGGATTTACAGCTATAGAGAACACTTACCAGGGACTCCTGTTGGGCTAAAACAAGCTGTGGTTTTGTGGTGGACTCATGGCAGCTCCCCTATGCTTCTCTGCCTAGCTAAAATGTGTGCTATCCCACAGCTGCCAGCCCCCACAAAGGATTGTTCTGAAGTTAACACAATTTTCCTCCTAGCAGTCACATGTGAAAGCCAGAAATTTTCAAAAATTTGTTTGATATTTTTTGGAAATACCACTTTCATTACATAATTAATTTGGGGTAGTTCCTGGAGTTGCAGTTGTATCTGAGAAATAAGAATAGAAATGGTATTTTGTGACTCAGCATTGGTGGTCACCACTCTCACAGATAAATAAGGTTTTATTACGGCTTTACATCTGCTCAAATCACAGAACCTGTGGTTGTAGTAAGGCAAAATGGATTCTGCCTGGCTCATACTCTATCAACAATTGCTACCAGAGCTTCAGACATAGGACAGATTTCCAAGGTAGAAATGAGCTCCTTGAAGATAAATGCAGTTTCATACCTGTAATTTAGAGTGCATTTTGGCTCACAAAATCTTTGCAATGTGCAATAAATGTAAGCATTTCAGATCAACTTTCAGTTGAAGTTTTCAGAGCCAGCAGCTAGGAAAAAAATAATTTTGTGCTTGTACTTTGAGAGAATTCTGATCTGAAAGCCCGCTGGACACTGTGAATACTGGGTAAGCATGATGCTGTTACTTTTCACTGTGCACAAACATCACCCTGATGGTTTACATTATTCATGCAAACAAGATGCTGTAAATGCTGTCTCCTCCAGAGCCTCTTTGAGAGGAGGCTTCAGTTATGCCTAGGAACCCTGCAGGCTTTTCCTCTTGGATTTCATTTGCAAAGAAATTTTAAGAGGCTGCCTCACTTTTGAGTGAGGACATATTCCTACAGTCACTTGTAGAAGCCCTGTTGAAGGCACAGGAAATGTGTGTGGGCAGAGAACACTGACTACACTAGAGTAGTATTTCAGAACCTAAAAATATGTTAACCTTCCAGCCACAGAGGCAGCGTGCAGAGTTGAGATGAATGCCTTTTCAGCTTGAGAGGCTTATGAGAAAAACTCACATGTTTAATAATCTGAATCATGTAACAGAAGGCATATGTGGTTGGTGTGCTACAAGCTGATAATTCTGAATTCCTATATATTTAGAAATCTGCAATTCATTTAGGGTACTAGAGTGACATCCCTGTTCTAAAAACTGCACTTTCTAAGTTGACCCTGTGATGGTGGGGAAGATAGGGAAGGATATGGAAGAAGCAGACAAAGATTAAGGATGATTAAGTTGCAAGGTAGGAATAAATTCCAGCATCAACTCTCAGGCAAAGTTCTTTATCAGGAAAGTCCTTTCCTGTCCTTTTACATGGGTTTAAAATTATTAGGGTTTTTTTGGTTGGTTGGTTTGTTGGTTGATTTTTGTGCCAATAGCAACATCCTAATCCTGTCACTCAGGCTGTAGACCTGAGCAGCCTATAATCCTTGAAACAGCTTCATACCTAGAAATATGAACATGGTATCTCCCTTTTAGTATTTTTCTGAATGTGAGAAAGCAGTGGACTGTAAATATGAACTGTTTACTGAAAAAATATTCAGTATTCAGTATATTCAGTATAATGCTACTGACTGATTAGGAACCTGAGGAAACACTACCAAAACCTTAACTGTAAATTTCTTCTTAAACTCCATTGTTTTAATATGCTTTAGGTACTGAAATTTATTCCTGCATTGAGGCTTTCCTTGCTACTGACCCTATAGAAGATCCTGAAGCTCCAGTTGCTCTTTTTTTACTACTTGAAGTCAACTTGCACTGCAAGAATGTGAAGTCTATTTTTTGCTAAGCTGATATTGAAACATAGGTTATGGAATAACCAATTTTTAAATTGTATTTCATACACCATTGACTAGAAATTCTCATGGCTTCATTGCAATCCAGATCTCTTTTATTAAAAGGCATTCTCTCAGTCCCAGTGTGAGATCTTTCTGTATTGTGAGTTATACACTAAATATGTGTGCTAATCCAAATGAAACTAACTTCCCTTGAGTAATTTTATAGCCTACAGTCAGTTGAATCTAGGTATAAGGTAGAGAACCTGGATTAATGTACTGCTCTCTTTTGACTAAAATAAATAATTCATGTATTCTTCTTCAAAACAAAAGTATTTATCCTTCAAGACCAGCTGGAGAGGATTGCTTTTAATGAAACCTGCTAGCTTTTTTCTAGTTTCCCTTTAAAATAATGATTGGATTTTTGTGAGAATTCACTTGTGTTCTGTAATGTGATGGCACACTTTTGTCCCTGACACAGTGTAGTAAGATTTCTATACCTAATCAAAGCCACTAAAATGTTATGGGCATTAAATTTGTGCTAATGATCTGATCATGAATGCAAGGAAGAACAATAGCCTGTCACTTCTTCATGAACTGATCTGGCAATTTTGCTGTGCTTGGGGTATGAAACAAAAAAGCTTTAAAGATGTTGTCATTAGTAAGATTTATGGCTGCAAAGGCTGTGCTGACATAGGCCTGTTAGGATTACAATTAGATGTAAAAGATCATCCAAAAGAGTACAATTACAGGGAATTTATCTAATCAAATATGGGGAAGATACAGTTTTCAGAATCACACTGGGGGAAAAAATTCTGTTCTCCTGCAGTGCAATTTACATGTGGTGCTAGTGGTCTTAGTGACTCTTCCATAAACACAGACATACTTTGTTTCTCTGTAGCATATTATTTTTTCACCTTTAGTCTAAAAATAGAATGTATCTGTGTATGTTAAATGAGCAAGACTTCGTTCATACTCTCATTTATATTTCAAGATGATTTAGTCTCATGTAGGGCTAGAGTCCTTGACCAAATAAGAGAGTTCATATTCCACAAAATACTTTTTAAGAGTAGGCCTGCTTTTATTCATAAGGGATGCTTTATGGCTAAAATTATGTATTCTATCATGCTGAGTAACAGTGCACACCTCCCTGAGAGCCTTAGGATATATACTTGACATCCCAGATGTAGACAGGAGCACCTGATTGTCACTGAATATTGAATATTGAAATGGTTTTTGTAATCCAGGAGGATTAATTGCTTCTGTGAATAATAATCTAAAAAAACTAAGATCATGTTAGAAAACAAATCGTGAGGATTATCTTCTTTATGTTTCAGGGCACACACTAATCTGTTTGGGGAAAAAATCAATTCAGTGACATTATTTCATAATTGGTCTCATTTTGCATAGTTTGTTGTTTTTTTTTTTTTTTTGGAAACACTCAGCAATGGCCAGTACCAAAACAGTCTATTCAAACTTCAGGCTTGTGTGAAGACTTTTTTGTCATTTTGTGTAAGGAATGCATATTCTTCACTGCATGTATATCTGAAAGCTATGGATTTACAATAATTGCTTGTGGAATAGCTTTTCTAATGAATAGTGCTATGGATTTATGTTCTTTTTAGATGAAAATAGAAGGGAAGAAAATGCCTGCATTTTCTTCCAAAATCCAAAGACTGTGTACTAAGTGACTGGAAAGCATAACAGTGGAACACAATGCAATTCAGCTTCAATCACAGCAAGCAAAGTTTTTCTCTGTCTCATTGCCATTACCTTCTGTGATAGAAAAGCAAAACGCAGGTACTGAAGATATTTCTAACTGAAGTACTGCAATCTGTGTTAAATGGGACACCAGACTCCTTTTGCATTTTTAAACTCTGAAACTGTGAAAAATTAATTCACATTCTGCTCCAAACTGGGAAAATGAAGACCTGCAGATCTGTTTTCTCATCCAGGAGTAAAATTTTGGGGAGAAAGTATATATCCTTTAGTCAAAGTGCTGTATAAGACTGTGCATAAAACTGCATCCCTTGAAGGTATAGATCACCCATGATGAAGAAGCCTTTTGAGGCATCTTCAAAAAGTTTTAGTCTGTGTGAGTTTAAAACTTAGAAAATGAGTACAAATGTGATAAACTGTCATTCATCTCCTTTGAGCTGCTCTGTAATTCCTCCCATCTTTTCCTCAGACCTATTTTTTTTCTAAGGAGTTATGCCAATAAATTCTGATTCCTTGTGTGAATACCCATGCCATTCTATATGTGTCTTCTTTTTCAGTTCCATTTCTAATTTAAACCTCTTTTCAATTTGCATAAGTTGTGAATAAAACCATTTGGTTTTATTTTTGAAAAACTGCCTATAAAATGTCATATTGCTATATATGTTTGGCCTACATTCACCTCTTAGTAGTTCTGATTTATACAAGCTTGCCAGAATAAGAAAAATGTTGGAAACTGGCTGCTGGGAAATGTTTTAATCAGAGAACTTCATATTTCAAAATTACCTGTAGCTCTATGGGCTCCATAGACAATGAGGGTAAGTTTTTTCTCTCTCACCATTAGCCATTTAAGTGCTTGGAGATGAGTATTTCTTCTTTAACTGTGCAGAGGTTGTCCTGAGCTTTTTTTGTAGGCAGTGGAGAAAGACCAGGCACTACTAGCAGAATGTGTATCCAATTTATTTTTGATTAAATGAATCACTCTTGGGAACAGACCTGCATTCCCCTTTCTAAATTACAGCGGGACCATTAGGGTCAACCACAAGCCTACATTTTAGATTATGAAGGAGAGATGAGAGGAATTTCACACAGAGTCCACGTATTTCTGAAGGCGCTCAGTGGGCATTTCTGACTAGATCTTGTTTACCTTAGGGTTTTCACCCCTTCAAGACTGTAATTTTAAACAAGGGTTTTGATTGCCTAAAAGAAAAGTCAATGTGGTAAAAATTGTTAAGGCATAACCTGCCCTCAGCAGGGAAATGTATGGAAGTCACAGACAACAGAAACTAATGGAAATATTAACATTTTCACTCAAAATCTAACTTGGACATTTGTATTTATGCCCTGTGAAGCACCATCCTTTTGAAAAATGACTTTCTATTATGTACAAGTACCTCTTTTGACAGTGGTGATAGAGAGCGACTACCAACCTAAATATAATTATTCCGTCTACAGTATTTTACATTTCACATTGCTACAGGTAGTATTTAACAATGTTACAGAGTAGTGGTGACAGAGGGTTTCTTCCCAATTTTCTTACACCCCCTCCTTTTGTTTTGTTCTTAAGTCCACATTTCCATTGCCTGTGTCATGCCTGTTATCACAATCAGTTATATCCTAAATCTCTGATAACTCCCTGTGATCCTAGGGGTTTCTCTGTGTAAAGGTTTCTTTGCAGGGGAGAAAATCTAGGGCTCAGATTGTTGGATTTTTTTTTTATTTAGAAGGTGATACCTAAACCTACTGTTATTAAATGTGACAGGTCCTGACAGACCTGTTTCCCCTCTTGTTTTTTTTCCATGGTGATCAGTGAAAGAGAAAAAATTTAATTGAAAACTGTGGTCATAAAGTCACAGAAAGATGAAATATAGCATTAAATTTGTTTTAATTCCTGCTTTTAGGAGTAGAAATGGTCAAATATTTGGTCAACAATCATTCTTTAGTATTATTTCCACTGCATGAGTGGAAAATAATATCCGAGTGATGGCCTTTCAATGTTCTGTGTTCTCAAATACAGACCTTTTGACATAATGATAATTCAATAAGTCATATAGCCTCATAAAAATGTTGTGCTTTGTAATTCAGTTCTTAATCTGTCCATATGGAACCACATGTTTGAATTTGGTAATAAATATTTTCCTTATAAAAAGCTACCAATGTCTTCCAGCCTGACTACACTGATTATGCAGAAGTGAGAATTATGAGTGGCAGGTAGGATTATATTTAATATAAATGTGTATGTGAGAGACATAGGCTGTGTATTTTCAAAGCGTGCAGTAAGGAGGCTAGCTCTCGAAACATCATCCCATGTAAAGTATGTAGAGTCAGTAGAAGCTGATTTTCCCCATCTTTGGCCACCATGCAGGTCAGGGTGGCTTTCTGAGAGACTGACCCCTGAACACACATGCTTTCCTGCCAGGGCAGCACTTGGTAATCCCCAGCTGCAGGTCTGTTGGAGGAAACCTGTAGCTCTTGGAAAAGGTTTCTGGCTTTCTCTGGTTGCCTTTCCTGCACAAATCTGTTCCAGACCCAGGCACAGGTTGTCCAGACATAGGAACATGCTGTTCTTTTTCTGTATGGAGTATCCTAATTTATGTTTTCACATTCAATGAGGATTGCAGCACCTTCTTGTAGTATTTGAGCCATAAACTGTGAATGGTCTGAGTTGCTGATCTTACATTCTCAAAAGCATTTTGTTGCATATACAGTGTACGAATGGGAGGTAATATTTACATGCTCAATCTTAAATAACATTCTACATTTGACTTGTGCCTCTCTGTCCACAAATACTTCCCTGCTGGATTTATTGGCACACCCCCAGAGCAGCTTCCAGAACATTTGGTCAAACAAGACCATTACCAACGCTGTGGTTGGCATGCTTGGTGCAATCTTGAGTTCAGTAATGACCTGACCTGCACAAAATCTGCTTAAAATTAACAGTAGCATTTGTCACAGGGAGGGACTATTTCAATAGTGCTATAAATTCCACTTTTGCCTAGTGCTCCAAATTCTTATGGGCTAAAAAATTATTAGGTAGGTGAGATTCCCAGAAGGAGTTAACTTCCAGAATGGAATAGTGCTTGGATTGAACTAGGTTCTATTTTAGGAGTTAAAATGTAATTTTCTTCTGAGCCTCTGTTAGACCTGTGGCACTAAGGAAATGCAGCAATACAGGTGGAGAGATGCAAAAGTTATTGGTGTCTTGGGGCATGGCAGCCTCATTGACACCTAGGGCGACCTGTAAAATTCTCGTGAGGCTTTGTCACTCATGAGTAATGTAAGCCATTTTGAAAACCAAGTCTCCCAGTTCTTTTATATGCATCATGGATCTTTATTTTTTATGCTTACCTTATGTCATTTCACCGAACAATTATCCTCTTCTTCATCTGGAAAGGTTTCAGTGATACTTATTGAACAATCATGTGTAAGAGAACTGAAAAGATGCATTTATAACACAAACTTTTAAAGATCTTGGTCTTCATTGTCTTTGCTGATTCAAAGCTAATAAGTTCTTATAATAAAAAAAGAATAAATAATTTTTTTCTGAAGTGCAGCATGTCAGTGAGTATAATCCATTTCTTTATTTGGTGTATTTTAATACCTCCCCCAGGTGTAAGTCAGATATTTAGTATACTATGAGTGTTTCTGTCTTAGCAGCAGTGTCTCATCTGACCTCAAGTTGGAAAGGCTCTTCCATGGAAATATGAAAAGGCTGGAAGGCTGATACTTAAAATAAAGAAGATAGAACAATCTTTCTGTAATGATTGCAGTGCCCATCAGTGCTGAGTGAATGAGAGTGGCATTACTAACAGCAGCATTGAACATTTGCTCTAAGGACACAGTTCAGAGCAGACAGCTGAGTGACTCTGCAGATGGATAATGCAAGGTTAGGCTGCTTGTTGCCTGCTTCTCCCACCACCCCCCTCCCTTTTTTTTTTCATCATAAGGATAATCTCTTCCATAGCTCTCCTGAGAATAATTCAGTTAAACTTGTGCCCTGCCTGAGGCAGAAAGGAGCTACAGTAAAGCATGTGTATTGCACTGGGGGAATCAAGTAATTTCTCTTTTATGCTGTAATAAAAGTTCGGCAACTGGGCAGGAAACATGCAAAGAAACTTTACTGTCAATTATGACCATTATTCTCAGCTTTAATTTTGGGTAGGGGATTGGCTGATGTGTAAAACTCAGCGGTTAAAACATTCCTGTCTGTACTGGCAAGAGCTGCTGACTGTTACGGATGCAGTAGGAAGATGCCCCTCTTTAGCTGCAATGCCTCAGCAAACTTGCTTATCTGTAGCTGGGCTATATTATAAAGCACCAGTGTCAGTTTTTAAAAAGGGAATGTCTCTAATCTCCTTTGAAAAGTTTTTGGTTTCATTGTTTGAGGAAGATCACAGAGCTGTGTGTCTGTTGTTAGGCTTTTGTTTTAAGCCCAGCTGTGCAGAGCAAAGCTCAAGTCACGTAGAGCCTCAGTGACAGACAATGATGATGTCTGATTTTGTCCTTTTATAAATATTAGCTTTAAAAGACTTACTAATAATGTCCCTAACTAAATACGAAGACAACCCCCATCTCTGTGCACTTTTAAATGAAATAAAACAACTAAGCTAACTGCTTCAGCAGTTACTTAAAGGAAAAAGAAAATCTGAAATAATTTAGGTAATGACTCTAACTTTCCCATGGTTTTGTTTTGCACTGTCTATCCACTATCCACATGCACTAATCAGTGGTAGAAGGAGTTGCCTGTGAATTGGAGAGGGCTAAAGGACATGCACATGATTGAAACTACCTGTGCTGTGACAATCTCATGTGTAAGTGTTCCAGTATTCACGAGCATAGGGAATGTGTGGTCTGTGCTGTTCAGGTAGCCTTGGCAGGGTTGCTAATTGTTTTTAGCTCATCTGGGTGTCCATGGACTAGTCAGTGATGAGAACAAATGCAGGAGGAAGTGCAGGAGGTGTAGATATTTCGTTTAAAAAGGTAACAGCTAAGAAGAAAGAGTGGTGTTCTACATAAACTATTTTATCCCTGGAAGAGGAAGATGCAGGTCAATTCCTTCCTCAGCCTGGAAGTGTTCAGACATCTCTCAGGAGCATGCCCTGAGCAGTGTGTGTGGGATGGTCATGAGAGAGTTCCCCAAAAGCTGAGTTTCTCTTAGATTTTCCTGTCTTTTCTATTTGAGTGTAAAATGAAGACCAACATGTGTCTGGATTTATGCAGCCATTTGTTTGCAAGGTCCATGATTCAAGAGAGAGAACAAGCATGGGGAGCATGGCTCATCTCAGTGCCAAGGTTTCTGAGAGAGGTGAGAGACATAAGTGCAGATCCTGCTCCCTCTTTGCTTCACACTTCATGGTGCATAGACCACTCTTGGATGTGACACACACGTGCACAGCTGTGCCCCAAGGAGTGAGGCAGCAATCATGCAGGACAGGAACAGCCAAGGGCAGCAGGATGGTCCTGGGCAGAGGTGCCCTGTCCCCAGGGGACATGTCCCTCCAGCACCAGGGCTCAGCAGGGATGTGAGCACAGCAAATGGCCATGGGGGCTGGTGAGGTGCTTGTGGCTAGACTCCTTCTGATTCTCTGTCCTCCAAGGGATTTGTTGTGTTGCAAGAGATTTCAAACTCTTTGTGTCAGTAAATATGTATGAATAAGGAAACTGTGCCTTGAACTATATGTCCTTCTCTTCCCAGCCATGTAGTTGATGCCTCTTTCTTTGGATTTATGTGGCTTTCTTTGATAGTTGTAAGGATTGCTTACAAGGAAAACAAAGATTAGGAAGACAAGAGTAATAACACAAGTGATTTATGCTCACATATTTGTGTATCTTCAGATATGGTCCAATATTTAGTTTAGTACCTTATTTAATGAACGTAACTTTTATGAACACAGTTAATACTACAATGTATGCAACCAACGAGACCACAGTTTTAGCTGATCACATTTGTCATGTTATGTAATGAAATTTCCTCTTATAAAGACATTATTATTTGCATCAGCATAAAACATGTGTAGCATTTTTACTTAATGATTGTAATGTTTTTTTTCCCAGGGGCCCCAGTCAAGATTGGGACCCCCACTGTGCTAAGTGCTGTATAAACACACGCCATTTAAGGAAAGATGTGACCTGAAAAGAGAGACAAAGGAGAAAATAAAACAAATCTGTTTTGTTATGGGACGCATTTACACTGTTTAACTGTTTTTATATGCTGGTGGATGGCCTATTTGTGCCTCAAGTTGTCATTAACTATATGACTTCTTTTTCTAGGCGAAACAGTAAAGATGGATTCAGAGCAGTGATTTAGATTAAAATAGGATGTATATGTATATATTGATGAGGGAACTCAATGTTGAAGTGGTTTCTGGGTAGGAAGCTCAGAATCTTCTAGAGGATCTGGGAGAATGATCTGCTGCTAGAACAGGAAAGCAAGGGAGGAGCACGACAAAATTTAAGAGTCAGGCATCTAATGGAAATATCCGCTTGATTTACTGAAACACTGGGACTCAGTAGAAGATTTGAGATATAAATTCCTGTGCTGTAATTAGAATCACAGGACAGTTTTGATTGGAAAGGATCCCTAAATGTTGTCTAGTCCAAGCCTACTGAAATGAGGAGGGACGTCTTCAAGGACATCAGGTTGTTCAGAGCCTACCTCAAGCTGACCTTGAATGTTTCCAGGGATGAAGCCTCTACCACTCCAACTGGGAAGATGGGTTAGAAAAATTACTTTGAAATATGATGTCTTCACTTGGTTGGACAGACAGTGCACAGCACATACAGAACTCTCCCAAAGGAGTGGATAAGAAAGAAGGGCTCACAATCTCCTGTCACTGTGTTACTCAGTGCATGTCTGGTAGATGTGAAGACCCAGTGATGCAGCCTGCAGCAGCATCAGCAGGAGTGACAGGGAGTGTTGGGCTGAATTTTTAACAGTGTCAGATGATATGGAGAGCACTCAGTTTTCTGTTTTGTCTGCTCATAGAAGATGATGAGACATCCAAGGGAAGGTGTATAGCAGGTAGGGAGATAAAAAATATTTCTTTTTCTATTAGTAATGGTAAGAAAAAAACCCCATTGCAATGCTTGAGAGGTGGTATCATACTGAAAGGGAAAATTAAAACCACTGGCAGCTCAACTGCCAATAAACTCACCATATTATTGATACTGTTTAACAATAATTTTGGATTTTCTTCTAATAGGCCAAGTACAAGCAAGCTAATTAAGTCTGGGAGGTTATTTTATTACTTGATTTTCAAAAAAATATTAGGTGTTTTAGTTAGATTTTGGATATGAAAGTACATGCAGATGCATATCTGTTGAAAGCAGGGACTAAAAACTTGAGCGTAAAATTTGGAAAGTTTTTTCAAAAGTGCTTGTCACTGTGATAATTGTACTAATCACAAAAAGACAGGGATTGTTTTGTCAGGGTGACTTGATTTTCAGTGCTAACATACCCTGCAATTTAATTTCACTGTTTTCTGCCAGCAACGGAGACTACTTAATTTTTTATTCTCTTCTATTTTTCTTTCTGGTTACAAATACATCTCAGAGGGTCTGCCAAAGTTTAAATGATCATGTTGTTGGTAAGTGATTTCTTATTAATAGGTGATTTTTCTTTTCCATTTGTCTATTCATTTCATTTAATGAATATGTTTTTGTGTCTCGTTTGCTCACTTGTCTCAGCAACAGGAGAATAAATAAGGGGAAAACCCAAAACTCAGCTCTTAGAAATCTATGGACTGTCTTTCTGGAAATGTTTGAGAGGCCAAGATAAAAGCACAGTGAATCTCATCAGTCTCTGCTGTTTCATCTAAAGAAACAAGGCTGAAATACAGAGCTTCTAACAGAAGATACTCTTCTGTTCATGTTAACATTTAATAAGGGACCATGAGCCTGAGATAGGAAAAGAAGAACTTTGCTGTAAAATTGACAATATTGCTGAAAACTGAGACCAAAAGCAGTAATGAAGAGAGCCACTGGTGATACAGGAGCTCTGCTATGCCTAAACTACTAACTCTTCCTTTGTCTGATCTGTGCCACCTGGCAGAACTGATAATTGGTGTTCTGTACAGAAAATTTTTTCTGGAGAAAATGAGGAATGCTGTCTTCTGTTATTTTAGATGAAGATGCAATAAGCATGTCCCTGACAGTGATGGTGTGTGAAGAGTCAACTTTATGTTAGAAACACTAACAATGAAAAACGTACAATTGTAGTACTCTACTGGTATAAGTTCATACTGATATCACTCCAGTTATCCTTAGGAATTTCATGTATGGGAATGGACTTGAAAACACATCTCTTTTTCATATTTTTTAAAAAAATATTTGAAGCATTATCAGAAATTTTCTTATGAAAATAAGATTCATAAAGAAGTACCCTCCTTTTTTAACATGTCAAGGGGATTTAACTCCTCTTCAATCCTGGAGGTTAGTGTGAAGGATTTATCTGGACTTTCAAAGGCCACAGTGTCTCATAAAATTGTTAAAAAGCTGCTCACCTGAAGCGCCGTATTGGATTGCAAATGGAGGAAGACAAATGAAAATACTAATTTTCAACACGACAAAATGTAATCAATTGTTTGTCCTGGATGTCTCTAAGGACAAATCAGAAGCGGGCAAAAATAAAACATAAAGCATGGCTTTGTGAAAAGAATAGTACAGAGAATGCAAGTGATAGCAATGCATTGCCTTTCATTGTTGATCATACTGTGTTTGTCCCACTTTTGTAAATAGGAACTTTAGAAGGTAAGGGGAAGAAGCAGGAGATAAGCCTTAGGAGAGAAGACTGGTTTTTCTTCTTGTGGCTTAGGCCTCTAAAACAAGTAAGAGATATTCTTCTCTTATAGTTTAAAAAGGAAACAAACCATGTTGTTGAAAAAGCACGGTAAAAACACACCCAGTAATTGATTCCACAGGGAAGATAAATTTGTAGCTCAAATGAAAATCCAGGTGGGATTCACTGCTGTAAGTCACCACTCAATGAAATGAACAAAATCCTTGTCTTCACACAGATATCTACAAATAACACTATTGTAAAGCTTTTCTCTTATATTTCCTCCACAAGGAAGGAGTTCTTTCCAAACATGATATTGCTGAAGTGTACTTCAAAGCAAAGCCAATTTTTAGACCTTATTTTTAGAAGGGTCACATAACCTGCTTTTAGCTGTAGTTTTTGTCCATCTGATCACAGCAAATTCTGGTGTATTTACCCATCAAGGGTGTTTTGTTTCTCTGAAGCATTTGGTATAGGCCACAGCTGGAGGTGAGATCAATGTTTCTCAGACTCAGCTGTGCTGCTTTTGAGCTCAGTGGGGTTGTGGATCAGGAAGCTTGTGGTGCCTTACAAGTCAATAGTCAGCAAGAAGTCAATTGTCTCTGGCTTGGCAGCATCTCAGCTTCTCTGGGACACAGGACCCACTGTGGTGATTGGCTGCACACGTGCTGAGTAGCCAGCAATTGTAAAATTTATGCCAAGCCCTGGTGGACATAGACAGCAGGGCTGACCTGGTTTTACAGGAGGATCAAAATAACGGGAGCTGGGCAGAGAACTGAAGAATAGGATTCGTGGTGAGGAGGGAAGGTCAGAGAAAAAGAGGCAAAAGGAGAAAGAGAGCCACAGAATGAAGGGAATTAACAGTCCTAAGGAAAGCAGAATAGGAAGGCATGAGGATTGACATGCAAAGCATCAGGCCCTTTGGTGGTAAGCAATTATCTTTCAGTGAATCCATTGTTTCCTTAAAAACTCTCCAATATCCTAGGACCTGCTGGCTGAGTGCTTTGAACACATTTGTGGAAGGTGCAGAGCTGAAACATGACCTAAGCTGTTCAGATATACTTTAAAAATATTTAAAGCACTCAGTCAGTTGGGTCTTAATTGATTCATCAATAGCTTGTGGCTCATGCTTAGTTCAATAGCAATTGGTAGTTCAAGGTCTAAATTTAAGATGAATTGTTGGTGAGATTAGTTCATGAACCATTGTACTTTATTTTGCCTGTTACTCAAGAGGCCTCAAGATCTACCTCTTATAAAGAGTCCTCAGTGATGTGAGCCTGTACTTAAAATGACTTAAAAATGTCCTTTCTGCCTACCTACATAGTGTGGCTTTCAGATTCTTGTTTATCTTGTAGGTGTGAGTGAATCAAGTGAATTACTGTAGTTGAGAAATATATATCACAAAACTCATGGTACTCAAAATCTGCAGATTGTTGCATCACACTCACCTTTGCAGCTGACAAAGAAGAGAACAGTTGCAGTATTTAATATACATGGAGGTGAAAGAGGACTGTATCCCTTGTTCCACTTCTATTGACAACTCAGTCATAAATTTGAAGGATGGCTTCCTGTTTAACCTTGTGCCTACAAGCACTTAGGATGTGCTTGTGTATTTTTGATCTTGGTTTTGATATCTGCACAGGAAGATCTGTACTTAAGGAGATGGGACAGACTTCTTGAAGAGCTAATGTGATGATGGGTGAATAGTTGCTCAATATCTTTTTCCGTTATTCAGCACGATGCTGAATCTGCTTGTAAAAGAGTGTAAAACAGGAACCTTCTAGGCCATTGCTGCCTAATATCCTGAGCAAGGGTTCTGCCTCTTTGTTTTGACTTCTGTTATAGAGGAAAAAAGAATTGAGGGAAAGAAATTTCACTGGTATAAAGCCCGTAAAAATGCAGGCAGGTGTATTGACCCCTGGAGTTGGAATGGAGTGATGGAATAAGCTGGTATCCCCAAGTGTGGAGAAACATGGAGGATATAAACTGGCTGCCTCATTAAGCACAGCAAGTGCCTTGTGGTGCCTACAGCTCATGAGCAGTTACCTCACTGCCATAGCAGTGCGAGGTCCATTTCCCAGCCAGTGAGGATTGTTTGTGTTGTAGAATTGCTGCTGTGATTGTCGGCTAAACCCTTTGGTTTAACAAGGCAACTTCTACGTCATGCAAATGCTTTTGGAAATTATTCTTTTTGCATTGATGTTGTCCTTCCAAATGATCCACCTCATTTCATGGTATTGGCTTTTGTGGCTTAATGAAATGCATCCACTTGATTCAAATGTTTTCCTCATAAACTCTGAGCTGTATGTTGATAGCTATCTTTTGATGCATTAAAATATGCCCTTTTCATTATTTGCCTCACATTCATAAAAAATACTTTTTATTATTTTACATTTTAATAAAGGATGTGAAAAGTTTAGAGAGCCCTTTGTATTTCTGTAACATTAGTTAAAAGATCTTGAGAATGTTTCCATTGCCGGACTGATGACTACTCACATGCCCTACACTGCTACTTCTTCCAGAGCATAAATTATATGTAATAATCCCACCAATCACAATTTTAAATGAAAAATAAGTAGTTATAAATAATTTCCTGGCTGACCAGTAGGTTGAAGTCTGTATTTGAATTTGTCAAAAAAACCCTGAACAGTCCTGAGCAGTAGGTCTACAAGAATCACAACCAACTGCAAATGGTTTGTGAAAAATCTGTGACTTCTTCATCATGTACCATGTTCATGATGAATAAATCAATCAGCTCTAGTGTTGTGAGGCACCATATACTGATTTTTATAGTGTATAAGCAGTTCTCACTGGTTTGGATTACTTTTTGCTTGCTCAAATCTGTGTGAAAGATTACTGTCTAAGTAGCCGTAGCTATACTGATACTTTACAAGAACAATGTAAAAGAGTAAAAGAGAGAAGCTTAGATAGAAATAATGGGCTAAAACTGAGCCAAGGACCAAGGATAAATATCTGCAATGTCTAGGTAAGTTAATTAAAATAAAAGTTTAGAAACATTATGTAATGCAAGGAGGCAAAAGAAAGTATCTAAATGCTAAATTTGTTCAAAGAAGTTACCTACTATCATGCTAACAGATAAGGAAGAGTTTGTCAGGTTTTGATCTGTTAAAAGTAGGTGATAACTTGCACATTGTATAACTAATTGTTTTGCTGTCATAGCACTTGTGCTGTTGTTTGAGCTAATTACTTGAATGAACAGAAAAGTGAGATAATTTTAGAGGATATTAGATACTGTAATAAGAAAGAACTCATAGGCATATGCTCGTGGGTCACTTCAAAAATTATCCTTGTAAAAGGCAATGCAACTACTTTTGAAAGTAAACTGTTTCTTCTAAGGTTAAAACTGTATTGACAGTTTGTATGATTCAATAACTATTTTTCAAGATAAGGCCTACATAATTTCAGATGTTGCATGATTTTCCCTGGATAAATGAATGTCAGAAAATGGAAAAGGCTCATTTTCTAAGCCTGAGTGGCAATTTTCTTATTATGCTGTCATATGGATTAAGTGCTTGCCATTCTGAATTGTGCTGGCTCAAAAAAATCATTTGGGCCAAGATTAATGAAATCAGCAAAAATAACGTTTGTTTTCCTGGACATTTTATTGACATTCCTAAATGGCCTGTCAGATCTCTTTCCTGAGATCATTAGCTTTCTGATATGGTTTGATCTCTCATTTGAAGAGCTCTAACTTCAAAGCTGCCCTTCTCCTGGTTGTACCTTGCAGCACCTGCTGAAGGACAAGACCTGCTCTCTCAGTAGAACTCATGAGAGAGGATAAGGATTCCCAGAGACATTAAAGTATCTTAGAGAAGTCATCAAACTGTATTCAGGAATGATTTCAGGAATTGTAGTAAATCTGGGTGGCCAGGGTAGGGCTCCAGCCAGGGATAAGTTGAAGATGTGTGAGAGGTTAGTCTGTCTTGGCCAATGGATGCTGAATGCAGGCATGACCTCACTGTGCAGCCCAGATGTGCAGAAGAATATGCACTGTGTTCAAAAGGGATCAATGTCTGTTGGGTGACTTAAAACCAGTAAAGCTAAGGAGAACTATTAATCTAATTAAAAAGTGAATTGCTCTTGGTGGCTCTCCTAGGGAGACAGAGGGACATGAGACAGACCAGGGTCTGCCTAGCTTCAGCAATGAGGAGCAGCTGGGATTAAATCAGCCTGAACTGTTGGTTTGGGTTTCATTGTATTTCTTCACTCTGCCACTGAAAGTAGCATGGGTGTTAATGGGAACCCTGTGCATCTGTGGATGCTGAGCCTAGCTTGAATGTATGGGGCTAAACTGGAAACATGGTACCCACCAGAGGTGGAGGGCAGGGTCATTGGGATGTTGGGCAAGTATGAGTGCAGTGTCAAAGTGACTACTGCTGCTGCTGCTGCTGTCAAAAATGTCAGGATGGTCATAAGGATAACAATATCAGAGCATCAGCTTGTTAGAGGTAGAGGTGTACTAGAATACTGATGTCAAATAAACTGACATGCAGTTGCATGTGTGCACCTATGTGGCTACACATATATGCATATAATTACATTTTTTCAGGAATATCCAATGTTTGCGTGCACCTATGAGGCAAAAATAAGTGTCTACAGGGGCTTGCACAATGCATCCAGGGCAAGCAAGTCCATGAGGCGTATAGACAGAAAAGTGAGTATTTGATATGGATTCTTGCTCACATCGCTAAGACAGCCTTTGAGGTCAACACAAGGCTGAGCATAGAATTGAACTGTTCACTGAAACCTGACTGCATGCATAACAGTATAATGTAAAATAAGGGCTCTTAAGATGAATTTTGCCCTTGGCTTTAAGACATTTATAGAACATATTTTTAAAGGTATTTCACCCTTGTCTTACTGCAACTCTCCTGTAGAGCCATGGCATAATGTGATCTGAACCCCTTGGTGTTCTGTACCACCATAACAGGGAATCTTCAGATGGAAGCAGATGTCATAGTGGAATGGTTGTGCATGATAGAAATGGAGGCATGGGATAAAAAAGAGAATCCACGCATTTCTAATTTTCCATTAAACCTGAATATAATGTCAAAGCTGGTGCTTAGCTGCACAGAAAGAACTCTTAAGTTTTGACAAGTTTTTTCTCACATTTCTTGTGAGATGTGTGAAATCATGGATCACTTTGTTTGCACTGGCCAAAGGGATTCAGTGACAGTCCAATAAAGACAAAAAGCATATTTCTTATCAAAAAATATTTTCCTTTTCTTTTACTTTTTCTTTTAAAAGTATATTTTCAAATTTTCTATGAAAGCTTGGAAGCATCTTTTCCATATACTTTTATTCTTTGCACTTTTTTTGAACGTCTGAAATTTTTAATACCTACAGCAATTTCTTTAGAGTTTGGCTAGGTTTCCAGAAGCAGATATGAATTCAGCAGCTGCTTTATTATCAAAACTGAAGATGTAATTCTGCAAATGAAGTGTGCAGAATGTCTGTTGTATGACAAGTAAGTTGGAAGCTCGACATGGACAGGTTATACGGCATTTATTTACAGAAGGCAGCAGAGCACAGGGCAAACTGAAGTCTCAGCTTGTTTGTGATAGCAGAGCTGTGTACACAAGGCTCCCTGGTGGAGGGGTGACCCTCTGTGATGTGACACAGAGCCTGAGTTTAGTAAATAGAGGGTTGGAGCCTCCTGTGCTGTGCCAGGCCTCCCTGTGTGCAGAGGGACCGTGTGACCGGTCTCCCTGCTGCTGTGATTGGCATCCCCTCCCACCCTATGATGCTTTTCATAACATTTTATTGTGCCAGTAACTGGGACATATATGGACAAGCTGGCTGTGGTGCAAATAATAAAACAATCAAAACCAGCCTTGACCAGTAACACCAATGTTTTGTTAATCACTAATTACAGCCCATGTGAGTTTTGGTGCTGTCAGACTTTATCAGATGTTTGAAGTGTTTTAGGAAGACAAGAGTGGTTGTACTGGATCAGAGCAGAGATCCACCCAGCTGACTACAAAACTGGCCTGAAGAAAACATGGGGAAGTTTATGAGAACAGAAAGATTATTTTCCCTAGTATTCTTCCCAGTTTCTTCTGCTCTGCAGTTTAGGGTTTTCTTGAGCCAGGGATAATATGTTTGTGTATACGAGTCTTCATTGCATCTTCAATTACTTTTTCTAATTATTCTCATTATGGTTTATGAATAAAATAGATGTTTATCCATGGTTTCTGAATTTTTGATGTGTGTTTCATTTCCCTCAAAAATAAAAAAGTCAAGTTTAGAGCCTCACAATTTGTAAGGCTGAAATCTAAGCCTATTAAAGTGAAATAAAATTTACCTAGACTGCCCTGTTTTTCTCTTTTTAATTTTTTTTGTTTTAATTGAAACCAAAAATACCTTCTAGAAAGCCATTTTCTTAGTGTACAAATTTCAAGGAAAAGGAATCTGTAGTTTGAAAAGGATAAAAGAAAAGAACTAGGTAATGGTCTTATATTTCCCTAAGAGCATAGGACTGGTCCTTGTGATCTAACTGATCTAACATCTCTGAACAGAGAGAGCTTTCCAATGTACTCCAAAATGACTGAAGTGGTTTGGTGGAACAAATGCATACAAAACCAACCTGTTGGCCAAGAAAATACAATGAGAAAAAAATAAAAATAATGGAAACTCTGCAGAATAGCTTTTTTCTTCTTTGTCACATGATATTTTCCTTTTAAGAAATGCGTATCTTCTCCCTTTCCCCATTCTGAGTGGGAGAAGCAGGGAAGGATGAGAACAGACCAAGGCATGGCTGCTGCTTTTCCTGAAGGCAGTGTGGTGCTGCTTCTGGTGATAGCAACTTGTAGAGTAATCTTCATGAACTTCACTGTTTCTTCCTGCTTTGCCTTTCCCGTTCGATTCCCCACCCACCTCACAGGCCTGGGCATCTCACCTGAATTTGTAACCCATTCCTGAGCCAATTCTGCAAAGTGGGTTGGAGGGGGTAGCAAGAGGTGCTGCTTCCCAAAGCACTGGCCAAGCTGTCTGGAGGGGATCTTCTGGCTCAGCCTTAATACCTTTGAGGTTCCACACTCTTCTTCCTGCCCCATCCCTCCCTAGACATCACTTTGCTTGCTGTCTACTGTCATCAGTACTTGAAATGGTTTTATTCGATGCAGCCCTTGACTAATGGAGAATTAAGGAAGAAAATTTAAATGCATAAGAATTTTTTCAAGTGTTGAGGTGTTTATATGGTGAATGTTACTGAAGAGCCTTGGATAAGGATTTGCTGTTCGAATAAAAAAATCTCAGCAGTGTTTATTACTTGACACTTGAGAATTTCCCAGGTACCTTGTCTGGCTACAAGCACCAAGCATGTCTTAACTTCATATTAAGATGAGATGTTTTTCTAACAAGTTTTCTCTGTCCATTCTTCTCTTTCCTTATCTTATTTTCTTTTGTCTCTCCTCTCACTTGTTTTTTTCAGACCCAAAATTCAGAGCATGCCTTGAATGGGAGCCCTTGCTCTCTGTTGTAGTGACCAAGGAAACAGAGCTTCTGGATACACTGGACATCAAAAGAAGAGTCTGGATGCATGAAAAAACAACTTCCTAACAAGCCCACCAAGGTTAATGGGTTTTCCTCTGGCAGTTGCAAATTCATTTTGCTCTCATCTTCCCCCTCCCAACTTGTGTAATTTTAATCAAGTTCCTGTAAAATACTGTTCTAAATTGTTATATGCTGTGAAAGTGATTATTGCTTACATGTAGAATGTAAGAAAGGAGAAGGGAAGCCGATTTTTGCAATTTCCACAGGAGGTTATATCCACTTTTTTCTTAATCCCCAACACGTAAGGTCACCAAGCAGAGAGCTATAATTTGAAAAGCAAAGTAGGTGCAATTTAAAATGGCTAAATGATTGGGAGCTAAACCATGGCCATGTCCTAACCAGACTAGCCTCAAAGATGAAGGAAGGCAAGCCCTGTTTTGTACTGGTCTGGGCATAAATTTTGTTTTTACTTACAATTTTGAATACCAGAATGTCTTGCTGACAAATATTCACTAAAGCTGTGTTGCAACCTCAGTCAGCCTCTAAATGTCCTCAAACATCCCAGCAATCATACTCATACACTGCCTCTGCTAGCTGATGTGCTAACATAAGACTTTAGCTGTCATTTTGGTATTTTAATATTAGTCACTACACAACTTACAAATATTTAGAGAAATCCTTAATGTCAAATCTTCCTCCCACACAAAAAAGGTAATTTCATATTTCTCATTATATATTTGTTTTTCACTGAGTTGGTTCCCTTTAGATACTTATCCCGATTTTAAAATCGCCTGTCACACATTTACAAAAAAATTTCTATTGATCTCCCTTTTGAGCAATTTCTTTCGCAATGTTAAGGATAATAATGATATTTATTCTGGCATGTACACCCTCCCTGCTGTGTAAACACACGGAGGGCCGGTTTTAGGAAGATCCTGTTTTTCCTGTGCCTGTGGGTGGACAGTGTCGTGCCCTAACCAGCTGCAGTGCCACTGAGGGCGCAGCAATTGCCGGGCGCGCCCTAGAGCGCACACACACTGCCCTGGTGCCCCTCCGGGGCAGAACCCACCAGAGCTTTGCCTGCCGGGTTTCTGCCCCAGCTGGGACAGAGGTGATGGAGAGCCGTGCCCAGGGTGTGACAGCACCCCGGACCCTCCCGAGTCGCTCCTGAGCCGGGCAGCGGAGCAAAGGTGACCCTCAGCGGCCGCTGCTCTGTTCCGCTCCAGCCCTAATTAAGAGGGTTCAGGACACAAGTGGGAGGCTGAGGAGATTAAGTTGCTAATGCAGCAAAACCCACGAGCGTTCAGTTTGTGCAGTTTCGCAGGGAAATGCGTGTGCTGACAGCCCGGGTTTTAAAACACTCGGCAAGGAGCCGAAACAGTCCTGCCTTGTCGTTCAGTCTCTGGCGACTTCTCTGCAGACACAGGCAGCCCCTTTAGCCTTGGTCTGTGTTACACACTCTGCATGGAGTACGGGGATAGTAACTGCTTGTTATCGTGGGGATGAGGACGGTCAAGTTACAGCAGCCTAATTTTATTGAGCTGTCCTCTTTCTTTCTCTATCCACCTTGAGATTTGTTTCTTATTGCCCTGCCTAGATGATTTTTTATGCATACAAACAATCTATACAACAGAAATTCACAGTCTATTAAAGAAAAATTACAGTCTATTAAAAAACAAAGAGAAGCACCTTGGTATAAATTTTCCATGCTGTTGTAGCAGCACATTTGTGCGCACAGATATATATCAGGAAAAAAGGCTTTGCTTTTTTAAACAGTGTTTTATAGTGTAATAAGAAACAACTGGAATCAAACACCCACAATTTAATAAAAATCTCATGTTTCCAATTCATAATATCATACATATTTCCCTCGGAGTGGAATAACTTATTCATAAGTTTTCCTCATGGTGTGTCCATTATTATTATTATTATTATTATTATTATTATTATTATTATTATTATTATTATTATTTGTTATTATTGTTGTTGTTGTTGTTGTTGTTGTTGTTGTTGTTGTTGTTACTATTATTTAACAGCATGTGTGCCTGATTTTCCCTTTCATTCCTAGACATTACTGTCTGACATCTCTGTTGCACAGCTGCAGCCTTTGTGAATGGCACACTGAAACTTTTTTCAGTATTGTCACCTCCACTGTGAGTTTTAATAAACAGCCTTCCCTGCTAGGCCTTCCTTCACCCTAACCAACTTTTGCTTTGCTGGTTTTGTTTCTGCCACACATTTAGCTCTGAAGAACTTTATTTCCTCCTCTACTGTGACCAGGTCAAATCTTGCTGAAATGCCCGGTGCAGCAGTAAGAATGGAGATGCTCATTATAAGCCCTACAGCAATAAAGTTGCTTTAAAATTTTAGGTAATACTGAATTTTAAACCTCTGTGGAATGATAACTTGACTAAAATCCTTCTATAAGATTTTAATTTACTTTGGTTATTTCTTTCTAAAAGTTTAAGCTGTAGATCATTGGAATAAATCCTTCTTTTCAGCATACTTTGGAAACTGGCCCTGAATGAGGTGCAGAGTTTGATTTAGCTAGGAAAAGTGATGATGTTTTTTGAGCTTTAGAGGAAAGAGAGGAAACTCCACAGTGGAATTTCCAATATAGTGCTTTTATAGTCAGTAAAGAAAAGCATTTTCAAATTTGCTGTGCATCGAGTCACCCCCTTGTGAGGCTAACAGACAGTAAGATTTCAGTTTTACTGAGTAGTTGTGAATTATTGACAAGGGGTTTCAAAACAGAGTCCAAACCCAAATATTTTGGTACCTGGTACTTTCTCAAAAAATAGTTATTTTTGGACTTCCACGATTCCACAACTCTGTGATCTTCTTGCATGTAACTTGACTTTCAATGAATTCTTGACTTTCTATTTTCCATACAGATGGGCATGTTATTAGTTGTAAATCCTTTTAAGCTATTTAAAATCTATTTTTGTTTGTATCTATGTTGGATGAGTTTTACTATATGTTTTCTTACTTGCATATTTTAGATTGTAAATTATAGGTAAAAAATGACATATAGTAATGGAAAGTATTTCTATCCCAGCCAGAAATTATTTTCAAATGCCCACAGTGATTGGAAGAATTTACTTTACAAGAAAATCTGAGATGGGTGAATGACTGAGGACAGAGAAAAGCATACCTATTTTTTTTTCCTATAAGATGGTATGAGTGACATTGTACGTTAGGCACAAACTGTTCTCAAAAATATTGTTTAGAGTTGTTTATCATCTAGTAATAACACAATATGCAGAGGTGCTATTGCTGTGATAAAAAGGTCAAGGAACAAATTCTGCAAGTTATTCTGATGAAAAAGGACCTAAATATGTCATCCTAGTATCCAGACAAAAAGGGGAAAAATTATAATTTTTTGATTAAAAGTGAAGATAAAATAAACCAAAATATTTAGGACATAAGGGACAAAGTCTGAGTATATAGATTTGAAAGACCAGACCTCAAGAAAAACATCACTCTTAGGATTTGTATCCTGGATGAAGCTAGAAAAACCACTGTTTTCTGATAAAACAAAAGGTGCAAAAGGATGAAATTCCAGTGGATCTGCATATGCATCAACTTCTCAACTGAATTTTTACAGGGTTTTCTTATAGCAGAGCTGGGCTTCTAGAAAGAATTTAAGAATAACAAATTTGACTATACCAGGAGCATCCCTCAATGTGTTTAATTGTTTGTTGTGGAGGTGTTTTGCTTGCAAACACTCAGAAACTCAGATCAGCCCTTCTTAGCCTCCTTTGTCCTTTTCAGTCACAATCCATGATAGTGATGACAAAGAAACTCAGAGGAGTCCTAGTCACACTGATAGTGATGAAGTTGTGAAACCATAGTTTAATTTTCACTGCTGCTATTTCAGATTATTCTTCCAGGTGAAATTAGGACAGTTGTCCTTCAGACTAGACATGAGCTATCTTTAAGTTAGCACTAACAGAATCATTATGGCAATATAAAAACTTAGTGTGGGCTGCTAAACCTGTTCAATTGTACGTTAAGCTTCTTAGATGGGTTTTATAACCAGCACTGAGAAGCACAGAGCTGCATGTCTGCTGCTGGCAGTTACGTGAGAAAGGGAGGTAGGATATTCTTGTTATATTGGGTGGTAGCTGCACCACAGACATTTTCTCAGGTCCCATAGGAAAGTGATGTCTCCTGCCATAGATTTCTGGCTAGGGGGAGAAATACCCCTTTTGTCTAAATGTCCTGGATAGGAACCTCTGCTTGAAAATATCCAATAAATTCCTCTGTCCCTCTAGGGAGGAGCAACTGAAAAGGAACTGCTTTTTAATCTCTGCTCAATTCATTGCTGCTGGGGCCTTGGAGATGATGATGTCTCAGTTCAGATCTCAGCACAGCGAGCTACACAGGCAGGCACAGTTTCTGTCAGCTTGCTTGCGCTTGTTAGTGCTGTTCCATAGTTTCTGTTACCTTTTATGCAAGCTCTGATTAATGTTTTAAGAAAGATTTAGGTTGTCCTCAAGGAACTTCTCTGTAGTTGATGTCATCGCTGCTGATCACGTTAGCACAGAGAGCTGCAGACTGCAGCACCTCTGAGATCCCACCTCTCAGGCACAGTGATTTGCAATTAGCTTCTGAGCAGGCCAGGTGAGGTGTCTGGCCCTCGAGGGCTGTTTCTCCTCGACAGCAAGAAGTTATTTAGCAAATTAGTGCAATACATTGAATTTCCCCCCCCCCCCACTGAGGTGTTAGGCATAAAACAAATGTCTTTCATTTCACCTATCTAGGATGGTCATTACGGCTCTAGATAAAAACAATATTAATAAAAAGAGACAGTTATTGCCAGCTCAACTGCCAAAAGGGAAAAGGGGTCAATATGGTCCTTTTCATATCACCATAGGCTATTTTCTCACGACTATCTGTACAAAGAAAAACATAAAGTTTCAAATTGTTTTTCTATTTCTTATTCTATATGATGTCATGTGTTATCAATGAAAAGCCACTGCATATCTGACAACATCTAACTGTGGAGTCTCTTTAACATGATTCTCTATTGTCTCCCACACTGTGCATCTAAAATATTACAGTGTGTTAGTTTTCTCTCTTGTTTATCTTGGTTTATCTTGCACCAGCTGTGAGTAAGATATATGTTTTTCCTCTTGTACTTATACTGTTAAGGATGATAAAAAGCACTGTGTGGGGATTCTCATAGTAGCATGGGGAGTTGGATATACAGGTATTCAAGGTCAGGTTGAGAGAGGCTTTAAGCAACTTGGTCTAGGGGGAGGTGTCCCTAACTATGGCACTGGGTTTGGAACTAGATGACCTTTAAAGTCTCTCCCAACCCAAACCATTCTATGATTCTGATTTTGTGCATCAATGTGATCCAAAGACAAAGTTAATTTCATTAAAATTGTCACTGTCCTCTTTCAAAGAGCCAAATAAAAGTGAAGAGAACCGAGGTGCTAACTCCTTATGTAAAAAACCATGAGGAGCACCATTACAACACATGACAGTGGTGGCTTTTTCTCTTTATATCCAGCTTTTCCAGTTTTGTCAAGCATTCAGCATTACAGCAATTCTGTTAGAGGAACAGATGTGCTAGAAAGTAATAAAAACCAGAGGGTTTCACTTTAGGTTATTGAACTGCCTATGTGTCATCTGGATAGTCACGATAGGTTATCATCTGATAAGTATTTGTCTGCCTCTTTGAAAACAGATGAGAGATATAGCACTGTTCCTTGGAGGAAAAAATGTTCCCACTTCAGAAACTTCATTTGGCATTTTGTATGGAAATAAAGCAGTCACTCTAGATGATATCAGAAAAATATGCTGCAGCAGTGGCCTGGTGAAGCTGGAGGGTCTGAGCCAGTGGAAAAATAGGAGAAAACCCTTGCAGAATAAAAGTCTGAGAGATTTACTTATTTCCATTTGTTAGCACTAGCCAAAAGCTTTGCCCACTGTGTCATGCTTGCAAGATGTGAAAATATCTCCAGGTGTCAGCACTTCATCCTGTCCACCCCTCACCAGGATTCTGTTTTTACGAGAAAATTTGCCTTGGATTCTGGGTTGACAGCTACAGTGTACATTTTCATATGTATTGCCCTTTGTCAATAGGACAGCTGAGACCTTTGCTAATGTTTTCACAGTAACTTCCAGCTCAAATTTTATTCCACTAGTTCTTATTTTGCTGTAGATCTCCTAGGATCCCTGAGCACAGTAGACTTCAACAAACACACACACTAGAGAGTCCTTGCTCTATCAAAAAGCCCTATCAGGACGGAGCTCAAGCCACTTACCATACTATCAATGTCTTGCTTCTAAATGCTTTTATTCAATAGCACTTGACTGCTTTGATTTCCTTTCCTTCAGGATTATTCCTCTACTCAGAGTGGCTGTGCTCAGTCCAATGCAGCAAATGATTTTGCCTTCATTTGTTTTCTGCCTGTGAGCACAGAGATCTAGTTACAAGATGCATATGTAGTGCTTGATGAGTTTTCCTTCAACAGATTCTGAGATTATTATTGTAAATGGTGACTCTCATAAAGGTCTTAGAAAGAATGATGATTCCTGTGATTCCTGCGTTATGCACAATCGAGTTGCAAAATCCACATGAAAGTTGCCAGGTTTTCCTCTCTCTTCCTATGGGAAAACTGTTTTTTAACCTCACCTCTTTAATGAATGAGAAACCTTCATTTGGATTCCAGTCTAAAGCAATTTCTAAGTAACTCATATGATCTTCTTAGCAGCTGGACTTCATCTTATGTGTCTTTTTTGCACTTAGCCCTTATGATAGTACTGAGATTTTTGTCGAAGACAGAAATTGATCTGTTGTACTCAGGAGTTAGGATAGACGTGAATAGAGATTTTCAGTGACTGAATCAAAACCATGGAAAGCATTTTTTGTAACATCTGTTCTGACACCCCTCCCTCCCTTGGACATTTATTTTGTTTCCTTGCTTTTGTTTAGCAAATCTTTCAAGTTTCTAATAGAAAATGTCAAAACAAAGCATTCCAACATTCAGGAACAATTAATTTTTTTTTAAGTGGTATGATAGTCCATTTTCAGTGGAGAGGTCAAGCCTATAATTAGTTTATTTAGTATGGGTTATAAAATGCCCACCTGTGTTTAGAAGTCTACAGTAGCCAGAAGCTCCCTGTTCAGTTTGTGATGCCACTGAGTCTGAAAGTTAACTTACTGGTGTTTCACAAGATATTTGTAGAAAGGTACTCTACCATTACTTATGAATGCTATATTAGCTTCTGAGAAATTCCATCTGCAGCAGCCAGCTCTTTAGCTTCCTTGGGCTACATTTTGGTATATTTTACCCACCAGAAGCCAGAGAAAATGGAAAATCTTAAAAACTTGTTTTGAGTAAACAGCTCTTGGTATTTTTCCAATAAGCATGTGGACTTTCAGGCTGAAGGGATGAAAGGAGGTAAAGAAGCTAAATGTACTGTTGCCTGCTCCAGGTTCTGAGGCAGAGCAAGCCTGTCTTGTGCCAGGGGAGATAGTGCTGTGCAAACCTCTGTCAAAGTACTGTACACTTCAGGGAATTTTGTAGCTGCATATGAATAAAAGAATGACTTTGGAGCATTGCTGTGGGAAGTGGCTTTGTAGTGCTTGCTGATATTTGACAATGTCCCATTTTTTCCTAACATCTGTGGACTCCAATTTATTCTGGCAGAGTCCTAATGTGAAGAGTTATGCATGTTTGTAAGCAGGACATAGAACGTAATGCTGAAATAGTACAAGAATTTCCTTTGTGTAGAAAAGACTTTGGTGATTAAAGAGAAATAAAAATAGAAAAAGAAATTCAGTATCTTGAAAACAACACAGATAATGTGAAAAATAAGGACTTTGTGAGCTCCATGTTTTCCTTTGGAAATGCTTGTTACTGCAAAGCCTGTAAGCATAGAGACTAACATGTCAATTAACCTTGCTCGGGTCAAGAGCAATCTGCAGGAGAGATGTGATCACTCTTGAGTACTTGATGGTAATTTGTTTCATTGGAATGTGCTGTGCTGTGGGGGCACTGGGAAAACTTCACTTTGATTGTAAGACTCTCCAACCCAGGGCAGGCAAGACCTTGGCCCTTGGTGGAGTGCCTGGTAACTTGTTTGTACTCCCTGAGCTGAAGACAACAGGACTGAGTGCAGTGAATGAATATGCATCTGGCATGTGAGTAGATCCACTTCCCTGCTGCTAGAAGCCTGATTTTGTATTGTATAATACTTTTGACAGCAGGATGATCAAACTTACAGACGAGATATTTGTTAGGACTGGTGAGAAGCAGGCACTTAGCACTGACTGAAAGGCAGTACAGATAAAGATGCTGAATTTGAAATCCTCTGATAAAACCCCCACAGAACAGTAGGAAGCATTTAACAATCACGGTGCTTAACTGCTCTATCATCATTTACATAGAGAGCTGTTCAAAAGAGAGGATAGAATTACAATAGGGGAACCTGGCAAAATCCTGAAAGCTGCTTTTCTTTTAGCTCCCAAGCAGAAATGCATCTGGAATATACATTTCCACATTGTTCTTTCTAAGGCTTAGATTTTGAATTCACATATGGTACTTAATTTGCATTTTTCATACAGTCATTAATGCTCGGTGAACTTGAAAGGTCTAGAAAAGTATTCAAAGGCTTGGATACTTCCCAGAAACGTATTCTTGCTGTACTGGCCTGGAAATCTGGCATAAAATCTGCAGCTTGGATGCTGAACTGGGATTTCAATTCTTTCTTTTTGAGGTATTTTAACAACAGAAGGCTGCTTATCAGGCTTGTTGTATGTTTTATGCTACTTCTTACTCCTGTGAATCATTTAGCTGTTGGTAACCTTTTGATCACATTTCTGGCAGAGGTCAAATGCAAGGGAATGTCAAGAACAGGGAGCTGCAGGAAAAAACCAACACCCTGAGATCAATGTACCTTGAAGAGAAAGCAGTAGATTTAGGACTTGAAACTACCCTGGAGGAAAAAACCCCAAAATTGCCTTCTTGATTCTTAATCTAAACCAGAAAGTGCAGGTCCTGTCCATGATAAGGTGGACAGCAGGGTCCCATCCACATGCAGGAACTGCTGTGGAGTTCAAAGACTTGCAAGAAGGAAGGAACAAAAGCCAAAGTGCTCAAATGAAAGATGCTGGATTATTTTCAGAGGAATGCACAAGATCACGGGGATTGCTTCTCCTGACATGGGATTTGCTCACAACTGGATACCTTTTGGTACTATGCAGAGTGCAACAGCTTTGACCAGCTGCAGGGAAGATGCCTTAGCCTGGGGAAGACATTCAGCTGCTAGGAAGATGTGTCTGGCTGAAAGCAAGTCTTAGAGCATTCATCTCTTAGATGAATGATGTAATCTTAGTTTCAGATACCAATACAAACCTCAAAATATCATGAGGGAACTCTTTCTTTTGGTTCTCCTTTCTTATAAAGCAATAAATTATTTCAGATGAGAGGAGCACTGTGGCAACTGATGGGAGATGCAGTGAGGCTTCCTCCCCTCCTCCCATCATTCCCCCATCCAGGGGCATTGAAGTGAAGAGAGTCTATTGTTCTGCTGCTTCCTTTTCCTTTTATCTGTGCAGCTGTGTTCTCCATCAGATATCATCGTGCTGCCAGAGCTACTCTTCACAGTGGGGGTAGGTGATTTGTTCACTGCTTGTTTTGGAGTAAACTACTTGGTCATGCAAGTTAGTCAGGCTGACAAAAGAACAAAAGAAAGAAACTAATTGGTAATTATTCCCTGTACTCCATCCCTCCTCTCGATTTATGAAAAGGGATACCTCTACAGCAGTGTTGTGTACCTATTTAATCACTTACACCAGCTGATGAAATAAAAGCTCATGTCCCTTGGCCCCCTGAAAATTATTCTTGTTAATTATTTTAAAATTATCCTTTCCTCATTGCTCCTGGTTGCCACTTTCATACTTTCTACATCAGTGGGTGCAGACATGACAAATCTGAAAGCTTACCACGGAGGAGTGTCACTGTGGCTGTGCCTGGCTCCAGAAGAGCACCAAGCGGTGGAGTGTGGCTCGGGGGACTCCAGGGGAGCCTTTGTCTCCCTGCTTTGCTGCAGATGAGGATCCCACTGCTGCGGGTGAGGATCCCACTGCTGCAGGTGAGGATCCCACTGCTGTGGGTGAGGATCCCACTGCTGCAGGTGAGGATCCCATTGCTGCAGGTGAGGATCCCATTGCTGCAGGTGAGGATCCCATTGCTGCGGGTAAGGATGCCATTGCTGTGGGTGAGGATCCCATTGCTGTGGGTGAGGATCCCACTGCTGCAGGTGAGGATCCCATTGCTGTGGGTGAGGATCCCATTGCTGTGGGTGAGGATCCCACTGCTGCGGGTGAGGATCCCATTGCTGCGGGTGAGGATCCCATTGCTGCAGGTGAGGATCCCATTGCTGCGGGTGAGGATCCCACTGCTGCAGGTGAGGATCCCACTGCTGTGGGTGAGGATCCCACTGCTGCGGGTGAGGATCCCATTGCTGTGGGTGACGATCCCATTGCTGCAGGTGAGGATCCCACTGCTGTGGGTGAGGATCCCACTGCTGCAGGTGAGGATCCCACTGCTGTGGGTGAGGATCCCACTGCTGTGGGTGAGGATCCCATTGCTGTGGGTGAGGATCCCACTGCTGCAGGTGAGGATCCCATTGCTGCAGGTGAGGATCCCACTGCTGTGGGTGAGGATCCCATTGCTGCGGGTGAGGATCCACACGCGCGTGCAGCTCGGACCGACTGTCGCGCTGGGACGCACCTGCGCGAGCGCGCACACGCTCATTAATTAGCTGCACTCCCGCATCAGCGAGTTAATAACCGAGTGTTTTCAGGGTGGCTGACAGCATATTAATCAGAACCACATTAAACAGATGGGGACATTGTATCACTTCCTCATCCAGACCGGGAAGGAAAGGTCCCCAGCGTGGCAGAGGAGATTGTAGATTGCAATGCTCCATGGTTGTTTTCTAAGGGACAAAAGGGATGGATTAATTTTTGCCGTTGGACAGGTGCAGTGGAGAAGTGAACATTTTGCTGTGCTATATACCTGCAAGCAAACAGAACCTGTGGCCACAGGGTTCTGGTCCTGGTGCAATTTCTCTATCCCCCATAATATCCATTAAAAAAATGATCATTAGAATTTGCTAGAAGATGAAGAGTGAAGCAGAACCGAAACTTTAAATGTGGATGTGCAATTGAGGGAAAGGGAAGGAAATGGAAAATAATAAGTGTCTTTCCCCAGGGCTGGAGGTATTAAAACCAAAGTATTTTCGGTTTGTGTGACCAAAGCAAGTGATGAGGCAAAGAAATAATGAGGCACTGTATTTGCATCAGAGTACTTATTTATTCCCTCAACGGCATTTTTTTCCCCCTGGGCAAACTGCTTACAAACATATTATATTTCACTCTTGTTCCTCAGTATCAGTTGGCAAGTAGCTTATGCAAGGAAGTTCAGCCTCTGGTCTGCCTTCAGTGATTCACCACAAAATTTACCTGAGGAGTGGACTTGCTTTATGTGAGCCACACTTTGTGCAGAGTTTGATGGTTTTGTTGTTTGATAAGAACTGGAACATTTAGCTTATGGTGACCATGGAGTGTTCTCCCCCTTCTGTTTGCACAGAGATTGCTCTAACTGGGAAATTTTTTACATATTCCCCAGTTACCTTTTAGCAAGTAGTTTTGCAAAGGATGGTCTGCCTTTCTGCATTTTCCCAGCTCCAGATTCTAGAGTACATTTTGCAGGACATTTTTCTTAACTAAAATAATAATTTTCCTTGGCATATTAAAAATGCAAACTGACATAAAACAAAATACTTTTAAAACTGGGGGTTTTTTTGGGTTTTTATGGGGGCCACAGGTTACTTGCAGTGCTGTTGTGAGTTGACCCTGGCTGGATGCTGGGTACCCACCACAGCCTCTCTATCACTCCTCTCTGCCACTGGACATGGGAGAGAAAGTATAACCAAAGGCTTGAGGTGAGATAAGGACAGGAAGAGATCAGTCAGTGATTATTGTTGTGGGCAAAAATGATTTGACCTGGGGAAACTAATCGAATTTATTACCAATCAAAATCAGAGCAGGACAATGAGAAAGAAAACAAATCTTAAAACCACTTTCCCTTCACCCTCCCTTCTTTCTGGGCTCTACCTCTCCCCCCAGGGTGCAGGGAGATGGGAATGGGGGTTATGGTCAGTTCACCACGTGTTGTTCCTGCTGCACAGGGAGAGGAGTCTTTCCCCTGCCCCAGTGTGGAGTCCTTTCCACATTGTTTGTGGAGATACTCCTTCACAAACTTCTATAACATGAGTCCTCATGGGCTACAGTTCTTAATGAATTGTTTCAATGTGGATTCCTTTCTATGGGGTGCAGTCCTTCAAGAACAGGCTTCTCCACTGGGGCTCCTCCAAAGTGGCACAAGTCTTGCCAGAAATGGCCTCCTCTCTCTGGGGGTCTGCAGGTCCCTGCACAACTGTGCTCCAGCACAAGGCTCCCACATGTTCACAACCTCCTCTCAGGCATCCACCTGCTCTGACATGGGTGTCCTCTGTGAGCTGCAGGTGGATCTCTGCTCCAGAATGGGCCTCCATGGGCTGCAGGGGAAAAGCCTGCTTCAGCATGGTTGGCATCACGGGCTGCAGAGGAATTCCATCTCCAGTGCTTGGAGTACCTCCTCCTCCTCCTTCTGCACTGACATTGGGGCCTGAATAAGTTGTTTCTCTCACATATTCTCACACCTCTCTCTTCTGGATGCAAATATTTCAGCACAATAACTTCTTAAATATGTTATCACAGACACATTGCTGCCATTGCTGATTGTCTCAGACTTGGCCAGCAGTGGTTCCCTCTTGGAGCCAGCTGGCATTGGCTCTGTTGAATATAAAGGAAGATTCTCACAGCTTCTGACTCTTGTATTTCCCCCTCCCAGTACCAAAAGCTGGCCAAGTGAACCCAATACAGTTGTCCCTTCAGTGCCTTTGGAGGCCATGAAATCATCAAATCTGCTGTTTTTGCTGGAGGAGTAAAGGCACAGGAGCACCTTTTTGAAGGGAGCAGAACTGCCTGCTGACTGCTCACCATTACATGGTGCATATCTGTATAAGGTCTGACTAACTTAGGGCAACAAAAATATCCTTTTAATAATCATGAGGTTCATGAGGTGTACAGCACTATAATACAGCATGATGCTGGTGTTTGCTATGCCCATGGTCATCTCAGGTTATTTTCCTTGTTAAGTTTTCATTAGTAAGGTTCTTCAATATTTAAATAGCTGATGCCCACATAAGAAATGGTGTACAGCCTATAATTCATCTATATGGTTCCTATGACCTAGGAGCTCTGTACCTAGATCTGCCTTTTAAATAAATAGAAGATTTCTTACATATCGGCAACTGGGCAGAGTTTACAACTACTTTGGGTTTTTTTGCTGCTATGAAGAATAGAGTTCCCTTTGTCCTTTCAAATTTTTCCTCTTACAGCTCACATTTGTCAAAAAACTTAGTCACAGACTCATTTCTCAGGAAAATCCCAGGGGCCAGCCCTAGCATTTAATAACACAATGAAGAGAAATTGGCAATGTTTAGACTTTCTGGTGCAAACCGGTTTGTAGATTCAAAGCTGGGCAGTCATGGCAAGTTTCCGAAAAGAAAGGAGAACAGTGATTATGAAGAGCAGACAGGAGATGATAAAAAGGTGAGGAGGTGAATACAAGACATGAGTTAGAGGAAAGTCTATTACTTAGTTCTGAAGTGGTGGCATAAACCAACCTCTCATGTACTGGAGGTGAAAAGGAGAGACAGTGAGAGCACACACAGTACATAAGAAATAGAAGAATGAAATGTGTGATAAGGTAGGTATCAGAGGGAAAGACTGTAGTTGTAAATGACTTTTTTTCTCTGTGACAATAGGTAATGAATAAAATACAGATGAGTGATCTAATGAACAAATGTTTCTGGCATATCTACTATGCCAGCAATTCAAACTACCTGTGATTCAAAACCAGGTCTGATCTACATTCATGACCAGAATATTCTAAATCCAATTAACTAACCCAGATGTAATTACTGATGTAATTACTATTGCTATCTCCTGATAGTAAAGGATGTGTACAAGACCAAGATACATGACTCAATATAGACCTTAACTCTCTAGAAGAGAAATGAGATATGGAAACAATTGAGTAATTTTGGATTTCATTATTTATTGTGAATGTACACAGCCAAATTTTTCTTGGATAAAGCCACTGCTGTCAGTTTAATTACATTGGGAGTAAATGTGACCCTCTTCAAGCCTTCTGGAAGTGTACAGTTTCTATTAAAGTTGTAACAGATCCATCATGAAAAGGTCTTGGCAGAAAAATCAGTAGATAGGTAATAAAAAAGATAAAGGACACTGAAATGAATGGAATGACATGCTGCAGGATATTAGCTTTATAAAAACAACTTTGTCCAATAAGAAAAGTTAGGTAGTGGCATGAGACCGGAACAAGCAGAGAACCCCTACCTCTGACAAAAGTGATCGCTGCTGTTTCTGAGTAAAAAATATTGTGGTGGAAGTGGCAAGTGTTTTCATGAGAGATGCTCTTTTACAATTAGAGTTGCTTAAATCAAATTAAATGGACCTATTGATTATGCAAAATTTAAGGATTACCCATCCATCAAAAACACGATGATCAGACTTGCATTTAAATTGCTGAGCTGGGGCCCACATAGTGTGTTTCTGGTTTGGAGCTGCAGCACAGCCCAGTCAGTGCCCTGTGTCCTGCACTGCAGCCTCTACTTGCCCTACCCCTGCTGTTGCATAGTGAGCATGGTTGACCTGTGATTTGAATATGCTGAGTGACATGGAAATGCAAAATAAGGTCAAAATCAGCTTAAATGCACAAATTACTAAGTTTGCTTTGAAAGCACTTATTCTGCAGGAAGTTGTGTGTGCTGTTTGCTGGCTGTGGAAGAGCGCGTTGTCCTTGTGATGCCACACTCCATTTTGTTCTTGCTCTGCTCCACGTGGTGTTTTCCTGGAGGAGAGCTGAGAGGATTTTTCTTCCAGCAGTACTTGGTTTGTTTGCAGCTGTGCTTGTCTGCAATTGACCATATTTATTCTGCCCCTACATCTCCCTGCTTCTTGCTCTTCCTGAGGCTTCCCTTTAGCTCTCGCCACTGCTACCATTACTATCCTCTTGCCCTGCCTTCCTTTGTATTGCGTCTATCCTGGTATCCTTTTCTTTCAGGCTCCAGAAGTTCCCTGTCTCTTATTCAAAATGAATAGATCAATCCTCTCTATTTTTGCCTCTCTGCTACTTGGTGGGTCTGATAGCTGAGCTCCGTTGTTTGGAAAGTTACCCAACTGTTTTTACCTCGTTTCTTAGTTTTTCCACCATGTTAGACTACAGCACTAGATGCTTCCTCCATTTCATACACCTTTGCTTCACCTGAGAAGAACCACTTGTGGTTTTTTCCTCATTACTCTCTTGTACCTGGTGTTATCAACAGTTCACCCAGCTCCTCTTAATTAGTTTTCCATCCTAAATTTTGTTTTGGCCTCTCCCTCTCCACAATAATGTGTTGACTATTGTCATAACTAATCTCCAGCCACCAGTGAAACTTCTGATGAAACTCCTGTCTCACTGTATTTGCTTTCCAAGTTTGATTCAAAGTGGTTCCTAAGTAATCAGAAAGGATGCATAATACAAATGAAGATCTGTTTAATTCTTTTTACAGAATAACTGTGAGAGGAAGCTTTGAAAAAAATCAGCAGAAGACAGTGTCCTAAAACCCCAGCATATTGAAAATCTTGCCAGTGATACATCTATTATTTTGTGCATACCCTTTAATGTAGCGTGTTTTATTTTTAAATCCACATTTATTTGTTTATAAACCTATTTGATTATTTATGTGGTTGATACTGTTGGATCTGCCTTGCCAAGGTGTCCAGACTGTTATCATTGTATTCTGGAATATACTAGTGTGCTGTGACAGTGATCCTTTTTTTTAAAACAATGGATTCTGATTCAATGATTCCTTTTCTTTAGAACAATGGATTCTGATTCAGTTCCCCCTGCCCACTGTGCTGTTGCTTTTTGATGATTTGAAAATGGTTGTTTTGGAATTATGATGAGGGAATGTGAGAAATAATGGGAGTACCATAGCTTCGTCTGAAGGTAATTAACTTTCTTTAAAGGAAGGTGGGTGTACTGCCTCATAATAAAAAATCATCTTTAGAAATCACAAAAATTAAAAGAAATTCCTTCTTTCTCACCCAGGACTCAACTTTTCATCTCCAAAATCTTTTATTTTCCCTAGTTACCCTAAATATGTGCAAGAGGGGTCATTACTAATACATAAATAAATGGAAACATAAAAATTAAATTCTGATATTCCTAATACTGATATAAATTGAGTGTAGCCCTATTGATTTAAACTAAGTGGTTCTGAGTGGCATTGGAATGAGTTATATGTGTTAAATGAGTTATTTGCTGGAGAGAAAAGGGAGCTACCAGAACTTCCAATCATCCAATATTTTTTTAATGGAGTTTTCTTCTCTCCACAGCTCGTTTTTACTGTTGTTGCTTCTTCAGTGTAGTCTTAATGATGAGTTTATAAAATTTATGTTCATTTGTGTGGCTGGGAGTTGAGCTGCCATAACAAAGAATTATATCTTTGAAGGAGGATTAACAGGAGAAGAAGCTGGGTCATAGAAAAGGAAATCACTTGTTTAAAGTGACTCAAGTATCAGAAAATGAGATTAAGAAAATTGTAACGAGCGCATTACTCTGTACAAATGTTCACCTCCCGCACCTCATTTTTTTTTCCTGCTGTCAGTCTTTCTTTTATTTCAGAATAATGCAATGAATTTGTTGAAGATTTATATATTGACTTAAACCTTCAGATGTGAATTGCACACACAAATAAAATTTGATTGTAAACAAAAAAGCCTACTTAAGTCCTGATTTTAGCCATAAAGATGATGTGGGCCTATTACATTGAGACCTTAAAAAACAGATTGCTGACAGATAAACAGAACTTTTGTGAAATGAAAAGCTATATTTCCATTTCTATATTTCCCATTTTCACTCATTACATGATGACCAAAACCAAAAATATTAGTATGGGCTGAATTTTAAAAGTATACTTGCATTCACTTAAACTATTTATGCCCTTAAAAACCTGAATGAATTGAGTCTAAATACTGAGCTCCTATTTTTGTTAAAATCATGTCTCTGACTTCTAAGACAAATGGAGAGTTTGCACTGATGTCAACTTTGTGTACTCAGCTGCACATTGTTGTGTTTATTTTCTAACTTCTTTTGACTGAACTGCTTTGACTGTATTTGGCCTTTAGAATATTATTTTTGTTTGTAAGGAGAAGGGAAATTTGGAAAATTTCTTGCTAGAACCATAATTTACAAAATTCCAAGCCTTCTAATATGGTAAAAGTGAATAAAAGAAAGTTTCTTTTCCTGATAAACCGAGCCTTCTTTCCCCCCTCTCCCCCACTGTCTTTTACAGTCTTTTACTGCATTTCCTGTAAAAATCCTCTCATTTTTGTTTCTAGACCACATAAGTGCATCTCTGCCTGTCAGGCCTCCTGCCACCCCTCTGTGTTTATGCATCTGGCATTTCAGGCTTTGGTTGTGTAATGACAGCTTCCGCAAACAGCAGACAGATCTCTGAATTTACAGAATGCCCACAGCGAATTATGCCTGTTTTTCTTCCTCTGCATAGCTCAGTTTCTGACTGGTGTTATGTGAAGCTGGGATTCTGGGTAGCAGCAACCACTTCTTCCACTCTGAGACAAGATTTGTTTGCCTCTCACATTTCTCCTGAAGAACAGCTAATTTTTTCAAAACCAGGAGTGTGTGTATATATGTATTTATACATATATATATATATATATATATATATATATATATATATATATATATATAACCAGGGATCTTTCTCCAGGTACGACAATTATGTATCTTTAAAGTGTCTATTACATTACAAATGTGAAAGTTTTTCCCAAACGGAAAAATGATACAATTATGGCAAATATGGCTAGAAGGGTCCTTGAGAGGTCCTATTTATTCTTGTATTAAGAGACATTTAGTTATACTGAGAGACTTTCTCATACATCTTTGCATACTCTGTTCTCAAAGTATCCCAGTCAAGTGGGTCTCTTTCCTTAGTGCTCCTCTATACTATTGCCTAATTATCCTTCTATTAGAGACCCCTTGTGTTTACCTTACATTTTATTTTCTTAATTTAAAACCATTAATGATTTTCCATTCACCACTGAACGCAAAGATCATTTATATTTTAAACATCTGGAAATTGTTACCATGTATTTTTTATTCCCCAACTCAGTAAATTGAACTTCACCTTTTCCCATTTTTCTTCAAGGGTCCATTTTCTCTACTTTTTAGTTTTTTTACTTGTTTGCTTGCATGTTTTTTCTCCCTTATTGTTCTCTTTGGATGCTTTCTGGTTGTCTTCTTTCTTGAGGTTAGGCAGCCAAAAAGACATAATGAGGTGTTGGTTGAGTTTGTAACTTCTCTGAGGTATGTGGGAGGGTTGCATGAAAGAAGCTCCATTTTACAAATAGGTGGCCTGAAAAGAAACAGGACAGTGAAATGGTAATATTGACTCTGGGCAGTTCCTGGACCTTTAAACTTTGTGGATCCCTTTTGGGAGTGTTTCTGTACAGATGGAAAGATTGCATTTCATAGCTATGCACCCGGTAGTTCTTGTTTAGAGTCATGGTTTGCACTTGTCTTTACTGAATCACATGCACTATATATTTCTACTCCAATGACTTTTAATGACCTAATATTTGAAAGTATTTACGGCTCCCTATTCCTCCATTATTTTTCTACACAAATATGTGAGCCCAAAAGCATGGGATTAACTGAGCAAGAGGCTTGGAAGATTCTATGTTTTATATGAGACAAGTCAAAATTTCTTAGGGATGACTTAGACTTGTTATTGGAAAGAAACTTAGCATGGGCCAAGTCAAGTAGATGGAGCCCAAAATCTCATTCAGTACACTAAGGCACCTGGCCATTAGTGTATAGTGAATAATGATTTACTGTATGAGCTGAGTTTCTTAATCTAATAGAAAGTTGTCTTTCAGGTCTGTCCCTTGTCTAAATTCATCAGTCTTCATTTCTAAGGTAGCAGAGCTCCCTTTCTATGTCCCTGGATTCCTTTCATTTCAAATGACAGGGAAGATAATCTTTTAGGAAGGGGCAGCTGTAAGTAAAACTTTCCTAGCAAGTGGTTCTTTTGGAAACTTGGGTTTTTTTTGGCTATTGTGTCCCAAACCTCTCTTCACCACTTACAGACACTGTTTTGCTCTTCAGAAACCTGTTGATGCAAGCCAGCATCATCTGCCTGGGATCAGAATCTGGCCTTTCATCTCTGTTTACTGGAAAGCTGCAATGACATTTTGTTTTCTAGGACCAATTAGTATAGTTTCTTTATTCAGCCCTACTGTTGTGAAGAGGAAAATTCCATCTAAGGGGCTGTCAGTGGTGTAGAAAAATTAGTAAAAGCCTTAGTTTCCATGTCATCAGTAGGAAAGTATTTTATTATTTTGGCCATGGATTTTATGCATGGCCAGAAAACAGTTTTTATCCCCTTTCCTTTGTATTGAAATATTTTCTGCTTGTATTTCAACTCCTGTTCTGCACACAAGCTTCTTGTACTTCCTGTTGGGGGTGCCTACAACTTTTGGAGATAATTTTCAGTGATGAAAGGTATATGTAAACATCTGTGAAATCTTAGAATCTCAGTTGCTGTGTATTTTTTTCCACAGTTTGGCTTTTTCATTAGCAAAACCAACAGACCTGTAACAGACCAAAGTCCTCCAGTCTATTTACTGGAACAGATTTATAAACCAATGCAGTCAACCTTGATTTTTTTTTCGCTTTGCTATGCAATGTGATTGTATGTTTCAGCATAGAAATTGTCTTTGTTTTTGTAGGCTGAAGGAACTGGTTATAAAACACAACCCATAAAAGCTTACTGTAACAACAAAAGAGCTTACTGTGACAACACAGAGCAAACAAAGCAGGAAAACCTTGCTCCCTTTCAGGGGTTCAATGTACATGCCGACACCTCTGTTCCCAAGCAGGGGTCATAATGAATTGAATTTATCTGTTGCAAATCAGATACTGCTGATCAGATTCTCTTCTCCACGCCTACACAGCACTACTCTGTATGTATATCATGAGAGTGTAATTTGTGTCTCAGAAGAGTACCTGTCTGATTGACATGACTTTGTGTATTTATACTACATTGTACTTTAAGATCAACAATTCCAGAGTCAAAGATGTTTCCCCTGGAGTAGCATCACCATTTCCACTGCTCAGAACAAGTAGCATCAAGCACCTGGAGATGACTGTATATCTTTTCTAACAAATAAAAAGTTTGAATCTGAATTTGGGTAACATTTTCACTTGAAGCTTTTTTGTAGCAGAATTTTTCTTGCTGTTTGAAAAACATGTCAGTAAAGATTTATTTTAACTACTCTCAAGAGATGTCATACTTCTGTAGCTCACCTCTTGAAAGAGATAGTCACAGGAATAATAGCAGTATTCTGCACAAGAGGTTTAGAAAATGATTGCCAATTTCTGAGCTATTACCATGCATTGGATTTGAATGTATCTTCAGAAACTAACCCCTTTACTGCCACATTACATTTTATGCCAGAGGTCACCTCTAACACTTTCAGTGAGCTAATGATTTTGTCCTAAGTAAAATCTTTTGGGGGGATTATAATTACTTTCCAAATTCACTCATAGCAGTGTATTTATGTACAGCAGAACTTTAGTAGGAGATGATACAGGGCATACAAAAGGAGAAGGCTATGAGAATTTTGTAGATATGAGGTTGAAAGGGGTCTTTCTGGGTGGTGAACTGAATCATGTTCCTGGCACATGCAGTCCAAGATGCCCTGCCAGGCAGGGCTTGGTAAAACAGGCAGAAAGAACCAGCTGCTCCCTGCTATGGGGCAGTGAGCAGGTGCTGTCTCATTCATTGGTGTTTTTTGAGGAAGGTGATTCAATGTACTGACAGGCTTGAACTTTTCTTTCCATAGTTTTCTGCAAGGGACACACAGGTGGTTCTCTGACACCTGAGAGAAGAAGAACTGCATCCTCATTCTCTCTGGGCTATAGAAAAAGCATGGAGACACTCTTTATGCATTTCTTGAAGGCTGACACTGTTCATGTCTTGGGACTTTTCTTTGAGGAAGGTTTACAGCTTGTAAGTGTTCTGTAGGAAAGTCCTAGTGCAAAGGGCAGTGTAAGGTTTGCCTCCAGGTGGAAGACCAAATGAAGTAAATCTTTTGCTGATCCTCCTCTCTGGGCACCTTCTGAATTCCATGACCTTTTTGTCATGGACAGTTCATCTTAGATCTTTGTTGTTCTTACTTCATACTATGACCTTCTAATCTTTACCCTCATTTATCTGTATGACTGCATCTTTAGACTACAGAATTCAATCTTTCTTAAAAAGGGAATCTTACTTTTAAATTCTTGTGGTAGATCTTTTACACTTGGGGACAACAATGGTTCTATCATCATGAATTACAATGGCATAACAGTGACTCATTGGTACACCAGAAATCTGCTTTAAATTTCATTAGTATTCTCATTCCTTTTGCTTTCTTTTTTATAGTCTTTATTCTTAGATTTATGGATTGGTCCCAGAATTATTTCTACTCCTTTCTTGTGATGCTTTGCCCCTAGGAACACCCAGATGAAATATCTGAGGGGCTGCAGGCTGTCCCCAGGGACTTTAAGTGGGATCTTCACAGAGGAATGACTGCTGGAGGTTCACATCTCCTTTCTGTTCTGCATCTCAATATGGGGCAGGCAATGTCTTGCTCAAGATGACACAGCCAAGAGACAAATGCAGGAGCTGCTGAGGAACCATGAGGGACATGAAGCTGGGGCTGGTGGGAGTCCCAGAACTTATTTTAAACTGTTAACTTATTTTAAAAGAGCATCCAATAGGGGCTTGTGTCAGGACGGCTGGGCACCAACATCTTCCTTGTAAATTGGCAAGTGGGAAAGGCAAATGGACATAATAACCAAGGTGAGAGAGTTGGATCTCAAGACAGTTGTCAGATATTCTTAGCTATTAAATGAATTAAGATAATGTTGTTTAAATGGCAGTTCACATTTCTATAATTTATTTTCCATTCTAAGTGTTGTCAGCTCTCATGAGCTCTTTTTCTTTCTGTTGTATGCCTGTGCATGTACTACATATTTACAAACTGTGTTTATAGTTAAAAGGCTTTTCTAGAGGAAATAAGGGTGACATATTCACAAGAAGTCACAAAGTGTTCACAGGCAGCCCTAAACGTGTGAAACAGTGGGTCTGGTGCATCATTATGGTCACCTCCAGCCCTGTTGCATGAACGATACAACATAAGGAAGGAACACCTTGAGCAAGGCATAGGATCTGTCATGACAACATGATTCAGAGCTGAGATGTCAAGCAAAGGTGGGGAAGGGGAAAGGCTTTCTTCAGCAGAACTTGTGTTGCAGCCTTATGAGTATTCACTTGTCTCTTTCTGACTTACCTCTTACTCATGCTGTGCTGCCAGTCATGAAGTGTCATGGACATATTTTATGAAAAATCCTTTCGTTAGGATCTTTTCTCCTGAGAAGTTGAGAGGCCTCAGAAACAAAATGTAAGCAATAATTATCTACTGCTGTGGAATGCAACAGGCGCATCTTTGATTGGTCTCCTGTGGTTGTTTTTAATTAATGGCCAATCACAGTCCAGACAGTCTCTGGTCAGTCACAAGATATTATCATTCCTTTCTATTCTTTTCAAGCCTTCTGATGAAATCCTTTCTTCTATTATTTTAGTATAGTTTAACATATCATTTTCTTTTAATACAATATATATCATAAAATAATAAATCAGCCTTCTGAAACAAGGAGTCAAGATTCTCATCTCTTCCCTCGTCCAGGGACCCCTGTGAACACCACCACAATGAAGTTTAGCTTGCAGGCAGTGCAGGCAGCTTCCCTTGCCTGGAGATTGTACAGGTGTTCTGTCAGAGCAGACTGGCTCTGACTAAGATACGTGACTGCACAGAGAGCTCTTCTGGAAATGAGGCCTCTGTCTTCATCAAGGCTGCTCTTAAGGAGTGTGACATTCTCCCCAAGGGGAAGAATGCTGGTCAATGTATGAGTTGCCAAGAAGAAAAGAATTTCATCTAGACTGCCAGCTGTCCTCTGGGCACACTTCTAGGAAAGATATCTGTGTGTTCTGCTTCCTAATAGCTAAATGATGGCATTATCTTTATGGCATTATCCTTCCAAAAGCCTTTTGGGATACTGATGTCTTGCATTCCCAAGGGATAGAGAACTACATCTCAGAGATGATTTATCAAATGCTACACAAGCTAGGTCTGTGCAGCAGAGTGCAATACTCCGTGGGAAGCTCTGATGTGTCTTTGCCTTGCATCCTTGCTAGGGGGCTGTGGAGCTTGAAAGTGAAAGTGACTTTTAGCGGTGTCTTCTCTGTGTTTCTTTCTGACAGTGCCAATAGACATTTCCAGAGATCATGACTCTGCAAAACTTCTTATCATGAATGTACACAATCTCTTGAGTCCCCTGAACAGAAGGATTTTAAATTAGCAGGGATGTGTGCTGACAGTTTTTGCATTTTCCAAACAAGTTCCCACTAACTGGTATGATCACTGTTTTATGATGTTTTTCTTGTACCAGTCTGCACTGCTTTGCCTCCTCCCACTGGTGCTCCATAAAAAAATCAGTCTTCAATATATTTTGCTACATTTATCTATTCACATAGTTAAAATAAAACTTTTACTACTCTAGCTGTTGACATGTGACTGTAGCATGCATAGCATTGTCAGAAATGCTATCCAGTGGAGTAAAACCTGTTTTACTTTTTACAGCTGGTTGGAGTTTCCAAGACTCTTTGTGACTCTTGCAGAAATTCTTTTCTAGTCAGCTTTACCTGTGATTTGGTTCTAACATTTTTTAAAAATGTGGAGAAGAAATGGTTAATGAGGAGTAATTTCCATATGCCCAGCAACTGGATATGCTTAGAGTATGAGTAATGAAACATTACTAGGAGAGAAGGATATTATTCAGCAGGAGAATTCTCTGAGAAAACTGTTTAATGATAGGCTGAGTGATGAATATACTGTAAATATTGCATGTGGGCAAATACTATCATAATGGCTTAAATCAGGGAAAATACAGCATGATGTACCATAACCTAAGTCTTGGAATACAGAATTATGGATTGGCTGCAGAAAAGCTGACTCTATTTTTGCCTCTGGCAGATTCCTGTTGCCTGACTGTGTATACCTATTGCTCTTGAGTCAGGATTTGGTTTGTGGCTGGTCAGAAAAATTTACAGCATTTCTAAAAACATGAAACTGAAAAATGAATTTTCGACCAGCATATGTTGCACATCTTACCAGCAGCAGCTATTTGCTAGGGATACAAAACTAGTGCATTGCAGATGTTTCTTATTTTCACCTGAAAAACCTGGCAAACTGCAGAATTTTTATGCCTGTATTCCAAAAGTGCTAAAGAAAAGCATCTTGCAAATTGATAGGCTGTTCTAGAGTTTTAAAACACAGTTAGATCACTGCACAATACTATTACTTTAATTGCAAAAGTCGTGTTACTTTAGAGTCTACTTTAGAGTTGCTTCTAGTTTTTAGAATGTCTACTTTCACATAATCCCAGTCAGCTGAAATTAAGTGAGGGTTACAACAAAGAAAGGTTTTTAAGGCTACTGGATTTTCCTCATCACTGTAACTTTAAAACAAGACTCAAATTGGTACAGAATTCTCTTGGGACATAACACAGTATTCAACTGCTGGCAAAATAACTTATAAAGAAAAAATTCAGTAATTGAAGTATTCATTCTTAGATCAGCAGAGGCATTCACAGAACCTATTTGAGCTAATAGGCTTGAAGGCACAGTCCTGATTCCTTACAGCAAATAATATGTAAGTATGATCAGATTTCTTCATGCTGAGTATTTGCAACTTTTCTTAAAGTCAGCAAGAGATGTGTTTTATGTGCATGGTGCATACTGCATGCACACATACATTCAGGAAGAATCAGGCCCCATGTCTCCCTTCTGTAGGTGATGAATAATCATACCTTTTGTCTGCAGTGGAAACTGAGGGTGCTCAGTTTTTTACCTAAATGGAGCTAATAAACAATGAGAGAGATATTTTTAATTCTGTGAGCTTTGCTCATTAAATGCAGAGATGGGTACCATGAATTGAGTTGTAAAATGTTAACCATGCAGAAAGTGAATTGCCTTGGACTCAATATGTAGCATTTAATATAAGATGATATTTTAGAGAGACAATATATACGTATCTATCTCTATATACAATATAGATACAAAGGAAAGAGTTATATCCCTGAAAGTGCAATGAGAAGTAATTTTCATGCTGTTTTCTTCATGAGAAACTTATATAGGTATATAGAAACTTATATAGGTATTTTTTTTTATCCCCTGTTCCTCATTATTGCTCATTAATTATAATGTAAACTCCACGAATAGGCAGGATAGGTCCATTCACACACAGGTAGGTCCTCAGAACAGTAAGAGACCATTTCTGTCTTCCAGAAGCTTATTCTCTGTGCATCCTGCTGCATTCTCCAGCAGGATGAATGGGAGGTGAGTTGTGTTTGTTTTTATAGAAACTGGTTTGATAAAAACCTAAGCCTGTGTTGAGGCAACAATGGTTTTATGATATTGTTCAGGTCTAACACCAGCTGGCAACTCAGTCCCAAACAGCTGCTCACTCTCCCTCCTCCTAGTGGGATGGAGGAGAGAATGGGAAGAGAAAAAGTGAGGAAACTTGTGGGTCAAGGCACTTTAATAGTTAGAGCAAGGAATTAATACCCCACTGCAGGTGTTCAGCCATCCCCAGGAAAGCAGGGGTCTGTCACATAAAATGGTGACTTGGGAAGACAAATGCCATCATTTCAAAGGCCTGCTCTTTTTCCTTCTTTCCCTGGGTTTACATGCTGATCACAATGTCATATGGAAGGATATATTCCTGCGGTCAGCTGGGGTCAGCTGTCCCAGCTGTGCCCCCTCCCAGCTCCTTGGGCATTTCCAGTCCCCTCACTGGTGGGGTGAGGAACAGGAAATGCCTCGGCTCTGGGCAAGCCCTGCTCAGCCACAGCAAAAACATCCCTGTGCTCTCAACACTATTTCCAGCACAAATCCAAAACACAGCCCTGTACCAGCTACTATGAGGAAAATCAACTCTAGCCCTGCCAAAATCCACACGGATATAATCAAGCACCTAATTCCAAGAAATAGAACCGAGTGCTTTCTGGGAACACTTGTTAATTTTCTGCTGACTAGTTATTATTCACATCCCTTTTTTTTTTGGTCAGAAAGTAACCCAGCTGTACTGTACTGAAGGACACAATATGTGCTAGATGAGCAAGTTGTCATTATGTGGACTGCAATATGTAGCATTGTCTTCCTAGGCAGCTACCAATGGTGTGTATAAATAAATTACATTCCTCAGTAGCTCTATTAACTTCAACATGAATATGTATTTTCAGCAAATTCTATGGCATAGTCTTGCATATAGAATTACTCATATATCCAAATTTCTGCAAGGATCCTAGTGCTTGTAGCAGGGATATGGATTAAAGTCCTTCTAAGGAGTAAGCATGTAAATTTTGAGTAGAATTTTTAGGTCACATGTAGTCTAACTCTTAATTTCCTATTTTTCTGACTCACATTTTAATCTATAAACTTGTTGTTATATTTTCCTTTTTATATTTTATATTTATATTTCCTTTTTTATATTTTATATTTTTTTCCTTTTTCAGGAAAAGAAAATTGATTTTAAGGCTAAAGGACCTTAAAATTAGCAGAGTTTAGAAAAGTGGTAGTCAAGTATGTAATGCAAGTCAATAAGCATTTAACAGGCACAGAAAGCAAGTCAGAAATGTTTTTTTCACCCAGCACAGATGAAGCAAATGGAGTATCAATAGATAGCAGAAAAGAACTTAGGAAACTGTTTATCCCACCAGGCACTAGGCTTAAGATAAAAACACTTGGATCAGCCAAAGGAGCAATAGTGTGACAAAGAAGGACTAAAATAATGGGCCCCAACAGATTGTGGACGCCTTGTGTATTGCCCTGAAATTCTCCATTTTGTGGATGTTGTGATTTTTATGAGGATATGATTATTTCTTTAAGCAGACATGGCGATTTTTTTTCTTTTCAGAGGACAAATATGAAGGTTTACAATGGTATAGTCCCTATAAAAACGACAATTTTCACAAGCAGTTAAAGCACATCCAAAGTCACAGTCTGAGCATAAAGTGTCTAATGTGGGATCACTGAGCATGTGTTTTTAAGAGCAATTAAGCATTAACTTGGGACAAAAACTTTTCTGAAAACACCTTCACTTCCTTAAAACAGTTTCTCAATTACTTTGTCTCAGCTTTTAGAAATGAGTTGTGTTTGTTTTTAGAGAAACTGGTTTGATAAAAACCTAAGCCTGTGTTGAGGCAACAATGGTTTTATGGTATTGTTCAGGTCCAACACCAGCTGGCAACTCCGTCCCAAACAGCTGCTCACTCTCCCTCCTCCTTGTGGGATGGAGGAGAGAATGGGAAGAGAAAAAGTGAGGAAACTTGTGGGTCAAGGCACTTTAATAGTTAGAGCAAGATAAGGAATTAATACCCCACTGCAGGTGTTCAGCCATCCCCAGGAAAGCAGGGGTCTGTCACATAAAATGGTGACTTGGGAAGACAAATGCCATCATTTCAAAGGCCTGCTCTTTTTCCTTCTTTCCCTGGGTTTATATGCTGATCACAATGTCATATGGAAGGATATATTCCTGCGGTCAGCTGGGGTCAGCTGTCCCAGCTGTGCCCCCTCCCAGCTCCTTGGGCATTTCCAGTCCCCTCACTGGTGGGGTGAGGAACAGGAAATGCCTCAGCTCTGGGCAAGCCCTGCTCAGCCACAGCAAAAACATCCCTGTGCTCTCAACACTATTTCCAGCACAAATCCAAAACACAGCCCTGTACCAGCTACTATGAGGAAAATCAACTCTAGCCCTGCCAAAATCCACACGGATATAATCAAGCACCTAATTCCAAGAAATAGAACCGAGTGCTTTCTGGGAACACTTGTTAATTTTGTGCTGACTAGTTATTATTCACATCCCTTTTTTTTTTTTTTGGTCAGAAAGTAACCCAGCTGTACTGTACTGAAGGACACAATATGTGCTAGATGAGCAAGTTGTCATTATGTGGACTGCAATATGTAGCATTGTCTTCCTAGGAAGCTACCAATGGTGTGTATAAATAAATTACATTCCTCAGTAGCTCTATTAACTTCAACATGAATATGTATTTTCAGCAAATTCTATGGCATAGTCTTGCATATAGAATTACTCATATATCCAAATTTCTGCAAGGATCCTAGTGCTTGTAGCAGGGATATGGATTAAAGTCCTTCTAAGGAGTAAGCATGTAAATTTTGAGTAGAATTTTTAGGTCACATGTAGTCTAACTCTTAATTTCCTATTTTTCTGACTCACATTTTAATCTATAAACTTGTTGTTATATTTTCCTTTTTATATTTTATATTTATATTTCCTTTTTATATATTTATATTTTTTCCTTTTTCAGGGAAAAGAAAATTGATTTTAAGGCTAAAAGGACCTTAAAAATTAGCGGAGTTTAGAAAAGTGGTAGTCAAGTATGTAATGCAAGTCAATAAGCATTTAACAGGCACAGAAAGCAAGTCAGAAATGTTTTTTTCACCCAGCACAGATGAAGCAAATGGAGTATCAATAGATAGCAGTAAAGAATTTAGGAAACTGTTTATCCCACCAGGCACTAGGCTTAGGACAAAAACACTTGGATCAGCCAAAGGAGCAATAGTGTGACAAAGAAGGACTAAAATAATGGGCCCCAACAGATTGTGGACGCCTTGTGAATTGCCCTGAAATTCTCCATTTTGTGGATGTTGTGATTTTTATGAGGATATGATTATTTCTTTAAGCAGACATGGCAATTTTTTTTCTTTTCAGAGGACAAATATGAAGGTTTACAATGGTATAGTTTCTATAAAAATGACAATTTTCACAAGCAGTTAAAGCACATCCAAAGTCACAGTCTGAGCCTAAAGTGTCTAATGTGGGATCACTGAGCATGTGTTTTTAAGAGCAATTAAGCATTAACTTGGGACAAAAACTTTTCTGAAAACACCTTCACTTCCTTAAAACAGTTAGTACTCTCAATTACTTTGTCTCAGCTTTAGAAAATAACTACTTCAAAGTGAGTTATTTCTCCACAGCTCCTGCAGCTGAAACTTGCAGTTACTTTAATTTGTCTTGTATGTGTGACCAGCTGACACAAACTCATAAATGGTGAGCATCTTAATAACTAACAGGCCATTTCAATTTAATAGTCAAAAAAGGCAGTTTAGGTGGGTTGGACTCTAAGGCAGTGCCGTCAGAAGCTTTTGGTAGCCAGGGGTTCCTTTATTGAAGAGAAACTTGGGTTCAGTGATGGGAATGGCTGTAAAATGCATCCTGCTCTTGCAAGGACCCTGAACACCTGAAACGTGATTTGAATGCTTGCTGCAAAGAGCTTTAGCCCATGGCTGTGGGCACACAAAGGGTTTCTCTCCTGAGGGGGGTTCTGTATGTTGACTTTTCACAACTCCTAACTTTTCCTTCTTACCAGCTTCACCTGTATCTAGGCATAGTGGGTGAGAGGCAGCCAGTCAGAAGCAGCTTGGAAACTGCTAAATAGGAGACCTACATGCATTTTGCTAAGGATTATCTCCTAGTTATTTATTGTTGTTGGTGACTTTATAATAGCATTAAGATGCTACTCAGGCATTTCTGAATGTGGGCCATTTGAATCTGCTTATGGAAAGCAGACATCATTTCACCTGAGAGCTGCATTCTCAGAAATGTCTTTTGCTGGGATCACACATAACCTGTGAGTTATTCAGCTAATCAAAATAGTTTTTCTAAGCCTGTTGCTATTTGCATCCAGCAAGAGTAATTTGTTCTTGTCCAGCTGATCGTGCTCTCTCTCATTCTTTTGTCCTGCATTATAGACCTGCTTCTGAAGGACGCTGAGTACCTGTGGTTTGATTGAAAGTTATTGCATCTCTCAGGAGTAAATTTAATTTGAGTGATTCCCCATATATTGCAGTGTGATATGATGCATTAAAAAATAAAGCACTACTGGAGCATCTACAAGCCATTATTTTGAATCTTATTTGAAAAAAAGAAATCTTAGCAGAGAAAGCCATAGAAATAAACTGGTTTTTATTCTTCAGCTAATTCAGAAATAGTTTGAATTTTTAGAAAAAACTAAACAAGAATAAAACAAGGCATTGATTGTAAACAACCTTCTGGCAGCTGTTAACGGCTGGGATTGGTGGTTTAGTACTAACATTATTTCAGGTAAATGAGAAAGTAGAATTGTAAACAAAAGAAAATGGTCAATTCCCCAAGTGAAACGTGGGCTGATGCCTAGTATTTATAGCTTAGTACATTCTCATTAATTCATTCAGGGCTTTTTTCTTTTATACTGACTAATAAAGAATACTAATGCAACATTTCTCTGCTGTTTTTAAGTTGTCTGTTCTGCTTGACACCTTACTTGCTAACATATATATTTCTTTTCAAAGAACTCATGCAGTTTTTTCTTGAATTATGACATAAAAAAGAATTCCTTCATTTCTTAAACTATTAACAAACAAATGTGTTGAAAACCTACTGAAGCCAGCAGGAAACAAAATCCAGCACTTAGATAGAAGCAGCAATCTGTTTTTTTTTTTTTTTCTGATTATGATTCAGTGGAAGAGTGGAGGTTATGGCAATTATATCCTTAAAAAATGTTTAAGAATGTTCACCTGTTTTTGACATGCTTCTTCATAGAGTTAATTCCTGATCTTAAAAAAATCTCTGTGTACTTCAATCAAATCTATTCTTAGACTCAAATTTATATCAGAGCATTTTTAATAACATATTTTTTTCTGGCCACAGAATGTAAGGGAAAAAAAAGTCACGTTAGCTATGAAAAGAGCATTATTTAGAGCTTAGTGCAAAGACATAAAAGAGCTGTTAGGTGAGCTCTACCACGAGCAATGATGTATTCTGTCACCTACTGAAAGAACTAAATTTAATATTTTGCTTATAGTTAGTAATATGTAATAAGTGTAAAATTTTGGATGAGATGTTGCTGAAAATAGCTTTTATTTTGCAACCATTTCCATTTTGAGAAATTGTAATGAGCTGGTTTGGCCAAAGAACTGATGCATTTGGACAGCTGAGTTTGCTCATAGGTTTTGTTCAGGTGAGGTCTGTGTTTCCCTCATGGATGTGCCGGGCTGGCAAGACCTTGGAGCCTTATGGGAAACTGTGACAGAGCCTTTTCCAAGCCAACTCTGCTAGATGGTCTTCTGTGAAACTCTGTGTAACCTGTATTCAATGCTATAAAAGCCGCATTTCTGCAGCCTCAAGCTTTTGCTTCCTTCTCAGAGCCCTGTTCCATCACAAGCCCGCATTTATTATGGCTGTTCTTCTTTAGTGGCCATCACCTTGCACAGGGTGAATTGTGTGACTGCTGTGTGCCACTGGACTGGGAGGAGTGTTATGGATACCTTTAGGTTTGTGGACCCCATTTGTATATCACACTGAAATACTAAATACTTAGGTTAGCACACATCAGTGTTGGAGGTAAGGACGCTGAAATTCTGTCTGCAGAACAATGGAGGAAGAAAACGTTTCTAAAATGCAGCCTACTATTTTCTCAGTAAATATTCATGGTCTACCTGTTGTCATCTCTCATAATCCACTTTCTGAGAATGTCATACAAGGTCCTCAATGCTGGACAAGGTGCACGCTGTCTACAACGTGGGGAAAAGCAAACAGAAATATGGGGACAGTTCCTGAGAAGATGAAAGCAAACCCAAGGCATTGTCATAGACAGGTCAGGTTTTTCCTGCCTACAAAAAGCTTTGCTGGAATGAGGTTTGTTGGAGAGCTACTTGAGCTATTTAAAATGACTAATGGCAAAAATGTAGGAATGGCTCTGAGTTGTGTCCCTGAGCTATAAACTGTAATGCCACTCATTAGCTACCTTCTGTGACAATGGAGTGACTTGAATAGAAGAACTCAGACATGGCAGAGTGCAAAAAGCAACTGCGTAGAAAATGCTCAGCTTCATCAGACTATCTCAAATATAAGCTAAATACTCACCAGGGAAGCTTAAAATTTTGGAGATAAATATTAAAAAAAAAAAAGATAATTTGGAAGATCAACAGGAGGGAAAAGTATCAAACATCAAAAAGCTATAATTTTGGCACAAGTTGCATCCTTGGTATTATCTGGATTTTTCTAAGAGGTATGGAAAAATTTTGAATTAAGCTTTTTATCCTAGAAAATGTAGTCTTCAAGTTCTGTACAAATTCCTCTTGAGACTATTGGATGAGTTAGAGAGAAACTCAAAGATCTAAAATAGTAAAGTGTGGCTTTCAAGAGAGGGCAAAAGAAAAAGTCATTGGAACTTATATAAAGAAATTTACCATGGCTTTTTTTTCCTTTTTCCTAAATTTTCCCCTATTTTTGTAAGCAGCCTTACTTATCCAACTGTTTCACAGTTCACTGTGGGATGTTTACTTTTGCATTGAATAGTGATGTCCTTGAGAGCTACTAGTTATTCTCTAATCTATTTAGATTGGAGAATAACTGCATATAGCCTTTTAATATGGAGACTTTGATCATAGCTCTGAGTTCAGTTTTTTCTGGACCTTCCTTGAACAGTATCTGTGCAGTTGTATCACTGTTTAGTGTTGAGTTAAACATTCAGTAGTGAAACTTCTTCTGTCTATATTCTACTTTTCTCATCTTAGAAACCCTTTTCTCTAATAGTTGCACAACTTTTGTTCCCCCTAAATTTCCAGTCTCACCGTCTTTCATGTGCTCAAGGCATTCAATACAATTGATAGCAGAGAGTCCAGCTAAGTGAAATATGAGACAGAGACCAGCCTGAAAGCTGCCTGCTGGAACACACAGAGCAGTGACCTCCTCCCTGTGCCGGGTGAGTTTTGTGCAGTGAACTCACAGGGCTCCAAGCTGGGCAGCAGAGCTGACACTGTGCTGGAGGAAGCCCTGGTGGAGGCAAAAGGCTGGGTGACCCCTGTGCAAGGAGCCCTGCTCTCTCATCCTGTTAATTCAGCCTTTTTTCCCTAGGGTATCAGCTGGGCCTGGCGCATCTCCTTTAAATATTGTAAGATTTTGACAAAATGAGCAGCATTTGAGGCAGAAGGTTATATTTTTGGCAGCGTAAAATGAGAAGCATTTTGTGAAATGGGAAAACAAGGAGTTTGATATGTTATGCAGAAAACTTTGATATTGACACAGAGGTGAGCATTGGAGAGTCACATTCAAACATTATAAGAGGTGATGACCTAGTAGGATACATGGGTAGGAAGTGGCCTTGAGGTGAAAGCTTTAATGACAGGCAGGATTCATTATACTCTGCCTCAGAAAAAGGAGATAGTGGGGCATAGATTTGGGAAATATTATTTTGTTCATATTGAGCTCGAGTTATGCTGTTAGTATGGGCTGAATATCTGTGTTCAGTTCAAATGTTCAAAAACTGAGCACCATTATTGCTAATCACCCCCAGAACCTGCATTTTCCTGCCAAAACACAAATGCAGATGTGCTGACAGAGCAAGTTTCCATGGCTTGGGCTGGAGCCACCTTATATGTCACATTTAGTGCTTGCAAGAAGAGCCAATTTGCTACTGGCAGGTAGCAGTTTTCAGATTTCCACAGAGTTTCACAGAAGACCATCTAGGAGAGACAGCTTGGAAATGGCTCTGTTTCCCTTGCTCCAAGGCTTTTGCCTTACCAGTCTGACACTTCCATGAGAGAAATGGATTGCCTTGATCCAGCAGACTTTCTATTGCTACAGCTGGTTATCTGGTTTGAGCCAAGGATCACTCCTTTACCAGCCTTGAGGGCAGAGCACTCTCTGTCACCAGAGCTCACATCAGTGGGCTCAGACTGCCCGCGGGGGAGAAATGTGTGTGGTTTTGCCTGCTGCCCTTTGGTGCTCTGCTGTGCTGTGTGCCATGTTAGCTCATTTTCCTGCCTGCTGAACAACTGGATGAGGTGTAAATCTGAGTGCTGGACTGTGAGCATAACATGGGAGACGGGTCTGGCTGGCCCAGAAACTGCGGCAAACGCTGCCAGCCGCCTCAAAACTCTATTAAGACAAGAAATGTACTGGAGCCATGCAGATGGTTGCCAGATTTCAAAGGACACTGGTCCTTTTGCCTACTTGAAGGAACAGCAGACATAAACCACTGGGATAGAAGACTCAGGGTTCTAGGGACTGCTGTATTTTTGGAAAGGTTGCAGTCTGTTTTTTTGCAGCATGGTGCCATTTGGCATGAAACACAGGGGCAGCCTGACGGTGGGGCTTTTTTTAAAAGGAAAACTACTCAGAGCTGTGTCAGAGTCTGGCTCTGCCAGAATTGTCCCTGAGCTCTGTGAGGGTTAGGCTGAAGCTTGAACTGCATGAAATGTTGATGCAGGAGGGCAGGTTGTCACTGTGTCTGCCAGTCACCCTGCCTAGGGCAAGCACGGGCAGCTGGGGAGAGCTGCTGAGGGACGTGCTGCGCAGAGTCAGACTGTCTTCCTCACACTTGATTGTTTCCCCTCAAACTCTTGCTTTCAAAGGCTGTTTAGCCTGGCAGGTGCTGCCACCACTGACATGTCCCCCCCACCCCCTGCTCCATGGGGAAGTGCATGAGGCTGGCAGCCACCAAATGAGCAAAGCCTTGCTTCTGCACAGCCTCAGATAGTGAGAGCACATGGCTCTTACAGGCAGCGGGGCAGAATAGGACACAGGGGACCCCAGGCGCTAATAATATGCATTTCATAATGTGCCACATGGAAAACAGAAACAAACCAGCAGTGACAACAGAGCTCTCCAAAACCTGTCTTCCGCAGTGAGCTGCTTTGCACTTGGCTTCTGAAGATTATTTCATTTTGGTTGAGTTAATAACTGAGAGCCTCTGAGAGCTGTGCAAAAGGAAAAAACAGCTTTGTTTTGAGACATAAACAGCATAAAAACCAATTTTGCCCCAAGTTCTTCTTTTTCTCTTCTTCTGTTTAGGTTTCAACAAATTTGAAACAATAGTGTTTTAATCATCTTTTATGCCAAGAGTTAGGTCTGACTGTTTCTGTTGTTTGTGTTGTTTGCATGCCACCATCCACAGTTATCTCCTCTTCTTTTGAAGAGAACTGCTTTGCCCAGTAGGATAATTCTGGATGTTAGTTAATGATGGGCACTAGGGGCTGGTGGAAAGCAATGGGATTCCAACACCTCTTGCCATGGGCAGAATTTCTGTATCTGAGATAGTAAAAGCATCTTTAGCACAGCCTTGCCTTGCAGCACCAGCCCAGCATCAGCTCTCAGGAGTTAAGACATCGGCGTATAACAATTAAAAAGGGGAGCAGGGGCATGACTGTAGGCATTTCCTGCTCAACAGCTGTAGTGTGTCGTGTCTCCCTGACACTAGACTTGTACCTGCTAATGGCTTCTGTAGAGGAATGGTTGGGATATGTGGTGGTTGTTTTTGCTGTCAGCTGGGACTACATTCAGTAATTTGAAGACAGTACCTCCATCAACTCCAGGGCAGACATGGCACAGCTCTGGCTGCTGAATCCTCTGGCACTTCCAGAGATCCAGAGTTGAATTATGAGCTGGTTGTAGCTTGGAAATGCAGTACCAGACATTGGAGTTTTTATCCTCACTACTTTACTCTTCCCTTGCTTTCTGTCCTTGAATTCTAGTTAATCTCACCCTTTCATTTAACTAAAAACCATTTTTTTTCATGTGTTCTTTTTCCTATGCTATTTATCCCCAAAATTTTATTTCCAAGTCATAATGCTTTATACAGACAGGGAAGCATTCTGTGTCTAAATTGGTGCAATCATGAGCGAATAACACAGAGGTAAACTTCTCAAAAAAACATCAGTGTAGATGTACTGTGACTGCATGAATGTTGACAGACTAATAAACAAGAAAAGCTGTGGACTGAACTTTGTATATAAATGTGAGGGCGGTATCCATCCCTCCCTGCTCTGAGGATGTGCGTGTGCACTGCCATTCTGCCTTTTACAGTACTGGTAGCTCATCTTTAATAAATCAAAGGCAGCTCTTTCTTGCTTGTTTGCTCTCTGAAGGAGAGGATTTCAAATCATACCCTAAACAGTTTTGACACACAAATGATGTCTGATGAAAAGTGCTAAAGGTGCTTTTATTTACAGATGTGTTGAGAAGTACAGGAGGAAATGAGTTTATCTTCTCTCTTTCTCACAGGAGGAGAGTCAAGATGAGAGACGTATTGTCCTTTTGTCCTCTATCTCTAAGGGAGGCTGGCTTCTTGTCATCCTGTGAAGAAACTGCTTTACAGTTGTCTAGCCAGGAGAGTTTCTACCATGTCTCTTTTGTTATGCCCAGGCACCCTGGAGCCTGGGCTGACATTGATAGGAGTGTTTCTCCTCCCAGCCCGCCCCTGCATGCCTGCCGTATGGTCTGACACCTGTCAGCTGCCCGGAGCGCTGCTCCTGGAGCACCTCCTGCATCCCTGGGCTCCTCGCTGTGCACTGAGGGCTCAGCAGGAGCTGCAGGCTGCTGGCACACTTCTGCTGTGGATGTGAAATTAATTGACACAACATGAATCTTTGGAGATGATGCCAGAAGGAAGAACAGAAGACCTGTGAGATAGCAAGGCACAAATACGATGTGAAGCTGTCTGTTGGCATTCTTCAATTGGAGAGGTTTGACTTTTCTTTTGCAGCTTGGTTGCTGTGCCTTGCAGCCATACAGGCCTCCATTTACAGCTTTTGGGACTTGTGGTTGTCTCAACAGCTCTCTGGGTTTCTTTAGCCAGGAGAGGTTCACTACTGTATGAAAAGATAACAGGTTCTTCATGCTGCTGTGCAGACCCATCTGTAAGATGGGAAATCCTGCCATATTTGTAAACACTACTGTTGCTGGTGTAGGTTTTGGAAAAGGAGAAAAGAAAATGAGTTAATTTCTGAATTATGTTCCTGGGTGTAATGAAGGAGACTTTTTAATTGGAGTATTACATAAATTCTGTACCTTTTGTAAGGGCTTAGATGCTCTCATCTATAAAAATTGTAACTTCTTTCAGAGATCAAATTAATTTATATGTTTTTTTTCACCCCACCTTTTATACTGGAAACAGGGTGTATAAATCTCCCTTTTTTCTTGCCCTTAGTGCCTTCTTCTGTGGGTCACACGAACTAAAAAACTGTAAATTTTTGCAGAAGTCTCTGGGTTTTTCTGCTCTGTGCCTCATTCAAAGCTTCACAAATGAAGACAGCTAAAGACATGGATACTGACTTAGCAGTACATATCCAAGATTTGCATATGTTCAGATATTTACCAGCCTTGTTTCCAAGAAAAGTGAGGATGAATCACCCTGTAGAGGGGCTGTTTTCTCTTTGCTGACTGTAGAGGAACTTTAGCTTGGTGTCAGGCAAGTGAGCATAGGTAGCATTTATCTGAGCTAAGAAAGATTATTCCTCTTCTGAAGGAGAGATTGAGCTGGTTCTACAACACAGAGCAATGGGAAAGTGAAGCACGTGCAGATGCCACGTGAAGGGCAGAGGTGTGCACTGACAGCCTGCCCTACCAAGCAGCAAGGGGAGTTATGGAGGCACTTCATGGGAGCTACAAATCCAGTCAACTGGAAAAAGGATTATGTCTGTTTCAAAGCATGTAATGTTTGAGAGCAGAAGTGATGATTTTTATCTCTTAATAAGGAATGTAGAGATATGTATGTAAAGGCAGGTACTGCCATATATTGGGAAATCTGCCCATATTCTGGGCTCTCATAATTCTCTCTCTAAATGACAAGATGTGTGCCAGTTCCAGTCCAGAAGGAATTTAAACACCTTTAAATGGCAATGGCAATAGCAATGACCAAGTCTTTGGTGTACTCACATATAATGCACCTGTCTTCACTTTATAGATCCAGAGAGTAGTCTAGGTTGGAAGGGAAATCTGTGGACTGTCTTGTCAAGTCCCTGTGGAAAGCAGGGCCACCCAAATCAGGTTGCTCAAGATTGTGTCCAGACAAGTAATAAATATTTCCAGGGATGGAGATTCTTTAATTTCTCTAAGTAGCGCATTTCAGTGTTGAAACACTCTTGTTAATCATAAGGAATAGAAATATTTTGCTGTCTAGTGGGAATTTCCTTGTTTCAGCTTTTCTATTGCCTCTCATGCTGTTGCTGTGTACCTTTCAGAAGGGCCTGAGTTTATTTGGTCTACATTTTCCCATTAGGTAACTGTAGACAGCAATAAGGTCCCCCCCCCATGAAGCCTTCTCAGTGCTGAACCAGGTCCATCTTTCTCAACCTCTCCTTGGCCCTCCTGTGTTCCAGCTTCCTGATCACTTTGGTGGCTCTTGGACTTGCTCCAGTGTCTTGATGTCTGTGAATTCCAAAGAGAACACAACAGTCCAGAAATGGTCTCACATGCACTGAGTAAAAGGGAAGAATCACTTGCCTGCACCTGCTGTTTATTGCAACTTGCTATGCAGCCAGCTTTTGCTGCAAGGGTGGAAATAATCTGCTGATGTATTTAACTTGCAAATATTCATCCTGTAGATATGCCACCTATGCACCCAGTTAGAACAGAAGAAACATAGGGAAAAAACACATATCCATATGGAGCTGGAATTAAACACACAATTCTAATGAGCAAACTTCTGATGAGTCACAACCACACTAGATGGAAAAGTTTGAGCAGGGTTGCCATTACAGAACTTGCAGATCTTACAGCTTCTTTAGAAGTATTTTTCCACAACCAGCTTTGAGAAGAAATTTCTCGTGTATATTCTAAATTCACCACAAATAAAGATGAATGATAGGTAGCTATTTGAGCACCTAAGGGTGCTAGAAACATAAGAGGCATTAGTGGTTTTATCTTTAGCTTGTGCTATTTCTGTTTGAAACAGCAATTTCAATAACATTCATCACACTAAAGAAGGTACATTGGTAAGAAGTGAGATATAATTAAAAAGTTATAGAACAACTTTTACCCAGTTTGTCCTTTATAATCTTTATGCATGTCCTGTACCTGTGAAAGACCTTGGCCCCTTAGCAGTCATTTTGGAATTATGCATTACCTTCATAGATAACTGTTTAGTAATGAGAGTACTCTAATTTTGTAAAAAAAAGCCACAAACCAAAACCAAAAAAACAACCCCCAAACAAAACAAAACAAACCCAACTCAACCCAAACAAACATATATATATATTATTTAAAAAAAAAATATATATAAATATATATATGAAGTGTTTAAAGCCAAGATTCCTGGGTCACTTTTAAATGGTGCCCACAGAAAATGCCAAAAAATATTAACTTATGATTTAGATATTTAACAATCTCTTGAGTATCTTTAAGAAAACAGAGCTGTTCTTATCTCTCAGACTGAAGGTTTCCATTTGCAAATATGTACCCACCTCTTCTATTAGGAGAGGGTTGTACATTAAGATTTTGGCTACCGTGCTTGCAAGTGGTAATCAAAACATTACATAGCAGTTCCAGGTTGCAAGAGGGTAATATCTTTCCATTATGGACAATAAAGTGCTAATGATAAATTGGCTGTAATAGCAAAAGGCTTGGCCAAAGCTCTTGACTTACTGAGGCGTGATCACATTATATATGCTGATTAAAATATGAAATTAGGGACTATTCTTAGAAATAGAGTAGAAAAATTTCAAGATCTATAATAGTTTTATATGCGACTATCCATAAATCCAAATTTCATTTAATATCACCTCCATCTTTGCTTTTGTTGATTGAGTACTGGCAGGATCAGCTTTATAATAATTGGTGGGAAAATACTAGCTTTGTTTTTTTGCAAATGCATCTCCTATTGACAGGAATTAGTATCCAGATATGATCAGAATTTGACAGTTAGAGAAACAGTTCTATTCTTGTAGTAGTTTTAAAATAAACACAAAAGCTATACATAAACATTTTCTAGTATGAAATATAATGTTATTCTAGATAATTACAGAAAAATTAGGTAAAATAGAACTGGGAGAGGTTAATTTTAGATATATTTGGCAGTTCAAATTGATTCTTGGAAGAGTGTGTTATATTTCTTACCTTCAATTAAATTAATTTGATGGTTCAATAAACTAAATGATGAAGCAATTAAAGTACCACAAATAGAAGGTTGTTAATGCTTCTCCTATTCCTGGATTATTTTACAATTTAACACACTTTTTGTCTATTAATATCTGTGCTGCTATACAGATATATTTTCCAGAAAAACAACCAAAGCATCATTTATCTTTTGTAATGGTTCTCTGACAAATGAATGCATCCTGGATACAGGAATCCTTTGTGCTTTTTCTGTTTTCTATGCAGGAATTCTCAATGGTTAGAAATAGAGAACATGTGCTGTTTCAAGGGCTGTACAGGTTCAAAAACCTCTGCTATTTATGTTGGTGAGAACTCACTGCAGCAAATAATTTGAAATGTGTTTTTTCCCCTTTCAAATTTCATCTGAAAACAAGCATAGAAGATGGTATTTCTGTCAGTGTCAAGGGGTAGGAATAATTTAAGAAAATAGTAGAAAACCATGGCTAGGCACCTTCACATTCCCCTGCCCCTCCAGCCCCCTGTCTTTCTGAAGACCAACACAATTAATTTCAGATTTTCAGCTAAAGTTGCTTTTAAAGGGTCAACCTGGGATCTTTTAACTTAGTCTTGCAGTTGAAAACTATGCCTGTGATCAAAACTAAAACCCAGAAAATATCAGAATCCAGAGGCACTCTAGGATACGAAAAAACTTCCAAGATAATGGATGAAGGTGTTCTGAAACTGTCTCAGAACACCAGCCCATTCTGCAAAATAATTTGGGAGCTCTAGAGGACATGAACAGGTCATTTTTTGTCATGGGAAGACTGGGTAATGGCATTTGTAGTATGAACAAGAGCAGTTACTTGGAGATGTAGTTCTTTAGTTAAAGTTGGAATAGAAGAGAAGCATTTAATTCTGTTAGTCTTATTCAGATATTAGCTATTGAGATTGGTTTTTTTAAATGGCCAGATGGTTGTCATGAGATATTTTTCCCCTCTTTTTTTGGTAATCTTTTGCTTTAGAGGATATTAGGGAAGACTGGACCTTAATAAATTTACACAGAAGCAATCAAAAATAATTAAAAAGAATGTTTAAGAAGACAAAATGTACAGGGCTTTGTGAAGGGCTTTGCAGGTTAATCAGAATACTTGATTATGAATCTGGCTTCATTTTCTGTAGGATATCCTGTAGGCAGAGGAACAGCAGCAGATTTGCCAGGCACAATTTCCTTTTACAAGAAAAGTGCCTCTTGGATTTTCATGGCAGCCTGTTAAGGCAGGAGATCACATTTGTTGATCTGGTGCATTGTCTAATAGGGCAACACTCAGACCTGTGGCCAAGGTGCTGACCAAACCTTGATCTCTTAAACACCTATTCCCAAAGTTAGGCAGACCTAACTTGTGATCCACCTTTGGAAAAGGAAAGTGAGCTAGTCTGCAGCATTTTGCACCCAGATAATTGTGAGTCACTAGGATGAATTATGGATTGTGGCACCTATGTAAAGATGTACCAGAATGACTTTGGAGGGATTTGTAGTGCCCTTAGCTATTGTTTCCTTATTTTCATTGATCAGGTCTTGCCTGATGAGTCTGAACAACAAAATATATTGACAGGTAAGCACCAGTATTTGATGATGAGAATAAACTTTAAGGGCTGGATGTGTGAGAGCAATCTTGGAAAAAAGGAAGAGCTTTAAGTAAATAATTGTGGTGTCTGAATGCAAGACAGATTAGAAGCCTCACAATACAGAACATCAGGGAAAACTTTTTTTTTGCATATGCTGTCATTTTGACTTCTACTGTGGGGATATTAAGTAATTTATTTTTTTAAATTTTATTGGCTCACAAAAGTTTTAACTTTCTAGATATTCCTGGGCGATGTGTGGTCCATTGAAGGCCTAATATAACATCTGAGTTCTTAAAGATAATTACCTTCCCTGTTTCCATTTTTGTTATGCATTGCATGCATTTTTCTGAAAAGATGTCTTACGTCTCCTGTATGTGTGGCTAGTCTTTTGCTTTTCCAAGAATTTGCTTTCTGGTATTCCATGGCCACAACGTTGTAATAGCTCATTTCCTTCTGTGTGCACTGGCAATGAACTTCTTGTCTGTGTGAATATATCTTATGGTTACTTAGCACCCCTTCCTCTGAGGAACCCAGTGTTATACAAGTATTAGGCTTTAGGATTGTTTTCCACACAAGGGAAGTGCCTTAGCCTGTTCCTTGAGACATTCTTATCTCATACAGGGCTTTCAGCTCCACATACACACTCTGGATGGTTGAGAAATTTTATTGTTTTCTACTGGAATTTGGCATGAAAAAAATCAGGTAATTAATTGGTTGCTCTCAGATCTTGGGTGAAATGATCTACCAGAGCAAGTTACCAGCAGAGGCGTAGACCCCAGGGCTCAATCCCTCTGGGCTTGTGACTCCTAGCTATCCCCATGTCCTCCAAAATACCCTCACCTGTTCACTTTAAGGAAACAGGGACAACTTCCTTTCCCAGTGCCTTGAAAGCCTTGCTTGTAATTGCAATGGGATGAGGGGCTGGTCAAGTGCAGGCGCTGATGAGCTCTGTCCCTCCCTCTGTCCCTCTGTCCCTCGGTCTCCCTTAGCCACTGTCATTCTACTGCTCTTTGGGCTTATCAGCTTCCTCAATGAGAAGGTGAGGCTGTCTGAACAAACCTACACTAAGTGAATCCCCCTCCAACATTTAGCAATATCTGGGTTTTCCTTCACGCCAGTGAGAGAGATTATTTATTGTGGTTTAGTTCTCATTATTATTCATGTGTTTCTGTGACTAAAGGCAACATTTTCTCCAAGTGATTTCCCAATAAAACCAGCTAGGCTTAGTTCTTCATTACTCCTGCATGTCTTTGTGGCTGGTCCCATCTCTTTTGGCTCAGAAAGGATGATTAATTATTCTACTTGATCTTCACTTATCATGGGAGTACTATGTAAATTATTTCAAAAATGTCCCGTTTTAGATTTCATTATTTATCTTCAGTATGACCTGGGTATTATGAAATGTGAGAATTGCATGCCTTTCTAGCACACTTCTTAGATTTGAAAAAATTTGCATGTATTTTTCTTACAGGTCTTGTGGCCTGTTGTTTATCTGTTAGTGATATATTTCTATGCCTTCTAAATTAGTTATCCTAGCTTCTAACTAGAAGCTTACTATTGCTAGTGTCTAAAAATTATATCCTTAGCAATACAAAATGTGTATTCCCTAGCAATTTAAAAGATGCACTTATAGAACTCAACTGGCAGAAAAACAACAATGATTTCTATCTTGTACATAGTAGGTAAATGCTTTTTTTGTTTTCCAAGTGTGAAGCAAATCTCTTTTCTTTAATGAGATCTGCAGGCCACATGTATTTGTTTTAGGTTTTTTTTTTTTTTGTGAGAAGCTTCAGTGCTGTGAGTAGAATTTTTGGGTCACAGAAAAGAGCACATGGCATAAGTGAGAGGTCCAGTATACCTTGGAGGAGCAGAGCTTTGCTGCTGCTCATGTCAAGCAGTCTCAGATGTTTTCCTAATGTTTCAGCTATGAATGCGCATGAGCCTTTTCTGCTCCCCAGAGGGCTCTCTCAGGTTGGTCACATTGAATCCCTTTAATATTATGTTTTCTGTCACTGTTGCAGTAACAGTTTGCAATGCTCTTTGCAGACATTTCTATCTTCTTTGTTGACCCAATGAAGAATAACTTTTGCACCAAATGTTTGTTAGTTTATTTATCAAATTGAAGATACAAAAATAAAACCAGGGTACTTAAAAGACATTTGCATGCCTTTATTCTTTCATTCTGCTTGAAATATTAGAAAATTAATAATTCTGGTGAAGATTTGTAGTAGCTGAACTGCATGCCTAAGAATTTATAAACAATTTTTAGTTTTCATATTTTCTTACTGTCATATTTTAGAAAACTTTTCTTAAATTTGGTTATAGAAAGTTTCTGAAAAATAATATTTGGCTCAGTAGTATCCACCTTTTGTCTTCAGCACTAGGTTTACTTTATTAAGGAATTTTTCCAAGCAGAATAAATATGCTGTTTGTCCCTTCTTAGAAGGAGAAAGTCTTCTGAATTAAGAATGGATGCACACTTAGAACTGCTAATTTTACTACTTTCTTTTCATTATCTAATGCTGTAGAAGTTATGAGGGTAATTCTAAGTTTAGCACCTTTTCATCTGCTTTCTTAGGAAAGTTTATGCATTTTAAATTGCTTATTAAAGTGCTGGTTAAAATCAAGAAGTATTCTGGAAGAGAGCCATGACACCTGGGCTGTATTCTTCAACTTGAAAATTCTAGGGCAGATTTACACTCAATTGAAATTGTTCATTGTTTAGTCCTGTGAAACTTGTTTGTTTCAAATCCTTTTTTTCAGTATTCTTCCCATCAGGGAACTGTTGCTGTGGGGTTATATCTCCCATTTGCTTGGCAGGTGTTTTAAACATCAAACTAACGTTAAAAAGATAACATAAACCTCCTCTTTTTGGGCAGTATCTCAGAGAGAACTCCAAGCAGATTGCCTTAGGGATGGTCTAAATACACTTTTTGTATGAAATCTGTTCTGATCACAGGTTGGGGTCTACCTGTAGCTAATATGAGGGTTTCTAGTTTACCACAGAGGGTTCTCACAGGGGGAGGTACAAGAGGGTAGTATCTGGACTGACTTCAGGGAAACAGGAACACCAGGTGATCAGAAATTAAGGACTATAAGGAAAACCAGAAATTTATCCTGGATGACTACATAGGCCCATGATATTCTCCTAGTCTCTTGAGATAGCTGAGGCTAAATAACTCCAGAGGCTAAATAACTCTGAGGCTAAACAGCTCCTTCTACTGCCCTCCAAATCCTTTTTGCAGAAGACAGCATTTCAGCTCTTCCCCTTGTCAGGGTTGTGTTTCCTGTAGGGTTTGTACCTGTTAGTATAATAAGTAAATAAGGCTTCCTGCCATGAGATAATTACACATTAGCAGAAATTACAGTACCTATTACTCAGAAATTTAGTTTTCATTCCCTGATGTGGCAATTGTCTGAGCATTTGGAGAGGCAGGCAGGAGTCTGAGGATAGCATGATGAGAAGAGCTGGAAGAAAGAAAAAGCCTCTTCTCTGATATGATAGAAGAATAACAGGTACCCCACTGTGGGCAAGGGAAAATGTTGGCACCCAAAAAGCCTCTTTTTACCACTTTAAAAGCAGAATGTAAAATATAAATATTAAAAAAAACATTATTTCATATTTTATAAAATAGAAAAGCAGAATATGTGCAGGCATATTTGATGTTGGAGCGAGTGAAGTAAGCAAGCTTAAATGGAAAATGGGATCTTTATGTTACAAATGTTTTACTGAAGTTATAGATTAAATCTGGTGCTGTAGTGAAAGTGCATGGGGAGACCTCGCCTGTGTTCAGAGATGTGGGTCTGTCTGCCTCTTCTGCAGTCTGAAACAGATGTGAACTACAGTCTGGAAAATCCTCTCCTCCTCCTACCTTTCTTTTTCAGGGATTTTTGTTCATGCACCACATTAAAAAAAAAAAGGCAAGTTAGCTGTATTTTCATGCACTGCTCTCAAATTTTAAAAAAAAAAAACAAAAAAAAAACCCCAAAACATTTTGGATGTAACCATTAGTTACCCTTTAGGTTGGGAAACCTAGGCCCAGCAGCCATTCAGCCACCTCTGTAACAATGATCCAAGAACCATTTTTTAAAGTCACATCTTGAAAACCCTCTGCATGCAAAACAAGCATGGATCAGGAAAATCCCATTACACAGAAAATGGACATAGATTAGGAAACATCTGTAAGAAAGGCTATTACATACACTATTAGATATGAGGCAAGATTTCTTGACTTGATTTCAGGGAGAAAAGTTGAAAGACTAAACAGAGGATGAAGGAAGGAAGGGCAGATTGATAAAGGCACCACAACACATTTCTGACTAAAGCAATTTGGCCCAATAATTTCTTAGCTTTGAAAAGCATAGCAAGAGAAAGAAATGGCAAGCAACCCTTATGATAAAAGAAGAATAAATCTGGTAAATTCTTCTGTGACTTTTCAAAGTAAGAGCTGATGACTTCTCTTTGTCCCTTGTTGAATAGCTTGGCTAAGAGAACTTGTAGATTTTGTTATTCACTCTTTACTCTGGCTTCTAGTCTGCATGTTAATGTTTAGGAAATTCTAGGGATTCTTCTCCCTTTTGTTTGTAACTGAAGCAGATGAAGGCACAGATGATAGGCACAGATTGCTGCAAATTCAGCATTTCAGGCAGATTTTTTTGCTTGAGCAGGTAATGTTTTTGAGCCTGCAGGTGATGTTTTTGGTGGTCCCCTACCTTCCTGCCTCAGAAGAGGACAAATGTTGCTTAGACATCAGCAAATCTGAGAAGCTCTGTGACTGTGTGGGAGGAGCATGCAAACTCTGCAGCTGCCTTGGAAATGTTTCCCTTCTGAGGGACAGGGTAGGAGATCCATGACTGAGCTTTGTGTGTGAACTTGTAATATTCCCTACATGTTCTCCACACCTTGGGACTGTGCAGTTATGGTATTTCACTAAAGAGCGGCACAGCTGTGGCACAGTGGGATCTTTGTTTCAGATATTGGAATTCAAGTACACCTTTGGGGTAACATGGCTGCAAAAAATTGTGACTTCCAATTGCTGAGTTATAAACAGGGATCAGGAGGGGGAGGAATTGTTTTCATTTCTGCAGACAGACCAGTGACTTGATGCAGCACTGAATGTATCCAGCAAAACTTCAAGGACCAAACACATGTAAATGTCTGACCTGTGTAGAAGCCTTTAAAATCAGGCCCTGCTTTTTACTGAAAGGCGGCAATCATTGGAGAAAAGCTGAGGCATCAATAGCAATAATAAACCAAGATGATTAGTGAGAAAACTTTTTAACTCAAAGAAATGGAAGAATGAACAACAAAATAGCAGCCAGGAGAAAGAGACAGTGGACCACTCCAGCACCCCAGCAGCCTGCCAGATAATTTAGAAGGGAAATTAAGGAACTGAAACAAGGGGCAGCCTCATCATTTGCTAAGCTTGTGAATTCAATCTCAGAAGCAAAGCAAAGCTTAATAAAAACAGATGATGGGGCAGACTAATTGGAGCAGCAAACAGGAGAAAGAGAATGGAAATGCCTATTGATTCTTTTTTATTGAAATAAGAGACAATTGTGCAGAAAATGCTCCAACTCCTGAAGCTGATTAAGAATAAATAACATAAAGACTTATGAGTAATCAGAAGAAAATTATTAAATGCTAGAATTCATGCCTTTATTTTTAAATTAATTGCTAGAAGTAAATGAGAATTTTGATTGCATGCTGGCACAAACCCAGAGGCCGCTGATCTCAAAGAGATGGACTCTTTTGCAGGAATTCTGTGGGTGGAAAAATTTGTGAATTGAGTTTAATATCAATGAAAATGTTGAATTTCCTTGGTGTTTCCTTTAATAGTTATACCTTATTTTATCCATTAACAAGTTTTAGTTATCCATAAGTGAAAAACTGAGCGTGTTTCTTTGCTATCTGTGGAACTCAGCCCATATGAAGGAGAGACCTGGACAGATTGTAATTTGTGCTATAAATGAACAAATACTATTGGTCTGGGAATAGACATTATTAATTTCCCCACAAGAAGTGTTTTGTCACATTTTTAGATAGATGTAATGAAAGTGAAATTTATGCTGGTGATGTAGTTTGAGCATACTTTCAAAACATTTATAGAAAAAAAATCTATTCAAATAATACATGGATTCTTATGCATATACTAGGGTCCTAATTTTAATCATTTAGAGCTAAATAGAGGTGAGGTTCTGTTCTGAATATTTTTCCTAATACATACAAGGTTGATACTTGTGTCTTTTACATCTCTAACTTGAATTATTGAATACATTACCAACAGTTGTAAAAACCACATTGCTGCTCCCTAATTCTCTTTGCAGAAAATGTCATGACATAGTGATTCAGATGGATATTCCTGGCCGTCTGGTTTACCTGGATGCTGTTTCTCTTCTAACATTTTCTTTTTCTTGAGTTATACATTTTCAAGATGCCTCAAAATATTTGAAAAGCATTGCAAAAGTATGAGTCTTACAACTTGAGTTGTTCAGTGGTGCCATAATCCTTTTCTGTTGTCTTTTTAAGTTGGGGAGAGTGTTCATACAAATGCAATAGCAGAGGAATGTGAGAAGCAAAATAAGGAAGATTCCTGGAATTTTCATTCCTTCCATATGTAGAAAAACTCTAGGATACTGATGGTCATGCAACATTACTGACATTGCATTAAAAAGACACCAAAGGAGCATATGTTCCTTCTCATACAAGGTCTCAGGAACCTCCTGGAGGAATGGTCAGGAATTAATGCATCCTTTTTAAGCAATGCATCCAAGAAATTACTTCAGGTGCATTTAATGCATCTTTTAAAATTGTTGTCTTGGGATTTTGCCCTGTCTCATCATTTTGTCTCTCCCCTTTTAAAATGCCCTTAAGGAACTCAGACAAATTTAAAACATGCAGAATAGTTGTAATAAATGTTGTACTGACTGAATGAGAGGTGTTTATCTTCCTTTTCCTTTGAGACCCAGAGACAGCAAAACACCATAAAATATCTACAGGAGTTACTTTGTTAGGGTTATAGAAGAAAACCACAAATCTTAATTGGCAGGAACAAGCAGGCTTTTCACTTGATTCTTGCTGCAGGCAGCAGGGATTTAGATGTGGTATTCTTTTTCAGTGCTGCAAGCATTTTAAAATAAAAATGTTTGTTTCTATTTCCAGCTCTGTCTCATTCAAACATTTTCTTCCTAGAGTGAAGAAAACTATACAATGAAGGCACATTACCCCACCTCTTTGGGAACTGGATTTCTTTTTTTAACTTTTTTAGTTCAAACCAATGTTGCTTACTTGCTGGATGTTTTCAGTTTCGGTGAGGTGATAAGTGATTTCCCTTGAAGTCCAGTAGCTGAAGGAGCTATGAGATGTGCTGCTTCAGGAGGCCTACAGTTCTTGAATGCATCTTCTCTTTTTATTGGTCTTGAAGTGAAAATGTTTAATAATAGAAAGAAGCACTGATTGCTGCCCTTATTAGGGCAAAAAAGCTTCCTGTTAAAAAAAATGTATGAACACCACTTAGACTCCAATGGGATATGATTGGATCATCATGGCTAATTTGTCCATTGCAATAGAATCACAGAGTCAAACTTTCTGAAATGTCAGTTATTTCTTATCTATAGTCATGCTTTGCTATTACTATTTCTCCCAAAAATTTATGCTACTCCTGTTACACATAAGAACAAAATTTAGAGTAGTAATGCAGAGGAAACTGGGTTTCTCCTGTTAGAACTTTAAGAAATAAGGCAGAAAATGCAATGGAAATTCTCGGGGAGGGAGAAGCCAATTATTGATGCAACAATGCTGATTGCTGGAAGTGGACATGCACAGTTATTCATCTACTGAAATCTGTAATTGTGTCTATTTTTATCTATAGATTGGGCAATTTTCAGGCACTCGTGCAGGCAAACATCACTTTCCAGAGGTAACTGATTTGCATGAGAAGCCCTGGAAACCAAACACAACAATATTGAAAACCACTACATATTGACCTTTGTGCACAGCAGTCTTAGGTTTCACTATTTCTAGGGCTTTATTAAATTAGCAAACACAACTTGTACAGCCAAAGTGGGCTCTGGAAATGATCAGTGCCCTCAGAAGTGAGTGTGACTGGCCACTGTCCTAGATTTTTTCCTCAAATAACTCTCTGCTTCTCCACAGAGTTATGAATTCTTGCTGTTCACTGGAAGCGTCAGAAGAAACCCAAACTTTCTTTCATGCCTAGATTATGGATTATTCCATTGCTCCTCAAGCAGTTTAAGCCAGAATATTCTGGTTTTAATTTACCCCAATAGATTAGATTTGACTATTTGAGTGATTGAGTTGATGTATGAGCTGGGGGAGAAAGAAAAACAAGAACTTGCGAGGACAATACTGCTTATTTTTTGCAGTAAAGCTGGATGTAGATGTGTCACTTAGGAGCATGGTTTAACAGTAGCAGTCTTAATAGCCTAAATGATTCTATGATTTGTGCCAGTCAAAACTTCTTCTGAATTCACTGTGAGAAAACTGGAAACACTGGGAAATTGCTGAACAGCAGGTTCTGAACAGAAGCTACAGCTCTCTGAGTGCTCTGTGTGTTGGTGGTAACTGCTTTCCTTCATGCTGTTCAGTGAGTTTAGCATATGAATGGTGTTTGCTTATAATTTAAGCAAGTGATTATCAATTCCTATCAAATTATTTATTAAAAGTCAGTGGAACTTGTGAAATGATCAGAAGACTGTGAAGATAGCTGAGACAAGAATCATTAATTGTGTACTGCTTTTAACAGAGATTTCTCTGAGTACCACGCAGAACAAAAATACTTGATTGAAGCAGAGAAGTAATGAAAAATATGTTGCTAATGTAGTTATATAATATAATCATAGATAGGCTGTATTTCCTGTCCTCTGAATCTGCATTAGGAAAGGAAGGATGGACTCCAGAACAGTCAAGAAAAACTAGGGAGAGGCAACTCTCTCCTCTTCTACATGACTAAAACCTCTGTTTTTGTGTATGAGATGGAGTTGCATTTTCAGTCAGACTTAGCAAAACTGTGTTTCAGCAGATTTTAAAATGCTTTTATTGTAAATACTGTATTTGTTAAAGGGTATATTTGATTAATAAACTGCTGCATCCAGGCAGGTGGTGAGAAAAAAGTGTATGAATGTACCCTGTTTGGGTCTACTGGGTACAGCAGTCTTCTCTGGAAGGTACCTCTTGTTCTTGGAGGTGTTACAGAATGGTGGAAGCACTGTCTCAATGCCACAGAGAGGGGGATTGCCTTTTCCTGTTGTTACCAGCTATGTGCATCTCTGTTTCCATTAAAATTGATGCTTTGAACTCTGGTTGTTACTCTTGCACAGAGAAATCTCGTCACCTCAGTTTCCTGCTGTCGTCCTAATATAGGTGCCCGTAATCTTCGCTGCTTTCTCCGTATGGGAACGTAACTGATGGTTTTTGGTATTGTAGGAAGGCTAAAGATGAGGTGGTTACTTTTGGTTTTACTTCTAACTCCAGACAGGGTTCAGACCAAGCTTTGCTGGTCTGCAAACCTCATGAATCAATCCACTGGATTGCTGCACTGCACTTTGTTTCCTGCTTATTTAGCCTGTGGCTGATTGTTGAAATGTGCTCTATGACACTTCTTTTAATGTTATTTACTGCTAAAAGGAAGTTTAAATTTTCCATTTGGTTTCTTTCTATGAGTTAAACATCATGTTTTTCTGCTCACAACAATAATTTAGGTTGTAGAAGGACATGTTTTGACAGGAACACCACATGTAATTTTAAAATTAAGAGCTGCAAAATTCATGACTTATATATTATGACAGTTTTAGGCCTTTTTGTTCCTAAAAGACTGAGTAATGTGAACAAGAAATTTCCTTTAATTAGCTTTGTTTACTGTTCCCTATAATGAAACATCCAAAGGGCCTTTAGTCTGCAAGTTTATATTGGTTGAGGGAAGGGGCCATGGGCTGTTGCTTCTGAGATTGTGCTGGTATTGCAGGATGCTGCAGTATTACATCAGTGGCATCCCTGGTACATGCAACAGCGGCTAAACCTGCCCAGGTTTTTCAAAGTGCTGCCATAACTTTTAATATTTTTGATTTTTCCACTCTTTAATGAAGCTAGAACAATTGTCAAGGTGATGAAGTGGTGAGCAGCACTTGAAAACTTTGTCTGGTTCCTTCCTAATAGCAATTAGGCAAGGAATTTGAGTGCACTGCTTGTTCTTCTGTTTGCATAATCCAGTAATCATGCATATTTTCCAGTGTTAAGCCTTTATTAATATGGAGTTGCAGAAAACTCCAAAAGTGAAACCAAAGTAAAACAAAATGAATTAAAAGGATAAACAGGAAAATAAATATCCAAATCATTGGCAGGAACGTGCTTAAAGAAGAAAACTTTCAGAGGCAGTATAGTATCTGAAATCATAAAGACTCAAAGTGTATACATGAGGAAATAAAAATACTTCCCTACTGCAAAACAAATAGGTGGCCTTCATAGAAACCTTGTAAGGACATGTTTCCTAGTTAAATATCAAAAAATTGGAATCCCTGTAATGCTAAATCATTAAAAAACCCCCCAAAAAACGCCAAAAACTTCCTCTTGTGAATTGACATAGGTTTGTGCTTGTGAAATTCCAGAAGAATTTGTTCAAGTACTTCAGTATTTCAGGTGCTACATCTTTATCTTCAAATTCCTCACTTAGAAAAAACAGTGGGGCCAGCTCCTATACATCTTCCTCTGAGAAATAATTATGACCTTTTTTTTGGTCTATAAAGGACTTGCAAGCAGACCAGACTATAATCTGAAATTCCTGAAGTGATTGGAAGAATGAAGAAATTTAACAACCTGAACCTGTTTGTCAAGCTATTCCTTACTGATGAAGAAATAGTCTGAGCGAGGTGTAGGACGAAAATCATCATCAAGAGAAAGTCTATAATGAAAAAGAGGAAGACAATAGTTTTAGTCCAATAAGAAAAGAGGAAGGGAATAGCCCAATAAGGATTACATTTTAATAAGGATGGATGTAAATACAACAGAAAAACCCTTAGATATTGTCAAAATTAAAATGACTCTTGAGATCAAAAGTGCCCCAGTGTATGAAGAGAGTTGTTCTGGCACTGTTGAAACTGTTGTGTGCAGATATTGTTGTCCTTGCTTCCTTGAGGTAAAGATTCCTGCATCCTTGTTCATTTTATTACAAAGAAAATTAAACTCATAAACAAATAAAGGTTTGTGATGCAATCAGTTCTAATCTCCTAACAGAAAGACTTAGTCATTCTCAAAACCAATTTTTTTTTTTCCTTCTACTTTTCTAGTCTTGGTCTCTTAAGTTGCCTTTTTGCTGAATGTCATGGTGCAGAGTTTTCAGTTTAAGTTTCCAAACACCATCAAAGTGTTACATTGTCCTGCTTCCTTCCTTCCCCTTTCATGTTATTAGTTTATTAGTTTAATATATTATTTTATTAGTTTATAAATTATTAGTTAAATAGTCATATAATGCTTCCCTCTTTTCTACTCTGACAGTCACCTTAGAGTCAAGTTTTTTTATTTCCTCCATATTTCTCTATGGTCATTTAGCAAAAATCCAAGAAGGCTCATTCTGAATCACTGTGATTGCTTCTGATGGAAAAGAACAGATCTCTATTTTTTTTAATAAGAATATACTTAGTGTCAATTCTTAATTTGAAGAGAGAACAATGCTGCTGCTCTCAGAACAGGGATACATAACACCCTCCTATCTGCAGCCCCGACCCAGTGGGTCTGGGGCTTCTTGTATAACAGTTTAAAATGCAATTTATGTTAGATAAACAAAAATTCATTTTAAATGAATTAAAAAAGCTAAGGCTTTTTCAATCTACTTTACTTAAGGCTTTACTCAATCTACTTTAGTTTCTTGTCCTTGATGGTCACCAATGATCCTGCTAGTGAAATGTAGGGAAAAGCACAAGACACACAAAAGCATGATATTTTTATCCAAATATTCTCCAAGCAACCACTGATCAGCTCCTGAGTCAGAAGTATTGCCTTATATTCAGTGCCGCTAAATAATTTTTTTAGCCACGAATTTCTGTGCCTCTTTGAATCCAAGTAATCTTTATGGTATCCACAACACAGCTGAACTACACATCTGAAGAACCATCTCTGTCTGTTGTGAATCCATCATTTAGAATTGCCTTTCACTGTCCTTTAATTCTTAGCAATGAAGATGGACAACCTTTCTCTATCCCACTCATTGTTTATACACATCCATCAAATTTCTCCTGGTTCATGGCACCTCTTAGATGATCCTGGTTGCTCGTCTCTACTCCTCTCCTGATTCTGTTACATTCTTCTGTCACGTTTTGTGGCGGGCAGCGTTGGGGTTTTGCTGCTGTGCACATCTGTCCCTTTGAGGGGGCTCTTTTGGCAGAAGCGTCTGGAGTCAGAGGGTGGCTGCCCCTGCCTGAGCACCTCGCTTGGGGGAGCACTGCAGGTACTTTGGTAGCAGCTGTAGGTGGGTCTGGAGGCTTCTCTGAGGAGAGTGAGGGCCAGAGAGATCTTCTAGAGAGGGCAGAAGGGGGAACAGGCGGAGTGGACAGAGCTGCCTGCAACTCAGACAATCCTAAAATTGTATGAAAATAAGGACTTGCCCACAGAGGAATAGTGGGTAGGGAGAGCATTGCATATAGACTGCTCATACTTCTGTTCTGTCTCCCCATGCTGCTTTTTAAATTTTTTTCTTTTATTATGTTAATTTGCACTCAGATGAAGTGATCTTTTAGTGATCTTGGCTGACATGGAGGGTGGCATCTCTCTCTGAGCTGTGACTGTGTTGGGATCTTACTATTCTTTTAAAACCTAAAGGATCTTGTCCCATTATCAAAAGCTTGGTTCCCTCCTGGATGCCTCAGTTGCAATGGGAGGAGGTACCAGTGGCAGCAGGGCCACCCGTAATTGTAAACATTTACTACTGAGAATTGGTGTGCCTAAGTTTGCAGATCTGTTCCCTGCTCCTCTCTGATGTGTAGCTGCCATGATCTGCATCCGTCATGGTGAAGATCCATCCCAATTACAGTGGTTTTGGGTCAGCATAGGGCTGTGTTGTCATTCCAATGTGTGACTATGAACACTGCATGAACATTGTGCTGCGGCACCCAGCTCCACTTTTTAAAGAGACACTTATGCTGCAACATTTCATAGCTGTGACTTTATCCTCGTGACTCTGATTGAAGTAGTCCAAGTCTTAGTGAGTTACACAGGAAGTGAAAATCAGCAGTGTTCAGATGAAGCACAGGTTAAGTGATCCCATCTTTCTCCAGGTTCCCTCCTCCCAAGGTGGTTTGTGCTTCACTGATGATAAGGAAGAGCTTGCTACTTTCACCATCCTCTTTGTATCTTCCCACACAATTAACAGGTACCCACCTTCCACCTCATTCTTTAGTTGGCGGCTCCCTTGCTTCTTTCTCCCTCCAGAGATTCCAACAGAAAGGCAGGCGTATATATTATGTGTGAGGAGTGTTGGTAGGTATAATTTGTCTTTGTTACACTGTCTCTCGTAACACACCTACAACAATTTATAAGCATGTTCAACATACCACAAAAAATTTATTCTTCTGCCCTCACAGCATAAGCAGATTGTGGGTAGATATGCCTGCAAAAAACAAAGTTTGCATTGTGCCAGTAGACTTTGTGGCAATACAATTTAGAAAAGTTTTCATTGGGGTTGGTTTTAAATTGTGACAGATGTCAAATTCCTCTGACACAAATAATAATAAAGCAGTCTCAAATGAAGAAAAACTAGCTCCAGTTGCACAAGAAACCCTTTCTGGTATTGTGAGGTGTTAAAAGCAAAAATAACACTTTTTTATAGCAAAGTTGTAGGCTGAAGCATGTTTTCTGTAAAACTGAGCTTAAAACTTATAAGATCTTTCTCTAGATTTTTTTTAAAGGGGAGTGATAGATATCTCTTATATGCAGCTTGTCTTCTGTCATTTTATAGCAGAACCATGGTTTCAGAGGTGCAATTAGCTCAAGTCTGCACAATAACTTCTGTAGACATTTGCAGCTGAAGCCTTATGTTATGCAATAAAACTCTGAAATGAGATATATATCTTAATTAGAAGATAATAGTGATAATACCAAGCTTTGTTTATCAAGTAGTCAAAAGGTTCAAGTGAGCTGTGAATTTCGAAGAAGACTTTGGCAAGAGATGAAAAACACAACAGCATAGTTCCGAAATCCCTTTAGTCTAGATGTAATCTCATTAGTACTGTGCAAAAGTTCAAAATAAAATGAGGCCTGGACATTCTGTAGATGTTTTCTTTTGACATTCCTAATCTGGGAATGTTTTAAAAAAATAAGCACTTGTGTTTTTTAAAACAGACATTTAACTTTGTAAAGCCATCCATTTGGGGATGGGTATAAGGTGCCAGAGACCAGGAAGGAACAAATGTGTTGCTTGTTTGCTAATCACTATGGAGACATTGTGCCTGAGTTTTCTACATTAATTCATCAGTTTATTTGGCCCTCAAATCTTGAACACATAAGTGATCTAGAAAGGCTTTTGTGTCACTTTCACTGTCTTATTTCACTGCCTTTCTAGTTCAGGAATTCTTGCAAGTCAGATTCCTGCACCATGCCCCTACAGTTTCCAACAGGCAATATGAGCAGCTTTGTTAACACATGATTGCTTTTCAAGCACATGGTCTTTGTTCAGGAGTGTAAGCTATCCAGAATACAGTTTAAACGCATGAAAATACAGTAGGTGTATATTTCCAACCACTCATCAATATGTTTTATTGCCTTTCCTAAAAAATTAGACTTGCAATAATAATTTGCTTTTTAATATTTCTTTGCTCAATGTACTGTTCATAGGCAGCGACATACTGCTGTTGGTAAGCTTGAGAGAGAAATAACCTTACTTAGAAAAATTAGTATTGTTTCAAAAATAGGTCTCAGTCATCAGAAAATCAATCCTGGTATCACCATGGGTAGGTCCATTGACTGTCATCTTGGTGCCCAGTTGTGGAATGGCAGGCAACACATGAAAAAGGAATGGAAATTGTATAAAACTCATCAACTTGGGGCTGAATGGATGTACTTACAGCTCTTGAGAATTTCTATTTACACTTCTTTTTTCCTGTAAAAGAAGCAGATGGCAGCAGCTTTACATCAACTAAAGAAAACCCTTACTAAACAGGTTAAAAGTCATGAATAAATTCATGGAATAATAAAAAAAAATCCATCACAAGTTATTAAACTCAAATTCGTAAACACTGTCTTGGTGAGACCTTAAGCCATAGATTTCTGGAAGCTGAGAGTTCCATGTTTATTGCCCTCTTGTTTCTGACACATCTGTTACTGTCTACTGCCAGACAGGATGCTGCATGAAGTTGACTTTGTTCTGAGAAATGTACTTTTTTTTTTTTTTTAATGTAGAGAAGGAACATAAAAGATGTGTGACTGCCTGACCTCTTCTTTCCCTGCCTTCAGGCATTTGCAACCTGACAGTTGTTTCTTTACACTGCTTTATACGGGAAATAACAGTGCTGAAATAATTTAAAATAAGTCCATGAGGAATAAAGAGATCCTTTCAGTTTATTTACTCTGGGGCCAAATTTTTCTCTCTAGCACAGCAGATAAGTTTTGTAGTCTGTTTTTGCATACACAAAAGCTGGTTTCCCCATTTTATTTTTCTTGATTGCATTAACACAAACAAGTGATCCATAGGTAGCTCTCCAATGCCACTATGCATTTGCTGAGTACAGGTTAACATTTTTGCAGCTTCAAAACAGTGGGGTTTTTTTAATGTCCTGGAAGGAAACAATCAGTTACAACTATAGGCAGCAAATAATTCAGAAACCACCTAGAAAAAGTGTCTGTTCCAAGCAAGTGTCTAGTGAATATCAATAAATCAATAATCTAGAGCTTTCTAAGAAGAATTAAGCATGATTATCCATCACAGAAATGATGGATAAGAATGAACCTCATGATCTCCAAAGACATCACAAGAACATTTATTCAAGCAACAGGAGGCTCAAAGTGTCCACCTTTAACTTTTCCCCATGGATGAGGACGTTTATAGTGTCCCTGTGACATCCCAACTTTTATGTTACTTCTGTTTTGTGGGAATGTTAATGTCAGCCACTGTCCTCTCTTCCCAGACAACTTTAACACAAGTGAAAATGTGCTTTCTGCATCCCTTATAGTCACTAAATATCAGTAGAACTGCTGAAAGATGTGTATTGAATAAACAGAAGTGCACCTTTGAAGATAGTTCCATCTGGAAAATAAAAGAATAGACATGTCAGCAAGGTAAGTTTAGCCTACTTCAAAAAGAAAAAATGTGTGCTGTTACCAGAACCAAGGCTAAGCCAGAAACTTCAAGCTTAACTTACATGAGGAATAGAATCACAAAATATACTGAGTTGGAAGGGACCCTCACTTGCAGTGCAGAGCAGAGTGGGTCAGCCCCCTCCCCTGCCTGGCTGGGGATGTTGTGCCTGATGTTCCCCAGGATATGGTTGGCCTTCCTGGCTGCCAGGACACTGCTGACTCATGTTCTGCTTGTCATTGACCAGGACCCCCAGGTCCCCTTCCACGGGGCTGATCTCCATTCTCTTGTTCCCACATCTGTCCATACATTCAGAGTTGCCCCGTCCCAGGTGCAGAATGTGGCTTCAACTTTCCCTTGTTGAATTTCACAGTTATGATTGCCCATGTCCCTGATTTGCCGAGGCCTCTTTGCCTTCAAGGGAGTTTACAGATCCTCCCAATTTAGTGTTATGGGCAAACTTAGTATTGCTTTGAGTCCTGTGTCCAAGTAATTTATGAAGACATTGAAGAGTGTATGCTCTATAATGGAGCCCTGTGGAACCCCACTAGTGACCAGTCAGCAATCTGATGTCACCCCATTCCCTATAACCCTTTGAACCTGACCCATGAGCCAGTTTCTTACCCATCAAATGATGTGTTTATCCAGCTGAATGGTGGACAGTTTGTTCAGAAGAAGAGACAGAATAAAAAAATTTGCCCTAACTTCCCAAATAAGTTTCTGAGAGAACAAATGGTGGAATTAAAAAAACTAAGTTTGACAAGGAGAACTTTCAGCTCACAATGCCATGCTGGTTGCGACTCCTGATTGTGCTGTCCTTCAGGTTTTTTTCAATAACTCCCAGAATAATCTTCTCAAAAATTTTACCATGCACTGAAGTAAGACTCTTGGACCTGTAGTTTTCAGGTTCATCCTTCTTGAAAATCGGGACAACATTTGCCAAATTCCAGTCAACTGGGGCATCTCCAGACTCCCAGGACCATTCCAAGGTCACTGAGGGAGGCCTCAAACTGGCATTAGCCAGCTCCTTGAATATTCTCAGATGAAACCCACCAGATTCCACAGACTTACAGGGATCCATCTGGAGCACCAGATTCCATAGACATAATGAAATTTAATGAAATGAATAAAATTACAGAATGTCAAGACTAGGTTTTCCTTGCTCTAACCTTTTCTGTTACAGCTCTGCAGTGCTGTCTTCAAGGTAGCATGGGAGTGTTTTCTTCCCTCTTCTACTACAAATCCACAGGTCAAAGAGGTGTCAGCCTTCAACCTGGAAGAGAAAAGTATGTGTGCTTGGAAAACTCTGTAGTTTAGAGAGGAGGAATGTAATTCTCTCCTCATATGTCTGTCTTGACGTAATAATCCTGCTGTTTATCAGAGCCACTTTTTTGGAGGTTGCTTTCTTCATACCTTTTCCCTTTCTCCTGACTGCTCTGGCCTTTTTGATGGCAGTTTTAAAAGTCCCAATGCTATTCCTGGAGAATGAGAAACAACTTCTCCTGTTTTTAATGCAGATCTCTGTTTTCTGTGTCTCTGTGTTTCTAACTTGTGACAGTTTTAGGAAACTGATAACTTCAGAGCTTGATTTGTTTTGACTGTTTTCCAAAACCACTTTTTTGTAATTCCCGGAATTTGTAGTCAAAGAGAGAGAAAGAATCATAAAACATATGAAAATGTCATGTTTTTTAAATAATGAGGCTCATTTGGCCAGCTTCTTGGTTGCAGTGTGATAAATCATGTGTCCTTAATAAGGAATAAGTAACACTGATTCGATACAATTCTTCTCTTATTGTCAAGGTTAGTATTATTATTAAATCTTTTTGGAGCTCCACACTGCATGTTTAGTCTGCTTGCACTTTTTATTAGATTCAAGGTTTAAGCATAATTGCAATTCAAGCATAGTTGCAAACCTGAATACTTTATGCTAAACAACACAGAAAAAGAAGCCTTTTTACAGAAATCATCAAGCTCAAAAAGGAGAGATCACATCTGTTTCTGTGCAATATACTTAAAATATATACTTCTATGACTTTAATAATAATTAATTCTGTTACATTTTGAATGGGTGAGAGATTTCTCAGATATTGCTTGAAACCAATCATCCACAGACATGTATTTCTCTTGCCACTTCCCTTTCAGAGAGATGTTTAGATTGCTCGTCTTCATCTTACAGCTTATACACTAATAACTGTGAAGAGATATTGGTCACTGGGTATTTTATATATGTACCTATCATTTTTTCTGTCTTTAAATTCAAGTTCTCTTGCTGAAATTCTGTGTATCATCCTAGTTGAAATTCAGCTGTAGCAGTTTGTATGCTGCCAAATCTAGACTGTAACCCACTGGGGACTTCATTAGTAGATAACTTCTTTTTACAGTTCAAAGATTTCACTTGAGAGTTTTAAAACTCCCTAGTTTGCTAATTAGCTTATCTCCAAGGACTGTATTTAACAGTGTACAAACCTTTTTTATTGATGTGGGCATTCACAGACATATCCATTCAACTTACAGCATCACCGTGCCCTGTTGCATTCAAAGACAAATGCTTTTAAACTTTGTGTGTCATAGATGGGCTTTCCCTGGTCTATCATCTCTGCTTTTGCAGAATGCCTCTTCTCTTCTGATATATATGAGCATAAATAATCCAGTTTTAAATACACTAGTGGTCATATATTGAATGTGTTAACAATGAGAGTTACTGTGGCACTGCAAGAGTTTTCCCACACAGTTGCATTTTTTGAAAGTCCAATGTTAGTTAATTCTTATAATTGGAATAATCAAGTCAGTCCCAAACAGAATATTAATCATGAGCCTTGACACAAGACTGTATTTATAAAGTGTTATTCTGTGGATTGCACAGTTTCCAGGCTGAGTAACATTGCTGATCAGGCCTGCGTAATCAATTCCAGTCTGCAGCAACTTAATTGTATGGAAAGAGAAAGATTTCTTTTGTTCCATCGGGGCTCATTATGCAGTGGTTCCAGAGTGCCCCTCCACTACTGAAGTGTTTCAGCTTTTCAATGTCTGCTGCACAGGCTCTGGGTGCATTGATGTTCCCAGCCCTGTCACCTCACTCCAGGCTTCTATTTAGTGATGGGACAGTCTCCATTATCCAAAGAGTGATGGAGGACAAGTTTTGTATTTTTGGTGGATGCTCTGACAAGATGAGTGCCTCAGAAGTCATGATCATCTCTAGGTGGGTATTGTGCAATCAGTAATGGTGTTTGAAATTTTTACTCCTTCTTTTCATGTCTCAAATAAAGACAGTGTCCTGAAAGACTGTGGTCTCACAGTGAGTGTCTTCTTGGAATACAGAATTGTACTCACATACTAATTGGAAGGAAGCTTATTTTTTGTGGTTTTACAAAGTCATTTGTTCTAGTTTCTATTCCCATGAATGTAGACTTGATCCTGCAGGTCTATAGGCCTTGGCTGTCCAATTCCAACTGACTTGACTTACTGAGGTTTTTGGGGTTTTTTGGTAGTGGTTTGTGTGTGGTGGTGTGTTTTGTTGTTGGGTTTTGGTTTTTTTTTTTGGGGGTTTTGTTTTTTTTTTTTAATCAAAGGATAATTCAAATCTTGGTCAGAGTTTCCCTCAGGAAACACACCTGCATGCCCAAATTCTCTATCCCTGCACTGCATCCCAATGTTAATCTCTGCACTGCTCAGGTCGTACGTATTTAGATGGAACTGTTAGATATAACCCAATGCAAGTGCTATCTAAAAATAGCATTTCTTCGTGCATTGCTTTTCCTCTGTGTAAGTAGAGGAGGGAATTGGTCTTTTATGCTTTTCAGATTGGGTAAGCACTACTGATCTGAATCCAGTTTAAAAGATTATTATGTGTCTATTGCCCATTTGTTTTTCTCAGAGATTGCATCTGGGAGAGCTGACATCTTTAAATGATCTTTAAAGGAGCAGTGACTAAAATATCTTTGCGAGTTTCCATTATTGTAATTTTACTAAAATTCTCCCATTGTCTGTTTAGTTCTGTATTTAGTTCCTTATATGTGTGTGGACTTTTAAGCTCACCTTGCTCCACAGGTGCTGAGCTGGCGGACCCCTGACACTGGGAAATCAAAAGCCAAAAGTATGCACTGTTGAATGGTCCTGAAACTTTTAGGAATTAGTTCAAAACTGCAATTTTTAATGGTAGGACAAAGTCTAGCTAATCCTCTTTTTTTTTACTGGATTTGTTTGTTTTCAATAGGAAAGACTAAGATTTTCATACAATAATTAATTTACCAAGCAGAAGGAAAAAAAGAATTTCAGAATATGTCCCTGCTGTACCTGTGGCATTCATTCTTGAATGTCCAAATAAGTAGTTCACCTAACAGAATTTCTTCAGTATGTAAAAGTACTTTTGGTGTACTTTTTTCCTAAATTAGTTATGTGAAAATGTACATTGAGAATTTATTAATGTTGGGCATTCATTAAAGAATCTGTCATCGTGGTTTTGTCTGTTGTTTGGAGAAGTTTGACTTTATTGAGGTCAATTTTACTTATGTATGCTCCTGGATCCTTGTTTTAAATTATGGTTTTTGTTATGGGGTATGTACTGAATCACAGTCAATTGTATGACAGTGCATTCGGGTTTGGTTATGACAGACTCTAGAAGGTAAGACTCAGTAGCTTGAGAATCACTACATTTGATATTGTGTCTATTCATGAAAAGTAAGGTTTTTTTGGTGTATTTTCTCCATTTTTCCTTGTCCAGAATATAAATGATATTAGCAAATCCATTTGTCATTGTTCTACAGCTGCCTTAGATCCAAGGCCAAATTTACTACTCTTTGTCTTTTGCGCCGTTTAAAGTGCTATAGTTTCTTCTGCTCTTGAAGTGGAATACTTAAAAAGGTAAAAAAAAGGTGCAAGGTAAAATGAACGCTTTTTCAGTGAAGCATCCCCTTACACTTTAATCTGATAAAACTTTTTAAACCTGAGAATCAAACCAACATAAATCAATAGGATTTATTTCAAGTTTGCTACTAAGAAAAGATCATGCCGACCTCAAGTTCTGGTTGCAAGCGCTCTGGCAGTCTCTTAGTGCCTTATTTGCTAAGAAAAGCCAGTGAACACACAGGAAAACTAGCTCTGAAAAACATAGAAACAGAGATGTTAATAAATACCATGTTGTACACATTTACTTTTTATCTAAAATACATAAAATAATTCCTTGAAGGTATTCTTTATTTGTACTACTTAATGAGCAGATTTTAAAACTGGTTTTTTATTTATGATGTAGAACACACTTTGCAATTTGTATTCCACTGAACTTGTAGAAAAAAACGTTTTGCTATTCAAAAGTTTATAGAAAGGAAATACAAGTGGTACTGTGAATTACCTAAAGAATTGAAACAAATATTTGAGTGAAGTGCTTTATGTTATTTGAGTGGAATTAATTGTTTTAGACCTGTATAAATCTCCACTGCTTACTGAAGAATTATTTTCTTTGGATTTGTTCTTATTTGTGGATTTACTTCCATTAAGTGGTTCAGCTCTTTCCTAATTTAATCTCTACTGAAATAGAACTGAAAGACAGCATTTTACAGGATTTCTGATTAGACATTTCAAACAATATTAGCTACTAGTTTAATCCTTTTCTGGTCTCTGAGCTGTGAAAACTATTTTTTTTACATTTATTTTTTTGAGTATACTAATTGCTAGAAGCTATTCCCTAAAGTTGTTTGTGTAAGCAATATTCAGAACAGGGATCATTTTTGAGGAGTTTTTAATCTACAGCTCAAACTTCCTCCTGCATGCCTACACATGCCTGAATATGCCAGTCTGTGGGACAGCAAACTTCTGCCATGAATTTGTGTGTATTTGGAGAAAAAAAAATTAATGTGATTCAGAAAAGTAGCAGCTGAATGATCTTTCATGTGATGTAAATGAAAGAGCAACTACTACATTAAATGTTGAAAAGTTTCTCCAGTTCATGCTAGGACCAGCCCCTGCTTGGATGCAAATGTACAGTTTCGATTCCACACATGCAGTGCTGATGTAGGTAAATGGTACTCTGCTCTCTAAAGGCTCTCTGGGTCACTCTGCCAGGATGCTGCATTGCTGCCTAAAAGAGAAGTCCTTCAGCTGTCTTCACCTATTTTACCTACTCACTTGCTAAGTCTTTTCACTGAAAACAAGAGGACTTTGCTTCAATAGGATGCTGCCACACAGATATTGAAAATTAACTTTTTATTCAATATCTGGGCAGACGTAAAGCTTCTTCCTAGATGCCTTGGGTCATCCAAGTTAAACTCAGTGTAACTCTGTCAATTAATGTGCCTGAGGGGTATTTCTAGGGAGAAAATCTAAAACCAGGGCCCAACTTTTTATAGGAAATACAAGCTCCTACATTGGGAATGCTGTGCCTTGAGGGTCATATCACTGTCTAGGAGAAGGCTGTGTCTGTTAGAGGATCTTTTTTTGCTGTCACCTGGTTCCCATGTTTTCCCAGAGACAGTGAAAGATGAAAGCCAAAGTGAAATGATGCTTCTAGGTATATCTTAGGTACTGCAGTCTATGCCTTAATCTTCACTGAAATATTCACTTGTAGTTCTGCAGATTCTGTATATTCCTCTGGACTACTTTGTAAGCCCATTAAGTTTGCATGATTAGCCAAGACTATGTGTCTTCAGTAAGAGTTCCTTTTTCTGCTTTTCTGTTACCAGGCAGTTCTATTTCCAATGATCAATGAGGGTGGCCAGCTGACAGCTTCCAAAATTTTCTTTTCTGTCAAATACATTCAAACATCTTTGTTCAAGTGTAAGGAGACAAGTGGTGCCAATGCTTGACTGCTGGTACAGATGAGAGACATCCTGCAGCAGGAAAAGTGTTTTCACTATTGTTCAGGCTGCTCATCTAAACCCATAATTGCATGCCACGTGTACCCTTGAGCAGCCATCTGACTGACTTGTGGGCAGACTCCATGCCATCTGAACAGATGGGCATGAGTGTAAGCTGACAAGGGAGCCCATATGTTCCTAAATTGTGAATGTTGAAGAGAGGATTCTTAGCCAAGAATGTGCAGATGACTTTCCAAGTCTTACATGGCTGTCATTAAGAAGAGCTGGTGCTGCCAAGTGAAGCTTACACCTTTGAGCTGACTTTTGCAGCAGTTCATTGTGGAGTGGGTTTCTGGACAGCCTTTTATCCTGGCTGGACATTGGATGACCTTAGACTTGAATCTTGATTAGAGATCATTGTGGATTTTCCATAACACTTCCAAGTCTAGTCTTTGCTTGTGACACGTCAGGAAAGTACAAACATCTGTTCTTCACTCATCTTTTTTTTTTTTTTTTCTCCAGAGAAGAGAGGATTTGAGTGTTAGGATGTGAAGCTAGGCCAAGAAATATCTCAAGGTTTATTTTCTGTTACATGATGCCCTACTTGTCATGACAAAACACAGATTAAAATAACCAATCTAAGTAGTTGATATAAACCATTAAGTCAAAGTAGATGTTTGAGTTCTTGAAGACAGTTGGTATTTATACTCACAGAGTCATAGAATGGTCTGACTTGCAAGGAACAGTAAAGAACACCTGGTTCCAACCCTCCTGCCATGGCCACGGACACCTTTTACTAGACCAGCTTGCACACAGCTCTATCCAACCTGGCCTTGAACACTTAGAGGGATAACTAAAATCTGATTATGTGTGACAAATTTTAACATGTTTGACTGTATAATCAGTTATCAAAGGAAAAAAGAAGAAGAAGAAAAAATATTTACAAATTTTATGATACCTAATTATTTCATTTGTTTTATTAAATAATTCCTCTAGGAGATAGTGACTATAATCTCCAAGACATTGTAGTGAAGGATAACTAACAAGGAGTTACAAGTTTAAGGAAAAACTTCTCAACTCCTAAAGGAGAAATAATATGACATAGCTAAATAACAGATATTAATCTACTTTTGAAGTTGCATGAACCAATATAACTTATGTTCCTCTAAAAAGAAAGTTCATTTAACTTCTAGTAATTTTGCCTGCTGCCATAGTAACTTAAGACAATAAGATAAATCTAAGTGAAGGTGGATTTGTATTTTGATAACTCCAGTGTGTAACTCCAGTATTTTCAACCAAATTAACAACAGTAGTGCTATTGCCAATCATTTTTACTTTTGTTCAGCGGAAAAAAAAGAAAAAGAGATGTAAAATGAGACCAGTATAACAAGATTTTACAAAATCTAGAACTACTTTGTGAAGAAAATGTAGAAATGTACATGGCAGCAAATCTCCTGCAAGCTTCCTGTCAACAAAAGATAGGCTAGTATGGCTTTTTGTCAGTACACTTGGAACCCCAATCCACCTCACTTGTGAGAAATAATATCCCCAACTTGGAAGGAAAAGATGACAATCTGAGTTACAGCTGAGTAACTTGAAAATTAGTCATTAGTGGTGGAAATCTCTGATACATTTGCAAATAAACATCATGTATGAGCACTGGAACAACGCGCCACATTTCTTTAAAGAATCACATTTTGATTTGATGTGATTGGCCAAGTACCATCTGTCATCTCGGCAATGCCAGCAGGGACCCATGTAAATCAGCACGTTCCCAAGTTCCTTGATTGGAGCTGTAGCAAAGTGAATGGAAATCTCCCAAGCTGAATGCCTCATTTGAAAAAGCATTTCTTTGCCTGATTTGTAGTTTGTCATTAATAGCGTGTACTGGGAGCTGAAACTGAAGTTCTGAAGGCTTTGCAAAGACGCCCATGCTTGCTCAGATCCAGCACTGCTGCGTGAGTAATTGCTAGTTAGCAGCATGAGCATTTCCAGGCTGCTGACACTGTGAGCTTGACAACTGACAAGTTTCACTCCCATGCCATAATAACCCACAATGAAATGCAAAGCAGAAAGCAAAGATTGCAACTTAAAAAGAAGACAAAAGAAATGTTAGCAAATCTTTATTCAGTGCTCCTGGAACATTATTATCTTAGCTTAAGAAAGGTGGTTATGGGCAAGAGGGAGATTGCTGCTAAAGTAAGCACAGGCATAACTACAAAGTACAGCTTTGTTGATGACTCCTTTGACAAATACTTCTGCTTTGCAAGAGGGTTGGAGGGTTTCACTTATTGTGGTGGTGCATCTTGTAACACTGAATGTCTCATTACAACCCCAGTAGAAATCCAGCACCTTTATGTGTGTTTTACTGACTTGATAAAATTTAGTGGACGATACCCTTTAAACAGTTTTAAGCCTGGCATTCTCAGTTCATTTTTCAGTAAGGCTTTTGGGATGTAAGAGGGGAAGAAAAAAGCATTTTCTGAAGGGGATTAACATAATTTTTGCCACATAAAAGACTTGTTCTCATTTTATTGAGCTGGGTGGTTCAAGGTCCTCTGTCCCATGTAGTGAACCCCAAGGATACAGGAAAAGCTCCTTGGAGAATTGAATGCTGAGTCATCCCTGAGCGGGCGTTGTCCTGTTCCTCTTACCCGACCGTGTTGAGAACCTTTCCTTTAATCAGTTAAGACAATACTATTGTAACCCTTTTAGCTATTGGTCAGTTAAGGAATATGCTTAAACCTGCGGCCATTGGCTAGTTTTGGATCCATACCAAGGCTATAAAAAGAGCCCTCTGTACCCCCTTTTCTTGGAGAAGAAGAATCGCTGTACCCTTCGCGGATCCCCCGAATAAACCTCACTGCGGAAATTCGGCGTATTCTCTTCCCCTCTCTCTCTCTCGTCTACTACGCCACGGCCCCGAGCGATTCCTCCTAGCTGCCTGAGCTGAACTCACGAAAGAGCTGAATCACTTGAGCTGAGTATCACTGGCTTGCTAGGAAGGAGTTCGGCGGCTTTGGTCCCTTGCTTAACTCGGCTATTGGGTCTCTGCCAGAGACTCGATGTACTGAGCTAGCTGGGCATTCATATGATAATAGTCGGGCTTACCCAGAGAGGTTCCCGTCACTATTATTATAGTCCCAGAAAAGCACCTTGCCAGGTGCTGCACTGCCACAGTGTAGGAAACACATTTCAGCTTACTTTGTTTTAATGCTAAAACAGTAAACTTATACTCTCTGTCCCTTTGGAACATTCACCTCATCCATCTTTAGTGCTCCCTAGTGAGAGTCCCTGTTCTCTTCTGATTCCCTAGTCTGCACTGTTCTGATTTCTTTGGGAGACCATTTTCACATTTCCCACATCACTCAGAGTTACTGCAGTGCCCTAAGAGGACTATCACTGATTGATGACCCAGAGAAAAAGAAATAGTTACCTAATGGCTACCTAATACCTACCTATTGGGTTGTTCTAATTTTTTTGTATTTGAACTTTGGATAAATTTCCATTTTTAAATTGAATTTACTACTTTCCTTTAAAAAACAGAAAAAAATTATAAAATAATTAATTCGCACTACAAAAGCATTTTTCTGTCTTGCAAGTGATAGATTACTTCAAATGCTTTGAAATAATTTAAAATCTGTTGGTTCATTTCAAATTGGCCATTCAAAAAAGAAAAGAAATTTCAAGATTTAAAATTCCTTACTGAATTTAAATATCCCACAGAATAGATATTGAAGAATACTTTTAGACTGCTATTTGGCTGGAAAGGCATATGAAAATAAGTGTCTTTTTTCTAATGCTGGAGGATGACCATGAGAGGCCAATGAATTGCTGACTTATCAAAAATACTATGAATATTCACTAGTGTGACAGAGTTGTTGCAGAGCTCAGTAACTTGCTTGTGATGAAGACATTTGCATTTATAGCTCCATATTAAATAATGTATCCTTTAAAACTTGCTGTTCTTTGGGTTTTGCATGTTGCTGTTTTTTTCTTTTTTTCTTGCAAGAAAAATCTCATATTATTTGGGCATCTTACCTGTTTTATTTTTGCATTTTGCTATGTGAAGATCAGTCCTCATCTCCCCAAAGATCAGCTGGTTTAAAACACAGCTTCCCCCACTCCCATATGAACTGATTGAAAAGCTACAAACATAACTAATTTTTAATTACATAAAATGCAAATTGGCTAGGAGAAAATGGAACAGGAAGAAGCAGAACTTATATACAGCTCTTCCCCTGCCCACTTTCTTTTTGTAAATGACTGTTCCTCTATCTGGCTTCAACCATCTCAGCAACTTTTGGTTGCAGCGCACAGGGCAGCCTGCCTGTCTGTTCCCAGGTCTCCCTTGCTCCCATTTTGCACAAGCTCGGATTTTCCCCCTGTGCCACCTCCCATGTCTCTGGAACGTCTCTCAGTAGCTGTTCCAGGGGAGGAACATCAGTCTAAAACCTCTAAGTGTTCCTGTGTGGTATCTTCTCAAAGACATGCCCTGTGTAGCTCAGGACTAGCATAGCTCACTACTGAGAAATGGCTTCTGACTCATAATGCAACTTGTAGCTTTCCTTAGCATTTTGTTTGCCCTTTTGTTTTAGTGCAGATTGTTAATTCTCTTCTAAAAGCTTGATTTTCCTCTTTTTCTTTTTTCTTTAACTCACTCCTTTTTTATCCTTCAGTTTTCTTATATAGTAAGAAAATGGTAAATATGGTAAATATGAGGATTTTATTTCACTTTATTTCATTCATGCTATGTAATACATAGAGATCTTAGCTTTTTTGCACATTTTTCCTGATTTCAAAACAATTCTTTATGCTTTCTGATATAATACATAAAAACAGATGAAGCAAAGCTCATTTGCAGCTTCAGAATGGCTGCAAGATATTGAAGGTGGCTCAGGGTCAGCTGTTTGTTAAGGTCACTAATTCAAAGATCTAGGTTAGCTGGTAATTTCATAGTTAGTGCCTTTGGATCATCTCTAAGCTCTTGTGGTAAGGTTTTCCTTGATTCATATCACAGCAGAGGTTTTTCGTAACATCTTGTTGCCTATTTCTGCTACGATCTTGGAAATTCAAAGATTTAGGGAGCAGTGTTTCTTCAATAACTGTTATTTCTCTCTCTGTAATCTCATACATTTCAGAACTGAGATATTTTCAACCATTACCTGTTGAGACAAGCCCATGTTGTATCACGAAAAGGTGTTATTACCAAATAAAGTTAGGGTTTACAAAATTGATGGTTGTTTTGAAGGCTGAAATCAATACAGCTCTCTCTGAGTTTTTAGGTCTTGTTTATGAAGGAATATGTTGAGTTATTCTATCCTTAAAAGTTTTCAGCTTGCATCAAAATTGTCATTAATCTGTAAAGCTTAGTGTTTTTTAATTAAACCTCCTGAACAAGGAGTTTCAAAAGGTCCAGCTGAGATGTGAAACTATTTGAGCGATGATACCAACAATGGGAGTATTAACACAGCTTGCATAATGATCTTTGTTTTCCCAGGACATGGTAGGTCCAAAAACAGATTACAAAAGGAGAAAATGAAATTTGGAAAAGCATTGCTAGCAAGGATAGAGGGGTCATGGACTATGAAAGAAATCAAAATGAACTTCTCTGTTACAATGTACCGGAGAGGGACAGACATGATGAAAGCAACTGATACCGGAGTTTGAATATCTGTCTGAATTAAATAAAATTCAGCCTTCTGAAAGTGGGGTGTGCAGCGCAGATGGGTGGCCTAAATTCCTGCTGCTGTCTGTGAAGAGCAAGTTTCATCTGAATCATCATTTCCTAATCCTGAGAGAGGTGTCTAAGAAATAAAGGTGATTTGCTCTCTGGAGTTGTTTTCTGTCCTCTGTACAGTGTAAGAGGGACCTTAAAGACTTGTTTAGATAAAGGGTCTAGCTTGTAAACAGCTAAAATGAGAACAACTAGTATTTAAAGAAGGAAGCTGAAAAATCAAGAACATAGAGGAAATCAACAGAAACAGTAGGAGGGCTGAGGGTAATTTCAGATTGAAAAAGAGAGCTCAGTATGGTTTGTTTTATCTCAAAGATGATTTACATGAAATGTGATCAATGTGGATAAGTGTTTTCATGGGAAGAAGTTACTGGGTATCACAGAGCTCTTTAGTCTAACAGGGAGCTGCATAAAAAGAACCAGCAGCTGGAAGACAAAACTAGAAACATGCCAGCTGAAAATGAAGTGTGAATCATTAAGAATAAGAATGATTAAACTGTAAAATATGATCTTGGCAAGTGTTGAATTGTCTATTCTGCAGGCTTAAAGTCAATATCAGGCATTAAAATGTTTAAAACATAATGAGCATTTTACTTGTAACATAAAATGCTAGGTGTAAGATATCTGGCTTTTAATACAAGCAGATCAGATTAGGCTTTATACATTTCCAATTTAATGAGTAATCACATCCTCTTCTTTGTCATATTTCTGTTTGATATAACACTTTACTGTGCTGCTTTTTGGATACTGTGATTTATTCTTTGTTCAGCTACTCTAGTAAGTTCTGATGCAGGATTTCATTAGTTTTCATGTCTCTTTCCTTTTTTTTTTTTTTTTAATTCCTACATAAGATATAGCTAGGAACTCACAAGAATGTGTTTACTGTTTGCTGACATACTTTCCTCACAAAAAGCTTAAATTTAAGATTTAATTTTAGGAATAATGCAAGTAAACTTTTCAAAAGATGAATGACTTTGTCCTAAGCTTTGGAGCTAGAAAACTTCACCAGTCTAAGAAAGATAGTAGAACAATCTCAAGCCAAGCACGAGTATAGCATAGGGTTTTTTTCTTGGTTTCAACCTGGATTCTGACTCAGATCCTGTGATGGTCAAAAGGGCTCTGCTGTATGTTGAGCTTGGATTTATCTGCTGGTCAAATAAAAAAGGCTTCTGCTCTTGTTAGGAGCTTCCTGAGTGCCTGAACTGTTAAACACTAAAAGACATACAAAAATATGTCCTCAACCCTAACATGACGTTTGTGTTAATGATATCTTTAGGATGACAGCAGCAAGGAAATCCCTGTGTCAAAAGACTGTTTCCCCTTAATTCCTCCCAAGGGTTGCACATCAGAAATCTTCCTCAAATGCAAATAACCTATTTCATGAATTCATCTGCTAATCCTCCCTTTCTTGTTGATCCCATGCATTCTCTCCATTAGGGACAGAGATATCATACAGATCATCTTGCTTTGAGCCTGGTGGGCAGAGCTGTTCTGGCAGCACCATTTGTTCCAATGTGAAGGGCAACTAGGGGAGTTTTTTCTGGGCTTTCCTTGCCCCCATTTCCTATCAGCATTTGCTCTTGCCACAGACACATATCTCATGTCTTTTGCTTATAGCAGATATTGTACATCTTCCTTCCCTGCGACAGTCTGAGTGACGGACTTGTCAATTCTTACAAGGAAGTCCAAGAGTCAGTACCTTTTCCTAGTTTTGGTGTAAGTCTTAGGCTTTCATTCTGCTGTCAGCAGATCATTCTGTTCTCCTTCAGAGCCTAGCAACAAGTCATCCTTATCACTGTTTGGTTATGGTCCTTTCCTGTCTCAGGCTTCCTGCTGCTCTTTTCCTTGTCACTTCAGTTTTCCCTTACTGCTGTCCTATGCATCACATCTGTTTCTCTTTCTCAGGTGTTCAGTGTGAATTTGACACGTAAGGAGATAAAAACAGTCCAGCTTTCTCTGTAGTCTCAAAATTTAAAGGTAGATGAGAAAAAACTGTCCAAAAATACTTTATTTTTGTTTTACCTCTGACTGATGGTGGGGTTTTTTGACGAGGTCAGTCCTTTGTCCATGTGATTTTTCATCCTGTGAAAGTGATCAAAACAATGAGATAAGCTACAACACTCACCTGGGAGACCCATCTCCTAGCTGCCAGCCCTAGAGAGTAACAGGGAGTAAAATGCACCAATCTAAAGTAAAAGATGAAGGAGCTGCTCCTTCCTCATCAAGGAGTTAAGTTTGCATACTGTTGCTGCCTGAATCATTTATGAAGAGAACCACAGTCCCTTGGAGGATGCAGCTGAATGAGTAGCAGTTAATCTGCAAGATTGATACCACCTCCAACAGGGAAAATGGCGCAGAATCACATTGTGGGAATGTACATATTTTGTGAAATTGCTTCTCAAGGCATATCCTTTTGGCATCTGCAATTTTGCATCAGTGTGTGCAGACTGTAATTGCAATCTCCCTGAATTTTGATATTTTCTAGGAGTTCTTTTCTACTACAATTTTCCCCATACAAAATGGCAATATAAAAGAAAGATTTAGGGTTGAAAGGCCAACCACTGAAAAATCCATGAGTGCCAGAAGGAAAATTACAAGTCTAGGTCAAACCATTTGGGTGTTCATGCTGTGCACAAGCCTTTATTTAGGTGCTTTTTTCTCCTCCACACCTTGGACTCTGTATTTTCCATGACGTGACAAAATGTCCTCCTTTAAATGACCTGTTCTGTTACAGAGCAATGAGTGACCATAAGCCTTATTTACTGATTGCCAGCAGCTTCCAGGAAGGACTCATGAACCCAGGTGAACTTTTGCCAGGGTAAAAAACAGAATTAGCAGCCTGACTCTTCCAAACCTTACAGTATATGGACTTTACAGCCTGATAGATGAGCTTCAACTAGAAAGGAGTCACAGTCAAAAGACAAGAGTAGGAGCCTGTACTTTGAAATATTCAAATACAATTTTGATGCAAGAGCCTGGCACAGCATGGAAATTTTTGTCTCCCTGCCCTGCACTGGAAGACAGGCCTGGGAAAGTGTGCAGTTCTGAGTGAGAATGTCATGGTCCCTGTTGGTCTGCTTTTGGATAGCTGGAAGTTTATACCTTTTATGCAATTTTTTCCTGTTGCAAAGAATGAGTTTTATTTTAAGGAACTGCTTTGACTAGCCAGCTATTTAGTCCACTTTCTAGTCACAACATGGTGAAAAAATAGGAAATTGCCAGCCCAATGAACTATGATCATGCAAAAGATGATAATTTCCCTGGGTAGGCCTAGACTGCAAGTCGCTTTGGTGTCCACAGGCTCAAGCTTTTGTCCTATGGAAGGCTAGATGGGGAAAGCAGCCAGTCTCCCAAGAACAGCTTCAAAACTTTAAAGAGTAAATATTGAATATGCATTTCTTTTGGGTATCTATGAGGTTGTACTGTGTGTAGTAGCACTTGAGAGATTGAATGTCAGTAAGTGATGGAAAGATATCTCAGATTGCTTCATGGGGAATCAAAGAATCACAGAATGTCCAGAGTTGGAAGGGACCCACAAGGACCACTGAATCCAGCTCCTGGCCCTGTATAGCACTGTTCCCAAGAGTCACACCATGTGCCTGATGCCCAAATGCTTCTTGAACTGTGTCTGGCTTAGTGCTCTGATCACCTCCCTGGGGAGCCTCTTCCAGTGCCCAGCCATGCTCTGGGTAAAGAACCTTTTCCTAATATCCAGCCTAAGTCTTCCCTGAAACATCCTTTGTTTCATCCTCCCCAGAACAAATTCTTTGTTCTGTTCATTTGAGTTCTTGGGTTCTGTTCGCTTGGTAACCAGAGACAAGAAAAGAAAAAATCCCCTCCCTTTTGCTTCCCCTTATGAGGAAGCTGTAGACAGGAATGAGGTCCTAGGTGTAACTTTAGGATGAAGAGGCTACCTGTCTAGCTAAGGAGATTTTGCAATGGTCAAGTATAAACAAAAAACTGTATTGGTTTTTACTTTTTGCTATTCTGTTCCTAATTTTTTAATCCAGATCTTGACATTTTGCTTTGATGGAATACATTTGCAGTATTTCTCACTCTCAGGCACCTCTGTCTTAACAGTCAAACCCAAATGAAGCTGACCAATTCTTTGTAAAGATTTCTTCTAATCTAACAAATCTAATCTAACTGGTGAATGCAGAGGGCCACAGCCAAACATGTTTAATCACTTCCTGGGACACACTGAGAGACTTTAAAACCTACATTGGAGAGGCTTTATAGGGATATTGTGGCCAGCTCTTTGATTGTCTCAAATCTTGTCTTGCAGAGGGAAAGAATCTCCAGGCAGAGCTATAACTTGGAGCTCCTGGAGTCATCATATAAATCTTGGGTCATTTGGAAATTATTCAATAATGAGAGAGAAGGAGGAAGAGGGTTTTTCCCACCTAAAGACTGTGAAAAGGACTTCTATGATAGAGAAGATCTTTGGGACAGAAGCACTAACTGTTACAGTATATATGTAATTGTATTGCAGAGTCTAGTTTAATTTGTTATTTTAAATGAATAAATGACTAAATAAAAGTATTGTGTTCACATGCATGGAGTGCAGCATGCTGGATATTCTTTTTCTAGGAATGCTAGCATTTTTTTCCACTAAAGAGCATGGGGAATCAGATAAAAGAGAGCAAGCCACAGGTATGTGATGAGTCGTCCAGGCACAGTGACAAACATGTTCACCCACTGATGACCAACCAACTTCTTTTCTTATTTAGAAAAATCACCAGTCAAATGTAAGAGCTTAGAAATTCAAATATACACCCATATAAACATGCTAAAAATTTACAGAATATATTATTTAAAGTGTAGAAACTCCAGTACAAATATATTTGGGTACTCTCCTTCCTCAAATGAGCTGTAGTTGTTTATCTCTCTTTATGCTTCCTGAAGATGGACAGACTCTACACTATGCTTTTAGAAAATTAAAAATACATTTCTTCTCCATCACTTCTGTTAACTGTGCTACATCTTACTGAAATGATATTTTCTTGACTGCTTTTCACAGTTTCCTTTACAGGTTTTTTCACCTCACCATTTTCAGGTTTCTTTCCAGAGCACTTGTCTCAGGAGAAACTCTCACCTCCACCTCAGAGCTATACCCTGAGCACCACAGAGTGGATGACTCTGTGGAAGATAAATGATGTTGTCTTCAGTGACCGCTTTCTAGGAGGACAAAATGTAAGCAAGAAGTGAACAGGCCCTTCAGTGGCAGTTGAACACAGGCAGTTAAATCTTCAGTCATCAAAACACACAGGTACCTTTGGACAAGTCAAAACAAGCATATATTTTTCCCATGCAACCACAAAAACCTTTCAGTTCCTTAGATACTGTCTTACTTCCTGCTCTCATGAGTAACACTAACAGAAGTGGCCAGTGCTGTTGGAAATTGCATTGTTTAATATCTTTTTTCATACCATGCAATGTCATTATCAATATTGGTTTCAGGTAGCTGAGCTAAATTTTTGTTGGGGAAATCTCGTAAATGTACTCCAGTTCTCATAAAAAAACTTGGAGAAGATAATTAAATATTTTTCATTGGTGTGGGAGAACCTTCCTCTTCTGTGGGAGAAATCATCCTTTTTTCTTCCTTTTCATGTGGAATATTTTAACTCTACCCATAGAGTACGAAACCAGAAAGAAATTATCCTGGCTATGGGACTTATTTTACTTGAGAATTACACAGGGTAGTAATTTTCTTGCAGCCTGGGAGTGACAAATGTGATTTTTATCCTCCAGCTGTAAATGGGCACAAATTGTCATGGAGTTGTGGACTTTATGTGAGGTGATGATGTTTCAAGTAAGTGCAGAGGCATGTTGTGGTTTGCACCAGCAGGAACTGTGGCAGGAACCCTCAGGAGAGCGAGTAGAAATTTCTGCTACTGCAGCAGCATTCCATTTCTCCTTGGCTTCTAATTTATTTAAACTGCCTTGCTTTACTCTTCCTTTGAGGTATTAATTGTGGATCTCTCACAATACCTGCCCTTGACTTCCCAAATTCAAGATCATTACTGTTTTGATGTCAGGTAAATATTTGCATTGGTTCTAACTGGGGCAATGTTGAGCTGGCAAATGAATGCTGTGAATTTAGGTATGAAAAATATTGTGTATCTATGAGAAAGCTAAAATATACTGACTTCTCTAGGAAAAAAAAAAAGGATTTTAGGGCAGATTTCTTGATTAATATTATTTGGTAGGAATATGTCTTTGCATTTCCTACTGCAAAAATTTGTTGCCTTTATGTTTTGCTGTGGTATTTTTCTGGCTTTTACCAAAATAAATTTCTGCAAGAGGGTTTAATTTTTGTGTGCAGTGTAGACAATTTTTTTGTGTATGTGTGTTTGGTTGTTCTTTTTAAAAAATACATTAAAAAGAATTTATTGTATTGTTGCCATCTATTGACTTAATAGATGCTTGGAAAAATACCATTTTCCCCCTGTTTTGTCATAGATTTTTTCTTTTAATGAATAACTATGGAAATAATTTGCAATATTTCTGAAAAATGCTGATGGAAAATGATTATGGAAAAGAGATTATGTTGATGGATCTAATTTACACGTGTATAAACCTTGCTGCTGATACTGTAAGCTTTGTCAAATAGTGCTATAATAATCCTTTTAAGTAACTTGTTGCATCAACCAAATCCAAATTATTTTGATTTGTTATTGCTTTAAGTTCCCATCTCAACATTACCACACAGCTGGCAAAGCAGTTTCTCTGTTTTTTCCTCAGAGGGAAGGGAAGCAGTGTCATGCACTCAGCTCTCAGTCAGATTGATTTATCTTAATACATTCTCCAATTTCTGTTGAATCCTCTATGATATGGTTGATACTTTGAAATTTATTGTCTGCTATTCTTTTTCTTTTGGCAGCCCCCTTATTCACAGCTTTTTCCAGCTATCTGTAACCCTCTGGGAGGCCCTGTCTGCTGAAGCAACACCACTTTTCTGCCACTGGGTTTTCAGGTGAATAGGAAAGAGTTTTTGCAGTTGTTTTATATTTCTTTTACGTTACAGTTGTCCCCCCTTCAGCTCTGTTGCTGAAGGCTAGCTCTGATACAGACTCAAAAGGAGCAATAAGGAATATAAAATGCCCACAGGAAAGGAAGGCACTACAAGATTGACATCTCACCTTATTCACTCCCATGTGCTGGAACTGAATCTTGCTGCCTCTTTTGGCCACTTTTATGGGTCTCTGAAGTAAAAGAAACACATAGCAAACAAACCCACTTTTACTGAACAGCTTTAAAATTTGCTGCATGCTGTAATATTTCCTTAAAGACATCTCTCTAACAGAATGGATATGCACAGTGTTAAGGTGAGGTAAACCAATTGTGACACCACTTTCATCCTGGGAGTCTCCCAGAGAATGCAGGTAATTGAAACTTGGGCTGGTGATGCTGGTGTTGCTTTACAGGGCTGGAAAAAGATGCCAACCAAATGTGCCTGTACAGTTATGAATAATCCTCTGTCAAATTTGGTGTGTAATTTTGCAACTGGATGCAGAAGACTATTATTTCTGCCTCCTGTATGTTCTGCCACTGATTATACAGCACTAAACAAAGATGGGTGTGGATTTGTTGATTTACATATTGTGAATATAAACCTAGCTTATCTTTGTCTCTCCATTGTCTTTGCAGAATACTGGGGATGTCAAATAAAGCTAAAATTAATCACCACACATGAGTGTTATTCAGCATGATAGATTGTGGCTTTAATGCATCAACAGCCTAGTGACACATCAAAGAAAGACTTTAGGAGCAATCTAGAGGAGAATAATGAAGGATTTTCTTGGATGATTTGCTAAATTCTTCCTAAGAGGGAAAAGCATAATGAGAAAAAACAAAGTATGTTTGAAAATGAAAGCTATCCAGTAGGCTGATTGGAGGTAACTTCTTGGAACTGAATATGAGATAATTGTGAGCATGGAACAAAGTTGTGAAGAGCCCATAGAGAGGGAGTAAATACCTGATGAACAATGCAGTAGATGGCAGAGCTGCGAGAGTGATTCAGAGATGTGACAATCGGGAGAAATGATCATCAAGTATGATTACTTCCCAAGTGCAGAAAAAGGGCCACAGGAAAAGCCTGTAGTTTTCTTTTTCTTTTTTTTTTTTTTTTTTTTTTTTCTTTTTGGGAGCTTGTAGATGGAAGAGTTGTTTCTTTATAGAAAAGTTATGGGGAGAGAAGCTGCAACATGTAACAGTGATGGTGGTATCATTACTATAGATGAAGATGATGCTCTGTTTATACCCAGTAGGCAGAGCAGGATGGCAGCACTCATGGCTGTTGAGATATAATGTAGTGATGAAGGTTTCCAGAAAAAAATTGATGGATTCTTTATAGCTGTGTTAAGCCTGGTATGGAATAAATTATTAGACCATAGAATCATAGATTGGCTTGGGTTGGAAGGAACCTGAGAAACCATCTAGTTCCAGTCCCCCTGGTGTGGGCAGGGACACCTTGCACTAGATGAGGTCACTCAGGTCTCCATCCAGCCTGGCCTCCAATACTTCCAAGGATGGGGCACCCACATCTTCTGTTCTAATGTTTCACCACCTTCACAGTAAAGAATTTCCTCCTAATATGTAATCTAAACCTACTCTCTGTCAATTTAAAGCTGTTACCCTTTGTCCTGTCATACCATTCTCTTGTAAATAGTCTCACTTCACCTTTCTGGTGGGGTCCCTTCTGGGGACCACAATTCAGTCACTCCAAAACCTGATCTTTTTGAGATATAAGAGAGATAACAATCAGAAAGGGAAGATTATATTTAGAATTGCATAAGATAGGTCTACAGAATTAAGTTAGATCTTTGAAAAGTCTGCAGGAAGATGATATTTACATTTCTGATTTAGATTAAATAAGTAAATTCTAAGGTAAAAGGGGATATGGGTGAGAGCCCTCAGAATCCAGAAAAGACAGAGATGAGATCTTCTAATGGAAATAATGAATACCTGAGACAAAACTGTATGAATAAATGACCTTGGGGGGTCTCTGAAGGAATTGTAGAGGAATATGACTTCTCATGAGTTCAAAAATAAGAGTTTTTAGTTTTGCTGGTGAAATAGACACTTTCTGCAATTTATTTTGTTTTTATTCTGTGTAATCCAAAATAACATTTTCTTTGGCTAAATTTTGACAGCTCAAAAATGCAATAATTACAAATGAAAGCAGTTCAATGTGAAAACCAACTGTTTCATAGTGAAATTATTGTAGTAAATAATGTTGACTTTCCACATAATACCAACAAACGTGGTGCAAAATTACAAATATTTTTCCTTGCTCTAATTGAAGGAAAATCAAGGAAAACAGGGTCATATCAGGAGACCGTACACTAGGGCTGTGGCATCAGGAACTTAGAACTGGCACTACAAGCGGAATAGTTTCTTTTTACAAGTAGGTACATGTGTGAAAAGACTCACACAAGTATCGGGTTGTCAATGTATACATTGTTCCTTTGGTTCTGTGAAGATTAACCACATTGAATAGTTCAAGCTAGGTAAGGGTTTTTAATTTTTGTGGACAGAAACAAAAAAGAGTGATTATTTAACAATGTTTTTTATTTGCAAGTGCCTACCCTTATATTCTGGTTGGAATTTCTGCTCAAACCAGTGACTAACCAGCCTCCAAACTATGACCTGTCTCATGGCCCAAGCACTGATCTGGAATGTGTGTGGCCCAACCTCAAACTCCTTTTCAAACTTTAAAAAACCAACAAGAATTGTAGTTGTGGGTTGGAACCCCCATTCTGCAAAGGGAATGTCTTCACTGTCAATCTCTCTGTATTATTTTCAGGTGTTAATATCTAATTTCTATTTTAAAAAAATCTCTATGGCAGCTTATTTTATTCTATTTTAATTTAAAACTGTTTCTGTCCAGAGTGATATATAGTGTTAAGCCTGCAAGCTGCAGGGCAATGTGAGCTAGGTATCCTAGGTATCAATAGGCTAGGATGTTTCATTTGCATGGTTCTATGCACTAAATATTATCTGCTTTACAATTCCACTGTAAAGAACATGTGGTGAGAAAGATGCTGAAAGGAGGCATACAATAAATATTGTATGGAGTTGGAAATACAGCTAATTACTGCATCTGAAAATTTATCATTTTATATCTGTATCTGTAGGAAGAAGTACAGCAGTATGCAAATTCCTTCATTATTTCCATTTTCTTATTCAAAATAGCTTGAGAACTTTGCTTTTATTGGTAGCATTCATGAAAGTATCTAAATGTTACAATGTTATGGTACAGCAAGGCTTTATTTGCATTATATTCAATCAGTAACTGCTGTGGTAACTTTGCTGTTCAGCTTTTTACTCATGTTTCCACACACTTTGCAAAAAATGTTTTTTTCCCTTACAGATGGAAGAAGTCTGGGATGGAGAGGTTGAGACACCTGAAATCTCAAAGTGAATCAGAAGCAGAGACTGAGAGGGAGTCTAGGTTTGATTTTTTTTTTTTAATCCCTCTATTCATTGAATCATAGTCTTGCTGTTAAATTCCTAATCCCTTTGCAAGTAACTGGTGAGTTTGCTGTTTTGCTGGTTTGGGTCAGCTGGATGGCATGTGTTATTTGAGGGAAACTGCATTTTTCACACTCAGGAGTTAATAATGTAACATGCCTTACTGGGTGGGTGTTTAAAGTTTCTGTAACCAACAAAAGTGAGAAGAGAGCCAAGACAGCAAATAAATCCTTACACTGAGACAATGAAAATTCCAATTCTTAATAGTACTCCCTCAAATCCTATTTTAATTTAACTTTTATTGAAATATTTCAGGAGGAAAGATTAAAAAAACCCAGGGGAAATAATTAATGAAAGCAAAATAAGTAGACATCCTGACAGAAAGAAACAGCATTTGAGGAACTTTATCCGTAGCTCCTGTGCTCTCCCCCCTCTCTTGTGAAAATGCATTCTTTATAATTTTTTAAACTTGTTGAAAATTACTGTTTACTTGTTTCAGCCTCATTCTTTGGTTCCACAATGGTTTGAGAATCTTTAAAATGAGTTAATTTCCTGTTGGCTGAGGCGTGAATGGTAAATCTCTGTTCAGCCATGCTACAATTCCTCTGATCTACTGGCAATATGGGATATTGCTTGTGAATTGAAAAAGGTGTAGATCTATACATCTACCTGTAAAAGTGATGGATGGTCTCTCACAGCTTTTGGCCCTGGCAGAGCACCCTTGGCCAGACCACTCTGGGGCAGAGCTTTCATTCAGCACTTTCAGCAGGTTTGACAGTACCGACCATTGCAGTCTTGGCTTTGGGAGCTGGCCCTGCTTGGTTTGCACTACCCTGAGAGCAACCAGAGCTCAACAGGGATGCCAACAAGGCATAGCTATCCTATGAAGAGCCTGTGGGAAATAATATAGAATGCCACCATCTTTGAGGAATGTGAGTTTTTGCTATTTAAGGAACTATTGATAATGTCAAAATATCCCCCAAAGAGTGAATTTTAAACAGTGAGAAGCACACATCACTCTAGAGATAATTAATTGGTTAACTGAAGCCTAAAAGGAAGTGAAAGACAAAACCCTGTTTCCAAGGAAAAGTTTATGTGGTAACTCCCAACTCTTGATGAGAAATGTGTTATCACTGTAATCTGTTTATGCATTTTCTTTCACAAGAAGTGCAGCAGGCCAAACACCTGGAACAGATTTTGTTTATAATACATGTAGTGACATCAACAAAAGATTTGGAAAGACACTGTATTCATACTCAGCATCAGAAAATGTTACAAAATTGCTGCCTTTGCAGAGTTCCCAGCAAAACAGGAAATAAATGAATTTAAAAATTGCATGAGAAGCAGAAAATAAATTTGAAAATAATGTTAGATGCAGAAAAATATAGAATGCTGCCTTAGATGCAGAAGCTGGAGGGGATCAGATTTTCAGCCTAATTGTGGGGTAGAGTGAAGGCTGGAGAATGATCTGAGAAAAGGATCCTTAGAGGAGGTGATCAGATAACATGAAAATTCATGGACTATTTTGAAAGTCAGACTTTTTGATTTGTGTTCAGAATTTCTCTATAATAAACTCAAGTATTCTTGCATAAATTATGCTAAAAGTGTGGTATGAAGTTAGGTACCAAATGCTGTGTATTACCATTCTTGGAGTTTAAAGACTTGGAACATAAAGGTCCATTTACTTTTTTATTATCTTTTTTTCCTTAATTTCCTTCAAGCCTGGAAGAGTCGGTAACCATGGAATTTACTCTAAAAACAGTTCCAAACAATATAATTACTAACTAAGTTTTTTTTCCTATTTTGGGATAAATGGTGTGAATCAACATAACACTGCAGAAGTCAGCTTTCTACTCAAATTGCTGATAACAAAAAAGTGGTTAATAAGGAACAGAGGCTTCAAAAAGGACTTCTAAGGACACTAAACCCCAGGGCTCTCAACTGCAAGCACTTTGAGAACAGAGCTTTTGCCCAAAAAAGTCAAATCCTAGAACATATACTCTGCCCATCTCTCTCCACTAAATAACTCTCTTCTCCAAACCGGGAGCTTGGCATTGAGAGGTGTCAAAGGGAGAAATCCAAGCTGTATTCAGAACACAAGGTCATACTGTGAGAGGCTTTGATATCAAGAGATTTGATTTGGGTGGTGATATTTCCAGCTGTTTGCAGGAATCAGGTTGTACCTGTTAATGCTAAACTGGCTCTCCCTTTTCCCAGAAAGAATGTATTTTATTTACATTTCCAAAGAAAGATTAACTTTGTAGGCAACCAGGGTCTGGACTTAAACTATTTCCATTCCCTCTCGCCATCCAGAGACCACATCCCCCAAAAGAGAAAGCCTATCCATTCTTGAAATTTAGTAATGTGGCCTGAAATTTCTTGCAGAAGTAGCAGCCACCACTATCCCTGTTACATTAATGTCCATCTTGCTGCATTACTAGAGTCTTGTTTTCACTATTCCCGTTTATTTTCACTTATTTTTACTTATCTTATTTTCACTTATTCCCACTTTAAAATGAGATGAAACTACAGGACAGACATCTGTGCTTCCCTAAAAGCAAAGCAAAAGCCCAAACTCAGACAGTGAAATGCTTTAAATACTGCTGCTGAAAGCTCTGAAAGGAAATTTGCTTCATACCTTGAAACAAACATACCTGTGCTCAGATCCAGACAGATCACTTTGTGTTTTCCAGCCCCCCATCTGAGAATATTTACAAAATCACTGACTCTCATTTTACTTTTCCAAATGATGACAGGACAAATTTAAAGGCCACCCTTTTTCAGAATAGGCTCACCCCTCTAAATACTCCAGAAAGGATATTTTTACTCTATTTTATTGCTTTTCACTCATTTTCAAACTGAAGTTAAAGATATGCCATTCCACTGAATACTTATCTCCTGATATTTTATTTAAATTTATTTAAATCTCCTTTTCTAATTGGATATAAAAATAGCCCGTGGTTACCTGAGGATTATCAGTGATTCACTGATGCTGGAACATCTTTTAACCAAATCAGCAGTGTAGCATTTAAAAATAAACACATGAAATCAAATGAAAGAATGGATTATTGACCAGCTACGCATTCATCTTGCAAGGCTGAATCCAGCAGTAACCATTTGTCACTTCAGTTTGAAGTGTTTATTTATGATTTTTTAGATGATAGTAGCAAAAAGCCTTCCAAGAGCTAAAACGACGTCATTCCCTCAGCAATGTAATTTGCTGCATTAATCTGGAAATTAACCTGAGGCTTAATCTGGAAATAATTGGCTAGGCTTTGTAGTCTGTGTCATGATTTCTTTTGAAGGCAGTGTGAATTGCTGCTCTCATAAGGGTGAAAAAAGTGTTGTACACGTTGGAATCTAATGTTAATCCTTGTACACTTCATGTGCAAATATTTACAAATATTCTCAGTTTCTATCTTGGAAAAAAAGGGGATCTAGAACAGAGAGGACTGTGTAATTTAATCCAATTTGCTGCTATTACCAAACAAATTCACTGGGCTCCATCTTGCACTTAATTAAAGTGTTTTCCCTCTCTGCTTCTACTGAAGGAGGCTTCCAAAATTTGATTTTTTTGTTGTTTAGAAATACTTTTTTCACCTCTGGTTGAAATTTATTTATGGTCACTTTATAACCATTTGCTTTTCCGTAGACATTGACTCTAAGTTTGAATAGTTCCTTTTCCCTCCTTTCTGTTTATCTTTTGATCTATTAATAGAGAACTTTAAGATTCACTTTCAGACTTCCTTTCTCTGGGTGTGTGATCGAGCCTTCTTTACTGACATCAGCTCTCAATTTCCCTGATCACCTTAGAAATCCTTCTCTTTATCTGTTCCGGACTGAATTAATTTTTATTGCCCCTGGGAGATGAGGGTTGTGCACAGTATTCAGGGTAAGGTTTTACTGGGGCCTTGTAAAGGACGATGATACTTAAAACATTTCTTTTGTTACATTATCTTCCTCTGTATAGTCAATACCCCCTATTAAAATAGGAATTTTTGGGCTGATAATATTTTTCAAATATATGAGCCAAAATACAATACATGTGTGGGTGGTGGTTAAAGAGGCAGGAGGGGTTTCAATCATCTTTTATTAAAACCAGCTTTTTAGCAATTTGCTTTCATGGGTGTAAGAAGATATTGACAACAGGAATTTATTCTGGACACATAAAAAATTCTGTATGTGAAATTCAGATTCTGGATTTTCCTTGTTACAGAGCAGTACCAAACCCAGGATGCTGAGTTCTGGACTGTTAGTTTTAGTTTAATATATGTCAGGAAAAGAAAGAAAGCAAAAACTCCTGAGTTCTCCAAATTGCAGTGGCATCTGTTCAGTAAAAAGAAGAAGTAATGCATAAGTAAATGAATACTATCAACATATGGTGACAGCTCCTAGATCTGTTTTGGCATGGAAGTAAAGCAAGGGAGGCTGATGAAATGCTCAAGCTAATGGATAATTCTGGTTCAAACAAGCTCAGCAGGTAGTCACTTTCTGAGTTTTTTTATGACTTACTAAGGTTTGTGGAAGCAGTTTCCTTGTATGTAGGAGTGAGTACCATCAGGTGAGGCTCCTGGTTGCTAGCATGCTACTTCCTTTTTGCTGGTATGAAAAATGGTTTCTCTGTATAGGAAAGAGTGGCTTGTGACCCACCTTTCAGGCAGGCTGCCTCCCTGCTGACCTGCAGGAAGCAGATAAAATATATGTGGAAAGGGTTTAATTCATCTTCCTCTAAACCCAAGCACTCTTGGTTAGAGCTGAGCCTTTCTCTGCAAAGAGGATTTCCTAGATAGCTCAGCAGAACCCAGCTCCAGCAACCTTCAGGCCATGGAAGTAAAAGTTTAAACCCAGCTTTTCCCAGCTGAATGAAATCCCTGCAAATCTCTGGGTCAGGAGAGTGTGAATAATTAGCCCATCTCTTAAAACAGGGCTATTACCTATTTGCCAGGTACTGCCTTGCTCTGGGAGCTCTCCAAGTTCTCTGCTGATAGCATCTCTTTGAGATATATATTTTAGCTCATAGTCTGCCAGGCCTGGATTTATAACCTGGTGCTGGAAAAAGTCCTGGTATCACTGCTGCTGCCTGGAGCCTTGCTGAACCTAATTTAAATGAATTCCTTGATCTCTTTTCATGTTCTGTCTCTTCAGACAACTTCTTGGGTCTGTCTTTTCAGAGCAGATCCGGCTTCCTCCAGGCAGCACAAGCAGTAAGCACCTGCAGAGGTGCCTGTGCTGTCACCCCATCATGTGCTCTCCTCCATCAGCAGGCACAGGCACATCTGACCTGCATGCCTCTCGCTTCCTGTCTCCACTGTGGAGCCGCAAGTTTGTCAATGATTAACTGATTCAGCTGGTTTTTCTGGATTAACTGATTTAGCACAGCAGATCTGCTGAATGCTGAGTGGAAGCCAAAATTTCATTAGCTTTCTTTCCTTTCTCTCTTCCAAATAACTGGGCTCAAATCTGTAAAAACCCTGTAATTAGCTAAGTGTCAAAGGTCCTCTCTGCATCTTTTTTGAAGTTCTAAAGGCAATTTGGAGATTAAGCAAAGGTTTTTCAACTCTAAAGGCAGTTCACCTTTAAACAACTGCTGTCAACTTACCCCAGAATAATTATAATTTTAAATGAGCTGGGGTACTTTTAAACTAAATGTGCTCAGGGTAGGTGCTTGTTTTGTGGTGGATTTATCAAGATGGTCAAGTACTAATAATTTTTATGGGAAACCCCAGGTCTTAGGCTGGCCCAGTTGTGTCACAGGGCTTGTTTGTTGAGGTTTTATTCTTTCAGATATAGAAAGGCATTTCTGAGAAAAGAAAAATATAAAAAAATTTTAAAAAATCAAAATGTGTCCTGATAGAGGAGTAAGGGAAGAGAATTCATGCTACCAAAATTCAGAAACTGAAACAAGGTGCTGGGGTTAGGTTTGTACTCAGGGCTCCCCATGCAGTCCATGCAGAATAGAGGTGCCAGCCCGCCTCCTCTGACTGTAGTGGCACTGAGGATCAGACTCTGCAGCTCAACACCTAAAATTAAGATGGTTTCTTTGCACCTCTGTGCCTCTTGTCCTTTCAGATGTGTTTTCTAGAGGCAAGGGATCTGCCTGGCAGAGATTGGCCATGAGGAAGTGAAGGTTTAGGCTGTAGATGGATGACAGTGGGATAAGAGGTATTGTTTTAATGAAAACTGCAGTATATTGTTTAGTAGTCCAGCCCACTTTTGGGTAAAGATTAAAAGTGTCACCATAGGATACCTCTTTATGTATGGGCAAAAAATGCATTAATAATACAAGACACAACTGCAAACTGTATGCACATTACACAAGCAAAACTGAAATAACTTTTCTTGTCCTATGAATTTTCAACTTGGTTTGTGCATTCATATACAGGAACTCTCTTATAAATTATCTTATAACTCTCTTATAAACTCTCTTATAATTTATTATTAATAAATCTCTTATAAATTTCTCCAGGTCACTCACGATGCTCAGAGGTTGAAACGTGCTTGTGTTTGGAAAACAGCCATTGGAATTCTGTGTCCAGATCACTTTGACTGCTTGAGATGTATGTAGTGCATCTTCCTCCGAGGACTTAATTCTTTGAGTAGCTGCTTGTACTTGAACAATAGGTGTAGCAGATCAGATCATAACGGTGTTTGTGCGCTCATTTTGCTCTGATGGGGATGGCTAATGGGAGGTGCAAGGCAGCAGGGGAAGATCAGAGGCAGCAGGGTTGGAACCTTGTGATATGGGTGGTGAGGCACAAACATCCTGAGGTGCTTCTCTAAAAGGATTTCTGTCTTCTGAAAGACCTTCAAGGTTCACTCTTCTCTTGTGTACTGACTGACAGGTTGCGTTTCAGGTGAAACTTTGCTTGTGCACATCTGGGACCATTCTGAAACAGGTACCTTGCTATCTTGCTGTTTTTAAGATTACTGTAACTCATGATAGTTTACAAGATAGGTTGAAATTTATTGCTGAGCTGGAAGTAGCTAGATGCATTTTTTTCTTAGGGGACAGTAGAATTTAGGGTTCTATTAACAAAGCTGAGTCAATGACAGAGCTGCACAACAGATGGAGAGAAATAATTTATCCTAAAGGTCTAGTGAAACTTCTGTACTATTGCCACCTACAAAATACTCAGTTTTACTTATATATTATATGATAAAAGTGTCATGTGTTTTCACCTAAACACATGAAGACTAAAAAAAAAAAAAGCAGTATTTTGCAATTCTGTCGTTACTGAATCTACCATCTGATGTGTAATCAGGGTAGGAAGTTCCTCTAGAGAATTCAGTTACAACATGCTTTTCTAAAAATTGTTCTTATTGTTGTCTCTTTGTATTGTACCTTTTCAAAGACTAGCTTTTCCTGCTGTTTTTCTTGGTTTTTTTTCCGTGGTTCCCACAGTGTATGAAGCACCTGTCTGGCTTAATTTAGTTGAAAAAAAAGGAAGTGCAAAATAGTTAGATTTATAAGGTGGCAGCTGTAACAAGAGAAAGGAAACAAATGTTATTTATATTAATAGGCAGTTTACTCTTCCAGGGCAGCAATTTGTGCTTTCTGGTGTGGCTGCTGGCTGCTGCCAGCCCTCCCAGCAGTGATTCAGGGCCTCTTAGTCACTGAGCAGGGCTGGACTGGGGATTTCTGCTGGCTGGCTCATCAGAGCAAAAGGATTATATCTGGATAAACCCACTTTGAAATATCAGAAATGTAGGATGATGAAGGGAAGCTGACCAGTGCTTTTTGAATTAATCAGAATTCAGAAGCAAAGATGGGAGATACTGGCATATCTTTTACAGTAGCTCAGTCAGAGTTTTGCAGCAGTTGTAGGCCTGGGCAAAGTTTGACCTCCTGTGTTGTCAAAGCTGTATTTTTCTCTAGTTCATAAACAAACAAAATATTTCTTCTGAAATTTCTGCAGCATTGTCTACTGTATGGATGTAGCTTGCCTTCTTGGTCCTATTGACTGTTTCCTACTATGTGTAATTAAAGATATAGTAAGATGGTTGTCTGATTTTTAAAACTTTGCTATGTTAATTTCAACTATGACTAGAAAGTTTCACAATCTGAAGTTTATGAGTAAAAAACACACCAAAATTCCAAAAGAACCTCTAGAAACAGCATCAACTTTAATAGTGACTCACAATTTACCTTTACTTGGGCAGCAGTATGAAAATGTAGTATCTTCTAATGTTGTTTTGATAGTAAATTAGATTTTGTAATAGGCAGCAATAGAGCTGCAAACAGAAGTTTTACAAACTTTAGCAGATATTCAGCAAGAGAGATGCTTGGAAAATCCTGCCATATCCTGGTGGGCTACATCAAAACCAGCATGGCCAGCAGGTCAAGGGAGATGGTTCTTCCCCTCTATTCCACTCATGACACCCCACCTGGAGTGCTGCACCCAGCTCTGGGAACTCCAGCATAAGAAGGATGTGGACCTGTTGGAGAGAGTCCAGAGGAAGCCACGAAGATGATCAGAGGGCTGGAGCACCTCTCCTGCAGAAACAGGCTGAGAGATTGTGGCTGTTCAGCCTGGAGAAGAGAGGGCTCAAGGGAAACCTTAGAGCACCTTCCAGTAACTAAAATGAGCCTACAAGAGAGCATGGGAGGGACTTCTGACAGGGGCATGTAGAGATAGGATAAGGGGAAATGCCTTCAAACTGAAATGTGACAGGATTAGATTGAATATTAAGCAGAAAATTTTCACTGTGAGGGTAGTGAGGCTCTGGAACATGTTGCACAGGGAATCAGTGGGTACCCTGGAAGTATTCGAGACCAGGGCTTGTTGGGGTTTTGAGCAGCCTGCTTTAGTGGAAGCCCATGGCAGGAGGGCTGGAGCTAGATGATTTCCAACCCAAGATTTCCTCTCCTCCTCTCCTCTCCTCTCCTCTCCTCTCCTCTCCTCTCCTCTCCTCTCCTCTCCTCTCTCTCCTCCTCTCCTCTCCTCTCCTCTCCTCTCCTCTCCTCCTCTCCTCTCCTCCTCTCCTCCCTCTCCTCTCCTCTCCTCTCCTCTCCTCTCCTCTCCTCTCCTCTCCTCTCCTCTCCTCTCCTCTCCTCTCCTCTCCTCTCCTCTCCTCTCCTCTCCTCCTCCTCTCCTCTCTCCTCTCTCCTCCCTCTCCTCTCCTCTCCTCTCCTCTCCTCTCCTCTCCTCTCCTCTCCTCTCCTCCTCCTCTCCTCTCCTCTCCTCTCCTCCTCTCCTCTCCTCTCCTCTCCTCTCCTCTCCTCTCCTCTCCTCTCCTCTCCCTCTCCTCTCCCTCTCCTCTCCCTCTCTCTCCTCCCCCCTCTCCCTCCCCTCCTCTCCCTCTCCTCTCCCTCTCCTCTCCCTCCCCTCTCCCTCTCCCTCTCCCTCTCCCTCTCCCTCTCCCTCCCTCTCAAGAATTTGAAATGTGATTTGTAGCTCCTTTAAGCCTAAAAAGTAATTCTTGGAAGAGGAGTATAAGGCATCTTATCTCTAGTGGATTATTTTAATAATACCTTTATCAGCTTTGTTATCTGTATTTTTTCCTTCTTTCTGCATTTACAAAGAAAAACATAAGGAGTAGAAAAATATGGTTTTGAAAGACACAGTTCATGTTTTGAGGGTTTTTAGATAGCAATCAAGAATAGATAAAAACAGCACCAGACCACAGAAAGTAAACCTGTGAGGTGTTTGTGTACAGCTTTTATTTATAAGCTCAGAGAAAGCTAATTAACACGCTTACTGTAAAAAAGATGGTAAATAGGTTGGAGGCTGTTTTAAAAGCTACTGCGTTTTGTAAATGAACCAATATTTTAAGTCTTCTCCTGACTATTAGACACTTAGCCCCTACCATTTTATAGTGGCTTGTCTGAATTCAAAGCAGAATATCCACCCTGTCTTTATTTGGGGCAAAGAACTCCAGGAATGTAATTCAGTAGAGAAATATACCCTTAATTATACAGGCCTAGAAATATTACACTGCCATTACTTACAAAGTAACTTAAATATTGCTTGTGAAATATTCTATATAAAATGAAAAATGAACCCCCATATATTTGTTTAAAGTTTGTATATGATGTTTCAAAAAATACATTCAGTCATCATGGAGGGTGTAAATGACCTCTAATGCTGTCACTGACTCTTTGGCTATCTCATGCTATTTCCTCTGCATTGTCTACAGATAATGACTGTGCTGTAGTCTTGCAATCATTATTTCCATTTTTCTTTTTGTGATTTATCCTGTGTCACTAAGGAACAAAGTCTGCTTAAGTATATTTTTATTATCCTAGTCTAAGAGGGCTTTATGATTATGAGTTTCCATGGTGCCTGCTGGAAGCTCTTTGTTGCTCTCACTCAACAGCATTATTTTAAGTCATAACATCCTATAATAATCAGGTGAATATAACACTATGTAAACAGCACACAAATGCATTTATTTTCCTCCCTAGATTTTAATTTGACATTTTTTCCCTTTAGAGGTTGATTCAGTGAAACAGAGCCAGATAGAGTAGATGGGGAAAAAAGCCTGTTCTAAACTCTGGAGTGGCTGGTACAATACTCACAGATTGCCTGTACCAGAAAAGATTCCATTTCTTTTGCATATTTCCTACAAGTCGGTCTGAAGATGTACTTGACTGATATCTTAACATTCAATACACATTATTGCTAAACTTGCATTTTATACTTCAAAGTTCTGTAATTTCCTCATCTTTATTATGAATGATTTATGAAACATTCTGTTAAAGTAAACATTGATAGCATCAGGTAGTGCCTTCAGAACAAATGAAAACAATCATATTTCTGTCAAAAGTAGATGGAAATAATAATAAGACAATATTTGCACGAAGTGCAGCCCAAATTTTGTTATTAATGCATAAATTTTATTTATGTCTACAATATATTGAAATACAAATACTGTACACAGTAGAAATGATAATGTGCTAAAACATCTGGACTTTTTGCTTAAATTTCTGGTTAGTATGCATCAGCTGACACTCTTAATAAAATGTTTATTGGGTATCTGGAAGAGTGTTACCATGAAATAACAACAGCCTCAGAAATTAAATAATCTGAGAATTACAGAGGTATTTATTACCTTCCTCAGTTACCTGTGGGCTTTTTGAAATGTTCAAAGCAAATAAACTAATCATTCTAAGTGAACAGAATATTAAAATAAGAGAATGTTGAATTTAATTTTTTAGCTTACTTTAGAAGATGAAAATAGCCTCAGATATGATTGTAGGCTGTGCTTGGAGCTTATGTAATTTGCACTTGATGGTGTTATGGGCATGACAGAAAGAAAAGATCCTCCATATACTGTGGAATTTACAAAACTAGATATAATAACTGAAATAATTGCATGAATCTGGAAAATATACTCCTGAAAGCCTGGTACCCCTACACCCCAAAGCCACTTCCCAAGTATGGTACAGTAAACTAAAACTTCTCTTTCTGAAATTGGTGAATATGGAACATTGCCTAGTTTCCAAAGAAAAGTAAAGTTCTTTATATTTTTGTATATTTTTATATATGGATATACTTAAATACACATATCTGTGTCTGTCCATACACATGTGTCTGTTCGTTTGTTTAAAATTTTTAACCCCACCGGATAATTCCCAGTTGCCATGGTAGAATTAAAGACCTTATTAACCCTGCTCATTTTCTGACACTAGGTAACCAGTAAGGTGTGTATATATATATATATATATATATATATATATATATATATATATATATATAAGGTATATATATATAAGGTATATATATATATATATATATATATATAAGGTATATATATATAAGGTATATACCAGTAAGGTATTATAAATGTTTCAAAGGAGGTCAAGGCTCCTTAAAAGTACCAAAGCACCTTAAATTTTTAAACCTTTTTTTTTGAAATGCAGCTAGTAGAAGGACTACTTCAGCATGGTGTTTTTAACTTTATCTTTTTTGTTTTTTTACTTTAAGAATACTTCCTTAAAATGTTTTAGAAATTGAGCTCCATGCTCAACAGTCATTTGTTAAGTTTCTACAGATCACACATAAGTAAATGTGAGTACCATAAATATTCTGGCCTTCTCTTCATCAATGACAGTTCACTTGTATTTCATTAGTCTGACTCTGATCTTGGTTGACAAAAATATAAGTTAGTTCTTATCAGTGCTGATTATGTATTTTGGGCATGCCTGACTTGGGCATTAATTATTGAGTATAATATAGATTTGAATATAATTTAGTACTTGTAGAATAGCAATTTAGATTCACTATTTTTCTCTTAGTTTCTGTAGGGAGACAACAGATTTTTTAAGGCTTATATTTTTATGGTTCATTTCTTAGGTTTCATATCAATTTCTAGCACAGGTTTTTAGAAGATACACCATTGTAATGTAAATACCGTCCTATTTTCCCATCTAATTTTCACTAGCACTTTGCATATATTGCTTTTCCTAGATCCTTTTTCAGATATTCTCTCTTGCCCACTGACAGGTAATGAAATACAATATGCTAGGTCAGAACTCTTGCCCCTGATCCAATTTTGGATGACCCTTTGAAAAACTATGGGGCAAGGGATTATTGTCAGAGTAGCAGAATTTGGAAACCTCTGTGAGTCTGTGACAATAAAGTTACAGATGCTTGCCAAAGTTGGGTTTTTTTTTTTCAAATTCAGCTTAATCAGCACAGAGTTGATAATAACTGCAGTGTGTAACAGCAGGTTGAGGGCTTCTTGGCATGTCTAATGATAAAATAGACTACAGCATAGTGTAAACTACATATCAAGCCAAAATTGAATGACTTTATTGTTTCATTCCGTGTCCCCTGATCTGCAGAGCACATAAAATAAAAAGCCTATGTTTGCCTTTTATTCAGAAACCTGCTTGTGAGACCCTTCTGTTCAATTTCATCACCCAGTTAATTCCTTAATTTTGTTGCTATGGTCCTTGTCTATATGAAGGAATTTTCAGACTATTGTTGCATAACTTGAATTTCTGAACTAGATACACTCTGATATTAATATATTCAGAAATACTTGTGTGTAATACTTGAATGTATCAGACCTATGATAATATTTCATTGGAAAAAACAATAAGTTAAGTTCATACATCACAGGGAAAAGGCTGAGAAGTCACATTTATTATTTAGTTCAGGCTACTTTAGATGTGTGTTTGGGACTATGCAAAGGACTGAAATGAGGAACCAAACATTTCACTTCCAGATCAAGTGCCTTAATTAGATGCTTAAAATAGTGTAAATACCTCTAATCAGGTAGCAACAAAGACATCATTTGTGAGTGATATGTTGAAAAGGATGTAGCATCCTGCCATTGCCAGACCTGGACATGCTAAATTAATATATATATATGTATATGGGAATATAGCTTCAGAATGAGCTATGTAGTCCTTTAAAATCTGTTCTGCAGTTGCAAGGCATACAACACATACTTAGATATGGAAAAATGTGGGCCAACTGGAGTGAAACTGGTGGAAGAATGGTCAGAGACCAAAGGAGCACGATTTTTGGGGAAAGAGAGAGACATTGTTTGACTTGAAGAAGACACTAGGGACACAGACGAAGACCTATAAGAGGAATAGAATAAATTTCTTTCTGTACTCCTGTTCCATTGTCATAGTAATGACCTTACATGGTAGCACTGGAAAATTTGTTTCCCTAGCATAACTGGTGTACACTGTATTTGTGGCTGTGTGGTCTCTGTTAGTGCACATCTTTTATAATAATTCTAAAGAGCAAAAAATATGTCAGGATTGCTATAAGTGATTTTGGGAGGGAGCTACACAGGTGACTTCTTGAGTGGTTGTCCAACCCTATGAATCTGGGAAAGACCCCCCTTTGTTTAAACAAAACTAAAAATACTGAGTCATACTCAAGGACTGTATGTGTTACAGAATGATTTTTCTTCAATGTTTTTCTCACTATTTTTGATTTTAATTTATGCTACTTTTTTATTTTGCTACTTCATTGCATTTTCCCAGCAAGGACTGGAAAATGGCTCTCAGCTGAGAGCAGAGAAAGCTGGAACAAAATGCCTCTTTTATAGAATGTTTACTTGAAACTTTGAGGCTAGTGGCTCCTCACAGGGCACTGCTTTTGTGGCTTCATAAGTGGAGCACCATATCTGTAATGTTAAACTGTGGAAAAGTAATCAGAAAAAGCTAAGTTGCATCTGGGTAAAATTATGTAAGAGTCAGGAATATTAACAAAATGTTTCACTCTAGAGCATTACCCTTGTTACAGCTTTAGAGACATTAGCACAGACCAGTCACAACATAGAGATGACAAAACCCCATCATAGGTTGGATCCTAGCCTGTGCTCTTCTTACTAAGAACTAACAGTTCTGCAATTGTTATTTGGAATTTTGGATTACTTCTGAATCTAGGCAGCTTTAAAAAGATATTGGTATGGTATAAAAACCACTAGTTCTTGACCATAAATTACTTCACTTGGGTGGGGAGGGTATCTTTGTATCTTCTGTGAAGGCCTGGATTTTGTCCCTTTTTCATGATCTTTATATCTCTTAGATATAAAATGGTTTGTTCAAATTAAGTCTCATTTCATGTATTTTGTTCCTGTTATCATTGTTACACATGTACTTATATTGATTTTATTTACTGATCATATAAACATAAATACACGTGGATCTTCTTACTTCTCTTGCTTTGTAAATTCTATTAGGAAAAATATGGCATTTTCAATGTAATCTGTCGAGACAGAGAAATATCTACATTTTTTTTAATAACCTCTTTGCAGGGAGGGAGATGGAGAAAGTAGCTGTCTTGATTCAATTTTAAGCATTAAAAAGTATTTTGAGTTTCATGCATTAATCTCTTGTTGCTTTCCCTCCAGAAAACCTTGCTGCAGGTGTAACTGTCTGTGCCTTGGAAAAGACATTTAGGACATTTAGGACTAGGTGTTTTTTTTTTTAATGAAGGAATTTTTTTTTATTTCCAGAGAGTCAGGTCTGCTGTAGTTAATCCAGTCTCAAGTTATATTGCTGTGCTGGGTGAATGCTGTTCAGGAGAAATAAAAGAAAAATTCAGGATTTTTAAATGTAGTGTAGAGATGAGACCATTGCAAAAAAGGTAGAACTCTCTTTGTACCTGAGACTAAACTAGCAAAAAGCATGTCACCTGCAGTAGGGAATTCTCACTGTTTGCATTCAGAAAGCTGGCTACACTTCTTGCTCCAGCCGTTTATATACCAATATAACCTTTCTGGGTTATAGATGCAGAAATATCAATAATTATGTGAGAATTCAGGGAAAAGGTTGTTCTCTAGATTTGTAATTTTATGTGAGTGTAGAAATTGACAGATTTTATTGAGCTGAGGTTTGTGTTGCGTGTCCTTCTGTCAACAATAGCTACCACAAATAGCTGGTTTGGAAAGCATCAGAACTCCTTGGAGGCAGAACAGGAGAACTTGAAGTCCTGTTTATCACTGGCATGTGCTTTCAGATGGATTGATTTAAGCCTGGAAATATTAAGCTCTATATAATTTGCAAAAGCAAAAGGATATTTTCAGCAGTTCTCATTACTTGAACTACTCCTGTTGTCTATTTTAATACTCACATGTTCCTTGAGTCTTTCTAAACTTCTGTTGTTTATACATTCTGCTGCAAATTATTTTCAAAATGTTACATAATGAAAAAAAATTTTTAAAAATTGAATTAACTTCATTTTTATTTTTGGGATCACCTGCTAAACTTTCTTCCCCATAGTATTGATTTTAATAAATACTGCTGTTTTCTTGTTGCACTCTATTTGTCTTTTTTATCACTCTTCATATGATTTTGTCCATTTGTATAATTCTTACTATCCCACCTAATTCTCACTACCCAGTTTGAAATAAGCTACATGTTAATTCAGATGAAGTTACATTTCTCATCATAGGAAAAGTATTGTAACTTTTTCAAAAGTGTTTTTCTCTAGGCCTTGCACAATATCTTGTTTCCCTGATTTGACTATAGCTGTACCTTTATTTTCATAGTGACAGTCAAATCCATTTTCTAAACTGTTTCTGATAATTCAGAATCTTTGTCATTTGTATGAAGGTGAGCAAACTTGGTTTTAAAAGGAATTTTTATTCTGAATGACCAGGTTAGACTTTGCATTTCTTAAAAAAATATAATTAAATAGTGCCTAAATTCTGGAATTATGGTTGTATAAATCTTGTGATACTCTAGTGGACACATGACTCAGGCATGCAATATTCTATATTTTGTTGGCTTCTTTCTTTATTTTACAATGCAGAATTTAACTTCACAGGGAATGGCAGGAGCTATGCCTTTCTGCAAATGTCATCGTTTTTCTTGGGATCACATTTCTCAATATCTTGGAGCTATACTACAAATCAAGTTTCCATTCTAGCCATCCCTTGCTGACACTGATGCAAGATATGTTTTGTTAATATAGAAAATAGAGGAAGGTCTGCAAGAAAAAACCAGATTTTTTGGTCCCCCTTGTGTAATGTGGGACACTCTAAACCACACAAAAACATATAACATTTAACCATTTATAAATCTTCTGAAAAACTGTGTTTACAGGACAGATCTGGATCTTGTCTGAGGTTTTTTTTATCTGATTTAATCTAATTCCCTTATTACACAGGTAATTCAACCATGTAAAAACCAAGATGTAGTTCTCTGTGGAAAAATAGAATCACAGAATTGTTTAGATTGGAAAAGATCATCAAGTCCAAGTGCAAACCCAACACTGCTAAGTGCACCACGAAACCATATCTTGAAGTTCCACATCTCCATGTCTTCTAAATATTTCTAGGCATAGTGACTCAACTATTTCTCTGGGCAGGCTCTTTCAATGCTTGTCAACCCTTTCTTTCTGTGAAGAAATATTTCCTAATATCCAATTTAAACCTCTCCTGGCACAGCCTGAGGCCATTTCTTCTTGTCCCATTACTTGGGAGAAGAGACTGAATCCCACCTGACTGCAGCCTCCTTTCAGGGAGTTGTACCAAGTTAAAAGGTCGCCTCTGGGCCTACTTTTTGCCAGGCTAAAAAAATCCCAACTCCTTCAAGTGCTCCTCGTAAGACTGATGTCCCTGAAATTGACTGTAAGTGCTTAAATTTTTATTTTAAACCCATGTGAACCCATGGGGACATTGGAGCATCATTAATAGTAGCAAGAAGTTGAGGACAATCATCTGTTATTCCATGTTTGTCTAATGTAATCCTTTGGGAATTTTTTCCAGGTTTGTCATTTTACTTTTTCCCATAGCAATTGTATTATTACCCTGCAAAAAATGCAATAGGCTGCAAAGATGACCTTTCCAAACTTTATTATCTTTTTTTTTTGAAAGGACTTAGAAATAACACTTCAAGATCCTGGTATGTTAATTTTTTTTAAATGCCTACCACCAAAGTACCTTAAAGGAATGATTCAACATCATTATTATTAAAAATTAAAGAATGACTAATGTGATTCTTTTTTTTTCCCATTTTATTTTTCTTTCCTTTAATATCCTTTTCTACATTTGTCTTCTTTAATATTCACTGTGGAGGCCCAGTAATACCCACGAGGGGAAGCGAGGCTGGGAGCTTATGCTTGCTGAGGAAACATCAGAATGTTTGTCAAAGTATGTGATGGGCAATTATGTGGGTTCAGGGTAATTTTTTTCTTAAATATTCTATTTGTGTTTTCTTGTGGGTGGGGTTTTTTTGAGGGGAGATTATTTGCGTCTTACAGCAATATTAATGAGATTTTTTTTCTGGAAAGGCAAAACCCCGAAACCCATTATTCATTTATTTAAAGGATGTGAAAGCTGAAGAGGTGACACTGTGAACTTAGTTTAAGACTATTTTATGCTTGCCCTGGACATTTATATCTACTGCTTGGTTGTGCCCCAGCTGTGCTTCCTGCTGGGGGATGTGATCACGCAGGAGAGTGGTCTGCAGGGACATCCTTCTGTACAAGTGCTTTGTACTGTCCTGAGCCTATGCAGCCTCTGATGCATTTGTGGGATCTGCAGCTACTAGAAGTAGTGTTAGTTGCCGTTTGTAATGGGCTGTAAAAATGCAAAAGTGTTTCACTGAATAGAGGATAGGATGCAGAATTCAGTTAGAAGCCTTCCAGCTGCTGAGGCATTGCTTCCTTTCTCCCCCTGCCCTCTCTCTTCTGCCCTGAGTCCATTCACGAATGGTTCTGAGTTATGTAAGCAATAAGCTCTACTAAAAAATAAGGGAATAAAATAACAATAATTTAAAAAGTAGATGGAAAAAACCGGAATTGTGGCCGCATTTCTCTTCACAGAGAAAAGCAAGGCCCAGCTTCCCAAGGATATTTTCTGGGAATTGCAGCGAGGAACCTCAGGGAAAGAAAAAACATTCTTATCTGAATTGCTGTGCCTGTTTGTGCAAAAGTAGAATGCAATAAGGAAATTGTTTGCCCAAAGTGATGGTGTTTTGTTTCCTTAGCCTACCAGGGCCAAGCGTTTGTGCAGACTGTCAGACAGCAGACAGTCATGAGATTTGGTTGAGTGCTTGTGCAGGTTCAGTTTAGAAGTAGTATAATATAGTATAGAAAAATGTAGTATAATAACGTAATTATTTAGCCTTCTGATATCAATGGAGTCAGATGCATCATTCTTTCCTTCATCCGGGGTTGCCTTGATTTACAATAGGGAATTAATCCTATTAATGGGATGGGAAAAAATTAATATAATAACAGAAGAAAGAAGGCAGGAATAGAAAAGTCAATTGTGAAACTAACTTTTAGAGAAGGAAGGGTCCTTTGCCAATTCTAGAAGAAGAAAAAGAGGTAAAGCTGCCAAAATACTTTAACTACTCAACTGGTTTAATTTTTAAAAGCAATTTTTTAAAAGTGTGTGTAAATTTAAAACAAAACATATTAAAGAAGCTGTGCTTGTTGCACTTTGTTTATTTTTATCTTTTTTTCTCTCTTTTTTTTTTTTTTTTCTTTTCTTTTTTTTTCTTTTGTTTTCCAATTAATACAACTAAGGCCAGGAATATAATAAAAAACTCTTATTTTATAGGATCATGCAATGGTTTGAATTGGAAGGGCCTTTAAATATCATCCAGTTCCAAACCCCTTGCCATGGGCAGGAATACCACCCACTAGACCAGGTTGCTCAATATCCCATCCAATCTGGCCTTGTAACTGCCAGGGATGGGCACCCACAACTTCTATGGGCAACCTGTTCCAGTGTCTCACCACCCTCAGAGGAAAGAAATTCTTCTGTATGTCTAATGGAATGTCTCCTCATTCTGTTTGAACCTATTACTCTTTGTCCTATCACTGCAGTTCCTGATGAATGATTAATGCAATCTTTAGCAGTTAGATTTACATAAAATAAATTATCACTTTGGATTACTACTTAAGCGTTTTCACATTTTCAAAATTCAAGTTAATTGTCAATTATTTGTATTCTATACTTAAACAGTTTCTTTTACATGAGATCCATGAATAACAGAAATTTTACTGCAAATTTATCTTACATTAGAGATAAATGGATCTAAGGAGTTTAATTGCTTGAAATTATTCTTGAATTTGTTTTGAATTTAGCAAATATTTCTGTATAGTGATGCTCCCCTTTCTGCCCAGTAGATTAGGGGTTTGAATCCTCCTTGCAATTAAAATTTTTCAAGCATAGTGCTACAGACTATGCATGACTGAAAAGGTAGGTGCATTTATGTTCAGTTGGTGTTGTTTGGCTTCATAAAAGATATTTAAATACTCACAGAGCTAATGAGATATGCTCTAGTTGGATCACTTCATAGAGAACTCAGCTCCATCAGTTTGAATTCATCTTTGCAGTATCTGCTCCAAGCACCATCTTGCAGAGCACTGATGGATGGGCAGCTCCCAGTACTGCCTGTTGGTGTTGTTCTGCCTCATGATGCACTTTATATTCACGGAGCAGGGACTAGGAATGGGAATGCACTGCACTGCTGCAGCCAATACATTATAATGTAATTCCTTTCTGTGGCTCAGTCAGTATGTTAAGTATGTTCTACAAAGGTGGAACATGCTCCACAGAAGACAGTGAAAATTTCTCCTCCCCTGTGCTTGATGATGTGGATTCAGTCATTTCAGGGAAGGTAAAAAAACTGACTGGGTGTTCAACAGAACAAAGTGGGTGCCCAAATAAAGCGCTCTGTTGTACATCACAGGCTCACGCCCACATCCTTCCCATTTCTGTTGCATTCTTTTTTTATAGATCCCTCAGTCAGTAAATAGTCTGCTCCACATTTTTGCTGCCCACTTCCCATTTAGGATCTAAATTTAAAAAATGAAGCATTTGCTAAGCTGTAATCTTGGCCAAGTACTTGCTACTGGTGGTATAGTTATTACAATTATTTCTTATTGTTATTATTGTTCAGGGAAAAATTATAAATGTCCTAAATATCCAATGTACAGGTTTTCTACAAGTACATAAACATGCTGAGGAATGCTATAATGGGGAAGCTAATTTGAAAGGAAGTGGGAAGACAATTTAGGTGTAGTTAAGTAGCAAATAGAGGCCAGCTGAACTGAAGGTTGTGAATAAAACTAAAGGAAGGGAGTAAGCAAGAAATAGTTATTTACTTATGCAAATTGCCATCTTTCTATTTTGTACAATACCTGAATCTGCTTATTATTTCCTATGGCAAAGACTAATATTGGCTTTTTCTCTTCTGTTCTCCACCCCATCATATCCCTCTTGGTTTTGTTTTTTCGCTTATAAGGTTTTATATCTTAGGCTTTCATATAATTCTGTTTACCTCTTGTGAAATAGGTTTCTGTGGGCTTATTTAAAAAGCCAGTATTTTCTGTAACTACAATTGCTAAGCAATGAACTCCTTTAGGTGGAATTTAGGGTATTCAAATACTCTTGTAATTTTATTAATCAACATTTATAACCAGATTAGAGCAGAATTTCTACTAATACCTTTGTATTAGTTATTGAACTTCAGTCAGCTGTACTTTATCCCTGTAATTGCAGCCCTTTTTAATAACCTCATTATTTTGTAGCTTTGTCCTTGTGCAAGTCTTACTCTTCTCTTGAATTTCTGAAATATTAACTCCTGCTGTATGTCTGAAGCATTTGAGCAGGATGTCATGTTGTTATCCTTGTCACTAAGGCATTAGTAAAGTTTTAAATCCATTCATCCCACTGCTTTTATAAATGATCTACAAAATAAACTTAGGTTCTTCTTCTGCTAGTTTGTTGTATGTATGCTTGTGCATAGTCATTTAAAGTTATCTCCAGTAGCCAGCTGTCAAGGGAATTGAAGCCTTTCCCTTGATTTTTGATGTTTTTTTAGTTTTGCCTGATTTGTAGGAAGTGGCTGAATACTCTCCTCTGACAGCAAGTCTGTCTTCTCATTGTGTGCCAAATATTGAATGCACATTTTGTTCATGGAGGTGTTTCTAGAGTATTTCATCTGCCGTAGAAACCAAAAGAAGATAAGACCATGCAAGTGGCCATGAAGAGTTCAAGAATTAATTTGAGGAGCCTTAAAAAATCATTATTCAACTTTTCAATAGAATTGGTATTTTATGTCTGTCGATCTTCAAATTTTTGTCACCTGGTCCAGCTGTGTCCCCTCCCAGGACCATGCCCACTCCCAGCCCCTCAGTGGTGGGGGAGTGTTGAGAGACAGCACAGATGCAGTGCCAGCCCTGCTCAGCAGCAGCCAGAACACCAGTGTGATTTCAGCACCTTTCCAGATACTGATGGCAAGCACAGCACTGTGAGGACTGCTATGGGAAAATGAACTCCATCTTACCCAGACCCAGCATGCAAATTCTTTAAACAGAGGGATCATCCCCCTCAAAGATCAATAGCATTAGGAGATGGAAGACAGAAGAACTCTAAAACGAGAATAAGATGGAACTTGTTTTCTATCAGTGTTCTGTTCTAAATATCACCTTCACATTTTCATTTACTTCAGTTTTGAAAAGTTAAATTCAAGCTGCTTGTCCCCTAAAATACACTCAACAATGAGGACTATGCATGAATCAGAGCTTTGAGAATTTTAGCAGTGCTGTTCAAAGGTCACCCCTGCCTCCTTGTTTTTAAAATGTTGCATCAGTTATTAAGATGGAGACAGTACTGATGTAACTCTTTGGACTAGTCACCAGATTTATTGTTCTTCATTACTTCAATGTCTTTGAGATACTTAGGTGGTTGAGATCTTAAACCTTGCAGAGGATGATGCAAAATGGTTCTCAATACCAGTGCTAGGGTCAAATGCTTGGCTCAGGCCTCTGTTCTTCTTTTTTTTCAGAATTTAGTGTAAATAAGAGGAAAAAACCCAGCTACTGTAACAGGTGGTTGATTTTTCTGCATACTGCTGTTCAGTTCTTAAGTAATATAAACTGGGTCTTTTTCCAGAAAAATCCTGCCTTGGTTAAAATATTTGCATTACTGTTATTGGATACCTTCAAGAGGATGTGATTCAGCTACTCATAGTCAAGGAAGGGTTGCTGTGAGCTGGTCAGCAATGAATATGAACATGAGGCTTCTGAATTGACAGTTGTCAATGGAGCAGCACTAAATAAGTCTGATTCCCTTTGTTCAGGTCTTTATTCTCCCTGAGACATGACCAACCATCAGGGTGCTATTTATCACTCTCGGTTTCGTTGGCCATGGCAGATAAAGCAGGCACAGCAGCAGCTGGGGGAGATTTAGATTTCACACTGGGAAGAATGACAGGTGACTAGGGACAGCAGGGCAGTAATCAAACACATGGCAGCAAGTGTGCCATGTGCTTGAAGCTGGTGCTGCATGACAGCATCTCTTTTGGACAAGCAAGTAGTTATCAAAGTTGCAGCAGTAGCAGTCTTCACACTTTCTTATGCAAAAGGACATTTTTCCATCACTTAACTGCTGTTTTAACGCACTTAAAGGAGAAGAGGGCAACCAGCACGGGTCTGTTTGTATAAAAAATTTCAATTCGATCCCAGTATCGGGCTAAGTCTGTAAGTTTGTGAAGGTTATAATTAGAATTTATTAAAAAATTTATTTTGTGGTTTTGCTATCTTTGGGATGTTTTGGACTGACATTTTGGCTCCATTTCTTCCCCTATATTTTATAAAGGTCTATGCATTCTGAGAGGATGATAGAGATAGCCACTCTGAAACTCTGCAATGTATATGTTGGTGATCTTTGTTAACATGGTAAATCATTGGTTCTTACAATAGATTGCAATTTTCTGCACTGGGAACTAAGAATTTAATAATGCCATTGCTCTTCTGAGAATAAGGCTGGGTTATCTATCAGTGCCAATTGCTGAATCAAGCCAACTAGCCAAGTGTTAGCAAATTATCCTTGGAAGTTATTTATACTATCTCTTTGTCAAATCTGACAGAAAAGTAATTTATTTAGCCATGAGTATGTGATAGCAACCTCTATTTAATTTCTTTCCTGCGCAGTATGAACATATTACAACCTAAATTCTCTGGTGATATTCTCTAAAATGTGCAAAAGTAGCACAGACTCTTGATTAGATTCCACTGGCCTAAGGACAAAAAGAACCTATTGCTTTTCCCTATAGGATGTTTCTCTCCTTATTCATGTTTGGATTTTGCTGGTCCAGCAACCTTTGGGACATTAAATACACCACCATCTTGCCATTTCTTATTTCAAATGCTGTAGATATAGAATGTTTTTAATTTCTGATTATTTCCTTTGAGTCATTTCTTGGGGTCATTAAACACATTTTTATCTCCCAAATACGTAGTCGGGTGAACATGGCATACTTGAACAACCAGCAAAAAATTGATGAAATGAATGGGAGGTTTGGTATCTAGCATTTCAATAACGGTATTGATTGACAGGTGATGTCTAGTTCTGCAGATGGTACTGCTCTACCATGGGTTGTTCAAGTACAACGTGTAGTAGTGGAGCGGAGAATGGGGACTTCCTCCAAGGAAGTAACACTGATAACGAAGATCACATTCGCATTACTGGACAGATATTATTTGGTGGTTAGTTTCATTAGTGTCTAAGTAAGTAGGAGGGTATGCCTAAAGTAATTTTAAAAGCCATCTGCAAGAATTTTGTTTTCAGTTTGCAGGACTTTCGGGATCTGAACAATAAAAGAGCTTTATTTGTTGAATGTTTTCTAGAATAGAAATTTCATTGAAATTGATGGAACAATTGCTTTATATGCTGTATATTAAAAGGTCTAAGAAAAGTTACTAAGCTGTTTTGCACCAGGGCCATTGTCTTTTGCTTAGCTTTTAGAAGTGGTTCAGAGGCTTTTCCCTTCTAAAGCTATCTGTCTGTAAACGGATGCTTGGATAGCTGAATTCATTATGATAAAAAAGGGTATTTGGTTCTGCTTGCTTAGCTATTGTGAAATGAAAAATAAACACTCAGTATCTGTTCATTAAGAGAAGAAAACTCAGTAAAATATAATCTTTCTTTTGTTTGCTGCCAAATATTTACTAGTTTCCTGTGGGATGCTTGCTTACATTTTCTTATTTGTTAACAAATGGACATTCAGATTTCATGACCCAGCCCCTCAAAGATATTAAGTATAGGCTTGCCATTTGTTTTCACAGGAAACTGGGAATCTAAATAAATGTGAGGGTCTAGTACTCTATAACTGAGACGAGTACTAGGGATGAATTAAACAAAGCAGGTTGGGTGGGAGGGAGAAATGCTGACAGGGAAGCTTAAGGGTAGTGGTACTGATTGATTCCCTCCTGATTAAATGAGACAATTGGTAATGTGGTCCTTTGCTACCAGGTTAATTCACCAATTCTTCCTTTTTAGATCCTGTTCTTATAATAGGAAAAAGCTGAAAGGCAATTCTGGTTGCTGACATTCACATAACTCCAAAGAAATTCAGTAATCTGAACTTCTGTTTGTCCTGAAGAAGAGGTTATATACCTTCAGCTGTATGCAGACTTATGCACATGAGAAGATGTGTTTTGTGGAAAATTTTACTTTCATTTCATCACTTTTTTAGTTCCGTGTATACTCTGATGTTTTATTAAGCATAAGTTTTGTGGTCAAAGAAGAGGAAGGTGGTAGCAGAGGATAGCATTTTGTGAGTCTGTGAGGCTGTAAAATTCACCTGGTTATTCTCCTGGTCACCTGTCTTGATGCTGTATTTCCAGAGTTGTGTCCTAGCTGCAGAAACACAGAGCTGTTAGCAGGATGACAATGCAAGATTTATGCCGAAAGAAAACACAGTCAGCTGATTACTGTGTTTTCTAAGACATACTTGTGTTACCAGATCATTTGCTGAAGTGGCAGAACAGAAGGAATAATAAATATCCTCCAAAAGTATACACATAACTCAGTTTCAAATTGCCATGGAAAGAAATTTAAGTGTGACTCTAGATGGGAATCTCAGTTAAAATTTGTGCTTTATTTAGAAGAGACTCTAGAAAACCTGATAGACCCACCCCTTGCTACTTATAATTGCCAGTACCTGATAAAGCCAAAAGTGCAAGATGATTAGATCTCTACATTACAGGAATTTACTGTGGAAAAAAACAGATTTTGCCTGAGCTCCAGAATGGACACAAACACAGTGTACCCTGTGCTGGACAGTGGCTGCTGAGAAGTGGCAGTTTTGGCTCTGTATTTAGTCCCAAGTTCTTTGGTGACTAACTTCCAGAGAGCTTACTTGCCTCCTTTCCTTTCAGATGTAGAAGTAGGTATCTGACTTATTTGGAAATGTAATTTTTGTTTCTTTGTCATATTTTTAACTCAGCAGTAAATAAGTATAGCCTCAGTCACGCCTCAGTGTCCCCTAATAGACTCCCACAAAGAATGCAATGCTATCATAGAGGTGTCTAATTAATCTCTCTGGCTAAAGGCTCTTTCTATTGGACTCATACCAGCACTGCCTGCAGGACAGACTTTCCTGGGGAAGAACAAGCCATGCACTAGTATATGTGGAGGGCAGCCAGCAGGAAATCATCTTAGAAAAAGGGGACCTAGGGGTCCAGGCTGGGACCTTGGGGACCTGTGTTTCATGTCTTTAGAAGAGCTGACCTTTGTGTGCCATCATATTTTCTGCTCAGACTGCAAGTGTGACCCCATAAGCCTCCCTGCTTCAGATAATATCAAATGTGTCAAATAGCTGCTTTTGGTCCTCAACTCAGCTACTGCCTAGAGATTGCAGCTGCTAAAATTGTACTGAAGTGTTAATTTTGCTTCAAGGTTTTGTCAGAAACATCTATTATTTTTATAGGGTTTTGTATGGACTTATTACCAAGAAACAGGTCCAAATGGATATCTTCATTTTCTGAAAAATGCAACCTAATTTGCCAAACTTCATAGAATATGCACTATGATAATATTTTTTAATTTTTTAATTAAAAAAAAAAAGTAAGTTAAGATTTAAATAAATAAACAGCTGTATCAGCCAGTGGTAAAATAGAAGTCCAACATGCATAAATGTTTAGTTTGGTATAGGGTCAGAAATATACCTTAAGATGTGCCAGAATTTAAGGAGGTTCTGGTAAGTGAAATAAAACAATGACCTTTTTTCCTTGTTTATGTGAAAAGTGCTTATTTTTTAAAATTCAGTCTTTCTGCCTACTCTGTTGGGAAAATTCTCAAAATATTTTTCTCCTGGACGTAAACACATGGCTGATATTTTGAACAAGTGCTGATTCACAATTCAGGTAAAACTCAACACATGCCAATGTGCTGTTCTTTCCAACTGATTTTGCCAGGAATGAGAATTTTTTGTAGAAATCTACCAACAACTGGGCCAATTTTGTAATATTCTCTCCCCATCCTAACATTAGCTCACTGTGTTGCTCTTACTGGGACTACCAGCTGATAATTTGTCCAGTTTTCCTTGTTAATTTTCATTGCAGTATTCTTTCCCCCTTCCACAGATTAAAATTTTATATAAATACATAGCATGCTGTTAGAAATTTTGACTCAAGGCTCATCAGCTTTGCTGGCAAAACAAAGTGATGGGGAAGCATGAAATCAATAGATTTGAAGTTTTTTTGCTTGGGAGGAAAAGGGTGGCCAAGTAAAAAAAAAAACAACCTTTTTTATTCCTACTCCCTTTACACCAGGCTATTGCCACTTTCAGTACTCTGTTGCAAAGAATGGGCTCATACAGGGTCAGCTCCTGTGACTCTGTCCTACATTTCTGCTAGTTCAACATTTAGACAAGACAACACCTAGGCAAAGATTACAGCAAAGTCCATTGTTTTCAGCACAAGGCAATTATCTATTTCACTTAGACCTAAAGCTGTTGGTGCTTGTCAGCAGTTGTTTCTTTAGGTGGCTGGTGATGACAATGTAGGAGGAAAGGAGGAGGATAGCTAGGGATTGCTCCCTTAAGCATAACAAAGTCACAAAGCTGCAAACACACTGGACACTTACAGCTAATATAGATAACTTCAGCTGAAAAGGGAGAGGGTAGCATTAGTGTTGACAGCTGAAAGTGCTCAAGAACTGTCAAAATATGACAATTTGTGAAGCGATCACCTTTTCTTAATTAAAAAAAATCTTTTATAAGTAGGAGCCTGTTAAATTTACTTTATGAACCTTTTCTGTGACTGGGAGCTAAAAATAATAGCTTCTACAACTAGGTTTTAAGTAAGACACATAAAATATTGAGACACTTTTATAAAGCTGAAGCAATCAGTTTGACAGATTTTGACAGGGACAACACCACCCTCTTTTCACGGTTAGGAAAGCAACCTGGGATCTGTTGCCCTTTAAATTGCAGTTTTACTGCCAGAGGGTATTGGGAAATACTGTTCTGGGTTAGAGTGTGAAGTTTCCCATTGTGACAGGGAGTGACCTGGAGTGTCCTGTCAGTCATGCCTTAAATGAAAATCTGTGTCGCAACGTGATCTTTCTGTGTACAAGCCTGCTTGTTAACTCTTGTTTATGTTTAAACCCATGATTGACATGAGACTTTTCCTTCATCCATGCATGGTCAGTTTAGCCTACCAAAGCAGTCATGCAACCCCTCTCATTGAGGTTTTACAGTCAGAGGGGCTTTAGGAAACATTGCTCATAAGATAAATGTGAAACCCTTCCCTACCATTGTTCTGTGAAGCTTTAATAGGTGTAGCAATGTTGGTTTTACTGGGCAAAAAGCTTGAGATAAGGTGATAAAACAAGCCTCTCCCCTCAAAACCATGCTGCTTTACCTTGGCCTCTCCTTCCCCTGGCTTAATTGCATTTTCTGTCTCCTGATTGCAGAAGCATTAATGACCCACAGAGAGTTCGATTCCCCTCTGCACCATCTGCATGCTGTGCGAATATACACAGCAGACTTTGCTTCCCTCCATTATGGAGGGATGAGTACATGAACCTTCACAAGGTCACACTTCCAGAAAGGCAAGGCAAATGAAGACCTGGAAATGCTAGAAAGTACATTCATTAGATCTGGATTGCATCAACAGTAGGGATAGGATGCAAACTCTGCTTTGGAAAAAGTGGGGCTGTCAGAGAGAGCAAGAGAATGATGAGCAAAGGGAAAGGGATATCTGAGTTGGGAGAGGCTAAAGGTCTGTTGCAGTCCCTATCCCTTTCTTTTTTGCAGAGAACTTGTATTTCTTGTTTTAATGTATTGCTTTCGATGTTGTTGAAGGCTTACTGCTCTGCAGGCCTGGAAGGAGTTGTTCTTCAATGACCCCATGTACCCTCTTGGTGTCCTTACAGCAGATTGCTGCAGGCTGTATCTGCTTCCCAGAGGCTTTGACAGCCCTATAAAGCTTTAAAGAAAGTTAGAGTCACATGGCAAAGAAGTTATATTGTAAGAGAATTTCTGGTGTGCAACTTGAGAGTTATGGCATGAAAAATCAAGATGAAATATAGGCAGGATCTGTGTTAAAGATGTAGAAGAACTTGAGATTGTTATAGGGAGTGAGAAGTTGGCATGAAAGATAAGGGGTGACAGCACTCTGGCAACACCTGAAGGATGAAGACTGAGAACTGATTCTGGAAAAATGATTAATAGCAGTAGAGGTAGGTGACATCACAGTTATATTTTCTTAATAAGAAAATGGAAAAGTTAGTGGAAAAACTGAAGCAGAGAAGTGGGTGGCTTGACTAATATGCCAGCGCAATCTAGCTTCAGAAGCAAAATTATTTTCATACCATGAAGATCCAGGAGATTAAACAGAGGTTTCATTTCAATCTGCAGATGTTTGGGTTTAAGGCAACGGCTTGAAATTATAGTTGGAACATAAAAGTTTAGTCCAGTGCTTGGGAAGTCTCTTCTCATGAAAATCTGTCAGTGCTCAGAACTTGCCAGTTGAAATAGTTGGTCCATTTCTGTTATTTTTTTGGCTGGAAAGCAGAAAAATGATTGGGGCAGGAAAATGGATTTTTTAACACATATAGGCAAAATTCCACTTACTCATCCACCCAAAACAAGTAGCTGTTTTGATAAGTTACAAATTTAAATATTTTCCTTAGTTATAACAGGAAGCATAGTCAAAAACCTTTTATACAGAATATTCATTACAATTTTACACCAACTTAATTCTTGTGCTTGAATGCAGTTATTTTGCTGCCCTCAAAATAATTAGGGATTTTGTCCATCTTCTTGGATAAGAGGTTAAGAAAGTGAGTTTTTTAGAGCAGGAACTGTAGATTTTTTTCTTATTTTATTTTAATTCAAAGTCAGAGGATTTCAGCATCTGTGTCCTGGGTAAGTAGAAAACCATGCACCTCTTTAGCCTGATGGTCAGTCTGATGACTGCTCTGTGAGTTGAAATCCTCTCCATTTTCTAGAGTCTTTGACTAACCCCCTAGTTGTATTTTCTCTTTTCTTTCTGATTTTAAGTCTTACAAAGGTCTGTTGCTGTAAAGCTCATAGAAGAGTGTTTTGGCAAAAAGCTTTAAAGCCTTCCTTTTTGTGCAATAGATGACATGACACTTGTGCTGACAAAAGAGACATGACTAGGGAACAAGAGTATGACAGTCCCAGTGTGTGTTACATGGTGATTTTTGTTAAAACTTTTTCTGCATGCAATTACATATTATATTAATTTTCCCTATGTAACATTAGTTCTCTTGTTGTTCTGGTTTTATAGGAAAGCTTGCAATCCTATATCCAGACACCAGATTAAAAATCTAAATTTTGGATGTGAGGATGAGGGATGATAGGTCCCTAAAGCAGGTTGAAAGTGTATCTCTTTTGCTTTCTGCTAGATATAGACAGAATCTGGGAGATTATTTTTTTCTTCCCATAAAATAATTTTTTTTAAAAATACCATGTAGAAAAGAATTTTGTTTTCATTTTTCCAGTGATACCACAGTTAAGTTGGCTGCAAGTAATTTTGTAGCTGACAGAAAGTTTAAAACAAAATATGGTTGCCAAAATTTGTATTGCATTTTATGGTTTTTCATTTAGGAATACATGGATACCTATATTATTGTGACTGTTATTACTGTTAATTATTATTACCAGGACTACAGGTTTTTTTCCAGCCAAACTTGAACTGATTTGCCATGTGGTCAGATGATCTTCAGTGAAAAATCTCTAAGAAGGAGGTGAACATTTTCATCAAGGAATAAAAAGTGCAGGAAAAACATAATTTGACTTTGAAGAGCTTTAAACCTGCAATTTAAGGCAGTGGAAAAAAGTTCTGTAATTGTTGTTTCCAAATATGTAAAAAGATAATAAGTTTTTATTCAAGCTGTTTTCACCAATAAAATAGTGGTTTCTTCTGCAAACATGATTCTGTACCATTAAAGTCTGGGCTAGCTTTCATAGTTCAGTAATAGACATAAAGGACAGAAAGTATGCAAGGAGAGACGATGAAAATCTAATTATTTAATCATGAGTGTCAGACATATTTGGTGAAAACAGTTATTTTTACTTTTGCTTCTGCAGATATAGTAAGTTGCTTTTACATTGAAAATGTCAATGAAGAAAAATATATATTGCTCAATACTAAATGTCTGTTACTATTTTCTAGACATAATTGCCCGGAAAAAAGTGCGTGCAAAATTTTGTTTGATTATCAGGAGCTGATGTTCTATCTTTTACAAAAGTACTTGACTAAAATCTGGTTGTGTATCATCTCTGATGGGAAATACAACTGAACTGACCTTCTTCAGAGTTCTGTGATGCGCAGAGATAATTCCTTGCTGTCCTCTCTTAGGCATTATGTAGTCTTATGTATCATATCAAGTCCCCAACATAATGCAAGTGAACAGATTTGAAGAATATAACATGATTTTATTTTAGTACCTTTCATTTCTCCATTGCATAAAAGCACTTTGGAAAGCAAGGAACTAAACTCTGGTCGTTGAGGCACTCTGTGCCTTGAAATGAAACATCATTTTGCACTCAGCAATAAACTGCAGGGAAACTTGAGTACAAGAGTAGAATTAGGGACAGAGAATCAACTGGGAATTCAAACAGCTCTGTTCACTCCATCTTGTTTGGAGGTGTTTTTGCAAGAATGGCCCCATTTCCAGGTGTTATATAGACTTTATGAGGTTCTGAAAGATTTCAAGGCATTTTTTCCATTTTAGATTTTTTTAGCCCTTGAGTTCTGGGGAGCTGACCAGCACTGGAAGTGTCAAGATATCTTGAGAGGTGTGCTGCTAGAGAAATTCCCAGCTGTGTTCAGAAGTGTTTGGCATCTTGAAAGACGAGCTGTTCTTGTATTGAATCTACTCCTATTTGCAGACCACAGAGGTCTGAAACTCCTTTATTCCAGCCTAAATCAGAAGCAATCATACTGAATTCAGTAGGTATGACTCAAAGTCAAATCAGAGTAAATGAGATCTAAACCCAGTCTTCAAAGCGCTGGATAATTTCCTTGTAAAGATTTTTTTTTTAAATGCAGCAGGCTTATCTAAATGGAAAATAAATGTAAAACTTCAAGTTTTCCTGTTAGATAGAGAGCTCTGTTTAGCATGAGAGAAAAAAAGCTAAAAGAAGTACAAATTTTTAACATAATTACTTTAAAATAACTTTGGGGAATCACAGTTCTCTTTTATTATTGTGTTGTCATTTCCTCATGGAGAAGTGTAAAGTCTCTGAGTCAAATGAATCTAATTTGTTCTTGGTTATGTGATAAGGTTTTGCAGTAATTTTCCAGAGGTAAATATGGACTCTGACAGCTGTTAGGAAATATTTTTTGTGTTTTCTTATTAGCAAATCATCACAAAAATTACAGCAGCTACAGTGTATCTATGAATTTGTAGGTGTAGTTACCCCCTCTACAGGCAGTGGACGCTGAGTAGTCTAGACATTGTGGATGCTGTGTGTTTCACCTAATCTTAGCTGCTGGTCAAACCTCACTCAGTGAAAAGCATGGCACTTTCACACGGTGGCTCATCTCAGCCTTAGTTCAGATGGGGCAGATCAGTTTTGGGTGTATCCGTCTTTCCAGATGGATGACAGAGGGAGCCCTCACACTTGCTATAAACAAAAGTGACAGAGCAACAGAGCTCCTTCTCAGGAAACTAGCTATTCTTGCCCTCGAAGAGAAAGGAGACAAATAGATGCAGTGGAGGCTCTTAGGGTCTTTATAATGCTACTGAATTTCCCTCAGAGGGTCCTCAGCCCCATCAGAGCATGTTCGTGCAGAACAGTAAATTTATCCTGTGAAAGGATATCTGATATTTTTAGGATGGGTACACAAAATAATCTGAAGCTTATCTAATGAACAGACAATTTGGGAAACTTTAAGCTGTGTTGCCTTTCTGTTTGAATTCTAATCTATATTTTCCCTAGGTATTAAACAAACATTTTTTGGAGTGTTTTTCCTTCCTGAGGGCAGTCTTCTGTACCCTACTGTGGCTATTTGGGTTAGTAAGGGGATGTTCAGTGTTAGCAGCAGTAGCATCAGGCCTTAGAGAACAAGACTCTGAAGATTCTCTTTCTGGAAATGTTCTGTCACTAGCATAATAGACTCCAGTGGGTACTCATTTGATTAAACAAGGTCACTTTAGAAAGGTATTTTCCTGTGCAGGTGAAGAATTACTCTTTTTGAGTTAATAGCATATAATCTTTGTCACTGAAGGTGTCTGAACACTATGGTGTATATGATAAACTATTTTATTTAAATAGCTACCCTGCAAGCCCATCTCCATTAACAAATTGTCACAGCCCATGGAAGACTACAACAGAGTAACATTATTGAAAATGTAAGAGATGCATTAGGAAATAAAAAAAAAAAAAACAAAAGCTATTCTTATGTTACATTGCTATATTATTTACTTTCTACGTATTTATTACCAAACAAGAGAAACTATGCCTACAGATATATAAATATGGAATATTACTTTCATCCAGTGGAAAAGTGAAGGAAAAGGAAAAGGCAAATTTTGCTTCAATCCATACTTTTTCCACAAGACTTTTGATCAGCCACATTTCATGACCAACTTATCTTATTTCTCAATTTCCAATGCAGGAATTTCAAAACAAGAATGATCAAAACAACCTAGTTTTGCATTCTCCCCATTCAAAGTCAGGCTTGTTTGAGGTGTCCTTCTGGGAATCTAATGCAGATATAGGTTTCATTTCAAGTGCATGGCCGTGTTTTGGCTAGTTCTAGTATCTCTGGGCTCTGCTCAGAAAGCAAGCTGGGACACAGATTTGTTCAAGTGATATTGCACTGGTATAAATATTCCATTTTTACCAACCAACATTGTTGCCACTGCATCTCCCTTTGATGGTTTGATTATTTCTATCTTTCTGTCTAACATACTGATGTAATCTTATCTATGTGAGCATTGAGGCTGAGCTATTACAAATTGATATATTCCCTTTTTTCCCCTATTTGTCTTTTAGCTATTTTTAATTCAGATGATCTTATCACTAAGTCCATATGAATAAACTTTTCAAGATACTGAAATAGCTCAAACTTTCACTTGCTTCAAATCATACTTTTTCTTGTATGATTTCTCCAATGACTGCTTTTGCACATCCTAAGGCATTCATGTTCATCTGCAAAAGTGACTACCTGAGCCTCTGCTCCCTATTTTTTTAACCTATCCAAATTTAATTAATCTTTTCAGTGAAGTGTCACAACATGCTTTCAGGATGGATAAAATTTTCACTTATGCCCTTTTGCAGGTAAGGATTGTAAATGGATGGGTGCCAGAGTGCAGCTGAATGAATGAGCAGTGCTCATTGCCTGCTCACTGAACCCCATTTACTCTGTCAGGGCTGCACATCAGTGCAACAAGTTCAGATATACTCTATTGCCATTTAGCAACTCCTCAGTCAATGATTATATTTCTAAATACAGTTTTGACTTCCTGCAGGTGGTCTTGTGTTTCACTTCTTCCAAGGTCTTTCTGAATGCTTCATCTGAATACTGAATTTGATGCTAAGTCAGTGTTAAAAAAAGAGAAGAAAATGTTCAGGTTTTCCAAGGTTTTCTTGTTTTTAACTTTGTTGTGCTATTCTTTTTCCTACTGTCTGCAGGTGGATCATGAGGATGTTGCAAATTCTTCATAATTAATTGCAATATCTGTATTTACAGACTACATCCCTGGCAAATGCTTAGAAGTACTTAATGCGGGTAAATTTGTCCTTTGACCACAATCTTTTTTTTTTTATACTTCTCAGGATTGTTCTGTTTCTGAAAGTGCAATGAAGCAGCAATGATTTTCCAGCATTCTTATGGTAAGCATAAAGACTGATATGAACTTCTATGCTAAAGCTCTGACTTGACAAAAGGCTATGTCTTGTAATGCCTTTCATAGGGAATTATATTCACAAGCTCTGTCTTAAGCCTAGCTGGTGTAATTCCTTCTGTGTGACACAGGTGCACTGCTCTAAAAGAGTAAAACCAATTCATTCTAATAACTACTGCTGAAGCTTTGCTTCTGTTTCTCACCACTAATGGTGTTTCAATCTATGCAGGTTTCTTTCCCCCTTTGCTCAATTTCTTGAGCCTGGAGGAAGTGATCCTTGAACATGAACCAGGTCTCTTGGACCCCTCTTCCCACAGGATCTGTTGCTGTGGTTCTTCCAAGAAGATGCCTAAAGAGGCTAAAGTCATCAGTCCTGAAATCCATGGTTGCAATCTTACCTGCTGCCCTGCTTCTTCCCCCCATTGCTGAACTCCACAATCTCATGGTCACTGCAGCCAAAGCAGCCCCCCAACCTTCACATCTCTGACAAGGCCTTCCCTGTTTGTCACTATGAGGCAAACATTCCTCGTGGGATCCTCCACGGCCTCTGTCAGGAAGATGTCATCCATTTACAGGAGCTTCCTGGACTGTTTGTGCTTTGTTGCATTACTTCAACCCCATGAATGAGGAATGATCTGGTGTGCTGATTGAAAAAGAATGTAAAGTCATAACAGTTAAGTTTGTTTGCTCAAGTTGGTTTCTGGTAATAATGAAGTAGAATATTGAAGTGTAATAATAATGCAAGAAGTAATATAGAAAGTGCTGATATAAAGATGACAAAATAGCTAAGAAAAAGCATATCTGAATTGATATGGCTAAGAGATGACTATGTTATTTTATAACAAGTTAAGAAAACATGGGTGGGTAGGATGTTTCATTAAAACTATCTTTCAGGTAATTTCTGTTTGCAAGTGGAACCAATTTACACAGACAACACTTTTAATATAAGAGAAAAACACTTAATTTAAGGAAACAAGGAGAATTTACCATGCAGAGCAGGTTTGTCATTCATAGGGATGTTCAGATCTCACTGTACATGTGGCCCAATGCCCATGGAACCCTCTGAGCTGTGTGATGAAAAAGAGTTTATCCATACACATCCCATCACTCTGGGGGACATAATATGAGCAAAACCAGACTTGACACCCAAGCTGGGCTGTGCTCCTGTTTTGCCTGTTCCTTTGCCTCCATACATGAAACCCTGCTTTGCATTGCATCTCTACACAAAATTTGATTTTTTTTGGGTTATTCAGGTTTTGCTAATTGCAGGTGGAAGACTACATTTGAGTTTTTGCAGGTGAAAATACACTTTTTATGAGCATATTTACTTCATGTAAATAGCAACAAGCTGCTTGCCTTGGAGAAGATTACCTGGCTGCAGGTTCAGTGGTACATTCTGGTGCAACACTAAGGACTCAGGCAATTCTGCTTCTGCCAGTCTGACCTAATGGCAAACAAGAAAACAATAACTTCTACCAAGCTGAGTTCTACCAGTGCATTTAGCTTCTAGATATTTGTAAGCTCACAGTTTTCTATAATTTAATAATAGTAGTGCAAGTTAATTGAATTGAATTTAATCAAAACTGAAAGATGGTAAGCATATGATTGATGAGGAGCCTCAAAAAAAGATGTTCCAGATTTGACTACCTGACAGTCTAGAAATTAGAAATTTTCTATCTCTTAATTTACATCCCATTACATGTTTTCTGTATTCAAAATTAAAGCATTCTTTTTCCTCATTTATTTACCCCAGATGTACAGATAACAAATTCCTCCTGGTCTTCATTTTACTTGACTGAGAACAAGTCAGTTGCATCTAAACTCACCTCTTATGATGGCTTGGTCATTGCTCAGAGCATACCAGTACTTATTCTTTATATCTGTTTTACATCTGATTTCCTTGTACCTAAATATGTGTTGTGCAATTTGTATTTTAAATTGGGCATCACATGACATTCACATTGGCCTAATTCAACTAGAAACAGCTTGACTGAAATACCTTTCAATCTTTTTATTTCTTGCTCCCTCTCTTTGCTGGCTAATGGCCTTGTTATGATTAGCTAAGGTACCTGTGCTTCTCTCCTCCTTCAGTTCTAGCTGATGCTAAAAATTTCTGTTATTTCTTCAATTCAGAATCTTGTATTTTATTTTACCATTACCTTTCTGTTTCTTTGTGTTTCAAGGTCACCTGGTTCTTCCTAGGTGTTATTCCATTTATCTCTGGAAAGGATTAACTTCATGGCTTTATGTTATTGGTCAGTTTCTTAATTATTTTTTGTTAAAGAAATGAATTATAACAATGAAATAATCAAAATTCTAAAATACTGAGCAAAATTAGACGGTGAGCATATTTCTTGAAGGCTGTTATTCAAGGCAATGTCACAGAATGCTCCCTCCATACCATTCAAATCCTCTTCCTCTGTTCCCACTGTCAGTTTTATCTGTGGTCCTAACTCCTGTATCCCTGTAATTTCTCAAAATGGGAAAACCAATATGCTCTGTAGCACAGTGGCTGAACCTGCTGGTTGATCTTTTTGAGAAGTAAGATATTGAGACTTATATTTGAGTTTTGCAACTTCAGCCTCCATTTCAATAAGCAAGAATAATATTTTCTGAGAGAATACAACCTCAGTAATTTCTTTACTTGAGCTACAACAGCAAACAGGTCTTACATTTTTATTTAATATTGAAAAATTCAATTAGTTAGTAACTCTTTATGTTTTCCACTTTCATTCCATGGATAAACTCTGTCCTGAACTTGTCTTAGCTGTTTCTGTTTTCATGCTGAACAATTTTCCTTTCTTTTCCTTTCTGCTTAATGTTTTGTTAAATGACATATCTCAGCAGGCAGTTCCTGAGTTAAAGCATGGATGTTCCACAGCCTTTTGGGTAATACAGGGCCTGTCAGTCAGAATGAAATCAGAGTAATTCCTTTCTGTGTTGCCATGCAAATTCTAAATTCACTTAGCTGGGTTTTATCTTTTCTGGTCTTTAAAGACTAAATAAAATTTATTAAATGCATAATGTGTTACAGGCCCTTCAGCAGGCCAGTTCAGCTAGCAGCTATACATTTAAAAGGCAATTCTGCTCTTTCTTTGATATGGAGATTATAGTTTAGCTTGAAGGTGAAAGATTAATCTAACATATGAACTAAATATAATGCTTGTATTTCATTATGTTGTGGAGATTTTGTAAAGAAATTTTTTTCATGGTAATGGCAAATCATGTATATGTATATTGAGTTATTTCTATGCCTTGCAATAGAATCTGTTCTTTAAAAGTAATGATATGTTTCTTAATAACAACAATAACAAGGAAACAGGGCACTTGTGATTTTCTTGTTTTAAGGCATATGGTATCTGGTACGTGGGTAGCTGCTCATGGTAGGAAGGTCAGAAGAAGCCTCAGTTATCCATGATACCCCTCTGCAGTACAGCCAGTTAGGACTCAGCTTCCTAAAGAAAGTTGGCATTGTCTTACATGTGTTGTCTCATCTATTCTACCTTTTGGTGCTGAATGTTGAGCAAGAAAGATGGCAAAGCTCTGCTCTGCCTCCAGTGTAAGCAGGCGATAGAGCTGGCTGTCTTCAGAGGCAGAAGTTTAAAAGCAACTTAGCAAATGTGATAATGTTGGAGACAAATAAAATACTCGATGTTCTTAATTGAGTTTGGAATTACTGGATTAGATTTTTAGTTGTTTTTATTGGTAGTTCAAAACATACAAAAGGATACAAGCAGCCTCGTGTTTTAATTATTTTAGAGATGGATCATTACTAGTAGTCTCAATTACTTCATTTTTGGGGTTCATGAAAGGCATATCCATGAAATTCATTCAATAACATTCATATTTAATTAATTTTGTGTTGAAAACCATTATCACTGACTCATTTTCCTGTAAAATTGTTTGTCTTGTGATCTGACAATGAGTAACAAAATCACACCAAGCCTTATGATGTGAGAAAAAAATATAAAAGATATAAGTAGGAGTCTGCTTCCTGATTCCTCCTGATAGAAATCAAAGGCTGCTTCCATAATTTAGAGGTTAAATATTAGGTTTTTGTAAGATACCATGAATCCTACAGGGCAGAAAAACCACTAATTGTATAGTGGTTTTTCAAATTTTGATGCATCTGGTATGTTTGAATGATAAAAAAAATATCTATTCTTTGAGGGCAGTCGATTCTGTCATAACTTTATGGGTTATTTCAAGTGTGCAGGAAAAAGAGTCCTTATTTAATATAAAAACATTATTGATACTCAAAAAATGATTATTTCAGAGATGTTAATTTTTTCACGTTATTTTCTTCTTTCTCTCTGCCTTCTCCTAGGGGATAATGAAAAAGTAAAAATATTTCATACATTTACATATGTTCAACTAGGTGTTTATTAGAAGAGTGAAGGTCAAGAAAATTGGTTGAGAAGACAGAGGATAAGGTTAGCAGGCCTTGTGTTTGTTCCCAGGTCTTCTGATGTTTTCAGAAGTACTGAACCAGGTCCAACTAATGTTTTGTCTAACCAAGAACCTTAATTCATCTGGCAACAAGCAGCATTTTACTTGTTAATCATAGTGTTTTTTAAAGAAAAATCAGTTTTTTGGTTGATTGAGTTGTTTTTTTTTTTAAGGGAAGCCTAACCTGAAAGGTGATGCAAGATATCAATCATTATGGAAATTTCTGCAGGGAGAACCAAAGGCAAAGCTGTTTCAGACTTGACTGTAGTTTCTGGAGTTCTGTTTTATATCCAAGACTATGCTATAATCTTTCTAAGCACATCCAGGAGACAGAGGGTCAGATTATTTAAGGGAAATGATTACCAAGTGTCCTAGTGAAAATTAATTACTTCTCCCTGGATATTACTGTGTCATGAAAATTTCCTATCAGTGAAGAAAAAGAATTCTCAAGTAACTTGTGCTAAGAATGGACTAATCATGATTACACTTTATCAAATAGAGGAGAACATGCCTATTTGCAAAAGGTGTTTTCCCTACCTCATAGTGTAATTTTAATTTTTTCAAACAGTTGCTCTTCATCCATGAGCTCATCTCCATCAAAAAGTAGATTAATTTAGTCAGGGTAACATACCTGTATGATGTGAAGGGTGTGTATCATTAGCAAACATATTCAAATTTGAGTCTGTAATGTCTAACCAGTTTTCTAAATAGTGGAACATCTTTGTGTGTGAATTGTCTAAAATGTTAATTTCTTGCTTTCTGCCATGAGGTGAAGAATTAGGTGTCACCTTAAGAGAATACATCCTTATCCGAGCAGCACAAACCAGAAGTATACATATACATTTTATGCTCAGGCTATGAAAGTTAAAGGAGCAGAATGCTGTACAAAATAGGAAGTACCTCCTTCGATGACACACTTCTGTCTCATGGTGGAAACACTGAACGATGCAGAGAGATCCCAACAATATAAGAATGAGAATTATCCGTCTATCTATGGGAGAGTCATAGAATGTGTTTTCAGTTCTGGATGCAGTGCATACAGCAGGAAAATTACTGATAATGGGTATGATGTGAGCTTTAAGACAGTTCTCTGAAATTGCTGAGGAACAGAAAGGGTAGTAGCTAGCCATTCAGATGAATTTTGACATGGATTCATCAGTCAGAGATTAATTTCATCATACTTTCTATTGAAAGTGGAAACAAAAATTTCTTCAGTGTGTGAGAAGGGTCCACAAAAAGAGCTAAACCACTGGTATTTTCTGCAAATTTCTTATATGCTACTTTTAATATATTTTTGTTAAAAGTAAAATTTCTTGGTTTGAAACTACTGAGTTATTTGTCAGAATTGATCTAATAAGCATCATTAAACTTTTTTCTCAGTGTTTTGTAGAAGAACTGAACAGCTCCAGGACTTTGAATCCCTTGGTAGAAGCAGTAGTTTAAGAAAATAGAGCATATGCAGAATCTAAATAAACAAAGGAGTTTCATAGAGGTTTAATACTTTCTCTTTCTTGCCACAGTTAATTTGCCTGAGGCATCATTGTAAGAAAAATTAGATTACTGCTACATTTATTGACAGTTTTCATGGTACAAGTTTTTTTAGCATGCTTACTTGAAGTATTGAAAGAGGGAAATGAAAAATGTTTTCATGTTCTTCCATTCCTTAGAACTTTGATGTGCTGGATGCTACCAGAAAGGGTATAATTGGTTATTTTAATGGACAGGGCACTCAGTGGAGAAAAGATCCAAAACTTACATGGAACTTTTCCTACGTAATTTGTCTCTGAACTTACAACCAATATATAAGCCCATCTTGATCCTGGGAATAATTCTCAAAAAAAAGAGATGTTTTTCAGTAAACAAGAATTCTTAGTTTTGATAAATTATGGTAAAAACCTGTTGTATCGCAAAAATCTCACCCAGGCTGCTGGCTACATATACAGACTGAAGAGGTTTGCTGTAGGAAGTGCAGGTTGAGGCCTGTCTGTTTTATTCAATAGCTTCTGGGACTGATTTTTTTACTAGGAGCCTGAGGAATAAAGAGTCTGTTATTTTAAGAATGTCTCATTAAGATATAATATGACAAGGACATTTATTTTATTAGCTGTCCTGCGGTCTCCTAACTGACAGAATGAAGCTGAGTGCTTGTGCATGGCCTTACCTGGGATATGTATGATCAAGACTGGACACAAATCAGCTGAGCCAAGGGACAGAAGCCGATAAACTACACTGGAGTTTTCTAATTGTAAGAACAGGAATTATTACAGCTAGCATTAGAATATAGAATAAAACGTATCAAATTATATTCTACAGAGCTCTATAGAGTAGAACTTATCACAGCTATCCTAGATAAAGACTACAGTATTGCAAAACCCATATGCAATGTGTGAATGTGATTAGCAATTTGTTTAATTCTTTTGGATATTTGTACATCAGAGAAGCCAAAGTAGAAAATAACCATGACTTGTGGCTGTGTTGTGAAATTTTGGTTTGAAAAGCACTTTCAAAGAATGCTTATTTCCAGATGTATCCTCTACCACCAAAGTAGGGAGGAGTTTGAGCCTTCTCCTTAGACAGCTTTTCTATCATGTTTGTGGGATTTCATTTCTGATAAGAGAGGAAAAACTGGGAGGAATCCTCAGATATGTATTTGGATAAATCTTCAGATATGTATTTGACCATATATGTAGAAATGGTTTGGGTAGAATAGAAAATTAGTTCATCAGCACAACATGGGAAGCTCTTATGAACATAAGCAGACAGACCTAGACATTGTTTTTAAGTTAATAGAAAGAAAAAACCCTCAAAGTGAAGCTAATAATAAAATTATTAACAAGGGGAAATATATTGAAAGCCAGGTGTAGCAATCTAAAAAATAATAATCAAAAAGAGGATAAAATAAAGGTTTGCTAAGCCATAAAGTCTCTGCTTAATTTTTTTTTCAGCTACAGTATTATCAATAATACAGAATTTTATTTTGTCTTCTGTCCCCACAACCATGTAAGCAAATGGAGGCACTGGTAATTTTCAATGTGTTTTAAGGGACCTCCATTTGATACAGAAGAATCATTGGAGGAAAGACCTCAGACCATACACCCACAAAGAAGCTTACAAACTAAAACTGAAGGATAATATAAAATAATAGAGGAAACCTTTGATTCACTGTTGAGTGCTGGAAAATGAATATTCTCCAGAATCATGGGAAACATAATTCCAAATTACTCCTGACATGTGCCTGAGTGACTAACTGGTCTGGACATGTTCTCATCTCAGATTCAAAGCACTGAAGAGACCAATAAATGAGGCAGTATGCAGAAAGTGTGCCTTTCTGTAAAGCACACCCATTTAAAAGAACTTTTCATCATTCTGTTCATGCTTGCATCTGCAGCATAAAGCAGAGGTCACTTGCTATTAGCTGGGCCAGTTCAGAGTTAAAAAGCGTCTTTAAAAAAAATCCTCCTGATCCCATTTTGCAAAATGGATAGAATGCACAATGCTATTGACCTCAGACTCAGATTAGCTTAATTTCATCCAATTTATTCTTGTATTGTTCAATTTGTGTATAAAAGAAAAGGAAAAAAGAGATGAATGGCAGCTGTCACTCATCCTAAGCCTGATAGACGATTTGAAGCCCTTTTGTGGCATGAATAAAGTATTTTCTTGCTAGGCAACAGAAATACGTTTATGTCCTTGTAAAATAAACCAGGTCATTTAGAAGCATTATTAACAAACAAAGGATGTCAAGGATGGTCTATTTGTGGTCTCACTAGACTTTTATGAATATGAATGACACTTGCTTCCTGAATGTGCTGACATGTGAAACGCAACAACAAACTTTCTAATCAGAACTACTAAACAAATAGGTCTCAAAATGTACAAGCCAAAACCAAATGTTATGAAAATCAGTTGTGAAAACTCATAGTCCTAAAAGAGATGCTCTGAGAGCTGTTGATGAGCTTCCTGATCTGGACAGCCTCATTTGTATCCATAAAATACTGCTGTCCTGAGTATGCAGGACAAACACTGTTTCCATAGACTGGATTCACATTGGCATTCTACAGAAAGTAAGTTCAGCTGATGGAAGTTCAGCAGTAAAAGGCAAAAGGAAACTAGAAAAGACAGGTCATTTCTGTGTGGACTCTGCGGTGTGACAGTAGCTAAGGGATTGTGTAAAGCTTTGGACATCAGTTTCCAGCAGGTACTGGTCTCTTCCTGGTTTGTAGGGCATACACACCTTATACAAATAACAGTCCTGGTAGAAGCTGTGTGTTAAAGATTTTCTTTGCTTTCCACATGTAGAGTTCTGGCAACTCAAATGCACAAAACTGCCAGTGGACACAGGGATTTGAAAGTAGCTCTCAAGCTGAAATGTAAAGTATGGCAGAACAGTGTCAGTCCTACTGCTCTTCTAGTATGTTCCAGTGGTTTCCCTGTCTCTCCCTAAGGGGCAGCTTGTTGATTTATGCTGATGGAAACTGGCATAAATCAGGGCTAGATCAGCATGGTGACAGGAGGCTGTGCCTGCTGCTCCTGGCTGCTACCTGTTCTGGCATCACCCTGCTGAGTGATGGGCAGGGTCCAGTTCAATGGGATCTGCCCACAGCTGGGAGAAAAGTGAACTCTGAGCCTGGATCCCATGACACACTTGCTGCTTTTCAGTGCTCGGGCATCCCTGACAGGGAGCTGGCTGACTGAAAGGCCAAACAGAGCTTTAATTGCATTATTGCTAAGCTGACTTAAAAAACAAGGTATGAGAGAGGGAGGAATGTAGAAATCTATATGGCACAGATGTGTTTGTATTTCTGTGAACCTATTTTCTGTATCTTTTTTCAGCTTTTAAAGAAAATGTAAACCTACATAAATAAATGATTAATGAATCCTCCTTCTGATTTTACTTTTGTGTTTCTTTCTTTCATCCTTCTTTTCACAGACTTTAATCTGTTCTTTAACTTATAAAGCTTTTAAATTTAAGACTACTTACCAAGTTAACTTTCTATAAGATCCCAAAGAAAATAAAATCTTGGGTTCTAGCTAATTAGATTTTGCTTTGAATAGTATTGCATTTGAATGTTGTATACTGTGAGTTACAGGCACTTGTGCTTTCCATCAATAAATAATCTTGAACTTTACAAAAAGGTTTGAACTTTGTAAAAAATACTTTAATATATTGATAGTTAAATCCATTCCAGTTATCATCATAACCACTTGAAGACTATAGATTATCATAGCTAAAATTACCCTTTCATGGCCTGACTTAATCAGAAGTCATGTCAGTAAATGGTCAGTGAATATATATATATTTATGTATATGTACATATATATATATACATGTTTTAGTTTTGAGCAGTCAAGAGCAGGATTATAATATCCGGATTAACGTACACAGGACAAGGTTGTGTGTCTTTTTTGTGTGGATTTAGGCAACTATGCCATGTATAAAGGGACAGAATTGTGCAAGGAAAGGTGCAAATCTCTCAGGCTCATAAGTAAACCAATTTTTTTGTTTATTTCTCTATCATCCATCTGTATATGTATCTATGTATCTCTGTATGTATGAACCTATCTATCTATCTATTTATCTATCTATCTATCATCTTATATATAAAATAACTCAGACAAGTTTCATATTATAGCATGATAACATTTTTGTTCTTCATAACACATTCCATTAGCAGTGACATGTTGGTTCCATATAAGAACTCTGATACAATACATTAAAAAGAATTAATTTTAATTATTTCACAGAAGTGTGATGACTTACTCCCACTTAAAGGAATAGGGGAATCTTGAATAGAGCATAAAAATATTTAGTCCTTATTTCTTTTGTAACTCTTTAGGATGTATCATGTCAAAGGACTGCAAGCACATCAAAGTTATAAATTTATACTGTATGACATTTTGATATTTGTGACCATGCTGTTCAGGGGGAAGGTGTCTTCAGGGATAGTGGCTATGTTGTTTTTGTTTTTTTGCAAGGAGGCTGAAAACCAAATTCATGCACACTAAGTTGATACTGTGGTCTCTGTCTGGTTGGTATAGTGAAATGCCCTGGGCCAGATGAGACATGGCAGATATAATCTGTGTTCTGTGCCATTCTGTAAGAGAAGGCAAATGCCAGATCAGGCCAGGCAACCTGGCATTAGGTGACATCTGACATTAGGTGTCTACAAGGCAGGATTCAGTTAGAGGTTCAAATTACTAAACAGAGGTGTCTTATATAAGCAAGGTGTCCAGATTCCTACTACAGCCGGTGGAACAATTGTCTGTAGGAATACTAGACATCAACTATATGAAAAAGGTGCATAAAAAGAAGTGTATATGTTGAGTTACGTGGTTTTCACCTCTACTCTGCTCTCATGGGACTCCACCTGGAGTACTGGATCCATTTCTTGGGTACCCAACATAAGAAGGACTTGGACCTGTTGGAGCAAGTCCAGAGGAGGTCACAAAGGTGATCAAAGGACTGGAGGACCTCTCCTATGCAGATAATCTTAGAGAGCTGGGGTTTTTCAGCCTGGAGAAGAGGAGGCTCTGAGGAGACTCTTTTTAGGCCTTTCATTATATAAAGGGAGCTTCTATGAAAGATTTAGAAAGAGTTTTTACCAGGGCTGGTAGTGACAAGGGAAAATTATTTTAAACTGAAAAATGGTGTGTTTAGAAGGAAGAAAATTTTTATGGTGTTGGAACACTGGAACAGGTCTCCTAGAACAGTTGTGGATGCTCCATCATTGGAAGAGGTCAAAGTGGGGTTGCCCAGGGCCTTTGAGCAACCTGGTCTATTGAAAAATGTTGCTGCCCATGGCAGGAGTTTGCACTGGACTGTCTTTAATTGTCTCTCCCAATCCAAACCATTTCTATAATTTTATGATTCAAGGTAGAATCTGGTGAGATAAAGTTTATAGGTTTCATTGGCTATTGGTCAAATCTCCAAAAGGCACTTGGACCTACATAAGTTCATGTCTGCATAAATATATATATAGGTATTTTCTTTCTGAGTTGAATTCTACATGACTGAGTCTGGATTGGTGTAAAGAACTGACTGCAAAAATGTCATTGTAAGCCTGATCTGTCTGACAGATCATAAGGTGTGTCTGTGAAACAGGCAGATGAGTCCAGTGGTTGTACCTTAGTGTAGATGCCTCCAGTATTCAGAGCAATAGAAAGTACCAGGGTTACACTGCTCCAATTTTCCATCACACAGGAGAAAAGAGGGTGCAGAGATTCATTGTAATTATGGAAAACTCTGTGCCTTTCTGCAAGGGGAATGTAGTGAGACTAATGTGCTCTCCTAGGTGCAATCTCTTTGCACTGACCTTGAGTCAGAGAGCATTTTTTACAGTTATGGAAACAAATTATTCCAGCACATGATACTGCCAGAGGCCTTCTTTAGTAACATCAGATTGGAACAAGTGTGTAAATCTGAAGAAATTTAATTTTTTTCAGCATAAACCCATCAAACACTATATAGGCTTGGACACCAGAGAAGTCTCTCTTTTCTGCTTGCCTCAGGCCTTGATGTTGCACTCTCTTCCCACAGCATACAACAGAGTGGGGTGTAACAAAGGACAGAGAAAGTCATATTTCAGTGTAATCTGAGAGAAGTCAATAAGATAAGATTTGCTAGCAGTGCACATTTAGTAATGTTGTTTTCATTTTTCAGTGTGGGAGTCTAGCTGAAGTGTAGATACAAAACTCCCATTAAGACAGGCACCAGTTTGATGTGTCTTACGGCGCCCAGCTTTTTGATAGGCAAGCTGATGTTATTTATAAAACAAGACCTTTAAAAGTGAGGCATGAAGACATGTAAATTGATGATATATTAGTTTTTCACATTAGTGAAACTGCTTTTCCTATGTGCATATCCTTGATCTGGCCCTTTCTTTTCTACTTGGTATTGATGGGGAAAAGTTATGATGGTGCATGGCTCATGAAATGCTTATAAACAAGCTTTAAAAACTGAAAACAGTTTTTAGCTGTTAAAATAAAGAGAAAAGAATTGACCAAGCACCCTTCTCAATGCAGGAAAGTGGTGGTAAAAGGTAATGAGAGGTGAAAATGTAGAGGATTATTTCTAATCCTTGTCATATGCTGTTTACACTCAAATTGCCCTAAAGCAAAATCGTTCCTGTGATTTCAAGAAATAGCCAGATCCAGCTGTACCTAATGAAAAATATGATGCACTTTTTTCATGTGTGTGTGTGTGTGTGCCTGGGAGAGAACGAGTGCACATTTAATTTAGGTTCTTTGCATTAGAATAACCCTGCAAAGTACTTCATAAGATGAGTTAAACTTTCCAGCATCACTTTGATGAATCAATATCTTCACTTTGCACAAGGAAAAATGGAAAGACAATAAGTGAGAATCTGTCTTTCAGACTCTGAAGAAAACTGCAGCAAGTGATGAGAATGATTTCTTGTGCAGAAACTTTAATTTCCCAGACCTGTGGGTTTTTAAACGTAGACTTTTTCTTTCATAGGTTTTTAAATGTTAATAAAATCATTCTTTAATATAGTGTTTTGGAGAGGACTGTGAAAATGATATTTCAATGTCTTCTTAAAAATGTATTTATGCCAACAGAATACGTACTCAAAAAATATACCACAACTGGATTCTGGAAGGGTGCCACCAACTACAAGTTTGCTTATGCCAAGAAATATTGTGTAGTAGGATCTTGACAGGATGAAAATAATAGATTAAAATATTTTTCTGTTTATGATGGGGAAAAAAAATAATAATTGTATGTAGCTTTGTCCAGTCTGTTGGTCATACTCTGGTACAGTAAACAGCTGTAAATGTACTACAAAACAAAGAACAAAAAGCTACTCCTGTTGTATTAATACCACATTTTTTGTCTGTCATTTAGTTTTTCTGTCTACTTTTAACTTTCTAAATTAATCTCTGAGATAGTGTTGCTCAGTAAAACAAAAATGAGAAATTTCTTTTTGTTTTTTATGTAATTTTTAGATTAGTAATGATAGTAGAAATTGTTGGATGTGTCAGGGACTCATGAGCAGTAGCAACTGAAAGCCACGTCTGATATTAAATTAATTGTCAGTTGTTTTTTAATAGGTGGGGTGTTGCCACCTGGTGAATCTTACTGGATACTATAAAAGATTATTCATTTATCTTTAAAATTATTAATTTTTCATGGTCCTTAGTTTAAATAGGACTAGTTAAGCCACTTTAACACACCTTATATTACAGGGGAAATCTGAATGGTGTATAGATGAGTACAAAAATTAAATTGGCTGTTTGGGACAAGATGGGGGAAAAGTTCCTAATGCCTGCAGTTTAATTTATAATATCTTAAAAAAAATAAATAAATAAATAAATAAATAAATAAATAAATAAAAGATATATAATATTATTATTTTCTATTATTTTCTATAATTTCCTAATTTGCTGACATGCCTGATGTTTAGCCATTATTTTACAGTGTTCAAAACATGTAAGATCTTGTCTATCTCTGATGACCTCTATCTGCCTTGGTCCTGACAGAAAGAACTGCCAAACCAGGATTTTTTTAATTGCCTGTTGAAAAAAATTTTTACCCTGCAATCTTAATTCCTTTTTGAATCTTTTTCTCCCTTTCTTTATGTCAGTACTTATGCCCAATGAAGTATAAATAAGTATTGGTATAGTGAACATGAAATTTCTGATACTACTAGCAATCCATTTATGAAAAAAGTAAATTTATAATTTTGGACATTGCTCTTCAAAAATTATAAAAAAGTTTCAATGACTTTTGGTTTTTTTTCTTAGAAATTCTACTTTTAAATATTCTTCAAAATATTTGGTAAAGCTGTTCCTATTTTTGATTTTTATCTGGTTATTTTTGACAAATAAATGAACTAATCTTACTGAAAACATTCACATTTGTAGCTTACTTATTACAGTTGTTGTGTCTGTATGGTTTTGTGATTATGTTGTCAAATATGTTCTCTGAGATGAGGTATAATAATGAATACAGATGGTATCTCACTCTTAAAAGTTAGATGTTCTTGAGTCTGTTATGAAGGCTCTTGTTGTCAAATGTTCCAGCATCACCCTACTTTTAATCTCAGATTTCTTATCCCATTTCTCAATATCACTGCCTATGTAAAAAGTTCATACTGAAGAACTCTGTGTGTTTTTCAAGTTCTGTTTTCAGAACTGGGACAGCAGGACTCTGCTGAGGAGCAAACGCATACATCATCTCCTACCACTTTGTCCTTCTACTCTTTATTTCAGTGCTTCCTATTTTTTCCCTGTCTTTTCTTCCTCAGTATCTACATACTCCTCATTTGACCACTTGTTTTATTGTTTGTCTGTTTCTACTTAGTCCCCTACTGTTTCTTTCAGAGGAATTCCTGTTGAGAATTGTATTATTCTTGCTGCTTTTCCTGTAGTTCTTTTCCTTACTACAGCTTTCTAAGCTATCATGTAACATTCTCACTTAGTTGTGCTTGCATTTTACTAGACTGAAGATAAATTTAGCAATTGGTAGTTACCAGACAGGGCCTTTTTTGATTTTGAGTATGGGAAGTGTTCTGAGCTTTTTCTAAAACCTCTGGAACTTCTAAAATAATTGCGTTGTTTTGTAAAGCCCTCAACTGAAAGACCGTTCCAGTCACTTCAGTCAAAGCAGTGACAAAATGCATACTTTCAATTCTTGGGCATATGTATTTTCTGGCCTTCTGGGTTTCACTTTCCTGAAGTTTTCACCTTAGCTAAGGTGATTGCATAAATTATTTTTACCTGACTTTAAACCCCTCTTCTAAAACGTTTCATTTTATATTGTTTGCATTGTGGGAACTTTTAATACATATCCCACTCCTATAAATTAGTAACTGCTGGAGTTTAGATTAATGAACTCTCATTACTTATTTCCTTTGCATTTTGTTTCCTGTATAAATTTTGAGATGATTGCTAAAATAAATTACTTGTACAAGCTTTAAGTGCTTTTCTGTTTCCTGCTGTGGTGACAAGTGCCTCATTCAATTGTTTTGAAATGAATGCCTTAAGTGACTTTTCTCCTTTTGAGCATCCTCCTCAGTTGCAAACTTCACTGAAGCTAAAACTTTGATTTATAGAATCATTTCTGTACATTAGGGTTTACTGCAGGAAGTGTTTTTTTTTCTGAAGAAGTTATTTCTCAATAAGTAGCTGCTTTAGTTACATGGTGCTGGAGCCAATTGCGCATGTGACTTCTAATACCCTTATTGCATTAAAGGTGCCAGCTCTACAAAACGGCATAAAAAATCTTTTTTATCACTTTTTTTTGGGATAAAATGTGGACTAGTCTATATTAAAAGCAGTGCTAGCTCCTCTGTAATAAGAAGAGCAATTTTACTCTCTCAAATAGATGGCTGTATTGAAAAAGAATTGCTGTCATTCCACTATAAAAAAAATCCTGCCATTTCAGACTGTATTGCAGATCAGGAGAAACAATAATGCAGAACAAAGAAGATTGTATTGAAAACTTTTTCTCTCTGGACTCATCATGTTTACACAACAAGTTGCCAAATGCAGCATATTGCATTTTCGAGTATGTATATTTTAAATATTTATGGATAGTGAATAATTCCTTTTAGTAAGAGATAAAAATGATTTCTGATCCCTTAGAACCCTGCAGTTATAAAACCATTATTCAAATTAATTAGATATTCCATCTGTTAAATGAAAAACTCTGCAATGGCTTTTTAAAACTTATTGTAATATTTCTGATGTAGATGATCGATTGTGACAGGTTCATTTGAATCGTGGCAGATGAAAAATCTGAAAGTAAATTTTTATTTCTGTGATCATAAGTCTTACCTCTAGAGACCATGGAAGGAATTATTCAAGGTCAGCTTGGAGAGGGCTCTGAGAAACCCGATCTTTTTGAAGATGTCCCTGCTCATTGCAGGGAGTCTGGATTAGGTGACCTTTAAAGGTCCCTTCCAACCCAAACTGTTCTATGACACTGTGAACAGAACTTTGCTGCTCAGTGTTTTCTAAACAGATGCAGTTATGAAAATGCTTAAATAGTTTCCTTTCATCAAGTCATAACACATTATTCTTTCCACAACATTTTCAGATTTTCCTTTGCTATTTTTAAAACAGTTGTGCAGGAATTTTTGATTCTCTTTCTGAATCATCTTAATCTCTAATTTATATTGACATCATGATTTAACTGCCTTTCTGATATGAAAAGGATTTCAAGAAAAGCAGATTCTGACATTACTACAGTATAATTAAGAAAAGACTGATAATCCTCAGTGGGTCTACAACTGATTTTCATTAAAGAAAAAATCCTGACTTTTGATATTTTGTGTATGAGCAGTTAGGTGTGATGACAAAGCCAATATGATGATCAGCACCAGTGTAATAACAGGAAGAAAAAAAAGGCCAGTTAACCTTTTATATTTAATTCCTCCATAATGTTGCTTAGGCATGCCTCCACTTAAATTCCTTTGCTTTGTTTTGGTTTTGTTTTGTTGTTCTTGTTGGTTTTGCTCTTCTTTATATTGGTTAGACTGAGTTTAACCCACATTTACTTTTGACTAAACACTGCTGTATTTACTTCAAAATAATTTTACTATTCCATCATAGTGTTGTTTAGGAGCCCATTTCTTCATGCTGATCATTCTGAGATGTCCTGTGAAGGACTCCATTGATTTTATGCAGACATAAGAGGATAACCTGTCTTCTTTAAACTTGTATTAAAACTTGCATTTGGGATGTTTGTCAGCTACTTTAGCAAAAGATAAAGAAAAAAAAAGATATAATAATATAGAAAATGGGAAAATGCAGGAATTTTGTGGCCAAGTAAAGCTCCCTAGTGACTGATTGCTTCACTAAAATTATTTTTCTACAACTTTTAGTCTTTTCATTATAGTTATTTTATATATTTTCTCAATATCACAAAAAACCATCACCCCATTAAGAATTCAAATGCAAACATTCAGGTCTAGTAACTAGTAATTAGCTCTCATGACAATGGGAACTAAAAATTACAGGCTGAATAAATTACCTTAAACTCAACTAGCCTTATTTTTTTAAGTTTGCACCACTATTAAAATTTCTTATTACTATTGAAATTATTTTAATGTGACATATTGAATTATAATTAATATAATTAAAAATAATAAAATATTATTCAAAGACTGTTTATTCAATAGAACTTGTTCCCATAGAAACAAGGAGCAAAAGATTCAATTTATTAAGGTTTCATGGCAAATATTCTCTGCTCTGAATATTTAATACTCTCACATCTATATTTACAAGAATATCACAAAAAAATCAATAGGCTATGGAATATAGAATATTTCCTTTGCTCTTTACATGAAGTTTTAGTTGCATTTATTGTAAAAAAACAAAACAAAATAAAACAAACCCTGAGTAAATTTGTTTGTACTCCAAGAAGAGCCGCAGATGTTTTCTTGGTATTGATCTCCAGCAATAATGATTTTTAAGCACTGAAGAAGTGCATATGGGGATTTTGTGTGATGGCCAAGGGAAAAAAAAAAAAAAAATCACCAAAAACCAGCAAAACAAAACATGGAAGAAATAGAGGCTAAGGAGCTGCATTAAGACTGCCAGCAGTCAGCACAGCTTTCATCTTATGCAACTACTGTTGGCTTGTGTTTGCAAAACCTCATGATTTATTTAGAATTTTAATTAAAGAAAAGGAGTGATTGGAACAGCATCCTAGCAGTACCTAGCATCTGCCAACCGTGGCTAATGATTTTTACAACCTCATCTGCAAACACTCCATTAAAGAAGCTAACCATGACGTGTGACACAACTGAACCAAATGAGTGAGGGAAAAAAAAGTCTTGCCTGCAGCTATAACTAATAAAAGAGACAGAATAAGATTTAAAAAAAAAAGAAAAAAAGAAAAAAAAAAAAAGATGCTGTGCAAAGTGTTATAGCTTCAGGGCTCAATCTCTAGTCCTTGGAAAGAAGGATCATTACATACTCATGAGCATGTGAAGCATTATGGCCTCTGGATGCTCTGTTGACAGCTTTTTTAGAATTTGCATCATTTTTCCATTTTCCTAAGAAAAGAAAAAAATCCAACACTTCAATTTTAAAAGCAAAAGCCCCCTGAATTTTTTGTCAATCATATTTTTCATTTGGTCTGTCTTTTTGTAGGTCTTTAAAAAATAATGCTTTGCATTTGGATGGGAATTTACTGTGCAAGGTACAACATGAAGTAAAGCAGTTCCTGGTACAGGGGGATATTATGGTCAGAAGTGGTTATGAGTGGGGAAAACAGGGAAAATGTGGCTACAACTTCCCTGGTCAATGGCTGGTCAGCTTTTCTTCTGTGATTAAGTACTGTATCCTCATCTTCTTGGTTTCAAATAAGTTAAATATTGCAGCAAACTGGATCCTATCAAGATTCTCCACGAAGCACACCTTTTGGGATTTAGCCTTATAACTGGCAAATTCTAATGATTTCCCAGGGGAAAAAAAATGAAGTAACCACTAAGTATTACAGTAGCCCCTAAGCTATTTTAGATTTTTTTTTTTATTTCTAATTACATAGATGTTTGAGATGGAAAAGATCTATTAATGGTTTCAGCCCTTTCTCTGCCATTGCAGGGCACTTTACTGCATTATAATACAGTAATGCTGCCACCATAGTAATCGAGTGCATTTTTCTCTGGATATCTGCTGGAGGAGCCTTGAATCTTAGGTCTCTGGCTCCTCCCCAGAGCAATCTGTGCCTAAAGACAAGCACCACATGTGAGTGTACAGAACCACCAAAATGACAGTAAGTGTCTCCAATGACCACTGAGCTCTTCCTGAGAGCCCAGCAGATGGAAAACAAAGAGAAAATTTCCAAAGGTCAGGTATTGTGTATGTCAGAGTTTAAGAAACCTTGAAAAGTTGACTAGAATAATAGGGATCTTCACACAAAACATTTTAAGAGGAAGGTTCTTGTGACAATTAAATCCTTGTAAAGCTTGAGATGTATTTTGCATGGTGTATCACAAGTTTAAAAATATTCCCCTGCTATAAATTATTCTATAGCTTGGCTTATTTAATTAATGTATTTGATAGCTTGTGGGTTATAAGAGATTGTGCAAAGAGTATTGATAGAAAAAAAAGAAACATGCAGAGTTTTTCATCCTCTGTTCCTTTCCAGCAGTAGGAAAGTTTCTGATCACTGAAAAGGACCCTACAGAAAAACAACTTGCTTTCTTTTGGAAAACAAACAGTCTCCTTAGGGAATGTGGGAATTTTTCCTGGCAGATTTGGGTCTTATTCCAATCCAAAGAACAGTGCAGCAATGTTTTTTTATTGTTCTGGAAGAAAATAGATTTTTATAATACATGTTCTTTCAGGTCATACATTCCCTTCACACCAGGCATCTTTGAATTTGCTTGCAACTGGGTTTCACTCCATTGTTTGGCTGGCAGGCTTCAGCTGCTTTTTGTAATACTGAAGGCACATATCACTATTTTTATACCTGAAATGAAAATCCTCAAGCTTTCTTTTGACTGCTAACCATGGTCTATGCATTAAACTTTGTCTAAACACTGTAATTAAGCATATTTTTTCATGTCCCACATCTTCTCAGTATGTTACCTTTAAATCATATGGGTATCTTGGAATTAATTTTGTGGGAACTAGTGGGATTTCAGAAATGTCCTCCAAGGAGATGCTTCATAAAATGCTGTACACAGAAACATTTGGAAAATTCAGCTGAACTTGTAGGAGATCTGAAATAGACTTAAAAATATTCTGTATGGATTTACAGAAAAGCCACTGGATTTATGTTGCCATACTACTGAAAAATTTCAGACAGACAGTGCAAAAAATAGTTTGGACTCAGCTCAAAACAAACTGTATCTGTTCATATTCCCAACATTGCAATTTGCTAATGTTTCAGTTGGGAATCTGACCTAAAACAAATTCAGAGTAGTACTTTGTGAGTCACTGAAGTGGAAGAAGTAGTCAGAGTTCAAGCGCATAGGTAAGCTCAAGCCAAAAATCTCAGATTAAATGATTTAAATTAGTCATTTTACTCCATAATTAGAAGTTGAAGATATTTGATCTGAGTTTTAAGTGTCTGCACTCAACACAAAATTGAATGTAGATTACAGATACCCTTACACTGAGCTTATAACTGCAATAGCTCTGAAAATGGCAACTGTCAAAACATCTATTTCCATATTTAACTTTATACAGTATTCAACTTTAAATGTAATTTTTGAAGTTCATTGGTTTAATTTTGGGGAATGTGATATGAGCCATATCCCCATCAAAAGATGTGCAACATTCAAATCCTTTCTTAGCTGCTGGGATTCTGCACAACCTGATCAATCTCAGTTCAAATGTTTTGGGTAGCCAGAGTTATTCATGGTAGCCTTGCAAAAAGAGTGCAGACACAGAAAACATGCCTGATTCCTTTCAATTTGTTGCATTACCTTTGTTTGATTTGTTTTTCAGGCATGGATTGATGTGCTAGAAACAATTCATTTTTCATATTCTTAGATAAATTGAAGGGGGCAAAGTATATTTCTTGGTTGCAAGAACATATTTGAAATTGAATTATTGTGAGACAATGGAAATCTGTTTTCAGAGCAATTTTTCAAGCTATTGCATCACTCTTTACACTTAGAAGTACTGGTGCCTTATTGACTCTAATTAGATAAATAGATATATAACCTCATATTTATCGATTTCAGTATTTATATAGCTCAAACTGCATGTTGAAAGTCCATACCAGATTCTTTTATATGTATTCTATTTTGTAAGTGAAGACATAATCTATTGTCCTTGAAAAAATGAGTTCACAGACAAAGCAGTTCTCAAAATGTGTTTCTTAAGAGGTGTCTCTTGCTGTTCTGTAAAGAACTAGCATACATTGTTGTCAGGCCCTTGTCAACTCTTGATGACTTATTTTAGAGTATTATAGAATATGCAAAATGCTTCCCCAATGTTAATGTCATATATAAATTTTTTAATAATTGTTAGACAGGTGATAAACAATGTTAATACAAAAAAGAAAAAAAATATGAAAAGGGAGGATGGTTCTAGAACTATGAATTAAAGGTAGGCTAAAATCAGCCAGCCTATGGCAAAGGTAATCAGAGTGCTTTTTGTGAAATTTTATTTGGTTTTTTTTTTTTTTTTTAATGAAATCTAAACCTATGGAAAATCAGGTTTGCACTTGGCCTTTTAATGAGTAGTTGATCAGATAGTCCCTTGCCTTTAGCTGTAGACCAGAAAGAACAAAACACTCTGGTCTCTACCCTGGTGGGTGGAGAGACAGTTTGGTCGTTGCAGTACATTCAATAGGCCCAGTTTTACTGGGCTCCTTGGAACAACTTGGCAAGGCTGTGTGTGATTTAGCACAAAACACCATTCCAGAAAAATGAATGCACTGCACAACCATACCAGTAGTTCTGGCACAGGTGACTTTTTTGCCCTGTATCCTTTTTGAAATTCAAATCTATATCCTGTCAATATTCTGTTATTCACAGGTGAATTATTTGGCTTGAGGATTAAATGTACTCAGTGTCTCAGCAAGTAGGAACTTTCATTAGCTGTAATATGGTGCTATTATTTCTCTCCCTGCCACATAACTTGATGCGGTTGATTGGGATTTGGGCTCTTTATTTCAAGTCCAAATGTAGGGCAGTGTGTTTACAGATGAACTGAAGGCTTAGGTTTATGCTTTTATCTGAGTTGTGGCACTCCATACATGCCCTCTACTAACTCAGTGTTCCCTGATATAAAACAAACCCAGAGAATCCATTTGGATTTTTGCATTTCTCATAAAAATTTTTATTTGACAGATACATAAGCAGTGGGCAGCTCCAAAGACATCTTCAAGAAATGATGAAACTGTACTCTGGTGGGCATCTTCTTGAGTTCTAAAATTTATTCTGTTATTTATTCTGCTGATGTGAATATCACAGGTAAATTTGATGTATTGACTTGGTAAGAAGGAATTATTATTGGTGTTGAGGCTGCCTGCAGTGTTTTTTCACAAAAACTAGTGGATTACCTAGATTTTTTTTAATCTTCTGGCATTTTTCAGGGGATGCAGAAGAAGGTTGTAGAAGGTTGATTTGTCATTAACAGCTGCAGTTTTTACTTAGAACCTTCCTTATACCCATGTCTCTAAAGTGGCACTATATTCTAAACCTTATAAAGCAAAATGTGGAAGTATTAGACTAGTAAGCTTTACAGCAACCCTAAACTAGGAACAAACCTAAACTAGGAGATTTATACGTAGATGATTCTTTTATATTGTTTCTTATGTTTATTGGAGATCCATACTAGGCTACCCTAGTTTTGTAGAGCTACTTTGAAGCTGCTCTCACATTTATTTCATAGCATAGAAACATGCATGGTAAACTACCCTGGGATTTCAAAGGTTCATATGTGCCTATGACCCAGTGTTGCCCAATCATACTAAAAACTGGCATGCACAACATTTACATATCTGTACTTTGAGCAAGTGTTTCTCCATTTTTGTGGCTGACAGGTATTTTGTTCAGATTTCTTTCCTGAAGCTTTCTGTTTCTATTTACCATTATCGTTGAAAGGCCATCTACTGTAAGAGGCTTCCCACTGGATCCATATTTTCCGCATGTCATTTGTTTGATCATTTCAAGTCCTAGGACCCATTTTTATTTTTGTAATCCACCATGTTGCAGCTTGTATTCTGTTTCTGCCATGACCACATTTTTCTTGTAGGCACATTAGAAATCTCTCTTTCTCTCTTTTAAAAACGATTAGCTATTCTTTATTTTTAGAAAGCATCCAAAGGAGGACAATGAAGATAGTGAAGGGCCTTGAGGGGAAGCTGTGTGAGGAGCAGTTGAGGTCACTTGGTTTGTTCAGCCTGGAGAGGAGGAGGACTGAGAGGACAGCTCATCACAACTAGAACTTCACGAGGGGAAGCAGAGGGGCAGTCACAGAACCAAGGGAATGGTCTGAAGTTGTGTCAGGGGAGGCTTATGTTGGATATCAGGGAAAGGTTCTTCACCCAGAGGGTGGTTGGGCACTGGAACAGGCTCCCCAGTGAAGTGGTCACAGTGCCAAGCCTGACAAAGTTCAAGAAACATTTGGACAGTGCTCTCAGGCACGTGGTGTGACTCTTGGGGGGTCCTGTGCAGGGCCAGGAGCTGGACTCAATGATCCTTGTGGATTCCTTCCAACTCAGCTTATTCTGATTATGTGATTTATATGGATGTATTTGGTTTAAGGCTTATTACATTAAACACTGTTTTCCTTTGTGGACATCTTACTACTAATTATCATTGATGGAGACATTCAAGCTTTAAATCTTTCTGCAAGCTCTTTTAGGCAAGATGTGTAAAGGATTGTAAGTGATTCAGAACAGTTGGGTATTTCTTGGTTTTGGTTGGTGGCTGAGTTTCTATCACCTTATACTGGTCTAAACCTTTAAAACATTCTCTGCTGATGCCCAGGGCTTTCACTTTCTCTAGCAAGTTTGTCAACAAGATGACTTGATTCCTGATGGTTAGGGAGCTTAAACTAGCAAAGGGCTAATAATGTACATTGATCAATGATGTAGGGGAAAACAGAACACACAGGAGAAATATAATTTCTAGTGTCCTATGCTTGGCACAGGCACGAATAAATCTTTGTCATTCTGCTTTCCCTGAAGCCCCCCCAGTTGACTGCATTGCTGGTATTCACTCTCTGTAACCTCCCCCCTTCCATTCCAGTGGGGGCTCTCACCTGCTTTTTACTGCAAATGTACCATAGCAGAAGTGTGTAGGGACTAAGGAGATCAAGACAGAAATAGAAATCTGAAGTAGAATAAGAATACTGGAATGTTCCTTTTTTTTTTTTTTTTTTCCCTTTTTCCCCACTTCTGAGTCATGTACTAAAATCTCTGGAAGACACAAAAAAGGCTCAGGTCAGGTCTAAAAACCCCAGTGCATCCTGTGTGCTGGAAAAGGGCAAGGTAATAACACATTAAGTATTGGTAGATGCAGAGTGTGTTCCCAGGTGAGGAGAAACAGATGCAGAAGCCCAAATGGTGTATCTCCTTCTCCTGCCATGTGAACAGATTATCTATTTCCTTGATTCAGTGACACTGACTAGAATAAAATGACAGTGTCAGTGAGCCGGGCATTTTTTCCAATTTGAAGCTCATCATTTTGGTAATGCATGTATTAAATAATCTCTGTAAATATCTGAAAACACAGACAGTTTAATGAATACTCATATGCTTGAACAAATGATTGCAAAGATTCCATATTACTATAGGCAATTAATTTATACTTATTTAACATTTATTTTTTTCATGGCCAGTGGGGATATATCCCTCCTGGGTTGTGACCAGATATTTAAACATGAAGACTGTAATTTTAGCTTTTATTGCATATTTATGCCTCAGTAGTAATGGATTTGACTCTTTTCAGCAGGCATCTCAAATCCTGCAATTTTCTGGTCAGCTTAAGGAAAAAGAAGTGCTCTGCAAATGAGCAAAAACCAGCCTGCATCTCTTATCAGTGAATCCTCTGAGCCAGCTGCATAACTAATAGAATCAGCTACTGCTCTTTTCACCTGTGTGGGGCACATTCACTCTTAATAAAATAACTGCAATCCCACAGTTTGATGTAGTTTGGGAAGAAGTGGATTTCAGACTCACTGAAGCAAAAGCCTTTCAGGCAGCATTTTTGGTTCAGAGTGAATGAGTCCAGCATTAGCGCTGGTAATGGAGAGGAGAGGTGCCTGAAATCTCTTTGCAGCTCTGTCATTGATTTCCAGTAGGAGAACAGAAGCTTTCAAGTACTTGAATCTCATTCTTCTTCTCAGTATCCACCTCCAGCAAGCTCTGTTTAACAAACATTTTTTTCTCAATGCCCCTGCCCCTATTTTTCTGTGCTTATGAATTTGAGGCACCCAAAGATACAGCTTCCAGGGCTGCTTCTTCTTTCCCTGCCAAAACTTAACACCAGTTAACAAACAATATATGATCTTAAGTACTTACAACAAATCTGTTATCCAGATTTAGCAAATATATATATATATATATATATATATATATATATATATATATATATATTTTTTAAATCCATGCAGGATTCTGCATAATTTCTTGGACTTTTTCAAATATCAGCCTTGCTGCAAAAGCTTTGTCACAGTTTTGAAGCCTCAAATATCATATTAATATGGCAGTTTGTACACATTTTGATGGGAAAAAAAGGTCATGCATACTTGGCATTTCAAAATCCCTGTCAGCTATGCTTAGGAAAGTAGGGCCTTGAAGATATGACTTAAAACCCAAAGTACATGCCTCAGTCAGAGACCAACTGGTGGAGATTTTCCTTGTCATTTCTTGACCCAGGATTTTCATCCTCTTAGTTTCAATGGAAAGTCTGATTTCAACCTATAATTATGTATTCAGGTTTTTTAAAATTTATTTTGGGGTTTTTCTTTGTGTTGTTTTTTTTTTTTTTTGGTTTGGTTTTTTTTGTTGGTTTTTTTTTGGAAAAGAAGTCTTGCAGTTCACATTTAATAATTTCCCAGGATTTAGTTAGCTTAACTAAAACTTACTAATACAAAAATGTGTCTTCAATTGAAACATTATATTCAGTATCCTTTGTACCTGCCTTCTGCTACTATCTGTCCTTTTTGAAGCATGTCTCTTTGGGGAACAATCTGATAAATTACTGGGGTAATGCCTGCAATACAGACACTGCAGCCAGGTTCCTATGCACACCTGTATTACCACAGATTGAAGATAAGTAAAAAAACCCAATTGTTCCCAGTTCTGTATCTTTGTTTCCTGGGAAAGGTGAAATATATAAAAAGGAACATACAAACCCAAATATTTATAGCTGTAAGCTGGCAGAATCTAAAACTACTGGTTTTACATAGCTATTTCAGCCTCTTCATATTGATACAAATCTCTAGTCTCTCTGAATGTGTCTAATATTATTCCAGTTCTCAGCTATTTACATGAAAAAAACACATTTTATCAAAATCCTGTTTTATCAGGGTCATCCTGTAATTTAAAAGACCAGCTGACAAAAATCCTTGACGGGCTGAGGATGCAGCATTTATGCTTCCTGCAAGGAGGAAGGACACAGAAGTGATCTGGGGAGTCAGCAATTCTAGGAAACCCATTTGGCTCCTGGCAGCCCAAGTCCTGGGTTATCTCTGTGCTCTGCTTGGACCAGGCTACCTTGCTGAAAAGATTTGAAGCTCTGGCAGCTCAGACTCCCATGCTGCAGACATAGGCATGGAAATGTCATTTTTGAATTATAGCAGTATATCTATTGAAACCCATTTTTATTAACACTCCAAAGAACATTTTTATACATTTTCAAGCAGCAAGCATGTGTTTCACAATTCCATAACTTGATGGTATACATGGAAACAGGCCATTTTGGTGAACCTGTAATCATTTTTTTTCAATTTCATTCAAAGCTCTCTTTCAGCAGCCAAGGTTCATGCCTGGGAATGGACAGGCTTGCTAGACAGTGTTTTGTGCTGGTTTTTGTTCTGTGGGTAGGAAGTATTGAGTGGTAGTAATGGGGAGGTGCCTTGTTTTGACTCAGATTTAAGCTGGTTCTGAAGTTTGTTCCATTAGCTTGTTAGGATAGTGCATTAGCATCTGCCAAACTTTTCACAAGTTTTATTCAGCCACAAAGAGTCAAGAAGGGCTGAGTGCTTCCCACAGCTCTGGTTTCCTACATACAGAAGCGTCAAGTTTAGTGTCCAGTCATCTGCCAAATTCCTGTCTGAGCTGTCTGGGTAAAAGCTGACCCTGCAAGCAGCCAGGGTGGATGAAGCTGTCTGCCTTTGCCTGGAAAGCCTGCTGATGTTATCCCTTCGTGGAAAGAGGCCCTGCGATGCCCACAGCGCCCTGAAAGCCCTGGCCCCAGGTGAGTCCAGCCTCTCACCTTCTCATGCAGCAAACACGTGGCTGCAGGCCAAAGCAAGGGGGCAAGTGGAATCCTGAATGGGAGAGTCCCCTTGGCACTTGGCAGGCTGCTCAGCTGGTGTGGTGTTGCAGTGGGACTGCAGGGGACTGCATGGATGGGAGCTGAAGCCTGCGAGGAATCCCCCAGGAAGCTGCTCTTTCTGCACTGATTTGTGCAAAATGTTGTGGGATCAGCAGCAAGCCATACACTCTCTGTCTCTTTTTTGAAGCAAATCACTGTCAGATTAAGTGCTAAAAAAGAAGTAGCTATGCTAGAAATAATAGGAGAAGCAGCTAGATAAATCATATTGCATCCTTTAATGGGTAATACCTTGTGTTTATAGTACCTTTTCAAAAGATCAGACAGCCCTTGTAGGTGAACAAAAATGGGAAACTACTTTGAAACCCCAAAGTAACCCCAGGTAAAATGAGCATTGGAAGCAGCAGGTTATCCAGGTCCCTGCTCAGCAGGCAGTGTTATCTTCTGTATGCACAGCAAATTGAGCTGAACAGAGTGGAGAGCAGAACTAAACCGGTCACGTCCCAGTTACTATTTAGTTAACTAGCCATAGACACTTGGTTCTCAGGAAAGACTGGGAATGGGGATAGCAGTTATTTTCTGGAACTACACTCCACTAGTCGCTGGAAGAAAACAGAGTCATGGTTATGCCTAGGGTTAGGGATACACCTAGACTTAGGGGTCCAAAACCACTAAGCCCAGAGCTCCATGCATGCTGCATCTTTAAAGGGAATGTCAAGAGAAAAAGACTACGGACAAAAGATGGCTTCGTCCACATCTTTATTCTTGGAAACAGCCATAGCACACAGGTAATTTCACTGTTTTTCCAGGGTTAAGGTGGAGCCTACGGTTACGGTTCTGAAAACAACAGAGTCCACAGCACCAGCAATACTGCAGCTGCCAAAGGCATGCCAAGGGCATCACAGAACTGCCACAACACAGCATCATTCACAACTTTTTGGTTTGTACCGGCCTTAGCCTCAGGTACGATTTAAAGCCCAGCCTCGAGTTAGGGTTACACCTAGGTTTAGGGTTTTGAAAACCACAAAGCCCAGAGCCCCAGGTACATGTCAGATGCAAAAGACATGCCAAAGGGATCACAGAACTGCCACAACAATGCTTCCCCAACAACTTTTTTAATTTGAACTGACTTAGCCCCAGGCTGGTTTAAAAACCTGGCCTAGGGTTAGGATTATGCCTAAAAACAACAAAGCCCAGAGCCCCAAGTACACTGCACCTGCAAAAGGCATGCCAAGGGGATCACAGAATTACCACAACATGGCTTCCCATGGGGCTTTTTCCTTTGACCCAGCCTTTGCTCCAGGCTCGTTTTAAAGCTTGGCCTAAAGTTAGGGTTATGCTTTGGGTTAGGTTAGGGTTACTCCTAGGGTTAGGGTTTTGAAAACCACAAAGCCCAGAGCTCCAACTGCACTGAATCTGCAAAATGCATGCCAAGGGGATCAGAGAACTGCCACAACATGGCCTCCTTCACAGCTTTTCCCTTGGAACCATCCTTAGCTCTAGGCTGGTTTTAAAGCCCAACCTAGGGTTAGGGTTATGCCTGGGTTTAGGGTTATGTAAAGGAGATAGACATATTATGGTCCTGAGACAGATGCTGTTTATATATTTTTCCTTCATTTAATCAGTCCAATGGTATTTGTCAGAATATCCTTTGCTCTTCTGTAGCTCCCCTCCAATTTATCTCAAACCTCTTTGCAAAATTGTCCACTTTGTGCATTATCAGATTTGATCCACAGGAAATATAAAGGGGACTCAGAGCACAAGTTTCACTTCTGCTCTTTGTTCTTAGCGGTTTAGTCATCTTTTTACAGAATTATAGACCAATGCTCTTTTGTTGGTTTTGGAGGTTTTTTAAAGAAGATGAACACCCGACTCTTCCCCTCTCCACTCATTTGCTGCAATCTCCCTGTTTACTTTATCATCAAACACTACACTGAAGAATTTGCCCTGATTCTACCAGAGTTCTCACAGACATTATTCTGAACCTTTGTTGGTTGCTAACACCACATACTGTACACTGTTACTTAAATGCAGCAGCAAAAGGACTTTCATACCTGAGCAGCAGATGTGATGTGCTGGGAAGAAAAATTTGGTTTTTATGAGGACCTAAGAGGATTAATGTTGTTTTTCCTGCCAATTAAAGCCTTTCAGAAGCACAGCTCCCTCCCCACCTTTCTGCTTGCCACTAGCCTCACCCCCATGCAATTGCTAAGGCAAATTAAAATAGCTGAGAGAGGAGAAGTCAGCCATGTCATTTTTCCTTCCTCTATAGCATTAACTGTTCTACAGGTCACAAATAAAACTGTTTGTTAGAGACACCCCTAGGCATGGACAGACATAAACACTCAAGAAAATATGTAAAGCAAAGGACCTGATCTCTAAAATTTTTTTTTATATTGAGCTACTTTTCTCACAGAGAGTAATTCATGCTCTTCGCAGCACCTTAATGACCTCAGATGTACTTGATTAAACATTAATAAATGAACTTTCTTAGTTTTAGGGTTTTTTTTTCCTTTCCTTTAGGGCAACTAGTAGTCAGAACATAAAACATTATATATGTTTGAAAGTGATTTTGAAGCTGTTGTACAGATGAGGACTTATATTTTTCTTGTGACTTAAATCTTTGAATATGTGACTACCTCTGTTTTAAGATAGAAGGGGCAATTTTTTATTTAGTTAGTTATTTTTAATGGGTCTGTGACATATTCTGCTGGGGAGGGCTGCCTTCTGCTGAGCCAAAACCCAGGAAAAGCAAATAAATATAATGGATTCAGCTTGGTAAAAAGAAATATTTTCTTTATGAGACATAGAATTAAGAAGCTAGTGAAACCAAAAATTATATCAGTATCTTTGGTACATAACCAAGGGTTGTGAACCTTAGCATTAAGTGTATTCCATTTGGAAATGTCATCATTTAGCATTCACTTTTTTATTTTTTGTAATCTACTGGGTGTTTGAAAAAGATTTGTCCTTGGAAGACTGTCCTGTCTACCCTACTTAAAATAGGAGCATCTCAAACATCTTTTGAAAGATTCTGATCATTAGGCTATTGAAACTGATGGAGTGAGATCACATCTGGTTTTATTTTTATGCCTTTTGTAGAAAATAAGGGAATAAAACCTGACTTAATGAACACACCCAAAAAGAAGGAGCTTCTGTGAAAAGAAAAAATGCTGGGGTGAGGAGAAGTGAGCAGGTAAAATCTGAAGAAGTCCATTAAAACCGAGTCATCCAGTCAGAGCAGATTTTTATACAGAAGGTATCTGCATGCTAGGTCCACTCTCAGTTACATGTGCAAAAGATATAAATGCTAAGCACGTGTCTGAAAGCCTTTAAATACGTGTCTTTTCAGATGCTGAACTGAGCTCTATGATTGTTGTCATCTTATCTCAAAAGTCTCATAATTTCTTCATTATTTCTCACGGGCAGCTCTTCACAGCACTGCTAACAAACTGCAGCTCTTCTCAGAGCATAACTAACAAAACCTAACTCTCCTCACAGCACAGCCAACAAACTCCATCTCCCCTCATAACTAGCTAACCTACCTTTTGTAGCACTCATCCTCACTGGACACAGCTGTGGCCTGTCAAGGGCAGGCCTGTTCCCAATCTTTGGTCATTAGTACAGCTGCAGCTCCTCAGGGGTGAGACTGCCTTCTGCACTGTCTTTATTTTCTTATATTCCATCCCCCCACATATGATCAGCCCACGATGACAACAGAACTGATTGAAAACCCAGTTGCAAACCTTCTTAAGCTCAATAGAAAGAATCTGCATTTAACCACAGTGGCTTGGTACCACTATAAATTTAGAGTGGTCAGTAGTTTATTCACATCATGAAAACCATCAAACCATTGGCAGTGCTGGGACTTGCTTGTAGATAAAGATATTCTGCTTTATAAAGTAGAATACCAAAGACTGCTGCAATAATTGAAAATGATGAATAAGTTTTAACTGACATTCAGAAGCTTCAACTGCCTTGTAAAATTAAATAGCTGTGAACTTATGTGATAGTTTCTTTTCTCTAAATCTTTGGCAATTAAACATGATTTTTTTATGACCTTGTGGTATCCCTGATGCATATAGTTTGACTGTCCTTTAGCATTGCTGGTAACAATATTCACAAATACAATTAATATTTGCTACAAATACTTAGACTTTTTTTTTTTTAGGTTTGTCTCAGTGACTGTTTGTACCAACAGGCTAGATAGGTATATGTGACTTGTAAAGAAATAATTCCTTTGCATGTTTGTAGATTTACATCATTTTAGCTGCAGTCTGGTGGCTTTTTTTTTTATATTTTAAAACAGATGAGAAGTTATTACTCAGGAGTGATGGCTTCATTGAACTATCCCATTTATCAACAGCTCAATTCCTGTTTGTCACTGCCTGGCGTTGATAATCTGTTGCCAAAATCTGTCAGACAAAAAGAAGTTCTTCTTGCCTCAGTGACAGATGGCTCTCCTGAACAAAGATCTTTCTGCCTGTAAAATACTGTCTCTTTTCTTTTTGTCACAGATTTATTTTAAGTAGCCACAGATACATCAATACAGTGTTGTTCCTCCAGGCTGGGCCAACAGGTGAGAATACAGATTTGTGCCACTGTTTTGTGAGTCAGGGCCTGAAGATTAAAGCTCAGTCCAGACAACTGTATTGTCACATCATGAGGTCTGTATCATGATGTCCAGCTCTACTTAGGCTGTACTAGTTCAGGTCCCATGTCATGCTAGTGCACTCGTGGGACTCTCAGCTCTGGTGCTTCATGGTCTGCTCTGTTCCTTTGGGTGCAGCAGCACTCGAGCCTGTTCTTCTGTGGTCTGAACTGCTGAGGAAATTAAAACTGGGAAAAGTTTTTTTTGCCTGCCTAGTTTTTCTGTGTCTTGCTTAATGGCCTGTGACTCCTTTGGACCATTTTCATATGAGACACCTCAAGAATGTTCTCAGACATGAAGATCTGTCGCAGACATCTTTTAGGAAAAATCCTTTCCTTAAGATTTTTCCTCCTGAGGAGCTAAAGCCTCAAGAACAAAATGTAAACAATGATTATCTGCTGCTGTGGAATGCAACAGGTGCATCTGTGATTGGTCTCATGTGGTTGTTTCTAGTTAATGGCCAATCACAGTCAGCTAGCTTGGACTCTCTGTCCGAGACAGAAGCTTTTGTTATCATTCCTCCTTTTTCTATTCTTAGCTAGCCTTCTGATGAAACCTTTTCTTCTATTCTTTTAGTATAGTTTTAATGTAATATATATATAAAATAATAAATTAAGCCTTCTGAAATATGGAATCAACAAGAACCCCTGTGAACACCATCACAAAGATCCTTGGCATTTTCTGGATGAAAATACCAAACTCATTGCTGCCACTAAAAGAATATCAGTGAAAGCTTAAATTATCATGGATATCTGAAGTTTTGCATGGATGGAGAGGAAGATGGTAAAACTTTCATTATTAATCACTTTTTATCAGGAAGAACTACTTTTAAATATATTTCTTTAAAGCAAGGAACTCTTCACCTTCTCAGGAACCCTTTTAGAATTTTAACTTTTTAGGGAGAAAATGACAAAGTAAATTTTCTCCTCAGAAGGCATAGAAAAAGCATTGCAGGGCAATACTATGCTAAGGCACAGCTGTCATAGTAGTGTCATTTACTGTTCTAATGCATTCAGCTAGTTCATCAGAGCTTATTGCAGACAGATTTTGTTGGGAAATGGGTTAACATTATGCAGTATTGTAACCAATAGACATAGAGCCATGCAAATTCAGTAATCGTGTTATGTGAAGCTTCCTGTTTGCCTGGGCAGCCAGAATGTATAAATTAAATCTTTATCCACATCTAAGCATTGTTTGAAATGATGCTGAGCAGCATGAAAACCCAATAATCAACTTAAATAATGGACCATGAAATAAAAGGATTGCTGGAACCATCTTAGATTCTTGTATATTTGTTCCATTATGCTTCCATATTTCCTTAGAGCTTATTAAATTTTTTCTTTATCCATAATATTTTAAAGTACTACCTTGATAAACCAGTGGCTTCCAGTCATGCAGAACAAAAATAAGTCTAATTTTTAATAAGTATTTTTTCCTGAAACCACTTCTATGATGTTTTCTATTATCCCACTGAAAGAAAACTGAAATATATCTCAGTATTGCACTTGACTATGGTAGATCAAGTGAGCTAAAATTCCCAATCTGATGGTGATTCCCAATCTTTTTCAGCTCTGTTAGTGGAGCTGAGGAGTTGATGATAAGTGTTTCTATGTGTCTGTAAAGCAGAAAGCTCAAAACCTGCTTTGCAAAAGATTTTTGAAGATGGGATACTGCGAAAGTTAATACATCTCCTCATGTTTGGTACTAACAATGCCAGTGGTAGAGTTCAAATGGTGGTGTTCTTACACATAAAACTGGAAAGGAGAAAAATTCCCTTTATGTAACGTCTACGGAAGAACATGAAATAGTTGATAAAGTCTTTTGTCTGCCTGTTTTGAGTTCCCACAAACCTGTTCTGCTTGCACTGTTGCAATGCACCAAATCTAAAATTCAGGTTCTCTGTGTGCAGACTGTATACCTGACATCCCTCACATATCTGCTTTATTGAAAAGTCATGATTTTTCCTGAAACCACTTCTATGATGTTTTCTATTATCCCACTGAAAGAAAACTGAAATATATCTCAGTATTGCACTTGACTATGGTAGATCAAGTGAGCTAAAATTCCCAATGTGATGGTGATTCCCAATCTTTTTCAGCTCTGTTAGTGGAGCTGAGGAGTTGATGATAAGTGTTTCTATGTGTCTGTAAAGCAGAAAGCTCAAAACCTGCTTTGCAAAAGATTTTAGAAGATGGGATACTTCGAAAGTTAATACATCTCCTCATGTTTGGTACTAACAAAATTCCCAGTTCAAATGGTGGTGTTCTTCTAAAACTGGAAAGAAGAACATTTATGAAATAGTTGAACATAAAATAGTTGTCTTTTGTCTGCCTGTTTTGAGTTCCCACAAACCTGTTCTGCTTGCACCGTTGCAATGCACCAAATCTAAAATTCAGGTTCTCTGTGTGCAGACTGTATACCTGACATCCCTCACATATCTGCTTTATTGAAAGGGAAGTGTGGCTTAATATTACTCATTAGTAGATTAAGTACAAATAGAGCTATGAAATTCTAGTTTGAACACATCTGGATTACTGTACAGGATTTTAGACTGACACTAGAAAGGAAATAGAAGAAATAACAAAAGTGAAGAAAAGAGGAGGTAAAACATGAGAAGACTGAAGACACAAAATTTGTGTATTCTTTAAAAGAATACAAGGGACAGGAGAACAGTAAAGTAACTTATAGGTAACACCCCTAAACAAAGTTACTAGCACTGAACACAAACCAATGCACTTAAAAAAGAACTTCAAAGCAGACAATAACACATAAAATTCTGTTGTTGCATGATTTCCTAAAGGAATTACTCAAAACCAGAGCAATCCACAAGTGGTGTAATGCCAGAGGAAAGATTAATTAATGTAATTGATATTTAACTGATATTTATTTACAACAAAATAAAAGCCCAGACTTCACTAGAACAATTATTTTATATTAAATAATAATTGATTACTAACACATAGCAATTGAAAAGCAATTACTATGATGTTGGTATGTAGTATTTTATTTTCCAGTCTCAGCAGATGGCTTTTTAATATTTTTGTTATTAACTGATGTAGATAAATGTCTTCTTGAATAAAAATTAAATTGATACTCGAGGACTATCACTTAATCATTTACTTTCATTATTTCCCATAGGATTCTTTTAGAGCCCTACCTGGTTTTTTTTGCTCCCTTCTTCCCATCGTTATGCCTGAGGATACTAATAACAATGAAGGGAGAGTAGAAAGTCATAAGAATAATTTAATTATTTGGCAGGTAGTAAAATATTTTAACCTTCCTAAACTGCACAGAATGTGCTTGTGATTAGAGAACAAATTTAATAAAACAGAGCATATTGATTGCCAAAGGGGGTATTTTTTTCCCCAAACTAATGGTGTTAAGCACTGTAGGAGGCTGTGCAAAGTAAAGTTACTTGTTCAGACAGCTGTCATCTACAAGAGTGATCCAGATGTAGGAAATAGCATAGGTGTGAAAAATACAATTATATTATCACAGATAATGACTGTGGAGAAATTGTGATGAAATGCAACTGTTCTAGATGTTACTGTAATTCAAGTATTTATTAAAGTACATGGGTATTTGGTCAGCTTTATAGCTTCACGGCATTGTGCATCTAAGGATCTCCAAACACTATCTCATGGGCAAATATTTAAATTAGGCACCTTATTTGTGAATCCATCTGATGCAAAAAATAGATAGAAAATAGCTGTCATGCTTTGTGAAATTTCTCTTTCAGAACCCACTTGTGTTTATTTGCAGGTGAGTGTTAAAATTCTGCAACAAAATACAATTTTGAAAGACTTTAACAATGTCAAAGTATCAAAAAATGTGAACACTTTTTCCAGAAGGTAGAAATTACAAATATAAGATATGCAGATTGTCATAACGATGTTAATTTTTATCATTCATTAATGACAGGATTTATAGCATTTCCACTATATCTAGACAAAATAATTCAGTGTTTTCCACATTACTGAAACAAGCATGTATAAACTATTTGTTTTGACAGTTCTCTGCCAAAATAGAGTAAAATTGGACACATTCTTTTGAAAAGTTTTCATTTCCAAGTAAATGTAGTTTTTCTGACAGGTCTGTCAGAAAAACTGTCCCACCAGCTATTTTGCCCAGCTTAGAGCTGCTTTCTATTTTAACTGAGCCCAAAGGACATGCTTTTTAGATCACACAGGAGTTGGTGACTTGCCTTGCATTAGAGCTCCCAACTTGCAAGATTTGTTCTCATCCTGAGAGAAGAATTTGGATATGTTCATCTTTGACAGTTGCATTAGCCTGACACATGAATCAAGAACAAGTGTGAGTATTCAGTATTGTTGAAAACATGAAGATATGCCTGACCATACCCTTTAAAAAACTGTGAATAGGCTTGAGGTGCTGTGAACTTCCTTCAGCTTTCCCAGCACAGGAAGGGATTGATATACAGGGATTGAATGCAGATTGATTTCCCATCAATCAGTAGCAGTAAGGCCAGAGGAGGCTCGCCAAGCTGATTAGGATGCAGCACCTCTCCTGTGAGGAAAGCCTGAGGGAACTGGGTTTGTTCAGCCTGGAGAAGAGATGGAATAGGGTTGGCCTAATTGTGGCCTTCCAGGACCTGAAGGGAGCCTACAAGAAAGATGGGATACACTATTTACAACAGCGCATCCTGACAGAATGGGTGAGAGTGGTTTCAAACAGAGAGTAGGTTTAGATTAGATATTATGAAGAAATTCTTCACTGTGAGGATAGCAAGACAATGGAATAGGTTGCCTGGAGAAATTGTGGGTGCCCCATTTCTGGAAAGTTCCAGGACAGGTTGGATGGTGCTCTGAGCAACTTGGTCTAGTGAAAAATGTCTCTGTCAACAGCAGGGGTATTGGAACTAGATGATCTTTGAGGTCCCTTCCAACCCAGGCCATGATTCTGTGATTCTGTATTCAATAATGGTTTGACATCTAGAAAGTTGAGAAACAACATGCTATTTCATAACAGATGAATCTGTCTGCATGTTTTCATTTAGACTTCGAATAAATGTTTTTCTTACTGTTCTTGCTTTTATCAGAATTATTTATTTGATCATTACTGTTTTTCTTCTTAGGGAATGTAACAATGTGGTGTCTGGTATATTTCTTCTCCTTACAAATTAAACAATTGGTCTAGTTAAAAGAGTTTTACATTGACTTAGGAGCTTAGTATGGAAATTCCAGTTCTCGAATATAACTAATCTCAGTGTGAGGATCTAAAGATTGATTCTTTTAAAAAAGTTTCCTAGCCAGTGGTTTAGTTAAAATTAGGGCTGATGGTATTGATTTTTAATAGTTGTTAAAAAAATAGTTGTTCTGTCATCTGTATTTAACCAGCTTGATGTACCCAACCAGTTCTCAGAATAAACACTAAAAAATAGCAGTAAAACAATTTTATCAGTATATTTTCATAAACTCACAATCTTGTGATGCTACATGCTCATTCTCAAGTGTTCATGGTCATGTGAAAGCTCTGTGTTTTGAAGGCTGGAATAATACTTAGTACCACAAGAAAACAAGGCTTCACAAATCTGCTAGAAATCAGTCAAGGACCAGAATGAATACAGTCATGTGCTCATTTTCACAACAACAGAAAGCTGGTGAGCACTATTCTTACATGGTATTAAAGCAATAGAAAGAAATAGGACTTGATGAAACAGGGAGGACAGATTCACAGAATACTTTGCTGGCACCTTGTCTCATAACACTCAAGTGAAGGAGCTGTCTCTGTCTCTTTTTAACCACAGAACTGTGCATGTGCACATAATTGTTTCATGTCAAGGTTAATGAGAAAAAAAAAATCACATTTAAATTTTGCATTCAGACAATAAATCTGTCAGGATCCAAGAGGTCTCAGGTTTCCTGGGTCTACCATGAAAAGTAAGGGATGCAAAAGGTTTTCTTCAGAGTCACTAATCAAATTAGGCTTTTAACCTTGACATAAACTGAGGAACCTCAAACCTAAACCCTTCCTCTGACTAAAGCTGTAGTTTGACTAAAGCAGATATTTGATTTTAAGTACCAAACAGGATAAATGGCTTTAATTCAGGCTAGACTGAACTGTTGGAAAAACATCAAAACCTTGATCTGCATGCAAAAGAAAATTTAAGAAAATCCCATGTATATTGTTATGATGGCTAGATACACTCAAACTGTGATCTTGTAATCTATTACAGCAGGTATAAAATGATACTGCATTTGAAAGAGGTGGTTTTGTACTCCCATTTCCCATTCCCATTCCTCATACTGTCTCCTTGTGCCTCCCACAAGCATGAATGTTATCAGCTGGTAACCTGCATGAACAACCGAGTCAGAAAACATAGAAAAAATTAAATTAAATTTAGAGTCCAAAGTTGTCTTCACCATACGGTCTAGACTGGGATTGGTTTCTGTGTGAAAGAGAAGATTCAAGAGGAGAAATAAATTTGACAAATACAAAGAATAATCATTTGTATTTTCTTCTCTCTTTCTTCATTGTTCTCATATAGTTATGTTACTGTGTTAATTTTAGATACCTCTATGGGCTTAATCAGTTCATGCAGGAACAGCAGGAGAATTAGTTACTTACTTTTGAGCTAGGGTTTGAAGATATTTCAGTCTGGCTTACTGGTCTTTTCTGCTTTCCTTGTGATTCTTAGCAATCCTTCTGGGGACATGTAGGGGGGTAGACCATAAGTAAATAAAGGTAGTATGGAAAGAATTCTTACCCCCTAAAGAGTTGCAGCTGAGTTAATTATTAAAGATTAGGAGCAGGCCTGATGTTAACAGGCCACACCTGTAGCCAGTCTGAAGCGTGTTATAAAAGAGTGGATTGGGTGGTTGAGGGGAACTGGAGTTAGTTGGCTGCTGTGAGGATAAGGAAGGATCAGTGCTTAGGGGAGCTGTCTACAAGAAACATCAAGGAGGTACAAAACTCCAGCAACATGGAACCCTTGCAATATAATGGCAATAGACCTCTTGCGATATAATGACAGCAGGGACATACAAATGTTTTACATGCGTATTGTTGGAAATACACTTCTGAGCTCTGTGGTGCCAGAGAACTCCATGTGTCAGAGCCCTTGGGTCTGTACACTTGCAACTCTCTCTGCAACTTCCATCTCAGCTTTCAAAGAACTGGTTAGAATGTCAAAGCAAACATTCCCTGAGGAAGGAAAAGGCAATTTTTAGCCTCCTGTGTCAATCTGCATAGGAATATTTTTCTAATAATAATGAAAATAATAATAATTAAAAAAAAAAAGCATTAGGGATCTTTCCTGGCTTGGAGGGGTTTTGTAATGACCTAAAAATGAGGGAGTGTATCAGGTCCTCCCAAACAGAACTCACACTGTGGTAGGGTTTGAAGGTGTATTGTGGAATTTCTTAGGAAGAAATTATTTAACTTGTTAAATTTACACATCATACTTGCCTGCTATTTAAAAATCACATTGTCACCTTAGTCCGTTGGGAAGCATTTGACACTAGGCAAAGGGATAAATATTGAAAAATACACCCACCAAACTCAGAGAAATTTTTTTTTTTACTAACACTTTACTTTTTACATTTTTGATTTTTGCAGTGTCAAGGTTATTCTTTCCACTTGACACTTCCTTCAGCAGATATAACAGCTATGTAGGTCATCTTATGGATCTGTCAGCAGTGAGAAGCATTGTGCATCTACTGAAGGTTTGTCTGCTGGCTGTTCTGGTGTGTTATGGACATGCTTGCCTGGTCCTTGGAGATGTCCTACTTCTGTGAAAAATTGAATTTTGTTATTTGGGTTGTCCATTGTGTTGGTAAATATCTGCCTCAAGTTGAAAATAGCAATGAAATACTTTCTCCCTTAAAACTAAAGTTTTGGATTATATAATGAATTGATTACTAAAGAGAGAGCCTCTCTTTCTTATGCATCTTTCCAATAGTCTCTCAGTCCACCATTACTTTGCTTTTTTTTCTTTTTGGAGCAGTATGATCTCATTAATTGCCACTTTGTGCTTCTACAGTCCTGTAGTTATCAAGTGATTATGAATCTTGCAGGTTTAGTCCATAATAACCACACAAGATAAACTCTGAGTTACTTCAGAGATTCAGAGTTTAAATAATCTTTTCTAAGTTTTAGAAGGATTTATTATTATGATTGTTTATGGCTTTGATCAAAATTTGCCTTTGTCCAACAATTCTCTTATCCTGGTAGGATGATTTTGAAGCTTGCTCTTGGGGCACTGCATGGTGATGAATGAACCTATGAGAATAGAGGTTTATTTCATTCATACCCTTACTTTCATTTCACTTTTCCCTAAGTTATTGAAGCACCTGTATTACTGAGACAAAGTCTTTGTAAAGATGGAGAAAAAAGGCCTGTGACCTTGAAAAGTCACAAATATGGAAAAAGTGCATGCTGTTTCTCTGCTGTGCTCTGTTGAGCCAGTACAAACAGCCTTAGGCATTTCTACTACAGAGAATTGTCCCTGTGTGCTTTCCTATGCAAATGGAAGGTAAAAACACATTGCAAAGTGTCAGCCACTCTAAAAATGTTCAGTACTGCCTGAGTTTTATGACAATGTGAAAGGGGAGGGTATCAGAGGAATAACTTTGAACATTAGATCGTGAAATCTTCACAGAATCACAGAATAGTTCCAATTCCCCTGCCATGAACAGGAACACCTTCTACTAAACAAGCCCCATCCAGCCTGGCCTTGGACACTTCCAGGGATGGAGCATCCACAATTTGTCTGGGCAACCTGTTCCAGGCTCTCACCATCCCCACAGAAAATAATTTCTTTCTAATATCTAATCTAAATCTACTCTCTTTCAGTTTAAAGCCAAAACTATCCTAGGCTGCATGAAAAGAAGTGTGGCCAGCTGGTGTCTCTCTGCCCTTGTGAGACCGCATCGGAGTGCTGTGTCAGCTCTGCTGCCCCCAGCACCAGAAAGACATGGACCTGTTGGAATGAATCCAGAGGACTAAAAAGATGATCAGGGGGCTGGAACAGCTCTCCTATGAAGACAGGCTGAGAGAGTTGGGGTTGCTCAGCCTGGAGAAGAGGCTCCTCTCTCTCTAGGGAGACCTTATTGTGGTGTTTCAATATTTCAAGAGGGCTTGCAAGAATGAGGTATACAAACCTTTTAGCAGGGTCTAACAATAATGGTGAAGCAATAGTGAATGGTTTAAAAGTAAAAGGGTTTAAACTAAACTAGTTTTAGCTAAACTATATATTCATAATAGATATAAAGAGGACATTTTTTAGAATGAGGGTTGTGAAACACTGATACAGGGTGCCCAGAGTGGCAGTGGCCTCATGTATGGAAACATTCAGGTCCAGGTTGGTCTAGGTTCTGAGTAAACTGATTTTGTTGAAGATGATCCTGCTCATTGCAGTGAGGGTTGGGTTAGGTGGCCCTTCCAATCCAAATCCTTCTATAATTCTATTATTCTATGAGCCCCCTTCAATATCCCTCCTGCTGCTTTGAGTTGGTTGGTACTTATGATACTTATAGTTTTTTAGAGCTGCTCTTTATCCTGCAATCTCTCACATACATGGGATTTATCCACTGGTGGATGTCATAGTTGCATGAATTATTGGAATATCTCTGCAACATGCAACTCTTCTATGGTGACAAGGAAATGCATGAGAGGAACTGGTGTCATTGCTGAAATCCCTGTCCAGCCAGCAGAGTTTGGCATTCCTTCATTGCTTCATGCTGCCCTAGGAACCAGCTCTGTTTTGCTAACAATTTCCTACCTGCCATCCAGCATAAATGGAGAAATTTGTATTCTCAGAAAAAGAGAATTATACATATTTTCCCTGCAGCAGAAGGGTCAGGTAATGCTTATGAGCATCAAATAAGTGCAGCTTTTTTTTACAGAAGAGCCAAACTTAAGTACTTTGTGCTAGGAACTGTGTAAGCCCCATGCGCCATTCTGCTACAGATAATTGTTTCCAGTAAAGACCTGGTTCCAGTGTCTGTGTTTTGTGGGGAGAAAGAAGCATGCAGCCTCTATGTGGCTGTTATAATTCTCAGATATTTGCTAGTGGGTAGCGGTAGAAAGAGAGTGACTATTAAAACAGGATTGCATAGAAAAGTATTCACACTGAAATTCCCTCTGCCTGGAAAGTTCAATCCTGCAACAATTGTAAAAACCTCTAGTCTGCACAGTCTCACCACTTATCCTTCTTTCCTCAGTGGACACAAACTAAATCCATGTGTGAGCCAAAACCTGTAGGAATATAATCAACCTGCCTTTGATCACACCCTGAGGAACATGGACTAAGCTTAAAAATGCAGTGTTCAGAAACAAAGAGTTAATATCAACATGGGTTCCACAGAGCAGTAGAGAGAGGCCTTTGAAAATTCTGTGGCAACAGTATGGCCATATTAAATCATATGCAACCATCTCTCAACACCTTAATCCTCTGAAGTTCAAGAATTCCATCTAAAGATTTGTGTGCAAAGTTAAGAGCAAGTGATAGAAATCACCCCTCCAATCATAATGGAGTATTTAATCATGAATAAAGAGGACACTCACAATCAATCTCTCATTGTATACAGGAAGCTTTATGAGATAGTGCAGTTAGTAAAAGAATAATCCTTCAAAAGTATGAGGAAACCCAGGTACTCCTTTGATAGATAAGGATAGTAATTTGTGGCTCATTTTTAGATGATCTTTTTATTGCAACAGCAACATTAAGACCTACAGAACACTGCAAAATTTACAAAGTTAATATTTGTCCAAAGTTTTTCCTGAAATTGCACTTGCATAATTCAGATGTTGGTATATGTGGGTTTTATTGCCAGCTTCTCACTATGAGGTGAATGTGAAATGAGGTTCTCAGGTGAATCATAAAATGAAATATTGTTAGTCTGCAACTCTTTTCAGTAATCTGAAATACTGAGCTTCAGTTTCACTTGGTTTTACTTAAATTCCAAAATTTGACTATTAATACTCAACTGGTCTGTTAAATTCTACTTACAAGCATAGATTCATAGAAAAAATTTGAAAACAGTCAATTGATTTTGTACATAACCTTGTCCAACTTCCTGCTCAAACAAAGTCTAGTTTCAAAGTTTAGATAAGGTTGTTCAGGGCTTTGTCTGTCTAAATTTTTAAAATCTGCAGGAATGGAAACCTACTCATGGACTCAATCACATTCCTTGAGAAGAAAGTTTTTTCTGAGCAAGACTGAGTTTAACTTGCACTAACTTGTGTTCTTTTCCTGTGCACCTCTGAGATGCTGATCTTCATCTTCTTTTTAGTGTCCCTCTCTATTGTAGGAAAGTGCAATTAAACTTTCCCAGAGTTTCCTCTTCTCTGTCAGCTTCCCTATACATTATGGTCCCTGTCCCTTGAGCACTTCAGCATCCTCATCTTAATTTTCTCCTGCTCATAGATCTTACCAATGCATACAAATGCTGATCCTGATGGCTCACAAATTGCAAAAATTCTCTTTTGATGTCAAATAAGCTTCTTTTAAGTGAATTTTTGCTGCTTTTTTATTCTGATTTTATGAATTACACACCTTCCTTTTCCACTCTTGTATTGCATGAGGAGCTGAAGACAAGAAAGTTATGATCTGCAATGTACAGCACACTGGAGAGAAACAGAAATAAATTACTCTTTTGCACCCATAGAAATTGCCTTACTTTAATTCTTTAAAAACTTGTGAACAACTTTGGTCTCTAGAATACCTAAGGATTGTTATTGTTATGTACATCTTAGACTAGTACTCATGTTCTTTACTAAACTGAATAATCCCAATTCAGTTGCACATCTCTGCTTCTTATGACAACAGCTGGGCTGGACAGCCAGTGCTCAAAGGTACTCCTGTCTTATAATATCAAGCAAGAAGTTTTACTTTTTGTCTCCAAAAAGAACGTAATATGCAATTTTCATTGCATGGGATATATATTTTATTTATTGTTAACAAGAAAATATTGTTAGAACTATTCTGAACCTTTCCTTTTGTGCTCTTTCTATTCCCAAATATTTTTCTTCTGTTTTCTTCTGAATTCCTGCTGGATTCTGTAAAATTAATCCAGCCAAGAGTTCATATCCTCAGGAAAAAGGGACCATTGTGATCAGTTTATCAGCCTGCTAGTTGACCTCAGTAATCTTAAAGAAACTGGCATTGCAGACTGATAGCTACAGTCCCTTGGTATCATAAATGTGTCCTGTCTTTCAGTGAGATATGTGAAACACAGAACAACAGCCAGAAGTGAAACCCTGGGTTTAGCTGAGACACCTTTACCTGAAAAATCTATTTGATTTCTCTCATGACAAGGAGTGAAAAATATTTTTTTTTCCACATTTATGTTAAATTTTTCCGAGTAGATGCAATAGGAAAGATTTTTGCCTACAGCTGCAAGTAGGAGTGAAGATGCCTGCTTTACCAGCTGTTCTTCTTAAACAACAATTATCCAAGTAATGAGTTCTTCCTTTAACCTTTATTTCAGGGTACAGAAAATTATTTCTGTATAGACTATGGTGATGATCTTTCAGCTCTCTTTTCATGGTTTTCTGATTATTCCTTCACCATGGAAGAAAGCAGTCTCAGATTCTTCCTTATCTATTTTAAGCCTCAGCCTTTCAGTGACTGCTTTTTTCTTGAGGGACAGCAATGGCTGGGTGAGCTTTCATCCTATAATAGACACATTTCTCACTGGTTCTATTATACATTTTGTCATTTCCCATTTATTATTTTGCTTTCTCACATTCAGTTCACACACTCCCCTGTAGGGATAAGGTTACTATCATAAACACTCTGGTTTATCAAGTAACTTTCTATTTTCTGGGGTTTTTTTGTGGTTTTTTTTTTCCCCTCTTTGTGCATATGCCTGTAAAACAGTGGATACATGACTGTGCACTCTGTGTTCTGGACTGAATGTTGTTGAGCATAAAAGACTGAGGAATTACTCCTCTTAGTTGCAACAGAAGCTATGGGGTCTCTAAATCTATTTGGCTTAATATGTTGTTGTCATTTTACCCATGTTGTCTGCACTTTGAAGATCTTTGCATGGTGATGAAAAGTAACACTTGTCTCTCTTTTGTTCCTAAATGAAAACAAGGTTTCTCCTCTCCCAGTATTTTGGTTTCTCTGAAATGTGCATATGCTTTGTCCATAGTTCACACTCTGAATCTACTCAGGATTGTGCAATTTCTTCTGGGTTGTACACTCTTTTAACTGTGTCCTAACCTAGCTCTGGGTTGGCTTTTTTGGACCCACTAATAGTCATAACTAAGCCCCTGTTATGGACTTATTTGTCACAAACAATACCACAATTTCTGTTCAGTCTTTTATTATTTATTTATGGGGATTCTTTTCTTAAAAAAACCAACCAAACAAAAAAACTTTCATTTTTATATGGGCTCAAGAAATGACTGCATTTGATGGGTGTAGATTAGTAAAAGTTCAAATCACTAAAGAATGGTCATTCACATAAGGTAAATAAACCAGAGCCTGTGAATTGGTGAGCAACTCCACTTTTCTTGCAGATATCCTCTGACATTTCAGCTAGATGTTTTAGCAAGGTCTAGACAAATTCCGTTCATCTATGTGTTGCTGAACAGTGCATGCTCCATCTGAATTCAGTGCCCCTGAAGAGTTGACACAAAGAACAATTATTCTGTGAAATCCATTTATTCTGATTGTGATTTCAATACCCCACCCATGATGCAGTTCTTAAAAATCTACTTTGATTTTAGGAGTGAGAAGCAGACCTAAGACAGCATAGGATATCCAAATTGCAAAATTCCCAGATATTTCGAGGTATGTGTTTTCAGAAGGAAGACAGATTTTTCTGTCCATTCACTGATGTCACAAAGCCTATTAGTCAGCTTTTCTCACTTGTACAAAGCTGTCATTATAGCCACAGTAATAAAGGGTGCAGTATTACCTCCTCCAGCAATTAGGTTGTTTCACCACTTTACCTGAATATTGTAAAACTTAGTGTGAAAGAGTCTGACCCATGGAAAGAAACACACACGAAAAAGCAAAATATTTGCAATCACAGCTGGCTTGCAGGTCCAGAAAGATAATTCTGTCCTGCAAAATGTGCAATACACATCAGGCAAATGTTCAGTAAGCACATAATTTCTTGGCAAATGAACGGTATTCAGTTCTCTCTGTGAGCTTGATAAATGTTTTATTAGCATGGCAAGGTGTGAGAGGGGCAGGAGCTGACATGTCAACAAGTACATAAAACATTTGTCAGACATCTCCAGAGATTTTGAGTAGTACTGTTCAGTAAAGAAGCAGTCTGGGCAGGTTTATCAATATTATTAATGCCATAATCTGGCCTGAACTGATGACGCTGCTGTTTATATAATTCTAAATGATTTTTGACTGGCATATGTGAGCCTAATTTTTTTATTGCTCTTTCATGTGTTTAAAACTTGTGCTTGTTTTTCCATGTTGTAAATTAGGTTAGTGGTATCAAGAGTGTAGTTCACTCTTCTTCCCACATACATTTTATGTTTGTAAGATATTTTTAGAAAGAAAATTTTCTGAAGGGGCTTAGAATGTGCCTGAAAAATCAGCTTTCAGTGGAACAGAATGATGTGCCTACAGGCTGTAGTCACAATCTGGTAATTTTTAGATCACATGGGTTATAACAGAAAACATAAAATGCACAAAAAACGTCACTGCTACTTTTAATTTTTCTTTTTAAACTTTCTTGTAAAGTTTTACTAACAGTAATTGTGTTTTGCAAAGTTGCTCTGTCCTGTTTCAAACAACACTTCTTAAAACCTGTGATTTACATCTGTCAACATGTATGTCTGCAACATGTACACACAATCTGAGTAATTTGTCACTCTCCACTTTAAAGAGTAGATGAATATGTCAGGTCAAAAAGATATATGTAGTGTTAGCCTTAGATATTTGGAACACACTGAATTTCTTAAATGGTTAGAAAAGCTCAAAGTCCTTGTGTTTTGCAGATCATGTCACAAGCTTTCATGAGCAGATATATCTGGGACAAATTAGAACCAAAAGAATTTCCTGCTAAATTTATATCCTCACTAGACTTCTTAAATTAAAGTTTTATTATTCTATGAGTGTGGTTCCTCTTTCTCTGGGCAGCGTGTAAAATAAAGTGAGCTGCTGCCATAAGCATGGCAGTGTGGGCAGGCACACCAAGGTCTTCCAGCTAACTTCTGTGAGGAAACCTATTTAGGACCATCTGTTTTGGGCTGGTCACATCCAACTCTTGCATATTCAAGAGATTTATCTTGCATTAATCTGGTTATTCAGATGCAGGTATTGAGGAAGCAGGCTATAGAACTATGTTGATTTCCATGCAGCATAGGTACATGGAAGGTCTGGTCACAGGTGTGGAAAGGCTTCTCCAGCTGGCCAGGACAATGGGGTGTCTGTAAGGGCTTGTGAAGCCCACTTTTGGCGTGTATCTCCAGGTTTGTAGGGAAGGGGTAGGGTGGGTGGGAGAGAAATTCTCTCTTGCCAGAGAAAGCATCCATTGTGTGAAACATCCGCTGTGTGAATCCCTGCCCTTGCTGCTGCAGGCTGCGACAGTCAGGAAACGTGCTATTGCCCTGCTGAAAGCCAGCACAGATGGCAGAGGCTGTTTATGCACTTTACAGCAGCAGAGAAAGGCAGAAGGGAGGGCATTAGCAATGGTAACTATTATGCAATGGTAATTCAATTAACTGACTCTTGGGACTCTTTTAGATTTCTATAGTGTAGATCATGTAGTTTTAATTGAAGATATCCATATGTGAGGCTAGATTTGGCTCATAAGGGTTTGTGTAGGTTTTGGTGTTCCTGTTTCTAGCATGGAATGGGTAACTAAATTAAGACTCTACTTATCTGTCACTTACATAAAATACTACATAACATCCCAGGACAGTTCCTTTTAAAAGCAGATTATTCCTTTTATGCTGCATTTTATGTGCAAAGGTGCGCTGATTAAAGCTCATATGTCTTTGGTACAACGTCAGACTACTGTGCAGCCTTACGTTAAGGTGCCATTTTAGTGGTAGTTCCAGAGACATACAAATTTTTACCAAAAGTTTACCTGTCTTCAGCCTGCTTGAGTTGGTTGTGGTAGAAAGACCAGAAAAATGTAGTTGCAACTGGTTTGAAAAAAAGCATATTTTAGGCAAATTGTATAGCTGTGAATTTAGTCAGTTTATTATATACGCTTGCACCTATGCATAGATGAAGACACTCAGCAAAGAAATGTAATCTACTTTGTTCTAAGGGATGCATTTGAAATTTTAGGTTTTTAAAATCTTGATGACAAATATTCATAAATGCATATTGCTTTGTCATAACTTTTCCTTCTTTGAAAAAGCCAGAGCGCTAAGATACTCCTGTCTGAGAAGATATGTATCCCATTCTTGGACAAAGTATCAACTGAGATCTTTGTACCAGGCTGAGATTCTCTGATTATGATTAACCAACCCCCTTTTGTGTCTTTTTGTATTTGCATTACAATACTGCTGGTGATTATTTAATCATATGCTGTATTAGCCACATGAATCCTTGTCTTGTGGTAGTATAGTACAGACTTTTTTTGGAGATGAACCAAAGATTATTGTTAAAAAGCTTGATGACTCCAACTTCTACCTAATTTGCTGCAGACACTAAAAAAGAAGATGACAAGTAAAACTTTGAATATGGACTTGGCAATATTATTTGTTTCTCATATTGTTTCAGGAGATGAACAGAGGAGTTTTGGACATATTATTATTATTACTACAAAAATAAAAACAAACAAGAGCAGGTATTTCATGTCATCTTACCAAATATATTTAACTTTTTCTTCCCCATATAGGAGAATTTCAAAAGACAACTATTTGAAATCAAGGGTTAAAGTGCTTACACTCAAAGGCTGCTTTACTTTTATGTGATGCAGTATACACTAATATTTTGTGAAGGTGCATTCTGTTTAATCTCCTCTTATGAGCCTATCTCTTAATCCCTTCCTTCTCTCTTCACTCTAAGACTGTCTTTTCTGCCAAATTTTCTATTCTCTGAAGGATAACCCAGACCCCATAAGAGAACAGAATAAAAAGAGATTTTTTTTTAATGGAAAAAGCATTAGATTGTCAAGGACTATGTTCTTGTTGCTTCCATATTATTTCTATGTAATGGTAGGCCTGTAACCTAAAGTTTTCAAAGACAATTGCAAATACTAAACTCTTCAGCTTTTGGTTATCCAGCAATCCACACCTGCTCTCTGATAACTAGTAGTTCTGACCACCTGTCTCTGTTATTGGGAACTCTCCTTTACATGTACAAAGTCACTTCAAATTCTAGTTACTTCATTAAGTCTCAAGTCTTCTCTAACTGAGCATCCTCAGTGTATAACATCTTTGAGATTTTCTATTTTAGTCTTTGAATCTCAGTACAAAAAATAAATAAAAAGAGAGTATGTATCCTCTTCTGTGGGAAGAGAAATATATTTTTGAAGAATATTGTGGAAATTAATATTGATAAATAAGGTATTACAGTATGGGTAAATGAAGGTGGTATAGAATGTAATCTTGTCCCCTAAAGAGTTGCAGCTGAATCAATTACTAAAGATTAGGAGCAGGCCTGATGTTAACAGACCACACCTGTAGTGAATAGGAAGAGTGTTATAAAAGAGTGGATTGGTGGGAACTAGAGTCAGTTGGCTGCTGTAAGGATTAGTCAGTGCCTAGAGGAGCTTCCTACAACAAACAAACATCAAGAAGGTACGAAACTCTAGCAATATAGAACCCTTGCTATGTAATGATGTTAGAATGCTTGCGACATAATGATAACGAATGGTGACCCTGATGTAATTCAAGAAAAAGGACTTCCATACTAAACTATATGACTCTGTGAATTCGGGATGACCCCATGGATTCACGACCAAACTATATAACCCGTTGGACTTGGGATGACCCTGTGGATTTGGGGAAACAGGACTTGACTCCATAACCCTGTGGATTCAGGGAAAAGGACTTGAATACTTAACTACTGGTAAAATATATCAATTGCAGCTATATGAGTTTGTTAAATATGAGTATAAAACATTTTGAAGATAAGTACTTTGTAAACTGGGAAAAGCTGCAAAACTGAACCAACACTCAGAAATAAATATATTTGTACTATAATATGTTGTCTGAACAGGAGCTGACATGTCAACAAGTACATAAAACATTTGTCAGACATCTCCAGAGATTTTGAGTAGTACTGTTCAGTAAAGGAGCAGTCTGGGCAGGTTTATCAATATTATTAATGCCATAATCTAGCCTGAACTGATGACGCTGCTGTTTATATAATTCTAAATGATTTTTGACTGGCATATGTGAGCCTAATTTTTTTATTGCTCTTTCATGTGTTTAAAACTTGTGCTTGTTTTTCCATGTTGTAAATTAGGTTAGTGGTATCAAGAGTGTAGTTCACTCTTCTTCCCACATACATTTTATGTTTGTAAGATATTTCTAGAAAGAAAATTTTCTGAAGGGGCTTAGAATGTGTCTGAAAAATCAGCTTTCAGTGGAACAGAATGATGTGCCTACAGGCTGTAGTCACAATCTGGTAATTTTTAGATCACATGGGTTATAACAGAAAACATAAAATGCACAAAAAACATCACTGCTAATTTTAATTTTTCTTTTTAAACTTTCTTGTAAAGTTTTACTAACAGTAATTGTGTTTTGCAAAGTTGCTCTGTCCTGTTTCAAACAACACTTCTTAAAACCTGTGATTTACATCTGTCAACATGTATGTCTGCAACATGTACACACAATCTGAGTAATTTGTCACTCTCCACTTTAAAGAGTAGATGAATATGTCAGGTCAAAAAGATATATGTAGTGCTAACCTTAGATATTTGGAACACACTGAATTTCTTAAATGGTTAGAAAAGCTCAAAGTCCTTGTGTTTTGCAGATCATGTCACAAGCTTTCATGAGCAGATCCATCTGGGACAAATTAGAACCAAAAGAATTTCCTGCTAAATTTATATCCTCACTAGACTTCTTAAATTAAAGTTTTATTATTCTATGAGTGTTGTTCCTCTTTCTCTGGGCAGCGTGTAAAATAAAGTGAGCTGCTGCCATAAGCATGGCAGTGTGGGCAGGCGCACCAAGGTCTTCCAGCTAACTTCTGTGAGGAAACCTATTTAGGACCATCTGTTTTGGGCTGGTCACATCCAACTCTTGCATATTCAAGAGATTTATCTTGCATTAATCTGGTTATTCAGATGCAGGTATTGAGGAAGCAGGCTATAGAACTATGTTGATTTCCATGCAGCATAGGTACATGGAAAGTCTGGTCACAGGTGTGGAAAGGCTTCTCCAGCTGGCCAGGACAATGGGGTGTCTGTAAGGGCTTGTGAAGCCCACTTTTGGCCTGTATCTCCAGGTTTGTAGGGAAGGGGTAGTTTGGGTGGGAGAGAAATTCTGTCTTGCCAGAGAAAGCATCCACTGTGTGAAACATCTGCTGTGTGAATCCCTGCCCTTGCTGCTGCAGGCTGGACAGTCAGGAAACGTGCTATTGCCCTGCTGAAAGCCAGCACAGATGGCAGAGGCTGTTTATGCACTTTACAGCAGCAGAGAAAAGCAGAAGGGAGGGCATTAGCAATGGTAACTATTATGCAACTGGTAATTCAATTAACTGACTCTCGGGACTCTTTTAGATTTCTATAGTGTAGATCATGTAGTTTTAATTGAAGATATCCATATGTGAGGCTAGATTTGGCTCATAAGGGTTTGTGTAGGTTTTGGTGTTCCTGTTTCTAGCATGGAATGGGTAACTAAATTAAGACTCTACTTATCTGTCACTTACATAAAATACTACATAACATCCCAGGACAGTTCCTTTTAAAAGCAGATTATTCCTTTTATGCTGCATTTTATGTGCAAAGGTACACTGATTAAAGCTCATAGGTCTTTGGTACAACATCAGACTACTGTGCAGCCTTACGATAAGGTGCCATTTTAGTGGTAGTTCCAGAGACATACAAATTTTTACCAAAAGTTTACCTGTCTTCAGCCTGCTTGAGTTGGTTGTGGTAGAAAGACCAGAAAAATGTAGTTGCAACTGGTTTGAAAAAAAGCATCTTTTAGGCAAATTGTATAGCTGTGAATTTAGTCAGTTTATTATATATGCTTGCACCTATGCATAGATGAAGACACTCAGCAAAGAAATGTAATCTACTTTGTTCTAAGGGATGCATTTGAAATTTTAGGTTTTTAAAATCTTGATGACAAATATTCATGAATGCATATTGCTTTGTCATAACTTTTCCTTCTTTGAAAAAGCCAGAGCGCTAAGATACTCCTGTCTGAGAAGATATGTATCCCATTCTTGGACAAAGTAACAACTGAGATCTTTGTACCAGGCTGAGATTCTCTGATTATGATTAACCAACCCCCTTTTGCGTCTTTTTGTATTTGCATTACAATACTGCTGGTGATTATTTAATCATATGCTGTATTAGCCACATGAATCCTTGTCTTGTGGTAGTATAGTACAGACCTTTTTTGGAGATGAACCAAAGATTATTGTTAAAAAGCTTGATGACTCCAACTTCTACCTAATTTGCTGCAGACACTAAAAAAGAAGATGACAAGTAAAACTTTGAATATGGACTTGGCAATACTATTTGTTTCTCATATTGTTTCAGGAGATGAAGAGTTTTGGACATATTATTATTATTATTATTATTAGTATTATTAGTATTATTATTATTATTACAAAAATAAAAACAAACAAGAGCAGGTATTTCATGTCATCTTACCAAATATATTTAACTTTTTCTTCCCCATATAGGAGAATTTCAAAAGACAACTATTTGAAATCAAGGGTTAAAGTGCTTACACTCAAAGGCTGCTTTACTTTTATGTGATGCAGTATACACTAATATTTTGTGAAGGCGCATTCTGTTTAATCTCCTCTTATGAGCCTATCTCTTAATCCCTTCCTTCTCTCTTCACTCTAAGACTGTCTTTTCTGCCGAATTTTCTATTCTCTGAAGGATAACCCAGACCCCATAAGAGAACAGAATAAAAAGAGATTTTTTTTTTAATGGAAAAAGCATTAGATTGTCAAGGACTATGTTCTTGTTGCTTCCATATTATTTCTGTGTAATGGTAGGCCTGTAACCTAAAGTTTTCAAAGACAATTGCAAATACTAAACTCTTCAGCTTTTGGTTATCCAGCAATCCACACCTGCTCTCTGATAACTAGTAGTTCTGACTAGCTGTCTCTGTTATTGGGAACTCTCCTTTACATGTACAAAGTCACTTCAAATTCTAATTACTTCATTAAGTCTCAAGTCCTCTCTAACTGAGCATCCTCAGTGTATAACATCTTTGAGAATTTCTATTTTAGTCTTTGAATCTCAGTACAAAAAATAAATAGAAAGAGATTATGTATCCTTTTCTGTGGGAAGAGAAATATATTTTTGAAGAATATTGTGGAAATTAATGTTGATAAATAAAGTATTACAGTATGGGTAAATGAAGGTGGTATAGAATGTAATCTTGTCCCCTAAAGAGTTGCAGCTGAACCAATTACTAAAGATTAGGAGCAGGCCTGATGTTAACAGGCCACACCTGTAGCCAATCGGAAGAGTGTTATAAAAGAGTGGATTGGTGGGAACTGGAGTCAGTTGGCTGCTGTGAGAATTAGTGCCTAGAGGAGCTGCCTACAACAAACAAACATCCATCAAGGCGGTACAAAACTCTAGTAATATAGAACCCTTGCTACGTAATGATGTTAGAACTCTTGTGACATAATGATAATGAATGGTGACCCTGATGTGATTCAAGAAAAAGGACTTCCATACTAAACTTTATGACTCTGTGGATTCAGGATGACCCCATGGATTCACGACCAAACTATATAACCCCGTGGACTTGGGATGACCCTGTGGATTTGGGGAAACAGGACTTGACTATATAACCCCATGGATTTGGGGAAACAGGACTTGACTCCATAACCCTGTGGATTCAGGGAAAAGGACTTGAATACTAAACTATTGGTAAAATATATCAATTGTAGCTATTTGTGTTTGTTAAATACGAGTATAAAACAGTTTGAAGATAAGTACTTTATAAAATGAGAAAAGCTGCAAAACTGAACCAACACTCAGAAATATATATATATTCATCCTATAATATGTTGTCTGAACATCTGTATAACTATTGGTTCTGAATGAAATATATGAATATGTCATGTTAATTTATTTGACCATGTACTTCTAGAAATGCTGCAACTCTGTAATTAAAAGAAAAAGGGGTAATTGTGGGGGGATACAGCATGGGTAAATGAAGGTGGTATAGAATGTAATCTTATCCCCTAAAGAGTTGCAGCTGAACCAATTACTAAAGATTAGGAGCAGGCCTGATGTTAACAGGCCACACCTGCAGCCAATAAGAAATGTGTTATAAAAGAGTGGATTGGTAGGAACTGGAGTCAGTTGGCTACTGCGAGGACGAGGAAGAGTCAGTGCCTAGAGGAGCTGCCTACAAGAAACAAGGAGGTATGAAAACTCTGGCAATATGGAACCTTTGCAATGTAATGATGTTAGAACTCTTGCAATATAATGACAACAATAAGGGACATCCAAGTCATCAAAATTCTGTATCTAAATCATAAGACTCCAAAATGTTTCCCAGCTGCAGGCCTGGCAAAAAAAAAAAAGTCTGAACCAACCCACCTGCTTCCATAAACCTTCATTGAGAGGAATACCAAATGTTTGTCTTTAAAGAAGATATTTTGTGCCCCAAGAACATACCCAGTTTGGTTAACCAGAAAGATAGCACAGTGAGTCACAGGACACAATCAAAGCTGAAGCAGAAGGAAATGTGCATTTCAATCCTGCGATGGGCTTTGCAGTACTATCCAGGACCCTTAGAACGTAGTGTGAGTGCCAGTGTTATTTTCCTGAAAGTGTGCTCGAAAGATTTGTTGTCATGCAAAAGAGTGAAAAGTCCTCCATGCATGTCTGGGAGGACTCTTGAGGACTTAAAACATAATTACTTCAGAGGCTGGGAACCCAGAGGGACTGAGATGAGTGAGGAGTGTTGGCAGTCATGCTTCACCATGATGGAGGCACCTCCATCATGAGCACCCAAAGCTTATCGAGCTTACTTGGTGGCACCAAGACTGCTCATAAAACCTCACTGCATCAGTCAGGGTGTTTGCTGACCACCTGTGTGACCTGAGTGCCTACATGCTACATTAGGGGGGATTTATCCCAACTAGAGGTGACAAAATGCTGAAAGCAATATTGGAGATAACACTGTAGTCACATATGTTCATTATCTTTGTGTGTGAGAAATGGGCATGTTCTTCAAGTGTAAGGTGCAACTGGCCTGTTTTTGATGCTTACATTACTGGTACTATGTGGACTTGAAGTAGGGCAAATGCATATTTTCTTACCTTGTTTTAATATTCAGATGGAAGATTATTCTTTGAGACCATTGGAGGAAAGACCAGAAAGAAATCACTAGTGTCCTGTACTTGCAGGGTGGACAGAAAGCAGTGAATGGTGCTATAAGATAAATAAGAGGAAGAGGGAAGCTGGACTGGTACTTATTTAATGAGAACCCTCTGACTTTTCTCTTTCTTTTATGAAGCTTAGTCCTAGTTGTAGCAAGATAAAGTGGTTTGGATGCCTGTAATTACTACTATCTGTGTTTTTATAGATAAGATGTTCAACTCTATGTCCTTTGATCTTTGTTGTGCCTTGTTAAGGGCAATGCTTATTCGAATAGGTGTCAGGATATAATTTCTGACATTTTATGGGCATCAAGTCAAAATAAAAAGTAGTAGCTCAGGGAGTTATTGTTAAATTCAACACAAACTGAACCTCTGCGTTCTAAAGTGTTCTAAATGATAAGATCTCTATAGCAAATGGTCATTTATTTTTAGTCTCTATTTTTTTCAATTTATTTTCTTTCATAATGGCTTATGTTCTCTTTTGTGTTCCTCCTTAGCATAAGCATTTAAATTTGCAAAAGTGTGATAATATGTGCAAACTGTTAAGAGTTAACTTTATAAACCAAAGAATTTTCATTAACTACTCATGGTTAAAACTAAAATTATCCATTTTGACAAATTTTAAATTATCCCAGGCATTCCAGCAAGAGGATGAGACAACGTAGTCTCAAGCTGTGACAGGGGAGGTTTAGGAGGAAGCTCTTCACAGAAAGGGTGATTGGGAACTGCCCAGGGAGGTGGTGGAGTCACTGTCCCTGGAGGTTTTTAAGCAAAGGCTGGTCTAGCTGACAAGGCGGTGTTACATCATAGGTTGGACTTGATGATCTCAAAGTTCTTTTCCAACCTAAATGATTCCGTAATTCTGTGAGTTGCAATCTTTTTTGCTCGGAGTTACTGTTTTATACTGATAAGCACAGTATAATGGTCTGAGGTTTACTTTGTTGAAAATCTAGGATAGACATCTTGCAAAAGTGTACTATTAAATTTCTAACAAGATTATTAGTTTCAAAATCTCCCAAACTTACTGTCTTGCTGTCACTACTAGTAGAGATACTAAGAGTAAATACTTGAAATGTACCTACTTGCATATATTTCATTCTGTGGAAAAAAACCCCTAAATTTCTGTGTCAGAGAATAAATTTTCTCTTAAGGAAAAATAAAATTGTCAAGTGATGTGGCAAAAAAAAATCACAAATTCAGAAATGTCAGGTGTTTAGAAGCAAGAGAGGTGGACTGCTGTTTAAAAGTCTTACTCAGGATTGTTTGGTGAATTAAATGTAGGCATATTGCATCCCAAGGGAGACGGATGACTCTGAGTTAATGCTAAACCTTAATCCACTCATATCAGTCTGACCTTGATCAAGATTTTTGAGGTGGGAGAGAGGGACAGGAGATAGGATAAAAAAGAGATTTTACTGGATAATGTAATGGGTAAAGAATAAAAAGGCTGTACTTGTCAGTGCTGCATTTTGTAATAAGCTCACGTTCTTCTGGACTCTGAATCCTTTGCTGCAAAAAAAATATGAAATACGGTAAACCTCTGAATTTAGCCATCTCATTTCCATGCAGTGTAAGTTCGAAGCAAGGAAAACAAATGGATCTTAGCAGTCATATCCTTTGAGGGTAGTTTTCATGCTCCCCTTGCTTTAAAGAAGAAAAATGTCTTAGAAAGAAGAAAACTTTTTCCTTTAAGAGAGAGAGAGACTTCCTTAACTGAGCAATAGATATTAGAAAAGTCAGCTTCAAGAACTCAATATTATGCATTTAATGTTCTGATTCCTGTAAACTCGGGCATGCATCATTCATTTTGTATCAAGTTTAATTCACATATGGAACTTCTGAGAAGTAATTATCTTTCCATTTGTTCAGACAGGTCAGCTCCATGGCTGTTAGCTCACAGCTATCATTTGCAATCTGAGGTGAGTTTTTCTCACCATTCCAGACCATTTTTGTATTGACCTTTAAGGCAACAAAACAATTAAACACACCAGTGTTGTTCTGTAACTTTGAATTCACTACATTAACAAGCCAGTGGTATTGCAAGGCCACCAACCCATCCATTAAGTCTGACCATGCTGTTTTGGAATCAATAGCAAAAATCCTAATAGTCTCCACTGTCTGTGCTCAGACACTGGAAATTACTTTTATTTACAGAATCACAAAGTAGCAGAGGTTGAAAGGGACCTGTGGAGATCATCTATCCCACTGTCGCTGCTCAGAACACAGGATGCCCAGAATCATATTCATTTGGGTATTGACTGCCTCCAAGCATGGGAAATTCACTGCATCCCTGGATAACCCATTCTATTGCTCAATCCTGCTCACAATCAACAAGTTTTCTCTTGTGATCAGATATATATAACTCTATCTTTTGACTTGTGCTCATTACTTAGTTGATGAAAAGCTGTACATGAGCCAGCAATGTACACCCACATATCTGAAATTCAACTGTATCCTGAGCTACAATAAAGGAGTAGCCTCAGTAGGCTGAGGAATGAGGTTCTCCATCACTACTTCACTTTTGTGAGATCCCACCTGCAGGACTTCATCCAGCTCTGGGATCCCCAGCACAGGAAAGACATGGACCTCTTGGAGTGGGTCCAGAGAACAACCACGAAAATTATCAGAGGGATGGAACACCTCTCCTATGTAGAAAGACTGAGAGAGCTGGAGATGTTTAGATTAGACACAAGGAAAAAAATTACTCAGAGAGTGGTAAACAATGGAACAGGTTTTCCAGAGAAGTTGTAGATGCCCTTTCCCTGTAAACACTCAAGGTCAGGTTGGACAGGACTGAGCAACCTGATCAGGTTGAAGATGTTCCTGCTCCTTGCAGGAGGGTTGGGCTATATGAGGGACCCTTCATGGGTTCCTTTCATGGGTCCTTCCAACCCAAACTGTTCTATGATTCTATGATGTTATTATTAATTCTATTATTCTCTTTTACTGGTTACCACTGAGGAAAGTCTGGCTCTGTCTCCTATACACCCACCATCTTGCATTTCTGCCCATGGATAAGATCCCCCTAAACTTTCCCTTCTCCAGGATAAACAGTTCCATCTCTTAACCTCTTCCCATATGAGAGGTGTTACAGTCTCTTAAACATCCTTCTGGCCCAGTGCTGAACTCACTCACTCCAGTATGTCCTTTTCTTTTGTAGTGGGGAGCCCAGCATTTAGTCAGTGCCTCAACTAGTATTGAATAGAGGAGAAGGGGATTTGCCAGGAAGGTACACTGCTCTCTCATGATTGCTTTGTAAACCTTCAAGATCTCAGGGTCTTTTTTGCCATAATCAACAATTGATTTTGGAAACAGTTTTTTAAGAAGAGTCTTTTGGAAGTAGGAAAATATAAGATGTTACAACTATACTAGTTAACAACACATTTTCTCCAGTTCAAAATATAAAATAGATTAGAGCTAAGAAATTAATAAAATGTTTAAGTTAAGTGTTTAGCTTGGACTGTCATTTCATTGTAAATAAAAATTGCTTGGTATTAGTTTCAGAACTTTTGTCTACCTATGCCCCTGTTTCCAGCCTGTAATTAAGTTTGATAGAATTTTTGTTGGAAGAAATTATGCAACCAAAAGTACACTTTCATAAATAAGACAAGATATGTAATTGGTTTAAAACTATGTAAGTATAAACCATTGCCTGTCAAACACAGACAATATAGATTGCTGCTTGTTAAGAGAGGGAGGGAATGCCTTTGTGGCTCCTCTACCTGATTAAGTTTCATAACATAATCAGGAAAGCTCTTCCACTGGAAATAAAAGTTCCTTTTTGAACTTAATTACATGTCAATACTAAATGACATAAATTAATTGCTAACACTCTGTAATGACTTCTAACAGAAATCCTAACCCCTTGTAATTTGATAAAAAGTTAATTTGATTCCTTAATTGAATTCTAATTCATCTCTTTGATATACAGCTAGTAATTTCATTGCATAGGTCTTGATTTTTTTCTATAATAAATTTCTTTTTCATTTCCCCAAATATATTTTTCTTCCTGTAAATATTTAAAAGATTTCTTTGGTATCCTTGGCAGACAGTTATGATTATTGACTCTGGCTAGTAGCACAGAAAACAATGGGTTCACTTCAGTGGACATTCAAAATTCATCACATATGAAATTGCTCTGGGGACCCCGTTGGTCAGTATGTTGTGATACCAGGAAGTCTTGAAGCAGGTATAAGATTCTTGTTGGCAAGGTGTGCTTGTGGTTGACTGTGTTTTCTGGCAAGATTTTTATCACTGCAATGTTTTCTATTGGCTCTGTTAGAGGACAGCCCTGTGGATTGAGGCTACATAATAAGTTGCTGAAGAAGAGAAGTAAAAACTATGAAAAAGAGGAAGAGCAGCTATAAAAACTATCAATCTAATATAGTCCAGACTTGTCTACCATAATTTTGAGCACTGGCTTTGATATCATCATAACTGCAGCCTTAGCAAGTGAGGACAGCCAAATATGTTCTCAAAACTTTCTTAGGCTGTGGACTGAGAACTTTTCTAAATACATAAAAACAAAGAAGAAAATCCCTCAAGTCTTCCTCTGTTAACATCAGTCCACCTGTATAAAAAAGAGGGAGAACCATTTCAAAAGAGCTGTTGCAAAAAGGTTGCTGTGATTTCAGGATGAAAAGTCCATTTTGTTCTAGGATTCTGAAAATTATAAATACTTTTACTTAAAAATAAATAGACAGGTTTTCTAGCTCATTTAGGCCAGTTGGTTAGAGCATGATACTAATGTCAGAGTCATGGGTTTGATCCCCATGAAGACAATTCACTTAAGAGTTGGACTCAAGGATCCTTGTGGATCCCTTGCAACTCAAAATATTCTTTGATTCTGTGATTTATTAGGCAGACTCTTTACACTTTTCTCTATTTTATTCAGGCTCCGATTTGTTTTTCAAATCAAGGGAGACCTGACTTCTGGTTGTACTGCAGTGGATTCCTTATTTCCTTTATTTCTAATATTTAAAATCACTCTGAATTCTCAAGGATATGCCTAAGCATGGAGAGTGTTTGAGGGATAAGTAATTTTTAACACCCAGAGTTGTGCAACTTCATATAATTTTTTGAAATTATTTTCTCTGCTAAAATACCAACCATTATGTACTTTTAACATTTAGTCCTTGCATTCTTCATTTTAGCAGCCACTGTTTTATTAAAAAAAACCAAAACCACTTCATAGATTCTCACACAGATTCTCCACTTTAGTAATCCATTGAGATTTTCCTACCACAGATGCAGGCTGTGCATCAACTCAGCACACAATGCACAGCTTGTGTTTTATTGTACATGTGAACAAGACCCTGTGGGGCCTGAGAGGCTTTAGGTGGAGAAGTGAAACCATAATGTTTTTTTCGTTGTAGGATTAATTTTTTCAAATTAATCAGGAGAAGAGCTCTGTCTTTTGAAGACATGGAATACATCTGGGCTGAGCCATCAGTCTGGGTTAGGAGAAAAGATGGTTGGTGGGAATATTTTTTCCTGTTTGATAGAATTTATCATGTCTTGTCATTACAAAGTCAAATGGAAGTAAACTATTATTAAACTTAAATTCTATTTTCTTATTTTTTAAAATTTCCTGATAAAGTTTAATTTTTAAAATAATATTTTATTGTATGGCAAAAAAATTACAAATGTTTACAAGAACATCTGAGGATTTAACAGGCTTTAGCAGTTAATTAATTTAACTGGATTTAACAGTTAATTAATTTAACAATTAATATATTTAAATATTTGCAAGAGGGCTTTGGGTTTTTTGTGGAATGCAGAATAAAGACTCTCTCCAGTTTTAATTTTTTTTTAAAGAGTGCAAATATCTGTTAAGAATGTACATAGTTAAAGCAGCTAGAAGAACTAGGAAAAGTAGTAAGAATACTTCAGTTCTTCAGGGGACAAAAGCTTTGGATAGCAAGAAAACACTCAAAAGAAAAAAGGGCCAAGTCTTAGGTAGATTTGACATGTCAGGGAAATGAAAACCTTGAATAAATGATTCTAGAAGAGAAGGAAGAAAGAAGTTTCTGCTTTCATTTTGTGTAATGAAAGTGAGAAAAGTTAGAAGACAAGGAAATATGTGTGCATCTCTTTATTGAATCATTTCCTACTGCGTCCTTGAAGGTGAGTTTCTAACAGTGACTTTAACAGCCAAATGTAAAATTAGAATAAGAACTGATGATAAATGTAATCTAACTGGGTCTGAAAAACCAAGATCAGTTAATGTACATTAACTAGTTTAAAAACAGTTTAGGAGGAAAACTTAACTCTGCAAAAATCTTTTGGAAAATAATTAAACTAAGGATATCTATTACAAGGGTTCTACCAGGACTGCTGGTGAACACTTCTGCCAGCTCCCTCAGAACCTCAAGATGACTGGCATCCCATCCCATAAACTTGTGGATGTCTAAGCAGCGTAGCAGCTGCTGGCCATTTCCCTTTGGATTATGGGGGCTTCATTCTGATCCACATCCCATCTTCCAACCCAGGGGCCTGAGTACCCAAAGAACTCCTGATCTTACTATTAAAGACTGCAGCAATGAAGGCATTAAGCATCTCTGCCTTTTCATTATCCTTTGTCACTCTGTTTCTCCATGAATCCAACAAAGCACTGAGAACCTCCTTAGTCCTCCTTTTATTGCTACTGCATTTCTAAAAATGGTTTAATTGTCTTTTGCAGCAGTAACCAGCTTAAATTCAAGTTGGTCTTTGGTCTTTCTGGTTTTTTTTCCCCTGCATAACTTCCCAACATCCTAAGTTGCCTGCCTCTTTCCAGAGATCATAACTCTCCTTTTTTCCTCTGAGATCCAGTCAATTCCTTCTGTTCAGCTGGGCCAGTTTTCTTCCCTGATGCCTCATCTTTTGCCACATGAGGACAGGTGCCCCTGCTCCTTCCGTATTTCCTTCTTGAAGAACATCCAGCTTTCCTGGATACCTTAGGAGTCCTTAGCATTTAGTCCTTAGCAGATAGTTCTTCTTGGCATGGGTGGTAGGAAAGGGCAATCATTCCAGATACCGGTTTTAGCAACTTCTGACTATTCACATTTTCAATGTGAAAAATTAAAAGATTTCAACATGTGGGACTCAGCATAGACCTGATTCTGAAGCCTCTGAATGGGCCATACATTTGATTGAGGGAAGGTGAAGCAAAAGCTTTGCTGAAATCCTTCCCAGGACTCTATAGGCCAGAAGCACAAAACAGGAGTGTCTTCCTCTGAGAGTGTTTGAACTACAGAACTATTGGAGACTAGTGAGAAATATCACCAATTGCTACTTTTAACAAACTTTGAACACATGCTTCTCACTTAAAAGGACTTGGTGAAACTAAATTAAAGTTTTCCAATAGTTTGACATGACAGAAGCCAAGTTTCTGCTGAAATGTCCATTCTTTAAAATTCTTTGTCCAGTTTTAAGGACAGCTGGCAGTGCTTAACTAAGTAACAATTGCCAGAAGAGTTGCATATGCAATTTAAATAAATATTAAATCTCACAACATTGCATATTATTACAAATCAGAATACACAACATTTCAAATTATGGAAAGGTTGGTTTGTTTTGTTTTGGTGTTTGGTTTTTTTTTATTTTTTAAGTTCAGTAAGTATGGTTTTGGTTTTTTTCCATATTTCTAAGGTCTGGTAGGTATTTTGTCAATCAAATTTTTGCGAGATGAGGATTGACAGACAGCTGGGTAGCTCAAAGAAAGTATTCACTTGGAAAGAAACAGTTAAATCAGGTTTTTGCTCTTTGGATTAACTTAGATTTATGGTTTTTTAAACAAAAATTTGTGTAACTCCTGGCATGACTTGCTTGTACTGGGCAAAATTCTTTCCAGATTAACAAGCTACTGTTTTGCTTTCTTGTGGTCTTTCATTTCCCTCCAGATTTCTCTACATTTATGAAGAGTCAAGTTAGCTAATTTTATTTAAAGATTTGAATAGATTCTTTCCTCTTGACATTATACACACACCTGAATTCCTAAAGAGGAAAATAATAGCAGCCGCAGCACCTGAAAGGTGATTGCTTACAGGTGATGTTGCATGATGACCTTTTTGGAGAAGAACATAGTAGGTCTATTATAGTGAAACAATGAGGTGCCTGGGCCTAAAACTCAGGAGAAATAAGTGCTGCCTTTGCTACAGTCACTCAGGGCTCCTAGGAAACAATTATCAGGCAAGTAACAGAACCAAAGAGGGAGAAGGCAGCAGCTAGTAAGATAGCAAAAATTTCTGAATGCATTTTGGAAATGAAAGAATTCCTACATAGATTCACTACCTCTTCAAAATTGTTAAGTTTTTTTACCAGCTTTGCAGGAAATGAAGACTCTTGAAATGGAGGGGTTTCATACATAACTTAGCTGACAGATAGGAAGAAAGAAAAAAGATGAAAGGAAATAAGGACAGCCAGGTACAGAGTTGTCACAGGTGAGGCAGACTGAACCACAACCTGTGGAGGACCTGGATGCTGGAGTTTGCTTAAGGACTGAAGAGAACTTTTACTATGTTGCTTTCCAGTTTTCTTCTCTTTCCTGACACCACTTATTTTTGGCACCAGTGCTTTTTTCCCCAAGTCTCCAATTTTCCAGTTTAAATACCTTATTTGTGTAAGAACAGCACATGATTCTCCTTCTAATTGGTGATTCTGCCTCATGTTTTCTTATTAGCTGGAGGATTCAGGACATGTCACTTTGTTCAGTTTGAGTATCATCAAAATTTGCAACCAGCCACATGAGCTGCATCTACCAAGTAGCAGTCTTCTGCTTGAAACTTGCAGAGTTTCAAAAATTTAGTTTCAGACACCCCAGCAGGCATATACCCAAGTATGTGCTACCAATTAGCATTCAAAATTCAAGCAGGTGTTTGACATACAAATGAATATTTGGAAAATTTGTTTTCTAGTAGTATCTTAAAGAACCTTAAATATTGCTATTACCTATCCCTGGTGGGGATTTTCATGTCTAGGCTCTACCTGGATGATGGGAAAGCTAAAAACATCATTGAGTATCCCAGGCTTGTTGGATACAAAATGAGAACAAATGCACAAAACCTTGAGTCCGAAAATAGCATTTTGGTTGTTTTTTGTTCTTTAGTCTTTGCAGAGATCTCTGAAAGACAATCTGTTTTTCTAAAACAAATTCTGAAAAATTAAAGCACTAGATATTGCAGCAAAATATAGAAAGTAAGCAACCATCAGTTTGGATGACCTGGGAGGCATGCCAGTGTTTCCTTCTCTGCTGCTAGCAAGTACACTCAGATAGAAGTGGAGAGAGCTAAGTGTGGATTGATGGCCAGGCAAAGCAAGCTGCACAAAGGCTGAGGACACTGAAGGGACATTGCATTTTCTTATGCTCTGATTGAGATGGACTGCCTGGCTCTGTTATGGGCATGAGAAGAAATTGCAAAACGATCCTATGGATTAGATTGCCATCAGCTTTTGACTGACAGCAAACCTCTCACATGACAGAAAAATAACAAGAATAGGTTCTCATGAGAAGTCAGATGATTTTTATGCAGTTGGTGGGCAGTGCATGATCATGGAAGGGCCTTGGCTAAGTAATTGCTTCTACCTTGTCTAGACACTCTCTGAATACTATTATTATTTCAGATTCACTTTACAGAAATGTCCAGAAAAAATGACCGGAAAAGTATTAATAAGCAGTCTGTTCCAGAGAGCTTGAAATAACAAAGAAACAGAGGCAACTCTTGAGTACATTGAGAGAGTAGAGAAGAAATGTGCATGATGATGAAGAGCTCCTGCAGTGATATTAGAGAGCTGTGTGCATTGGTTCAGCTGCACAATTTGTACTTAGGAAATAACTCTACTGGAGTCTTTGCAACTACAGTAAAGTGAAACTGATGCAAGGTCAAAATTAGAATCCTGTTGTTTCAGGTGTGACACGTAGGTCAGTGAGCCAGTCGTCACAACTGTGCAGAGGGCACATGTTTGTAATGTGACAGAGGATTTTGCAAACTCCAAGAGACATTTCCAAATCTCAGTGATGTACTGCTCAGCCTCTTGGGTCACTGACAATTTATGACTTCCTGGGCACTCACTGTTGACATTCTACTGAAATTTATCTTTTTAATGTATTTAAATATTTTCTATTAATGGGAAAAGAAAAAAAAAGAGAGGATTAATTTTGCACAGCTTTTTTTATTCATCTGGTAGAAAAAACAGATAAATGTAGCCTGGTGACAGTGTCAGCTAGGCTAAGAATGTGCTCACACACAGCACAGAACTGTTTTCACATCTCATTTCCTCAACAGCTGAGATGGAAAATTAATTTAGAAACAAAATCAAATAAAAATATAGGCTTTTTTCTGTATTAAAAAAAAAGAAAAAAGAAAATAAGTAATGACATTGCTGATAAACTAAAGGTTTCATAGCCTAGGCTATAACACAAATCAACCTTCCTGGTTAGGTAAGTGTAGTATTCATCTTATACTATCTTGGTATATTCTTTTTAGACTAGTTAGAATTTGACTAGTAGGAGGTCAGTTTGTTATTTATCATGAAGACGTCTATAAGGAACCTAATTTCCCTGAGTGATTTACTTACAATTTCATTTCTTTTGTGCTAGGAACTATGACACAAAGTCTTACATCTAGATGAGCAAAGACACAACATTTGGGAAAAACATTTAAAAACTCTTATCAACAAAACTGTGTTTTAACACAAGTAAAAGAAGAACTATGCAGAGCTGAGGTTCCTCTTCAGGCACAGTTTTTTGTCTCAGTTTAAAAAATGTGTTTTGTCCTGGATCACAGAATTGCTGAACAGTGGCATATGTGCCACAGGTGGTGTGTTAATCCCCCTGAAGTGATCAGACACGCAGATGGGGGCTGCCTCCACAAGCAGTGTCACCTGCTGCCTGCACTGTTCATGTTCAAGGGCCTGTGGTACTTTATCTCTGTTAGATTCCTCTTGGCATGGATTCCTGCATCCCATGATAAGACCCAATCTAGGTTTTAGAGATTATTAGGAATTACTTTAATATAAACTCTAGTGGAACTATAGTCAAATGTATTTTCACATTACATTTATCTTCTCTAAGAAGTAATTGGTGACAGACTGTGACTTTACTTCTCCTTTCAGACCATCAGCCTCAGCTCTTCTCATAGATTACTGTCTCGTCTCAGATATTCAAAAGGTCTTTTAGCCTGCTTTCCTTTTCTAAGTTCCCTGCCCTCTCTCTCTCTGCAATGGTACCAACTCTTGAACTTAGAAAAGTCATATCTTGTACAGGCAGATGTCACGCTTTCAACTCCATACAGAGATGTTAATTAAACTGGAGAACAGGTAATCTTCAAAATAAATTATTTATATTAAAGTCTTTAATTATCTCTACAAGTTCATCAGCCAAGGATGCTTTTGGAAGAGTTCATGAAAAATCCACAAAAGCCAGAAAACATATGAAGAAATAGTACCAATTAAATTTGGAAATAAAATATCCAATTTTGAAATAAAATCAGAAATTTCTTATGTGAATTTCAAGTATCTAAATATTCAAGCATTTAAGTGCTCCTGCATGATGGAACTTCTGTCACCTTGTCATAGGGAGAGACTGTTTTCTCTTCAGCATGGGAGCCCAAAGCAGGCCACTGATTGAAAAGTCAAACAATTTAGCCAGGTACTTGGATCTTTTCAGAAATGAATTTTCTGCATCCAGCTGATTGCATCTACTGGAGCTGGTGTGACCAATGCAGCATGTGCATAGCTGGCCTCCAGAAACTGGAAGACATGAGAATTGTGCTCCCTGCTTGACCTAAGATCTCAATTTAAAAGTAATCCTGAAGTAAATGGGAAATGCAAAGTTGGAAATGGCTGGAAACAAGAAGACAAAGCTATTAAAATCAATGCATCTGGTTGCAGTCTGTGACTCATTGAATCCCCTAGGTCTTTGATTTGCTGGAAGGCAACAGGATACAAAAAGGGATTTATCACTCTGTACCTTTCCTGCTTTTTAAATGCTTTCCCTAACCATTTTCTATTTGTCATTGCCATAAACAAGCTATTGGACTGGCTCAATCCAATGCTTACATTTACCAAATTTAAAAACAGCAACAAAAACCCAATCCAAGACAGTATTTTGTGTCCAGCTGGCATGATATGGCCTATGTCCATACTATTAATGCTCTTCCCACCTCTAGAGGATGGCCTTATTCAGACAGCCTGTTGGAAGTGGTCCATACAAAACCTTGATGCATGTCCAGGGTTTGTTTGAGAGGTTTCTAGTTGAAACACAGCTGGGGGAAGATCCTCTCCTTCTCTTTTGGCTTTTAAAGCTCTCCAGTTGTCTGTTTATGTCTTTTGGCAATCCTTGAAAATCATCCAAAAGGATTCTTACCAGTGTGTTAGATGAGAAATACCCCAAGAGCCTTCCAGCTTTGCATCACAAAGTTTGGGATGTTTATTGCAGGATTGGTCTGTCTTTACCAGGGAACAAATCTGCTTTGAGCCATCAGAATAGACAAACACATGGCACAGAGCAAAGTGGGACAATCATCCTCTTCAGCTGCATTGATACATTACAGTGTAATGTCCACACTTTCACTGCAGTTTATATGTTGGCATATGCAGGGCAGTTCCCCTGACCTCACTGTCATTTCCATCTATCAGTGCCATGTTTTCCTCCTGGTCTTTTTCTGCTAGATGTATGGTCCTTTTCATTTCCATTTCCTTGCAGTACTTTTGAATGAAAAGGATGACTTCTGGTTTTGCAATAGAAGGAGGTTAAATCTCCAAAGACAGGGATTGTCAGCAATCCATATTTATTTAAAGTTAGTAGGAAAATATTGCCTATGTTGCTTGGAATTAGAAAAAGAAGTTATTGTACACAAGGATTAGCATGACCAGGTGTCTTGTAACCTTTACAAGAGAGATTGAAGTCTCCATATATTAGATAGGATTTTCAGAGAAATGTAATTTCTGCTGCTAACTGATCTATTTCAGTAAAGATCAAGGAATGATTCAAAAGTCACTCACACCAGGTGCAGCCTTAAAAATAATTCAGATTGGTACACAAAATCATCAGTATACTCAATCCTGTTGACCTTTAAAATGGCTATAGACATTAATTTTGAGTACCTGTAAAGGTGAAGTCTAAATAAAAATAAAAATTTGTCCTACACGTATTCCATCATATAGGAGTTGTGACACTTACATAAACCCTGACTCATTAGTTTTTCATGTTTTCAGCTCTTTGACTGATTAATTATTTAGTTTTCAAATGCCTGATTATCTAGTGAAAAATGATGAAGGGAATCTGGACTGAATCATTCTTTAGAGGAGGGTGTCAAGGTAACCTTCCCCTGAACAGCCATGCAATCAAATGAGGCAAAAATGAACCATAACTAAATTGTCAATCAGAAGAAATCTCTGAAGATACTTTTATAACTAGTGAAACTTTCTCTGAGAATGGATGATTCTCAGAATTGAAATTTGTTAACTACAGAATACGAAATGAGAAGTTTTTCAGCTTAGACTGAAAATAATTTTTCTTTTTTTCAGCTAATGTATGTAAGCTGGAAAAACACCTGTTTCTTGGTGTTTTGGTGCTTGTTGCTTGAATTTTGCACATTAAAATAAAAATGTCTAACGTTCACCCTTCATTTATGTATGTTCAATAATGAATATATAAGCTACCAGTTTTTACCCTATGTTTCCCCATGACATCATCTTTTCTCACATGAATTGCATTCTCCACATGAGTTGTCATTGGCCTGACCTTAAGCTCCATAATAGGTCTGAATTTTATTTTTTAAGTCCCAATATTAGATTTTCCCAATTTTCTCTGATCACTAGTTAAATTTTCTATTTTTCATTTAACTTTCATTAATGCAAATCAGAAACTGTTTCTTCAAAGCAAAATAAAAACTGTTTTTCATGCCACAGGAATATATACTGTTAGAAATAGCCTGTCTGGGGGAAAAGGAGAAATATGTTGTATTTGGGCATAGAGGTCTCAAGTTATAAAAGTGGAAAGTACCTTAAATATTAGCCAGAGCACTATGTAAAAACATCATGACTCCCAGAAATTTAGGATGCAATTCTGTGCCAGTAATTTTCCACTTTGCACTTGTACAGTGCACCTTTTCCTGTGTTAAATGGTATTAAAGGAAAATTCTGTCAAAGCTTGTATATTCCTCATTAGCCCCTTCTAAAGTGAGAGTACATGGCTTCAGAGGCATGAATGCAAGCTGTGGAAAATCTTTAGAGAGTTTATTTAAAAATAGTTAGACTGTCTTTGATAAATATTTAGTTCATGTTACCATATGATAATTTAAAATACTGTTACACTGCATTTTTGTCTGCTGAGACAAAATTATTTTTCTGTATTTTTTTTCTAAATTGGATTTGTTTTGTTTTCTCACAGCTAGGTTAATTTTAATTTTAGTTTTTCCTCACAGCCAATTGCTGTTGTGATAGTCTACATAACTGTCAATTTTTTGAATGCTGAACTGGGTAGTCGCTTATGTGTTTATTCTGACAGCTGAAGAGTCTTTTCTCACCTCTTTGTCTGTACTGTGTAATATGATAGTAATGTGTTTTCCAGAAAATTTGGGAATTTTTAGTACTTACATCATCATTTCAGATTTCAAGATTTTTTACTCCTGAGTTATCTGCAAATGTATACATCCATGACTGAAAGACATACAAGAGAATTTTGTGGGATTTTTAAAATAAATGTATGCAGCTCCTAAGGTAGATACCTGGACTTTAGGACCTAGAAATTCTAGATGGCAGTCATCCCACCTACCACAGGTTTCTGGGATTCAGGTATTTAAACTAATAATTTTGCTTTTCTCCATAGTGAATAAGAGGCAATAGAAATTTTTAAAAAACAGTTAAACTAGACTATTTCTGACACTTTTTACTTTGGAATAAGCTATTGTTTGGAAGAGCATATGTTCTAATAAGTGTGCAGTTTATTTACCAACTTTTTGACTAACTGCTATTATCTTTTGTTTAGTATGTGGCACAGCCTGTATATTGCCATTACTTTTTTCCATTGCACTGTTTTGTATCACATAATATTCTTCAGTGTATCATGCATTTCTTACAATTTTTAATTTGATAGAATACTTAGGAAAAAAATAGTGTCTTAAAAGGTTTCATTTTGACAATAATTATACTGTTCAATCAAGCAAGATTTTTCTTGTATGATTTATTAATGGAGATGTTAAATTCCAATAATTTCTTCAAAATTATTTGAAGTGATCACCCTGAAAGGCTTTAATGAATGCACAGTAAATATGTAATAGCTGTACACATTTATTCTAGGGAAGTTTTTTGATATCATTAGTTATTCACTAAAATTCTCATGAACTTTGAATCTTTCATACAGTGTTGAATTTCTTTTACAATTTCAAGAAGGGCTTAGACAAAGCAAAAGCAAGTAAAACTATGGCACCCATTTATTTGTGCCTCCTCTCTTGCTCCATAATGATAGCAACAATTTTTATGTGTGTAATTGCCAAATAATTAAGGTGCTATAGAAAAAAATGCTAGAAGTGTTAAAAGAACATCTCTAAGGATTTTGGAAGCAGAATTTATTATCCCCAGGTTGTAACTGAACTGGAGAAACTGTACATGTGTGTTGCAAATGGACTCAGTCTCCCTGCAGCTCAGAAAGAAGGATTGTTTCAGGAAACTGTGCTCAGTGGAGTGTTGAATGAGGCATTGAACGTAAGGAAAGCCTTTCAGTATCTTGCAATAAAAATTGATTTTAGATGGGTGGCTCTTGCCTTGGGGGTATAAAAGTCCATTCTGACCAGTAACCTACCTGCAAAGGTTTTAGTAGGATCTTTCTCTTTCCATCCTGTGCTACATACATGGACATTGCTGCTGACAGTGAACTCAACACCACAGGATCCTCGGTAATAATCCTTTATGGAAATTTACTTGGCTCCTCCCAAAGCTACCAAAGGATGGGCTGAGCACAAAAGGTGCCCGATAAGGCAGAATGAGAGAGTCACAACTCCCTGAGTTTCCTGCAATTCATTCACAGAGTGAACAGTAAGAATTAATTGTTTAACTAAATTTTTTTGTTGGGTTTTTTGGGGGGGGATAAAACAGGATGAGGCGCTGTTTCTCAACAGCTGAAAAGCATCAGAGCTGGCACATATGTGTGTGCATCAGCAATGACTTTCTTGGAGTAATGCCAGAATTTTGTAATTGTTGAATTTTGGTTTTGTTTTGTTTCTGGAAGACTTTATTTATATATCCAGGAAAAGTTACTTAAGCAATATTTTGTGTTCAGATACAGCATGATTTCTATAAAAATATTATTACTGTCAATATTATCTGGATCCTGTAACAGGACTGTATTCATCCTTGATATTTTGTATGGATGGTATATATTTTTTGATTCAAGTTAACAACGAAATTCCACACCTTTGTGAAACATAAAATCAGAGAGAATGTTCTCTGATAGATGTTTGACATAGTCTTGGAGGATCAAGTTCAGCAAACTGAGTAACAGACAAAACAAACAAAAGAAATCTGGCTGAGGAGTCCAGGCTGCTAAGAATGATGACAATGTTTTCTTTCTGAAGACAAAACCAGAATACCAGTAACTAAGATATATTTTTAGTTTAGGAGAGGAAGAAGAGAGAGAATTATACCTCAAAGCATGGTCAAGGTGAACCGAAAGCAGGAAATAGTTGAGTATTACTGGAAAACAGAAGAGTTGTACTTTGAATCTGGAGTATAGGAACGAGGGCAGTTACATGGTTGAGTTGCTCATTTAGGATCAGGAAGAGCTGCAGTTATTGCATTGCTCTATTTTGTGCTGTGCCTTTGATGATGTTGGGCTTTTGCCTATTTCTCTAAACAGAATAATAGAACTTGTTAAACTCTTCAGTGTAAAACAAGTGAGCTGTTCATCTTCCTGGATAATTAGGATTTGCTGCATGTTGCAGATAATGGTGATACCAATGCAATAACTATTTTCTGTCTGGAAATCTCCCAGGTAGAGGAAGATATTTCATTAGGTTGGCTTGTTCTGAAAGACAACATCTGTATCTTCCTGAACCATGTTGAAATTGTGTATCATAATAAAAAATACCATTACACTCACTCTAACATAACAATGATATAGATATTCCTGGAACCATAGAAAAACCCATATTTGTGTGTGTGCACTTCTATCTTTGATGTTGTAAAAATGTTGGTTAGATTTCTTATGGATTGCAAAAGCAAGGATCTGTATTTAAAACTGGATCAGTAAATTCTTGCAGAGGCCACATACTGATTCTGAAGAAATGATGCAAAAGGCAAAAAAGACTATTACTGATTGTGCAATTTCCAATGGCCAGAACGAGTACATGGGAAAAATGCTTCTGTAATATAAGTATTGTATGTTGTTTACTGCTTGAAAGTATCTGAGGATGTTGTTTAAGATTATAACCCATAATTTCTGATCTTTAGTTTTTCAGAATGAATTCAGGATTAAAGACTCGATCCCACTCCAGTTTAAGCCAAAGGTGAAAGAACAACATAGCTGGAAATAAAGCCCTCTCGTAATAGTTCTTAATAGGATATTGAAATTTACTTCAAAGATAACTAAAGGCAAAAATGCCCATGAAACTCCATACACCATATCCTATGGTGTGAAAACTCCCTGGTTTCTAAAATACTTGTTACAATCTAGATTTGATTTGCTAGATCAAATTACTAGATTCAGTAAAAACATTGGATAGGTCAAAACACTGAGAAAAGAATAACAGCAATAATAATAAAGCTTCCTAGGGCTTTATGTTTAGATCAGAGGTTTGAATATGAACTTACATATAATGCATTATTTGAAGGAGAAAAGTAATAAGAATATGCTGAGAGGAAGTATTAACTGAATTAATGAAGGAACCTTTTGACTGATTAACAGTTACTCAGCTAGAAGAAACAACTTTCAAATGCCACATGAAGGTAATGTGACTAATAACAAAAAGGAAAATTATCACTCTTCTTATCAGCCTAAAGGCGATGTAAATGTAAGAGTGCACTGGTTGCTGTGACAATGTTGTAAACTGTTTATCTTGGCTTGCAGTAAGAGGCCAGGCACAGAGGAATTTTATGCACAAACTCTGCAGTGAAATGGAAAAAGAACAGTAGCTTTGAGGTTTATGCAATGTTCTTTTTGCTAATCAAGTTCCTTGTTCAGTGGTTGAAGAATAGAAATATTTCATTGACTCTCTTTCAATGCCAGGAGGCAGATGGCAAATTTAGAGGTGTAAATGAGGAAGAGCACATGGCAATTGTCTCTTGTGATACACACATCTGGCCACAACATTGTTGTATAGATGCTCCCAAAGTCTAAAATCATTCATCATGCAATTAAAAAAAAATGGCAAGGGAAATGGAATATAAAGAATATAAATACCTGACTGAGAATGACATTTTGTTGTGTTTGTGCAGTTCTTTCATTGAAAAAGCATTGTTTTCCCACCTGCTTCAGGATAGACAGTGGCAAGACTGCCATTTTGAGATTCAGGTGCAAACTCCTTCAGATGAGTAAAATCTGTTTTGGTAGTTTTATTTTATTCCTTCACTATCTCTTTCCTGAATAAAAGCCCCTCTTGGAGGCCTGCGTGAGATCACTTGTTTGGAACACGGGAATGAAATTTTATCTTAATTCAAAAGGGATTTAATTTCAACAAAATTTGAATTTTTCAGTAAAGATATGGCATAGGCAGAAGAGCATGTACCAAATATTCTATTATAATGAAAAATTAAAGGAGAGCTTGAGTTCTTGCTTTAATATAGCTTGAATGTGTGGGCTGGTGGATGAAATTTAGCTTTCCTATTCTTAATTAAACTATTGCATATTTTAAAGCTGATGCAAATGTCTTTAATATAGTTTTGAGCTGTTTTCTCTCTGCTTTCTTGATGATCTTGAAACTTATCTAAAATTTTCATAGAGTTAAAGATCTATGTTTTGTTCTGAACACATAGATGACAGTTGGTATAGCCGAGAGAAAAACATCAACAAATAATTTATTTCTTCAATAACATGGGTTATTTTAGTAATTTCCAGACCACTGTCTCAAGCCTTCCCAGGCTGATTTTTTTTTCTCCAAACAGAGCTGTCATTGCACCAAACACTTTAAATATACAATATTAAATGACCTTTGAACTAGTCATTCTCTGTTGGACCTACGCTTTATCCAGTTTTTTGAAATGTGTGGTGGTTGGTAGTTGGGAGCACTACTAATTTGTTGCATTCATGAGCTGTAGGGATGAATGAAAATAGGTCAAATTTCCTTATTAACGGTACTTCCTTCTCTCACTGCTTGTTAACCACAGAGTAACCTAACCTCTTAAAAAAAGGCCTTATCACTTACCATATCCACCCTACTTCTGCATTCAGATAGCAGCCTTGGAGCTCAGTTTCCTCTTCCATTTCCTCTTAGCAGCAATAAGTAGCTCAACAGACCTGCGAAAGTGAGTTGACTCTGTCAAGGCCATTTTTCTAATGCATTTGGAAAATGCAGCACCATTGCAGCACCATTTCATTTTCACAAGCCTCTGTCAGACTGTGTTGTATGTCACCCTCAAAGGGATAATTGCAGTTCCCAGCCTGTGTGTATGTACTTGCCAGGTGACTCACAAATGCACATGAAGTTTCCCTCTCTTCTGTGCATCAAATTTACTGCTAATGCTTAGGCCATTGGTGCAGCACATTTTCAGGATGTCCAACACATCCAGGAAATCTAAAATGTACTTTGTCCTCTTTAATCCATCCTACAAGCATGGCAATGAGGAGATGTGTCACGCATATTGCACACTGGGTGCTTCATCCGTGATCATGCCTGGGCACCCCAAATTACAGTGCAGAGTTTTCAGATTCCACCTGGAAAATATTGCTTATCAGGGAAAAAGAGAAGCCCAGAAAAACCAACATGCTTGGCAGCCTCAGCTACACCAGGAATTGCTGTTTTCTATGTAGAAAATAGGGACAGAATGCACTGTGAACAGCTTCCAGAGTGGCACAGTGTTTAGTAGCCGTGAATAAGCCTTACTGACATCTGTGGTTGAGTCCAAGAAAGCTTGAATTATTCAGCATGTGCTGGTGTAATTAGTGTCATACACATGAGTTAAACGTGGCACACACTGTGAGGGACAATCCCCAGCCACCAGCAGAAGCTGTTGTGAATTAGTAATGCTGACTCACAAGCTCAGTAATGGGCATGTGGCTGGCTAGTTAGAGAAGATTCATTAATTACCCATATATGGATCCTGTAGAACTGAGTCCGGCCTGGGACATACAACTGTTCAGTGACACATTTCTGGGGACTATTTTCATATATCCACTATGCAATAAGGATTAGTTTACCTAAATTAGTAACTTTATCCTGTGGTTTTTGTTACTCCTGATACCTACACTACAAATACTCTGAAATGAAAATTTTTTTGGCTGTTAATACCTTGATATTATGATATCTACATAAAAGCTACACTTTTTATATGTAAAAACAATGCCCCTGCTGTGGTTTAGGAATGGTATTCTCCAATTCAGTGTTCCCACTTGAAACTACTCCAAACCATGTGCCCCTCATTGACTTCTCCTCTACCTCCCCTGCAGTGGGTTGGAGAGGAGAAGTGGAGGCACAAAAGGTTAAGATTATGGGTTGAGATAAGAACAATTTATTGGAAACAGCAATGAGGTAAGAAAATGAACAGTAACAGTAATACTGCTACTGGCAGGGGATACAAGAAAAGAAACATCATTTCTCACCCTGTGGAAAACCCGACAATATCCCACCATTCCCTCCACCAAGCTATCCTAACCTGAAAAGGAGCCCTTCTCCCTATCCCCAAAAAATGTGAGGCAGTATGGAATAACCTCTGAGTCCTGACATGCCCCCTCCTGTCTACTGCAAAAATTAACCCTATCCTGACTGGAAAAAGGAAAGCCTCATATTTGCAATATAGTTTCAATGCATGTCCTAAGCCCAAAATACTCAGCTGTCTCAGAAGTAATTTTTATCTCAAATTGTTGGAGATAAATGATTATTTTGGAACCAGTTCCTGCTAACCCTGTAGTTACTGCAACCCTGCAGTTATACAGCAGGCTGCCTGACCCTGGCCCAGTGCTACTGTTTGATGTCTTTACTCTCATGTTCTGTTAAAACAACTTGGGAAACTGATCCAGATGGTTTTCAGTAAGGCTGTCTTGAAAAGTCTCTAGGAAGCTGGAACAGTCATGGAGGTTTGACTCATTCAGAAATGTTCATGAGGGACAAGACAGAGTTGAATAAGGAAGGTCAAACATGCTAAAGTGACTGATACTTGAATTCCAGAACAGCCATCACACAGCTGCAATACAGTCCTGAGACAAGTGCAGCTCCTGGCACAAGGTGCAGAAGCTCCAGACAAAGCTTTTCACATCTTTTCTTCCAGCTTGGAGGTTTACACAGATCAGTGTGATCTGAGGCTGCACCACTGTTCCGCATCGGAGCTGGCCCTGGAAACAGGCACTCAGTGCACCAGGGGAGGCACTGAAGGAGAGGCTGCAGAGCCCATAGGGTTGGACAGAGACAGAAAATCTCTCTGAGATCTCCTGCTCAGCAAACAACTTCCTGCAGTATCTACTGGTTTCTTCTCATGGTTCACTGACCTTGGAAGCGTCATGCCTGTAGCACAAGCCTTTACCTTGCTCTATGCTCCAAACAGGGTACATTTTTAAACCTTGCATATCTGAAATGGAATATCTAATATTATGGGTTTTAACCCAATCCTTGCAGGCAATATTTTGTCCTGGACATCCTCTAACATTGCTTGGAGACACAGAAATTGCTGGTCATGGTCAGGGTTAACAGGAGAAAAACACATTGTTTCCTGTGGTGCTTTATGAATATCCATACTTGTTGGCTAATTATTTAATGTTGTTTACACCTTGCAAATTCAGTTTATTTTTATAGAGTTAAAGACATTGTGGAGTGTATGTGGATTTATCACTTTAAAGAAAGTTTATTGTGACTCTGGATTTCTGTCATAGAGATTTTAAGTATTTTCCTACTTTGTGTTAAAAAAAAAAAAGGCTTTAATAGGATAAAAATAAATCAATAGGAAAGCACTCAGCTAAGTATGTTTTTCAGGCTTTCATCTTGTTGTTGGTGGTGAAAAAACAAATTGGAGAAAGCATCTTTAAATTATATCAATATGATTAATTGCCAGGAAAGGTATACCCTGGCAGGTGTTCTATAATTTACTGTGCAAGACAATGCATATAATTGTCTTCCATGAAAATGTGTGAATTATGCAGTTATGAGGTCATTTTCAGATTAAGAATCAAGAGGAAAATGCAGCTGACAGTGCAGTTTTGTTTCAACCACTTTTACTTTTCTGCCCTTTTGTTGTTCTTTTCTCCAGGCTGAACATCTCCAGCTCTGTCAGCTTGTCTTTGTAGGAGAGGTTCTCCAGCCCTCTGATCATCTTGGTGACCCTCCTCTGGACCTGCTTCAACAGGCTTTTTTTTGTGCTGAGGAGTCCAGAGCTGGATGCAGTTACTCCAGGTGGAGCCTCGTGAGGGCAGAGCAGAGGGGCAGAATCACCTCCCTTGACCTGCTGGCTACTCCTCTTTTGATGCAGCCCAGGATCCAGTTATCTGCCTGGGCTGCAAGCACACATTGCCTGGTCATGTCCAACTTTTTATCCATGAGAACCTCTGTATCCTTCTCCTCAAGGCTGCTTGAGACGTGTTCTTCTCTCAGTCACTGTTTGTGTCTGGGATTGCCCTGTCCCAGGCGCAGCACCTAGGCCTTGTACTTTTTCAACTTCTTGAGGTTCTTGTGGGCTTACTTTTCAAGTTTGTCCAGGTCCCCCTGGGTGGCATCTCATCCTTCAGGTGTGCCAGCTGCACTGTTCAGCTCCATGTCGTCTGCCAACTTGCTGAGCATGCACCTGATCTCACTGTCCATGTCATTGGCGAAGGTATTGAAGAGCACCAGCCCCAAGACAGAGCCTTCTCACCAGCCTCCAGCTGGACACTGATCACAGCTCTCTGGCAGTGCCCATCCTGACAATTTCTTATTCACTGAATAGTCCACCCTTCAAATCCATATCTCTCTAACTGGAGATAAGGATGTTATGTGGGATTGTATTTAAGCCCTTAAAAGGTATTTGTATTATTATAGGACACACACACACACAAAAGTTATTTGTTTCTGTTTGTTTCATTGTAGTGAGTTTGTTTTGGTTTATTTTGTTTTGCTTTGCTTTGTTTTCTCTCCCATAATTGAATTTCCCTTGTTTGATTTTCACATAGATTGGGTTTTGCTGTTGTCCAGGACCAATTGGATAATGACCAGGCAGCAATCTGACATTAAATTCAAATAGAAGACATTCAATGTCAACATTCAAGTGTTGCCTCAAACAGGAGAAAGTGCACATTAGGTTTGGAAAGAAGAACAGAGTGATAGGGCATGATGAAAATTTTCCACTGTGCATGAAAACATGGCACCTTTTAATGGAAATCTAATGATAAGCTAAAAGAGATGGAAAAAGAGTGCTTCATTCTTTCAGCAGCTGAGTATTGGAAGTGAAGATGCTGAGATTCAGGAAAAACCTCTGGTTTAAAACAGATGGGAGGAAAAATTGTGGTTACTACATCTGTCCACAACTTGTTTTTACAGTTATCAATACCATAATATTATGATTGTCCACTATTGTATAGGGCAGGTATGGTGCAGTTCCTTTACTTAGACAAGCCCATTTTCTGTAACAGAAAGGAAAGTACATGGCAAAGAACAACCTGAGGTGACAGTGTAAGCAGGTGTTAATGTTGGCAGTGATGTCTCACTGATACACCACAGACCCATGTCAAGTGTGTGTGGAGAAACCCCACCGAAGGGGCCTGTTGGGTTGTCCAGCCCTTGGCAGATTGTGCCACTGGTCCTTGTCTCCTCCTGTTTCCCTGTCTCAGGCAGTTTCCCTGCAGCATCTAACAGAGCTGTATCTGGAAATCTCACAAACAGCCTTCCCCCTCTCAAGCCATACATAGTGGCAAAGGTTAGAATGTAATTTAAGCATAACTCTGCCAAACTGCTTTGTATTTAGCACTTCAAAATGGCAAAACCAAAGCAAACTCTTTCAAAGAGTGTTTCAGATTTGTTAAAAAACCCAAAAAAACAGAACCAAAAGCAAAAGTCTTTATTTCCTTTGTTCCCCTGCAAAGAACGTGAATGTTTCAATGCTTGCACTTGAATAAATCCTGAAATATACTCCCTGCATATGCCACTTCATGTACTAAGCCAAGTGCAGTAAAATATTATAACACATTCAATCACCCATTATACAGTGAGTTGGTTGTTACAGCAAACCATTATAGGCTTCTCAACATATGTTCAAGAGCACAGCAAACAGGGCAGAGTGGGCATCTGAACCCCATTAATCTTGAGATCCTTCCAGTCTGCGCTGCCAGTTAAAAACAATCTTACAGTAGGTGCCAATGAAAGGTGCAAGACCTTTGTAATGGTCAAGTTGTATAAATATCTTTGTGTAAAAGAGAAGCTGGGCTGAGATCACCCTCAGTGAAACTTAAAAGGTCAATGCAGGTAAAGCCAGACTGTGGAGATGCTACAAGAACTGCCCCTGTGGCTTCAGTGATGTGATGTCATCTTTAGACTATGAGTTTAACTCAAAACTTTATGCCTTTTTTCACAACCCCTTCCTCTTTGGGAAGGGCTTTCTGCCACCTGCCACTGAATCTGATGTTAAGGTTATAAATCCCCTGTTTGAGTTGCTGACAAATTAGCCAAAACACAGCTAACTGCCCAGCCTCACAGACATTAGTTGCACCCACAGTTCAAGTTATACAGTAAGTATGATCTAGTAAGACATCTCAATGAATCACCAAGCCCATAACAAGCTGCTATCCATGTAAATTGTTTATAATAATAAAGAGAATTCAGTGGAGGAATCCATTTCTACTACTTGTGCTGACTGTGTACTTAGTCAGCATCTATTATGAAGTCTGCCTGTGCTTTGGGGAATAGTCCTGGCGAGGTTGATTGCTGCTGTATCCCTGGATGACTTCAGATAAATCATACAGCTCCATCTGTGCCTCGGTGAAATAGCACTCTGGAAAGCTTACATTTCTTGTATGTGCCTGAATACCTGTGATCATCTGCACCACAAGAAATGATATTTAAAGTCCCCTGAAGCAATAACTGAATGTTGCAGGAATAAACTGCTCTCAGCAGAATAGCTCTCAGCATGTCTATACCATCAGTTAAGTACATGCTCTCGAGACAGATTTCCTCACAACTGCACATTATAAATCCCCCAACTTCCACTTATTATTGCTCATCTGAGGCAAAGCTTGGTGTTTTCTGCACATGGGCCCCTAATTATAGGTGTAGGTTTCCACTGCAGTGTCCTGGATAGACTGAGGTGGTACAGGGCAATCTGTTACAGCTCAGTCAAGTTTCCTCAGTCAAGCATGGGTGTTCTGGCTCAAGGCTCCAGCCAGCAGAGTAGACTGAAAGCACTCCAGTGGTCTTTTCTGTTGAGTGGACACAGAGTCCAGAGTGTCCAGCAACCTGAGCCTAGTGCTGCAAACTTGGTGGTAGCAAGAGGAAAATGGAAGTTACTTGGAAAATGGCAGGAAAATATTTAAATGAGGGAGAAAAAGAAATTTCGTCATTGTGAATGTTCCATAATTCAGTCTTGTGGAGAAGTACAGTTGTGCACAGCTTTGAGGCTTCACCACATCCCTCATTCCCAAGTCTGAGATTCTGGGAAGTGTTATAAATGCTGAGTATTTATTATTGCTTCTGCATGTATACTCTGCAACTGTTTAAAAGGAACAACTAAGAAAATAAGTTGTTAGGCTGTGACCAAGAATTGTGAAGCAGCAGGCAGCAGATAACTGCCACCTCCCTGCATGTTCCCACTCCTGCCAAGATCGAGACAGAGAAAGTGATCTGGCTTGAAGAAAAAAAAGTTTAAAAATCCATGGGATTATTTCCAGCTTTATCAACTCCTTGGTCTGGTTCACAGCAAAGCCTCTTAGGCAGCTGTGCCAATACTATTGAGGAGATAATGTGCCGTGACAGGAGTCACTGGTGCTGAAGGCTTTGTTTTATGAAATCGGTCTCAAGTCTGTCTACAACTTGAGCAAGGATGAACTCTAAAAAGTCTGGTCCCTTAAATGATCAGTGAAGGAAGTCTCACTTCATAGGGAGCAGGGTAGCAAAAGCACGGACTGTGAGTGAAGGATTTATTTGTATAACTTTTAACTCTTGTTTGATTAGCTGTTATTAGGTTGATTATCTGTGAAGTTTTGGTCAATTAGTGATCAATCTCACACTTGTAACTGATTCCTATCAACCCCAGTCCTGTTTCCAGCCTCACTTAGCAGTAGTAAAGTGCAATTTTACCATCTATTTAGAATGTTTAGTTGCAATTGCATAAGATGCTTTTATAATTTAATTTCATAATGATACTAAAAGTTTATAATTACATCCCATTTTGACTTGTGGTGTAGATTTTGAGTTAGAGTGGTAATTTTTAAATTGAATAATGACAACTCATATTTAAAAGTGAAGAGAAAATAAAATAAAACAAATATAAATACAAATGAAACAGCTGGGATTTCATGCACCCTCAGCAAGTTTGCTGGTGACACCAAGCTGTGTGGTGCAGTTAACACACTGGAGGGAAGGGATGTCATCCTGAGGGAGACCTTGACAAGCTCAAGGGGCTCCACGTGAACCTCATAAAGTTCAACAAGGCCAAGAGGAATGTCCTGCACCTGGGCCACAACAATCCCAAGCATAAATACAGGCAGGATGGAAAAGGATGGAGAACAACCTATAGGAGGAAGAGTTGGGTGGATGAAAAGCTCTGTGTGACTTGTGCATTCACAGCCCAGAAAGCCAAACAATTCCTGGGTTGAATCAAAAGCAGAATGGCTAGCAGGGCAAGGGAGGGGATTCTCCCTCTGAAACCCCACCAGGAGTACTGTGTCCTGCCTGGGGTTCTCTAGCACTGGAAGGACAAAGGCCTGTTAGAGTGAGTCTACGAAGAGCCACCAAGGTGATCAGAGGGCTGGATCAACTCTCTTGTGGAGACAGACTGAAAAAGCTGGAAATGTTCAGCCAAGAGAAGAGAAGGCTCCGGGGACATCTGATAGCAACTTTTCAGTAACTAGAGGAGGCCTGCAAGAGAACTGGAGAGGGACATTTGAGAAGGATATGCTGTGGTAGGGGATGGGCGACTAGCTTTAAACTGAAAGAGAGTATGTTTACATTAAATTTAGGAGGAAAATTCCACACTATGGGAGTGGGGGCGGGGGGCAGGACTGGAGCAAGTTGCCAAGAGAATCTGTAGATGTCCCATCCCTGGAAATATTCAAGGCCAAGTTGAATGAGGATTTCAGCACCCAGGTCTAGTGTGTGGTATCCCTGCCCATAGCAGAAGGGTCCCTTTCAACCCAAACCATTCTATGTTTGTATGAAAAGAAAAGTCAGTGGATGCCGACCTGCAGGCCTGACTACTGCTGAACAAAAGCCTTTGTGGTTCTTTCCTGTCAGGTGTCATCTGATGGATACCTGAGTGTAGTTCAGTATAGCTAAGAGTAAACAGTCTAGAGAGCTCACTCTCCACCCTTCAGGGCTGCAGCACGAGGAGCTTTGCTGATGAACAACAGGGAGCTTTGTGCGTGAGTGATGGATGCTGTGCTTTGTCCTCAGCCACTGGTCAGAGGACCAGTGGCAAGTGGTTGCTTTTGCAGAAGGAGCTGCCAAAATCAGCCAGCAGACACTGACGTTCTAACCTGTGATGAACCTCTTTTTCTGGTCAGTTGTGCTTTGTGTCTGAACTGTCTCATCTGATGCTTTAATCCCACCTTGCTCCACTTTTTCAAAGACAGTAGAAGTGAGCTTTTTCTTTCTCCTTTCTTCTTTCCTTGTTTCTTTCTCTTTTCCCTTTTTCCTAAATCACAGAGTTTCAGCAGAGGTTCTTCAGGCACTTCACTGTGTGGAACTTTAACAGTGGATGGTAGTGGAGACTTTTGTGAAAAAGAAGCAGAGCTAAAAGCTTTTATTTTCATTCAGGGCTCCAAAGAGAGTGTGCAAAGTATTTAAAGGGGCCTCAGGACAGATGAATTTCTAGGTCAGACTCTCGGGTGCTTTGGACCATCTGTGTGCATGTACACCAGTACAAAGGCCTCACAAACACTTGCATTGTAGTCTTCTTACATTGTAGGGCAATAGTTGATCATCTGTTGAATCAGAAAGCTGAGGGCTTTTATTATATTTGTGATACAATAATGTGTACTATTCTAATACATATAATGTAATATATAATCATTTGTCTTATAAAATAATACAGCAACTTAGGCACTGAGGCAGTACCCTTACCTCTCTGCACTGGATGGCCTGCATTTTACTGAACAGGGAAACCACTTAGGAACAGAAAAGGCAATATTTGGTCTGCTTAATACAGTTTTATTGTCCCTGCACATTCTTATTTCATTCCTTAGATACAATTTTTTGCTATGAATTACTTGGAGAATGAGAACTGTCATGCATGACTTTTATCATGTTTCCTGGTTCAGACCTGTGCTACGAGTGGAGGCAATGAGGGATGTTTAATACGGCACTATGACATGACGGGTTGCTAGTGTATCCTTTGGGCATACCATATGGTGAAGGTGTCCTACAGCTTCCTAAATGATCTATTTTTTTATAATTCCTGCTGAAAATGCCTACCTGAACAGGGAACTGTTTACAGAAGAACAGGAGGGCAATAAGAGAAAATTAGGGTAGGTGTGTGTCTATGTGTGTGTGTGTGTGTGTCTGCTTCTTCATTAAGGAATATTTTTGTAGAAGTGTGTGTGGTTTTGGTTTATTTATTTGTAAAATTCCCAAATTAACTATTTCAAGTGAAAAAATCAAGATAAAAATTGCTGATGATATATAGCAGGCAGCAGAAGGGAAGGGAAAGTAAAAAGTGCACTAAGGAGATAATAGGTATAATGAGCACTTGGCTGCACATTTTGAGCCCAAGGCCTAAACTATTTGCATTAGTGCAGATTCTTGAGTTCAGCTTAATTAAGTTTGCATAAGCAGTAAGCAATTGTATGGATCTTTTTTACATCTGTAGTGCTTTGCAGAAGATATGAAAATAATTTTTTTATTGTTTGATTATTCAACCAAATGGTCTTGCAACCATTACCTGGTCTTATATAAAGTTCTCTTTCAGTTATGAAGTTAGAAAACTCCCAATAAAGCTTCTGTTAATTACTAAAACAAGCAAAGTGTACACCTTGTAGTCTTCCCTTTAGCTCTTCCAATAGTTTAATGATTCTTTGACATATAACATTTAGACTGTGTCATAGGTTTTATTCTGGCAGGCTTCCTGATGGATCCTGATCCACTAACATCGATGCAGTTCAACCATTTTTGTAATGAATTTTGGAATTCTAACAATTTTAAAATTTACACCCAATGCTGGTTTCTGATCTTCTGGGTCACATTCCAACTATTCTTGGTAACAGTATTCCCATCCAAGTCCATCTGTGTCCTCATTGTTTTCAGCCATGCAGCCCACCTGGCTCTGAGTGGGGCTAATCAGAGCGTGTGAACTGGGTTTGGGAGTGAGCTGTATAAAAATGCTTCTAAATCCCGACATCATTTCAGGGCACTGGGCTTAGTAAGGAAAGGTCCCAGTGGCTCTTTGAGGCTGAAAGTTCTCTCCTCAGCAGAGTCAGCTGCCTATTGCCTAAAAGCTCTTATTATTACTTGTCAAGATCCTAATTCTCACCTCATCCTACATTATTTGCACATGACAGGCCTTATTCTTCATTCTTGTGTAGCCCTTTTTTTTGCCATATAAATGTACTATTAAGTCAGCCTATTTTCCCAGCTGAAAGTGCTCATGGCATGAGGCTCTGATTTATGTCTGTGTCAGAGAGACTCTGGAAATTTTAGAACTTGGCCACGTGGAGAGGACTAACAGATCCACCTTCTTTCTATCCTTTCCTTTCCTGTGGTGAACAGTATTCTGTCTGGACAGGGAACCAGTGTGATTCATGGTTATGGATGCTATTCAGAGGAGAAAAGACACACTAAGTAATGTACTTTTACAGCATTTAAGTTTGTTTTTCTACTTGATTTAGGCTTGAGATTTACTAATACAACACCAACTCGCCTTTTCATTGTATCTCTTGCTACAAATTTTCCACACACAACATCATTAGGTCTTAAATTTCATGATGTGTTTATTTCCATGGTAGGAAAACTCGTACTGACATTATGTCACTCTGATATTGATTCACAATAACAGTGTCATAAATGTTGTAGTTATTTTGGCATTGCAATAACATCTTTTAAACTTTCTAGCTCTTTTTGAAGTTTTTTTTTCATTCAAAGAAAATTAAAACTCATAGAAATATTGCTGACCACATTTCCCTTCCTTATGTGTTCCACATTAGCTGTTTTGAAGCATAAAGATCTGTAAAGAATAGACACAATCCAATGGGATTTTCCTTTGTTTCTTCTTCAATGTTATCAAAAAACCTTCTTGATTCACATATACATTAGCAAAAGTGCTCCCAATTAGAGTTTTCAAGTTTATATTACTACAAAATCTTAGGATGTGCAGCTGAATTAAACTACAGTAGAGATAAAACCAGGTGGCAGAAGGCCCAGAGATGCCTTGCTTTATTAGCTTCTTTCATTACATTGACTTTGTCTCCTGCTACTCCCCAATGCTATTAACATGAAATTTTAACCATGAGTTACTTGCGTAGAACAGAGAAATAACTTGTTGCAAATATAAGAATGTTTTACATAATCACGTCTGCCCTTCTTTCCAGCAAAATCATTTTATTCCTAGGAGTATGGAATGTGCCAAACAATGCAGAATCATAACATTTTCAACTTCTGTTATGGATGTAGACAGTAAAGTGAAGGTGGCATGGCCTCGGGAAAAAAAAAGTGAGCCTCAGACTCAAATTTTTCAGTTGATGAGTCACAGCTCCTTTGAGAGAGTCTGAAGAGCTACCAGTGAAGCACTGAAAGTTTTATTACAGGTCTAAAGAAAAGAACATTTCATTCTCTGTTCCTCTGCACACTGTTAGCTTTCACAGGCAAGTGTTCTCTGTCAGCTTCCTGATTTGGTGACATAATTTTTTTTAACTTTGTCTTGATATAAGTTCACCTATATTTTTACAAAAAAAATGTGAAGTGTTTGGCTAGAGTATGAGATAAGGAGATTTAGTCTCCTTATACAAGAAGGGGGATTTAGTTACTTTGCACGTTTTTTCCCAAAACCCTAAGGTACAGATAAGGTCATGATTGTTCCCAAGTTGTTGCCTCATGAAAAACTCTACAATGCCAATATCTGCAGGATAAGCAAGTAGACTCCATGGGTAGTGGCTCACAAGGCGTGCTAAAGCATTCTTCCTACTGATCTGGAGCACTTTTTTTTTGGGAATAGGGACACATTTCTTCACTTCAACAAGGAGGAGTGAGAACAACCTCCTCCAAGTTATCCTGTAATTTGATGGAGTCAAGGAAGAGGCTGATGCTCAGAACCTCTCTGTGAGCCTATTCCTTACTCCAAAACTTTTGATGTGATACTAATTTAAAATAATTTGAAAATTATTGAAATTTTCTTCTCAACAAGTTCAATATTTATTGACAAAAATTATTGAAGTAAAAATGAAGGAAACTTCATTGTTTTATAACTGTTAAACATAAGATGGACAAACATTAAGCCATTTGCTTTCCATTCTGATGAGTCTCCACCTGGAGTCACCTAGAACTACCAAATCCAGCTCTGGAGTCCTCAGCACAAGAAAAACATGGGCCTGTTGGAAAGAGTCCAGAAGAGGGTCACCAAGATGATTAGAGGAGTGGAACACCTCTCATCTGAGGAAAGGCTGAGAGAAGTACATTTGTTCAGCCTGGGAAAGAGCTGTCTTAGGGCTGACCTAACTGCAGCCTTCTGGTACCTGAAGAGAACCTAGAGGAAAGGAGAGGGACTTTTTACAGGAGCATGAAGTAACAGGGTAAAGGGAAATGGATTCAAGCTAAAAAAGAGTAAATTAAGATTAGATATTATGAGGAAGTTATTGGTGGTGAGGTTGGTGAGACACTGGAAAAAATTGCCCAGAGAAGTTGTGGATGCCTCATCCCTGGAAGTGCTCAGGACCAAGCTGGACCAGGCCCTGAGCAACTTGCTCTAGTAGGAGGTGTCCCTGCTCATAGACGATCTTAAAGGTTGCTTCCAATAGAAATCATTCTATGATTCTGAAAGTGTTTTGTAAGATGGAGCATTTTGAGTGTTAAGTCTGGGAAATAATCTGAAACACATTCCAAACTGTTGCAATGACCTTGCCAACTGATGGAAATACTTTGGCATGCTCAGGGAACCCCATTTGTTTCAAGCAATTGAATGTTTATCAGTGTGGCAAGAAAGAAAGACAACTTACTTTCACTTCTTTTGAACAAGGGAGGAGGCAGGACTTGTTGGTCATAAGGATGTGGTTAATTTTCCCAAATACAGAAATGAAAGAATATATACTGCAGATGGGAAAGAATAAATCTAATTTTAATGAATAAAGAATTAATTTAAATGCAACTGATTTTTCTGAGTTTAAATAGCTCAAAACCTTCTCAGATGCCTTTAAGTATGATAATGTCTCATTGTGTCAGACTGGAGGTTCTGGGAATGGAATTCAAGATCCTGATTGTTGGAATTAAGTACTGTGGAAACTCATGTATGAACTGAAGTGGGGATGAGTTAAAGCAGCCAAGAGTAATTCCTAACAAAAGGAAAAAATTGGTTTCATATTTGCTGCTAGTTCTTTGTAAATTTTCAATGTTTAGGGTTATGCCACATTTAATGACCCTGAGCAATGCACCTCTGAGCTACTGAGGAAAGCAAACTCTAGTGGCAGTGACTCAGGCTAACTAAAACTTTTCCAGATCTAACAGTTCCACCCAAAATAAGGAGGGTGACAAAAATCGGTGGCATGGCCTCAGGAAAAAAAAGTGAGCCTCAGACTCAAATTTTTCAGTTGATGAGTCACAGCTCCTTTGAGAGAGTCTGAAGAGCTACCAGAGGCACTGTGAAGCACTGAAAGTTTTATTACAGGTCTAAAGAAAAGAACATTTCATTCTCTGTTCCTCTGCTGCACAGTTAGCTTTCACAGGCAAGTGTTCTCTGTCAGCTTCCTGATTTGGTGACATAATTTTTTTAACTTTGTCTTGATATAAGTTCACCTATATTTTTACAAAAAAAATGTGAAGTGTTTGGCTAGAGCATGAGATAAGGAGATTTAGTCTCCTTATACACCAAGGGGATTTAGTTACTTTGCACGTTTTTTTCCCAAAACCCTAAGGTACAGATAAGGTCATGATTGTTCCCAAGTTGTTGCCTCATGAAAAACTCTATAATGCCAATATCTGCAGGATAAGCAAGTAGACTCCATGGGTAGTGGCTCACAAGGTGTGCTAAAGCATTCTTCCTACTGATCTGGGGCACTGTTTTTTTGGGAATAGGGACATATTTCTTCACTTCAACAAGGAGGAGTGAGAACGACCTCCTCCAAGTTATCCTGTAATTTGATGGAGTCAAGGAAGAGGCTGATGCTCAGAACCTCTCTGTGAGCCTATTCCTTACTCCAAAACTTTTGATGTGATACTAATTTAAAATAATTTGAAAATTATTGAAATTTTCTTCTCAACAAGTTCAATATTTATTGACAAAAATTATTGAAGCAAAAATGAAGGAAACTTCATTGTTTTATAACTGTTAAACATAAGATGGACAAACATTAAGCCATTTGCTTTCCATTCTGATGAGTCTCCACCTGGAGTCACCTAGATCTACCAAATCCAGCTCTGGAGTCCTCAGCACAAGAAAAACATGGGCCTGTTGGAAAGAGTCCAGAAGAGGGTCACCAAGATGATTAGAGGAGTGGAACACCTCTCATCTGAGGAAAGGCTGAGAGGTACATTTGTTCAGCCTGGGAAAGAACTGTCTTAGGGCTGACCTAACTGCAGCCTTCTGGTACCTGAAGAGAACCTAGAGGAAAGGAGAGGGACTTTTTACAGGAGCATGAAGTAACAGGATAAAGGGAAATGGATTCAAGCTAAAAAAGAGTAAATTAAGATTAGATATTATGAGGAAGTTATTGGTAGTGAGGTTGGTGAGACACTGGAAAAAATTGCCCAGAGAAGTTGTGGATGCCTCATCCCTGGAAGTGCTCAGAACCAAGCTGGACCAGGCCCTGAGCAACTTGCTCTAGTAGGAGGTGTCCCTGCCCATAGATGATCTTAAAGGTTGCTTCCAATAGAAATCATTCTATGATTCTGAAAGTGTTTTGTAAGATGGAGCATTTTGAGTGTTAAGTCTGGGAAATAATCTGAAACACATTCCAAACTGTTGCAATGACTTGCCAACTGATGGAAATACTTTGGCATGCTCAGGGAACCCCATTTGTTTCAAGCAATTGAATGTTTATCAGTGTGGCAAGAAAGAAAGACACCTTACTTTCACTTCTTTTGAACAAGGGAGGAGGCAGGACTTGTTGGTCATAAGGATGTGGTTAATTTCCCCAAATCCAGAAATGAAAGAATATATACTGCAGATGGGAAAGAATAAATCTAATTTTAATGAATAAAGAATTAATTTAAATGCAACTGATTTTTCTGAGTTTAAATAGCTCAAAAACTTCTCAGATGCCTTTAAGTATAATAATGTCTCATTGTGTCAAACTGGAGGTTCTGGGAATGGAATTCAAGATCCTGATTGCTGGAATTAAGTACTGTGGAAACTCATGTATGAACTGAAGTGGGGATGAGTTAAAGCAGCCAAGAGTAATTCCTAACAATAGGAAAAAATTGGTTTCATGTTTGCTGCTAGTTCTCTGTAAATTTTCAATGTTTAGGGTTATGCCACATTTAATGACCCTGAGCAATGCATTTCTGAGCTACTGAGGAAAGCAAGCTCTAGTGGCAGTGACTCAGGCTAACTAAAACTTTTCCAGATCTAACAGTTCCACCCAATATAAGGAGGGTGACAAAAATCCTTGGAGGAGGCAGTCTACCTCCATCAAAACCCTTCAAATGAATTTTTGAAGGAAACAGTATCATAGGAAGCATAAGCTTAACTGCTGAAATTGTTCAGAACAAAGGCACTGGAGAAAACACTTTACAAGAAAGATGTAAATATGGATTGTTCCATTCTAAGCTCTCAGACACCTAAGCTGGTGCTTAAAAAATACTCAAAAATTGCCTAGTCCCACATTTCATCATTTATGCTTTATTTATTTAGACTGCTAAAATATTGACTGATACAGCTCTTCAATTTCCAACAATTCTTTAAAAAGTTGGGCTTTTTATAAATAAAATGAGACTTATTTCTGATACCTTAGTGTAGATGCTGAGTACTGGAAAAGAGATCAAGCTAAAACCTATCTTGTTCCAGCATAGCCTGTTATTCTCCAGCTAGAAACAGATTCTATTTATTATAAGTGTATTACCATATTATAAAGATATGTTGTTATTATTATTATTGCTCTTGCAAGCTGTTGCTTAGTGAAGTGCCAGACTGAGTGTTTTAGCAACCCAAGCTGTCATCAAGCTTAGGAAAGCCAAGGACAGATATTCAGATGCACATGGCTTCTATCTCGACACATGAATGTGGGGTCGCTGACAGCCACGTTCCTGCAAAGTGTTGGGATGTGCTAATTGATAGCATCCAGAAGCAGCTCAATTTCTGTAAGCAAGGAAATGAGAACAAGCTGTCATTACGAGTATTGAAATGTTTACACTGCTGGATGACTTTAATGGCTAAAGCAACTCACTTTCTCTGTGGTTTGGAGGTGCATATTTATATCTGCAGCTTGTAATTACAACTTGTTCTTACTATAAACATAACACCCTCCTCCCTCTCCAGAGTTGAGCTGTCACAAGAAGTTCCACAGGTGAAACAAAGATTGCTAGTAACATATTGGTAATTGAATGGATATTAGAGGAGATACAGTGGTGCTCTACAGATGGAAGATTTGTGGAAAAAAGGGTGTTTTCAAAACTAGAGTTTGCTACGCCTGCCGCAGCTTATCAAAATGAACATTATTGTGAGACACAAAGTTTTAAAGGGATCAAAATACTACTAGCTACTAAAGGAAAAAAAAATAAACATTAAATCAAAATTAAATTATGCTGGTTTATTACTAGCAGCAGCTCAGTTTCTCCTGTGTAATGTAGTAAAAAGCAGCTGCAGCTGCTGGTACTATTCTATACTGGCCAGGGAACAGCTAACAACCTCTAATTGCAGCAATGTCTTAGTTCCCATGTGATGGGTGGAAAATGAACTAAGTTCTTCCCAATAATTACATCTGATTCTCTCTTCCTTACCCCCTAGGAGAGGAGTGCTAGCATCAGTCAAAGGTGGTAGCTTTTCCCCTCTTTGGGGACAAGGAGTTTTACAAAGGCAATGAAACCCAGAAAAGGTCAGGCTTGCAGGGAGCTTGAGAAAATCTGACTTACAATCAAGAGGCTCTTTCAGTGGGCAAGTCAAGACACCTGTGTTTCAGATGCACTTCTGTTCTCAAATGCACTTCTGAGAGCATGTTTTCCTTTCACAGGGACTACTCAGAGTATTTGCATTACTGGGTTAAAGAAAGTCTTTTTAAATAGCCCCATCTCACACTGAATTCACTGCTGTGACACCTTGATTGATGTTTTGGTTTACTCCTTTTGAGTCTTAATGAAAAAAAACAGATTCCTTCTGAGAAAGCAAATTTACCTCTTTTCCAGGCAGAGAAATTGTTTTGTCTTTGAAAGCACAACACTGATAACGAATGGCTCAGTAGGCTGGAAAGGAACAGGTCTCTGGGCTTCATTGCTTCAGCAAGCTGCCTTGCACTTCGGGTGATGAGCTGATGCAGAAATTATGGAATGCCTCTGACACTTTTTCACCCTAATGATGGAGTAAGCAGCCTTGGCTCGTGGCTCATTAATCAAAGGCTGCATGCTCTGTTACTGATCCCCTGTGTGTTGTGCTGCATATTACATGTGAAGGGCTGTAGCAGTATTGTGTGCTTGTTTCACAAATGAGTGGCAATTACATTGTGCCAGATCAAGAGTGACACTGTACTCTGTGTTGGAAAACATGTAAGTCAAAAGATTCAATGGTACTTGGACTCCTAAATGTGCAGAGAGGGATCTTCAAAATTCTCTCTGCAAGTTAAATAAATTCCTTAAAATTAAAGAAGAAACAGCAAGGTATGCCAGGTAATTAGTTGTCATTTTGGTTTTTTTTTTTAAGGTTTTTTTAAGGTTTTTGCAATTTTGGGAACCAGCTTTCCAGGAAATCTTTCTGTTATGCTAGGAAATAGTGTCCCAGTCAAAGTACACAGACTAAAGTTCTCTCTTCTTTTCCTTACTCACCATTGGTATAAGATCCCTTGATGTTGGCAGAAAAGGAAAACACATTTATTTAGCCATGGCATCTGCGACATAGATAGGGAAGAACTTTTCTACATGAGCATGCAGTGCCTAAATCTGGCAAAATAATGGAACAGTTTATATTAAGTGCCATCACACAGAATTTACAGGATGGCCAGGGTATCAGAACCAGTCAGCATGGGTTTAGGAAGGGTAGGTCATGCTTAACCAACCTGGTCACCTTTTATGACCAGGTAACCCGCCTGGTGGATGCAGGGAAGGCTGTAGATGTTGTTTATTTGGATTTCAGCAAGGCCTTTGACTCTGGCTCCCACAGCACACTCCTAGAGAAGCTGGCAGCCCGTGGCTTGGACAGGAGCACTCTGTGCTGGGTTAGGAACTGGCTGCATGGCTGGGCCCAGAGACTGATGGTGAATGATGCTGCATCCAGCTGGGGCCAGTCACCAGTGGTGTCCCTCAGGGGTCTGTGCTGGGGCCAGTTCTGTTTAATATTTTTATTGATGACATGGATGAGGGCTTAGAGTCTTTCATTAGTAAATTTTGAGATGACACTAAGCTGGGAACGTGTGTTGATCTGTTAGAGGGACAGAGGGCTTTGCAGAGGGACTTGGACCGGTTGGATGGATGGGCAGAATCTAATGGGATGAAGTTCAATAACTCCAAGTGCCGAGTCCTGCACTTTGGCCACAATAACCCCCTGCAGCGTTATAGGCTGGGGATGGTGTGGCTGGACAGTGCTCAGGTGGAAAGGGACCTGGGGGTGCTGGTTGACCAATGGCTGAACATGAGCCAGCAGTGTGCCCAGGTGGCCAAGAAGGCCAATGGCATCCTGGCCTGGATCAGGAATAGTGTGGCCAGCAGGAGCAGGGAGGTCATTCTGCCCCTGTACTCGGCACTGGTGAGGCCACACCTGGAGTATTGCGTCCAGTTCTGGGCCCCTCAGTTCAGGAGGGACGTTGGGATGCTTGAGCGTGTCCAAAGGACAGCAACGAGGCTGGTGAGGGGCTTGGAACACAAGCCGTATGAGGAACGACTGAGGGAGCTGGGGGTGTTCAGCCTGGAGAAAAGGAGACTCAGAGGTGACCTTATCACTCTCTACAACTTCCTGAAGGGCAGCTGTGGTGAGCTGGGGGTCGGTCTCTTTCTCCAGGCATCAACAGACAGAACAAGAGGACACAGTCTCAAGCTGCACCAAGGGAGATACAGGCTAGAATTAAGGAGGAAGTTTTTCACAGAAAGAGTGGTCAAATACTGGAATCATCTACCCAGGAAGGTGGTGGAGTCACCATCCCTGGATGTGTTTAAAAAAAGACTGGATGTGGCACTTGGTGCCATGAGCTAGCTGAGGTGTTAGAACATGGGTTGGACTCGATGATCTTGAAGGTCTCTTCCAACCTAGAAATTCTGTGATTCTGTGAAATCTGCAAAGTCTTCATTGCAGATCCCAGATTCTAAAAAGTTAAATATATTTTTAAAATAGCAATGTCCCTTCTTGAACTGTTAAAACAACACAGGTGAAAAATGCTGTCTTCCAAACATTGACAATAGTCAACTTTGAATATAAAACATTTTTAAATAAAAGCTATATTTTTAAATACATCATTTTTTCATTGTAAGAAAAGTATTCTTGGTTCCACATCTCTTTGAACAATTAAGCAAGTATTTGGATCTTGTTTGTCTCTTTCTGTAAACCATGAGTTTAGAAGGTCTTCGGAAAAAATTTAACTGGAAAATGATGAAGAGCTATGTCATCTTCAGGGTATTACAGCCTTTGTCAATATGAAATAAATTCTTAAATAGCATCTAAAATTGAGGGCTTGGAGCACCGGGGGTAAAAAATGAGGATGGCTCTGCCAGAGAGATTGCAGTGGTTGACAGCATTTGTGTAAGGAGTAGCTGATGATTTGGAGTAGATGTTTTTACACTTGCTTTCACCACTGTTGCTTGGGAAGGACTGTTAAGTGATTTACTGGTCTTTTATCGGAGTAGGATGAAACTCTATTCTTCAATGTCTTCTTTCCTCCTTTTAGGTGGATTTCAGGAGATGAGTATGGATATTTTTTTCCCCAAAACATCATTCTAGTGAGGATAGGGCTGATCACTGGTTAAGTTTTCACTTATCTTCAAACAGAAAAGGACCCATTTGGGAGTTAGTGTGGAATCTTACTATGGGGTCGAAAAAATCTGAGCTAGACACTTCGACTATCCCACAGTGAAGAAAGAAGCAGGCTTTGAAAGCAGGATAAGTTTAAAGTAGGTCTAATAACTTTTTTCCTGGACCTGCTTATTACTTTCTTGTTTTTTTTCTTTTTTATGGAGGTATGGGAAACCAGATTGGGTTTCAGGTGGCTAGAAGATAAATTAGATTAATCCCACCATAAGGAAGTGTGTGATTCTTTTATTTTTAATCTATTGATAAAGAAAATGTGTATTTTCTATTTATAATGGATGCTGCAACACCTCAGTTCACAAAGAGCAAAGCAGAGATATAAATTAGCCATCTGAGGATCAGCTGAGATTATCTGAGATTGTGATGATAGGTTGGGAAAGTAGCCAGAGTAGACAAAGTAATTTTAGCTCCTCTATGGGAAAAATGTATCCACCATTAATTAAGAGTACCCACAGCTAAGATGTGATTGTAAATTCCCAGGTGCTATTTGAAAACTCTGTCAGAGAAAAACCCACACAGCCTTGAGTTATTGGTGTTTGGCTAAGGAGCTGTGACCTTCCTTGTGGATGCAGACACTGGCAGTGTCATCCAAGTCCTAATCTCTTAAACATTAAATCATTGCTAAACATTTGACATTTATAGGGGGATTCTAAAGGGGATTCTGGCAGTTTGATTATGAGGAGAGTAACTTGCTGAGAACATAGTTCTTCTCAGATTTGTACAGGCTTCCTGCAGTTCCCAGAGTGAATGGAAACAATAGCTGAGGAAATACTAGCGCTTGTTCTTTGCCATTATTGCTGTAGTTGGTATTTCTTTACATCATTGACTGAGACAGTATCAGTACTCAGGAATTTGGTACCTCTGATCTGACATTGCCAAAGTTTGGTCATGTTCTTCCCTTGATGAAAAAGTCTTTTCAACACTCTTGAGTATCAAAAGGTGACAAAGGAGATGGGCAATTCTTTGGAACAAGTTAACTTCCTGGATAATCCATTCTGTGACTATCCAAATGTAATTATTTTAAAATCATGATTAGTTATGTAAGGATGATTCAAAGTGTATGTTAAATTCTATTATTGAGTGTATCTGTTGTTCTAAATACATATGAGGATTTGTTCTTTTAAATGACACTTTCAATCAGAGTGCCTAAGTTGTGTTCCTCACTGTAGTTAGGAATCATTCTCAGATGCAAAGAGAACACTTCTGTCCACCCTCAACTGTTACTATCAGATCCCTGGCAAAAATTCTACATCTCTGTAGAAGACACAAACTTCTGCTGCCACAACTTCAGAGATGCCATGCTGACTTTTGTTATACAGATCTCACAAAAGTCAAGAAAATTTGCTTGAATGGTGATCAATGCGTACTCCCTGTCAAGCAGTAGCTGCTGCACAATCTGCATTTACAGGTAGGATGAAGCTAGGATGTTTGCCATAGGGAAACCTCTGTGGTGACAGACAGGAATTTTGCCAGCAAAACACTGATGCATAATGGCAACTGTTGACATTGGGTGGGTACTTTAGAAGAAGGGTAGTAGTTTTCATGTGAATATGGTAGAAAACAGCAAAATACAGTCTTAGCACTATGTCATTATCTTTTACTCTCAGGAAGTGAAAGCAGTTCAGATGCAGCAGGTTAGCTGTTCCCTCCTCTCTTCTGCTCTCCTATCCTTTTTCAGAATACCAGAGACTGAAAAATGTTTGAAAAAATGAAAGGAAGGGTGAAGATGGAAAGGGGTGCTGTATAATGGTGTTTGGAACATTGTGCTTTACCTCATTACAGGAAGCACAATAGAGATCAGGAACAGTATGGGGCTTCATTAGCTCTGGGAATATTGGTACTGGACTGTGGGGGGCTTTGTTAGGTTATTTTCAAAAGATCCTTCTTTAGGTCTACAGCTATTAAGTGCCCTCAAATTTAAACAGCTGGTAATGTGAAAAGTTTGGCAGCATCATCTGAATTGTATATGAAGCATTGCCTCTGGTTAGCAGCAGTAAAATGTTAATTTAGTCTTTGATAGAGCATATTAGCATGATAACTCACAAAACACTTCTGGTATGCTAATCCTGAAATAAAAAATGTGTTCTGATTAATGCCCAAATCAATATGAAAACTACTGTCTGCCTGAAATGACAAAGCTGATCAAAGCTGCCAAAATTGTGTGACAAATATATTAACAACAGTAGAGGCTATTTGGTTTTTCCTCCTATCAGAAACAGTGTGAAATTTAATCATAAATGGAACCTATTCAAACACATAAGTCTGCAGTGTTAAACCTGTGTGTTCTGTCCTTACCTCAATCCACAAATTATCTGATTTTGCTGTCACAGACTTTGCAGCTAATATTTGTAAGGAGTTGTCACAAGTTAAGCTCCTCTGAACTCACATTAAGGATTTTCTTAAGAATTTTGCTAGTCATTACTTTAGTAAATATTGCTTTATTTTGTTGTTTGAGAAATTAAATGACTACAGTATGGATGGTAAACTGGATGTGCAATCTACTGGTGTGTGAAGAAGCTCCCCACAGAGTGTGTGTTAGGCATCCCATTGCATGCTCTTTGTTTTGTTTACAGTACATTTTTCTTAGTATTACTCTAGCTTAAGTAGCAGAATGATGCTACTTAACATGGTTAAGCACGGTTTCCATGCTACTTAATGGCTTCCAGATGCATGTAGAAAATTGATGTCTGCCTCGAAAAAACTTTGTGTCTGACAGCAGCGTTAGAGGAAGAACAGTGAGGCAGACGAGAAAATCTGTGGTACAAATTAAAGCACTATAGGAAGATGAAGTACTTTAAATTTAATTTCTTAATGTTGCAGACCAATGTAGGCTTTTTCAGATGTTTCTAAGACTGTAGACTGCTCAAGATTAAGCCTAGGTTGTACAATACATTGTACAGGCTTGTAGGGTGATATTCACAGACATGGAGTGCTTAAGGCTTGGTGCAGAGAAAATTCTGCTTTCAGCCAGCACTTGAGAACACATTTGTTTCAGCAGTGTCTGTGGGTCTTGAATAAGGAAGTGGCAGCGCATGTGCTCTCCTCAACAGCCCCTTGAGATATTGCATTAGGCAGCATAATAATGATTGTACAAAAACCTAACCCTCCCATTCACACTTTCCAAAAAATTATGACACCACATCATTACCATGTTACGATCATTTCTTTTAATTTACTTGGAAGAATGTGTGATAAATCTTATTAATGACGTGCTAACACATTTGCATGCAATTAATTCTCTGCTGTATAATTATGATATAGAATATAAAAGAATAACACTATGAAGTACAGTAATATAATTACATTGCAGCTTATTCAAGCCCCAAGTCAGCAAAAATTCTGTCATTGATATCAGTGATGAAGTGGAAGGTAAATGAGAATATTTTTGTATTCTCATGGTGTAGTGCTCTCAGGAGGGAGAAGGGCTTAAATTAATCTGCAGGTCAGACAAGCAATTAAAACACAGGTGTCTTCCCTCCTCTGCTCTAAAGAGGGAGGAGTCTTTCTGATAGAATGGGCATTTAGGAAGTCCAAAAAAATGAAGCTGACCACTGGAAAAAATTTCAGCTTGGAAAAAATCTCCTGTGCTCAGAGTAGGCACTCCTTTCAGGAATAGATTTGGGTGTTGGGGCTGAGAGCACCCACACAGTGGTCTTGTGAGTGATTGATTACTGATAGTAAATAGTGGAATTGTTCCACCAGGAAACATTTATCTTCTTTTATTTTGTAGTTATGCCTGAAACTAAAAAGTGTTTAAGAAAATGTGGTTTTTTTGTTTGGTTGTTTTTTGTTTGTTTTCTTTTTTTTTCCAAAGGAGTTTGATAATTTTAATCAGCTAAAAAAATCTTGCATATATATAATGTAACTCACGTTTTCAGAAGAAGTAGAAGCAAGGATTCAACAGTAGGTCCTTTTGAAAATGTCACACCTACTCCTGAAGGAATTTCTGGGACTGTAGATGTTATTGCACACAGGAGGAATATCAACATTTGGGATGGTTTTCAAGCATATATTCTTGCTTTACTTCTTGGGCCAACAAAAGCAGATCTATGTCTCTAGTAGAAGGAAGGAGTCCTTCTCTTTGGCCCATGGGCAGGAGATGGATGAGAAAGGCTGCTTTGAAAAAAAACAATCCCTTGATAACTACAGCTATCTGGTGCGAGAGGAAGGGAGAGAGTGCCATGTCTTGTAGAGGTTATGAATCCTGTCTTTTCTGTTTTACGGTTTTTTCATCGTGCCTAGTGATTTTACAGATGGAGAATCATAGAATGGTTTGGGTTGGGAGGGACCTGAACAGCCATCTACTGCCAACACCCCACTATACACACACACGCGCGAGCTGGTCAAGGTCAGGACACCTTCTACTAGACCAGGTTTCTCAAAATGCCAGCCTTTCCCCATAGGAGAGGTGTTTTGTCCTGCTAATCATCTTCATGTCCCTTCTCTGGAGTTGCTCCAACAGGTCCATATCCCTCCTGTGCTGGGGACCCTAAAGCTGGATGCAGCACCTTGGGTAGGAGGTTGCCCAAACTCAGGTGTAGCACCTTGCACTTGGCCTTATTAATCTCATGAGGTTTCCTTGGGCCCTCTTCTTGAGCTTGTCCAAGCCCTTCTGGATGGTATTCTGTCTTTCAGGTGTGTCAACTGCACCGCTCAGTTTGGTATTATCTCCAAATTTGCTAAGGATGTGCTCAATCCTTTTGTCTCTGTAATTGCTGCAGACACTGAATAGCACCAGTCCCAAAACAGACCCCTGAGGCTCCTGTCAGGACTCTGAGCAATTAACCACTCCCCGCTGGATGGGACCATCCAACCGATTCCTCATCCAAACATCCTGCTCATCAAATCCTCCTCTTTCCAGTTTACAGAAAGGGATGTTCTACAGGACCCTGTTCAAGGCCTTTCAGAAGTCCAGATATCCAACTGCAGCCCTTCCCTTGGCCACTGATGCAGTCACTCCATCATGGAAGGCCACCAGGCTGATCAGGCTAGGCTTATCCTTAGTGAAGCCATGACAGCTGTCTCAAATCACCTCCCTGTTGCCCATGTGTCTTAGCACAGCTTCTAGGAAGATCTATTCCATGATTTTTTTGGGCATACAAGGGAGGCTGATTGGTCAGTGGTTCCCAGGGTCCTCCTTTCTACCCTTTTTATAGATGGGTACTAAGTTTCCTTTTTTTCCAGTAATCTGGGACTTCTTCCGGTTGCTATGATATCAAATATGATGGAGAATAGCTTGGAAATACATCTGTCAATTCCCTCAGGACTCTGGCGTGCATCCCACCAGGTCCCATAGGCTTATGCTCAATCAGATTTCTCAAGTGGTCACTGTTTTTCACTCACAGTGGGAAGCACTTTGCTCCCTCGATCCTCTGCTTGCATTCCACTCGAGAGGTGTGGAAAAAGGTGTTCCTGTTGAAAACAGAGCCAAAAATATTGTTGAGTACATCATATAGTTCTCTATCCATTTTTTGGGGTTTGTCATCTTTTTTTATTGGGAGGGGGCAGGGGAAAGGGGCAACAAGGTGCCTTCTTTGATCTTCCTCATCTGACTGCCATACCTTCCCCTGTTATTTTTTGCACCCTTTGCCAAATTCAGGGTGAGATACACCTTGGCCTTCCTCCCCCCACTCCTGCACAACTGGACTGTGTCCCTACACCCTCCCAAGAATACCATGCTTCCATTGCCTGTGCATTTGGTTCTTGCCCTTTGATTTGACTAGCAGGTCCATACTCAGCCAGGCTGAACTCTTGCCTTCCTGGCCTGATTTCTTGTGTTGGGGAAGACAGAGGGCATGAGCAGAAAAATAAGAAGTCAAGAAGCAAATGACAAAATATGCAGAAAAGTGATCAGAACTTGGGTTCTAGGAACACAAAAAGAAAGAATTGAAGGAAAAGGGAGAAATAAATAGAGAATCAAGGAAGGGAGCTGGGAATTGTGCACAAGTCCAAAGGGAAGGAGTTAAGGAAATCAAGGGAAAATAAGGTAACAAAGAGGAAAAAAAGTAGTACAGAATAAAAAAAAAATCATATCAAATTTTGTCACTTTCTTAGATCTGGGGGAGGGATAAATAGTACTGTGGAGTAATATGGGGGAGAGATGAAACAGGAAGAGAAGAACATAATAAAAGAAGTGAGAGCTTAAGTAGAAACTGTGAAACTGTTTCTTTTGTAGAACAAAATTGCCAAGGGAGGCAAATAATTATATCTTTCAGTACCTTCAGTCATAGATTAAAAACAGTTCACTTTTCTTTTAAAGATATGACACTTTTTTCTTTTTACATTCAAAAATATCCCGAAGTGATAAACTAATATTGTAATTCTTCCTGACGTGATTTTAATGCTTAAAGCTCCACAACCAAACAGCACTCCTATTTTTTTTCTTTTCTTCCTCTTTTCCTATTTTCTTTAGCTTGCAGTAATAGCATGAACAATTGTTGTCCAAAAAAACCTCCTGGCCAAGCTGTCTCAGCCTTGACAATGGAAATCTTTTGGGTGTGGGATGTAGAATGTAGAATCTATTTCTTTATTTAGCTTCTCTCTTGGACTTTTAATGTGGATTCCACTAGCAAAACTGTAGCAACATCAAAACTCTCTTTCCTGTTCATCCCAGCTTCAAATTCATTTTATATGTCATTTCTTGCAGTGCATGAAATTGAGCTATTAATGATCTTGCATCAATTAGGGCTTCTTCCCTTCCCCTACTCACAGAGAAGTACTTCATTCAGGAGACAGAGGGGGCAGCCAATGCTGTGGCATTGCTGGGAGAGGAACCCATGGCCCCAGGGCTCCCAAATGGGATTCTGGCCCATGAGGAGGGGGGATGAAAGTACAAGGGGGGCTGGGCAGGGACAGCCAGGCCTGGTGAGCTTGGCTGATGATTTGCTTGACTTTTAGACAGATTTGCATAATGAAAATTAAGGCAAGTGATCATATCCCCTTATTTAATTTCTCTGGCACTCAGTTTAATTTCCTTCTTGTGTCATGTGGTTTTTAGAAATCCATCTGCATTCTCAGGTGCAGAATAAGCTATATAGAAGCCAGAAATACATCTTTGACTTCACATTGTTTATCAGGATGCAAATAATATTTTTATTCATTTGAAGCCTTTATTTGCTTTTTTCTTTTAAATTGATTTATTTATTTGGGGTTTTTTTTTATGTCTATGGCCAGAAAAGCATTCATTATTTGCAAAATAGATAAAGTGATTAAGTCTGATTTAAGTAATTTATAAGTAATTTATAAGATTAAAGTAATTTAATAAATGGCTCCAATAAAATTCAAGGAAATCCACAGTTTTACTTGAAGATATAAATAGTTCCACCAAACAAAATATCCCTAGTAAAATATAATAAATTAGAGCATTCTTGTCCATAATATTCAAATCTGCCAGTGTGGTTGGGTTATCCTCTGCATTTGTTGTGTTCTTAAAACATAAATTCAGTGGCCAGTCTCAACTATTTTCTTAATGTCAGTACATGTAAGAAATTTAAGCCTAATTTTAAAGCTTGATTTCTTCATTCATCTATCAAAAATTCTGAGCTTATTAATTGATCTAAGGGAAATTTATGATGAATATATTGGAATATTTAACTATCCGTATAATCTTGAATGTGTTTCTCAGCAGCAGAACTCATTACTTTTTTCAGAATCAGCTGTATGTGAACAGTAACTAATCTCCATAATCCTAAATTTGAAACACCTACTAATCTTTGAGATTACGTCTTTCATTTTTAACAAAAGTTCGAACTTTACACATCACTGATTAATTTCAGGTATTTCATCAGGTATCTTTCAATGAACTTTATGGAAAAAGGATCACCTTCCAATCATCTGGTCTTTAAATAACTGGTGGAACAATTTAGGCTGGGAGAATTCTGCTGCTCTGCACAAGTATTCAACCTCCTTGGTCCTACTCCTCCAACAAATAAGGAGGAAGCACTGCCTGTGCAGGCACAGCTATGGTACTCAGAAGCTAAATTCTGATTCTGGAGACAGTGGTTTTGTCAGTCAATTTGAAGAATGGCCATGTCTTTGTGTTCAACTAAACAGAGATGAAAACACAGATGAAAAACGATTACCATTATTATTATTTTTTTCCTCAGGGTCCTTCTTACAGGATGATGCTTCTTTCACCATTCTACTAGGAATTTTATAGACTTCAGTTCCTCTTCTAGCAGCTGGACAAAATGGGGACAACAAGTCTTTGGGGGATATATTTTGCCAGACACCTTTTTTTCTGAAGTCTTTAAATAGGTACAAAGTTTGCACCTGTCTTTTAGCTGGAAAAGTGTAATAAGGTGCCTCATGTTTTGTAATGCACAGTTTCTATTCATACCGGATGGACTCCTCTTCAGTTGTGGATTTCACCTCCCCTGCATTCTTCATATGGCAGAGTCTATTGTGAATTGTTGGGCTCAAAAAAAGGGAATAGAAGGCAAATCCCTTTTAAACAGGTGACTTCCTACAGAGGTAAATGGATAGATAAAAAGCACTAGAAAGTTATGATGCAGAGTATGTATAGTACTTGTCTCTAGTTCTCTGGTTACTCATCCTAGACCTGCTTCTGTCCTGGGCAAGACAAGCAGGAGGCTGCTGTGGGACTTGTCCTGAGGGGATGGGAATCTAGGAATGGTTAGTGGTGATATATTGAGATGTATGAAAAATCCATTACAAGCTAATGAGCACCCTGAGATCAGTTCTGCTCAGAGCACAGAGCTAACAATGCCAATGTTGTGGTTTAGATCCTTGTATGGTTCTTTCACTTGAGGGTTGGACTTGATGATCCTTGTGAGTCCCTTCCAAATCAGGATATCTGTGATCTGTGGTATCTGTTTCTCACAAAAGCAATTGGTTTTTTTTTGAGAGAGGATCATTCTATAGGTGAATCAATAGATCCACTTAGCAGAAATATGAGGGTCATAGACTCGTGTGCAAAAAAACCAAACCCATAGTAACAAACCAGCAAACTTCTGAATAATTTTGTGAAAATGGTCTGTCTGCCTTTTTCCACATGATAGTAATGAAATTCTACTTATCTTTTCAAATCCTCAAGAAGGATAAAACTGAAATTTTCATTTTTTAAAGTTGTCTTGTCAACATCTCATAAAAGGAAAAAAAAAAAATCAATGTTTTGCCTCCAAAGTTGCCTTCTGTCATTATTTATCTGGCTTTCTTTGCAGCTGTTCTATCTCTCTAAGACTGCAAAAATGGTGTTACAAAAATGGCTTGACTGGGCTTCTAATGAGTTGCATCAATGTGAGATAGAAGAAAGCAATGACACAAACCTAGCCCCAGACTAGGAATAGTTAAATATCAGCTCTTTTCAGCATCTGATAGGGCATGAATACTGAAGTAAACTTAGATGATATTCTCCAGGACATTTTTAAATAATTGTTTGTGTAGAAGTGCAAAATGAGTATTTTTTTCATCTGTGTCCTCTCCAGAAACTATGTAACAAGATCTCTAAAATGTGTGAAAAAGTTATTCAGGGTCCCAGGACGAGGGAAGAGATGACAATGTTGGACCTATGTTTTTAGAAGACTGATTTATTATTTTATGCCATATAATATTTTAAACTATGCTAAAAGAATAGAAGAAAGGATTTCACTGAAGGTTTGAAAGGAAAGAAAGCGGAATGGAATGATAAAAGCTCTCGTGAATCCAGAGTCCACTTAGCAGAAATATGAGGGTCATAGACTCGTGCAAAAAACCAAAACCCATAGTAACAAACCAGCAAACTCTGAATAATTTTGTGAAAATGAAGTCTATTCTGCCTTTTTCCAATATGATAGTCATGAAATTGATTTCTTTCAAATGTGCTCGTGAAGTGATGAAATATGACAACAACAATCATTTTTAATTCAGTTGATCTTGTCAAATCACATGGTGGAAAAAAACCACCAGGGTCTGTTGGTGGTTCCAGGAATTGTTTGTTGGGCTTATGGATCTTAGACTGTTTACAGAATATATACTGGTATCCTCAGAATTGGGGCTTCCATTCTGTTTGCTATGCAACAATCCTCTGAGACTTCAAGCCACATTCATGGTCTCAAGACCACTTGTCAGACTGAGTCAGGAGTGCTGCCTCTATACTCTGCAGCACAGCAGCACTCACCGTTCTCCTCAGCAAAGATCAAGGGTGTCGGCGAAAAGGTAATAGGTCCCGTGAGACCACACAGCTCCAAGACATTTTAAATAATTGTTTGTCAGTCAGTGCAAAATAGGCTTTTTCATCATGTCCTTTCCATTAAACTCACACAAAAGAAAATCTCCCACAGTTCTCTAGTTTGGTTCATAAAATTGTATCAGCAGCAGGATTCAAGACCCCAAGAAAATCTCCTGCCTTCTAAGATTAAGTGCCTCCGTGTTTCTAGCTGTAGGTACTTATTTTATAGTAAAGGACACACTTTTATTCTTTTATCTCAGTTTCTTAAGAAAGTGAAAAGAATGAAGACAGAGGCCTACTGGGGAGTGAAAATGGGTGAAATGAAACCAAGAGACCATGGCAGACTGAGGAAAAATATAATGGTTGTGAATTAATTCTAGTGGAATGTCCAGTGAAAAACTTTGATGCAGTACCACTGGGTCATAGGCATTCAGCAAGGGAAGCAAAATCAACTAAACTGAGCAAGTAACAAACCTCTGTTACAGCATGTACCTTAGACTGATGTGCTTCAGTCCACTGGCATACACCTTGAGCTGTATCTTGGTCACTCAGTATTAAGGTCACATCGTTTCTTCTCATACTATAACCTACACTTCTGCATGAAAAAGAAACTTAAATCCTGGCTCTGATGGCAAGAAAGAGTTAAATGGCTAATACCGTAGCTAACATACTGTTCTGTGTTTCTAGTTGCCTAAACTTCATTTCAAGCATCTGCTCCCTGGCATTCACTCACTTCCAAAAACTATTATGCTGATAGCTGTTTGTTAAAGCACAAAGGGAGGAAGTATAAAACACAGTTAAAAATATAAAATAAGAAAAATTATGAATAAGCAGATCATACATAAAACTGGGACATCAAGAATCTGCTCTATTCCCTGTCAGTGAGCAGAGGATGGTTAGGGAAATAGAAGAAGTTCTAATTTTCTCTAGAGATGTAAATTAATTGTGCATATATATGTATTTATTAAGCAAGATCTTTTTCCACTTTATTTTTGACCTTTGGTCCTATTCTCCATCAGTTAGTATTTTAAAGATAAATATTCATTAATGAAACGCAATGGCACCACAAAAATAAAAGTTCTATTTTCTAAATGGATATTTTGGGCTAATGATTACATACATATATAAAATAACTATCAATTGTCAATTGGGGTCCTCTTTCTCTGAAACAGTGGCATATTTGAGATTAATTATAAGATTAAAAGCAATATTACCCCAGTTATTGACTTTTGATACAAAGGATTTTCTGGTGGGATGCCTCTCTGGGATGTGTTAATGAAAAAGATCTTATTGTCTTAAAGAAAATCTTTAAACTATTATCTTTTAGTGGTATTTTTTGCATTCTGTTAGTAAACAGAGGCCTACCATTACAACACAGACTATTTATGTACTGCCTGTAGCAAACACTAGGGATTTTCTGCCATGGCATCATGTTTTGCTGAAAGCCATAGTCCCTAATTTCTTAGAAAAGTTTTCCAGTGTTAAAATGGAATAATCATGCAGTGGACTTTTTAGGGCACAAATTTACTCCATCAGTAACTTAAACCCCAAGGATGATCCTTATCAGTTGAAAGACAGATCTTACTGGGGTTTTAGCATCCTACCTGAACAAACTATTGGGTGCAACATTTTTGTTCCTTCATATTGATTGGACTCAGCAGATCGAAGTTATTTTTGCACTCAAACATATTCCATTGTAGATGTCATTTGAAGAAGATGGGTATTTGGGCAGCCTCTCTTTATCTGACCTAATTCTATGAAAATTTGTGATTATACCTTGAAAAGTAAATTCCCTAACTCTGTGAAAACAGTAGACAATGGCAATCTCCTTATTTGGAATAACTGATCACATCATCCCTTTCTGGAAGATTCTCTCTTTTTTCTTTCAGAGTTTCCTGTGGATCTTTTTAACAAGACTCTTATTCTTGCATATTTACTTTTTTCTCCCATTTATTCTAGATAGGAAAGACTTTCATTACGACTTTATGATATTGAATGAAGAAGAATGCTTGGGGTTTAGGCAAAACTCATTCAAAAGATTGGCTATTAAAATGTCATTGTTTTTTCAATAACATATTTTTTGGATGTGTATATTCCACTGTGTCAAGAATTATTTCTGCTGCAGTTTTAGAGATATTGTGCCCCAACATAAATTTTTTATATAAGATTTTTCCCTACTTAGGGTGGTTGCTTTCGTCTTGCCTTAATAATGTAACAACATCGATATTTATAATTTCTTCAATTTATAAAGCATAATTTGAATTCCTATCCCACTTCTGAAGTCTTGTTTTCTGATTTGGTGCCATGGCCAGTTTAATATACTTTCTATTAAATTCTTTAATAAATATTGTCATAATAGATCATACATAAAACTGGGACATCAAGAATCTGCTCTATTCCCTGTCAGTGAGCAGAGGATGGTTAGGGAAATAGAAGAAGTTCTAATTTTCTCTAGAGATGTAAATTAATTGTGCATATATATGTATTTATTAAGCAAGATCTTTTTTCCACTTTATTTTTGACACTTTAGTCCTATTCTCCCATCAGTTAGTATTTTAAAGATAAATATTCATTAATGAAACGTAATGGCACCATAAAAATGTGCGTTGTTCTTTACAAAATGGATATTTTTGGGCCAGTTACTCTCATACATATAAAATAACTATCCAATTGTCAATTTGGGTCCTCTTTCTCTGAAACAGTGGCATATTTGAGATTAATTATAGATTAAAAACAATATTACCCCACAGTTATTTCTTGTGACAAGGGACTTTTCTGAAGTGACTATGTGAAGCACAGGGATGAATTAATGAAATGATCTTATCTGTCTTCCCAATACATTCTTTCAATTCAGTGTCACCCTTTCTTTTCTTTTTTTCTTTTTCCCAGTAAACAGAGGCCTCATAGAACAGAGAAGTACTGTACTGCCTGTAGGATTGCTAAGGGATGGGACCAAGGAAACATGTTTTGCTGAACCAGTGCAGAAATGTTCTTATTATTTTTCCATCAGAAAATGGAGTAATCATGCAGTGGCAAATTTTTAGGGGATACAAATGTACTGTTCTGGTTGTTAAACCCCAAGGATGATCTTTATTCAGGCCATGAAGAAACAGATCTTACTAAGTGTTTGAGCATCCCAACTGATGCTTGCTATTGGGTAACAGATTTTGGCAGATATTGATGAAACTTTGTGAATCGCTTGTATTAAGCTTTTCTGAATACACATATTCCATTATTATTCTGTTATTTAAACATTAATTTTATTTGGGCAGCCTCTCTTTATGTCTATTCTAAGCTCTAGATTAGACCCTCAACTTGTTTCCTAACTCTGTAGTTTTAGACAATGGCATATCTCTCCCTTATTTGGAATAACCCTTTGTATATCATCCCTTTCCTAACCTTCTCTCCCTTTTTTTTCTTTCAACTTTCCCACTCAGATCTTTTTTCCAAGACTCTTGTTCTTGCATTTTACTTTTTTCTCCAATTATTCTAGATATGACCTTTCATTAGAAGCTTTAGCAGTATTGAATGAAAAGGTGTAATTCCTTGCCTTTTGTGGTTTACACAAAACTCATTCTAAAGATTGCCTCTTAAAATGTCATTTACCTTATTTTCAGTAACATATTTTTGTGATGTGTATATTCCACTGTGTCAGAATTATTTCTGCACTGCAGTTTTTGAGATAGCTATTGCCCAACATAAATTTTTATATAAGATTTTTCCTACTTAAATTGGTTCTTTGCTCTTGTAATAATATAACATTGTATTTATAATTTCTTCAATTTATAAGCATAATTTGAATTCCTATCCCACTTCTGAAGTCTTTGTTTTCTGATTTGGTGTCATGGCCAGTTTTAATATACTTACTTTCCTATTCCATTGTTTATAGTATTGTCATAATTAGTAATTGGTTAATAAATATCGAATAGGTGAGACCACTGTGTGAGCTAAAATGCTCTCTTTACTTTGAGATCAAACTCAGTAACTAAACTAATTTTTTCAAGTTTTTTTTTGTTTTTGTTCTTTTTCTATTCTTAAAAGACCACTTGAACTACTATAAACTAGCATTAGTTTGATAACAAACGTAAGCATTACTAAAGTCCAAAGAGATTGCATCTACTTTTTCCTATGTCTTCTAGGAAATTTGTCCTATTATAAGGTAACAAGACCATTTTGAATAAAACCTGGCAATGGCTAACAAATGTTGGCAGTTCATTATTACTTGATTATTCTTGGGTTTCTTGCAAATTGATTAATAACATGGTTCCTATTACTTTTACAGGCATCAATATTACATATTGTGCTGGGCTTATACCTCCTTTAAGCTTTCTTTTACCTAGTCCCTGCCTTTTCCCCTAATGGGTACTCATTGTTTGCCTTTTTTCAGTCCACTGAGTCTTTACGAGTCATCCAAGAAAACTGCCTAAACCAGTTGTCTTAAGTGATTCTCATCAGGGAATAACTTGAAAAATCTAAGTTATTTTTGTATAGCTGGTCTGGTTTTTTTTCTGTAATATTGCCTCTTTTCTTCATCCTTGTTATCAATATTAACCATGCTAAGTGAACTAAATGTGAGCTAAACTGTCTATGTAAAATAAAGCATCCAAACTGAACTAAGAACACTGTCCCCTGCAATAGCTTGTCTTCTCCCTTTAATTAACAAGCCCTTCTTTCTCTCATCCCATTATTTCATCCAATGCATTTCAGAGCATTTTCTGATTGCCTTTTATGTTTTCTTCCAGCTGTATTTCATTTTGTGCTGTAGGCATTTGTGCCTATCCCTCCATCATATGCTATTCTTCTACCTTGTTTTCTTGGCAATGTGTCCTAGTTTCAATTGTGCACAACTTCCCTTCTTCTTCCTTGCACTTCAACCACTGAAGAGCTTCCGCTGGAACTGGTGTCTTACCATATCCATCAGCCAGTTTCTGTAATAGCATAGGTTATCTTCAGACATTGCAGTCTTATTATAGTCAACTGCTCTATTGCACCAACGAAAATCTACAAAATCTATTATTAAAGCAAATGACTACATGAATGAAAGTCAATAATTCCCAAGGCTATATCAGAATGATTATTCATTGTTGTATATAAAAACATTTATGAAAGCAGTATGATAGACACATCAGCATAGATTCCATAAATTAGAGTAGTGCCTCTACCAATAATAAACAGTGGTTGATATGAATTTTCATGAATGAAAGTAGCCTTGCTCATGGCTCAAGCCCTGCAATGTACATACTCCATAATGAAAGGGTAAAAAAATAGGTTAAATAATAAAGAGATGAACATTAAAACCAGTCTCTGAACATCATCTTTGACTAAGATTGTGAGACAGGGCCCTGACTGAAGTGGTGCTGTGGGACCATTTGTGTTTTCCCATGACAAGCTTTGAAATCTCAAAGGATTGTATATGATTAAGCAGATCCTTCACCTTTCACTGGTGAACAAATCCTTTTTTTCAGTTTCCTAGGGAAGTATTGCAACCCAAGAGCAAATGGGTGTTACACAAAGAGTCAATTGCGATTTTATAACACAAATTCAGTGTTGAAATAATGTGGAAATGTTTGTATTTGCGTGGTTAAAGTAAATAGAAAAATTAGAAATGCCTTGGGTCCTGATGGAAAGAAACACTTTTTATAGGTGAACAAACTCAAATCCTTTCTAGCATTTAAAGGAGGACAAAGCAGATTCTAGTTCCAGATTCTACTCCCAGATCAGAAAAGGGACACTCAATCATATGTGTCATAATTTATAAGTGTCATGATGTCATACTTGATAAGAAAAATTGGTATTTTCCTTACCTGATATTTGAGGGTGTAAAGAGAAAATGTGTGGAAAGCTTAGCTGGCTAATATTTGTTGAGTGTAGGATAAAAAAATTTTGCATATTTAACTCTGTTTATACAGACATTGTGTGCATCAATTCTCAATTTTGACTTCAGTAAGTAACTTCTAGCTCCTGTCATTCAAACACAGATGACCTGCCATAATGGCATAAGTCCCTTATGGCACAGCACAATGTCTTGTGTGGGAGCAGCATTGCTGATACCAGCAGCTATGCAGGAAAAATCCTGAAATATGACTATAGGTATAAGATGGATCATTTCCTTCCAAAGGAGGATGCAGTCATTGAAGTGCCTTGTGGATTCAAGACATAAACAAACATTAGTGGGTTTTCATTAATTGTTTCTGTTTCTTGGTTTATCAGTTGCCAACCAAGATTCAGAGGAGAGCAATGAATAACAGAAAATCCACCCTTACTTTTTAAATATCTTTTAAAAATGTTTCAGGCTGCATGTTGGTCTAAAAATGTGTTACCCTACCTCAGTCCACAGTGCTCCCATAGCTCCTCAATAAATACAGCAATTAGTGATCCTTATTCAAGTGCTGAACAAGCCAAGAAAAAGATGAATGAACAAGACTATCTGACAAGAGGAAAGAATTGCAGTGTGGCCATAGTGCAAAGGGCTGGTGAAAAATTAGGGGTTGTCTTCTTGTGCTGCTGCTCCTGAGCAGAACTGGATGCCCTACCACATAAGGCCACCAGAGGTTTCATTTTCTGTACTGGAAAATTGTCATGTTTTTGCTGATGACTCAGTTTGAATGGCTATAAACTCTCAGCTGTTTCAGAAGCCCGGGGCACCACTCCACTCTCTGTAGCTGGTCAATGATTGCCTTCATCACCTGGCAATTCTCATTTTATATTGCAGCAGACTGCTTCTCATTTTCCTGGCTCAGTGGTCAGCCACTGCAATATTTGCTGTAGCTCTGCCAACGCCAAAGAAACAAGACTTCTTTTTAGATTTGACAGACGAATTACACCAACACTGCAGCATCTGTGCTTGTAGCCATTTCCAGCAGAGAGACAGGTAAACATGGAGGATCAGAGCATGGACATTACAAGAGAGATTACTGGAAATTAAAAGCTGCAAAATGGAAATTTTCAGTAAAAGAATCTTCTGTCTGAAATATGAAAATATAACTGGCAACTGTCACCCCACAGTGCACTGTAACTACATTTTTCAAAGAATCATCTGTTCTTTGAAAATCTGATGTGGAGCAATCTGGTACACATAATGTGTCTTTTGTGACAGAAGATTATATGCCCATAGCACACCAACCAAAGGTGTTCATAACTTTGTCATGTCAGATGACATCTGTTTCGATACTTCAGCTGCTGAAAAAATCTCTGACAATAGACATTGCTTTTTCACCTACACCCTCTTTTCTGAATTGACTGATGAACATTTTTAATTAGGAAGAAAAAGCAAACAAAATACTTTAAAAAAAATATTTTGTTTTGTTTTGTTTTGTTTTTAATGATAAGTCAGTTTTAGTAACAGTCATTCTCCAAGCAACAATGCAAAATAAAGCCTTGCTCAAATGCTTAGAGATGTCACCAGAAGAGGGCATGAACATGGATGAAGAATAACTCCACCCAGAGTAGAAGTTTTGGACCCTTACCCCACCCAACCATGCATTTGTACTAAGTATTAGGATGCATGACAAGAAGCTTGTTTCCACACACAGAATGAAGCACAGAGGGACAATGACAGGCAGGGGAATCCCAATAACCCACGCAGAAACAGGAGTCCCTGACCCCAGACCCCAGGGCATTCCAGGAGGACATCAATACATGTCTTTAATCTTTTACCGTCACTCCCACATGGGTGGAAGTGACTCCTACCACCATAGATATGTTGGAGATCTACCTGGTAAATTGTCTAAACTGACCATCTACATTGTGTACGTTTGTAATGGGAAAGGTAATAGAGAATGTAGCAAGAGTATGAGGTATTTGCTAAATACTGGAGCTTATAGGTAAGTAGATAAAAAGGAAAATGTAGGAAAGAAAAATATTTTTGCACCAATAGAAAAAAATAAGGTGCCTAAATGCATCCATAAAATACAAAATAACCCTTGAAATTTACAAATTTTGTCAACCTGAGGCAAAAATGTGTTATCAATATCATAGATTTTTAACTCCTGTTTGATTAGTGTTGAGATGAAATTACTGTATTTAAAAGGAAAATTTAAAAATTGGTTTATTTTCTTAGAAAAAAAAATCTTAAATGAAAATATTTGGATGTATGTTATTTTGATTTGAAAATAATAAAATAATATATAATTTTTTGTCTTCAGGGAACCAAAATGCTTGAAGTTCCTAATTTTACACTCATTATTGTTCACATTGAAATTTTGTTTTGGTTGGTTTGTTTGGCTTGATTTTGGGTTTGGATTTTTCTACTAAGTTTCAGCCACCTAAAAATTTACTTGTGCTTGTGGATGCATTCAAAATGGACCAGTCCCAAAGATATTTTAAATCACAAGGATCAATTTTTCATACAGAAGAAAGCAGGACTAACTGAGCTTCCAATTCCCCAAAACATTTTTTACTGTGAAAGGGAAAGGGCCAGAACGGGGCACAGAGAGAGAAGCAGGAAGAAATTGTGCTCCACTGCCCTGGTACAACAAGTCAAAGAAAGGATTAATTTTTTTTTTTTTTATTTCACATAACTTCATAATGTTTTGCAAGCCTTTAGCAGCTAAAAGCACTAGAGACTAATGCCTTGGTTGGATCCACAATCAAAGACATCCAGCCTAACATTTTCTGAGCAGTAGGAATAGTTACTATTACAGTCGATTTTATTGTCCTGTGGTAAATTTATCATTCTTCTCATTGCTCACACAGGGATTGCTGATCCCTGTTTGAAGCAAAGGCTGGTGCTTGATGGTGTGGGCAGAGTACTATGCCTTTATATTTCTCTCTGTTTTTTCCTCTTTTCATGAATTCTGTCCTCTCGAGAAACCAACTTGCACCATGCCCTGAGGCCTCACTTATGCTGGCATAAGTGTGTGTCTAAGAAAATATCTTGAGCAGAAATATTTTTTGTTCCAAGAAAATGTTCAGCTTTACTGTGAAGTGATACAAAAGACAGCTCATCTTTTCAGAGGAAGGCAATGTCTGGTTGGGCACCTAGAATTCTGGTAAAGGGTTCTTCACTTCTGTTTCCTGGAACTGCTGCACCCTTTAGTGACACTGAAAAGAGTTGAGGGAAAAGTCATGGTCCTCTTAATAACTCAATGATAAGGATTTTTTCATACAAAAGATCTTATTCTATATAAGCAAATTGTGCCATTTTAATTAGGATTTCATGAAATGACAGAATGTAAAGCAATGAAATCTGCTGGGGTGTACTCTTATTTCAGTATGATAGAAGGTGCGTGGTTTACTTGCAGATGGCTTGGTTTAAAAGTACAGCTTTTGAATCATTCCTGATTTATGGAGATCTTAGGTAGCTGGAATATTTCCATTTCCCAAGGAGTTGGATATATAGTATGAAGGAGCCTGTCTTTCAGCTGGTTCAAGTGGTAGCCAGTTGTGTTTAGACTTGTCATTTTAAGAACTTTCAGGTACTGCACAGAGTATAAATTGGGTTTTTTTTGGCCCCAAATACCACAGGGGAAAATTCTATTGGTATCCTTTTTCTATGAGTCTGGTAAGTACCAACATTTTTTCATTATTTTCTTACTCTGAACAAATTGAGGAACTGCTGTTGAACACCAGACAATTAGAACAAGTCAGCAGAAGGCTGAAATTTCAATAAGAGTTGGTTCAGAGGTGAGAGGCAAAGACCACACTTCACATACACGAGCAGGAGAACTCCAGCAGCAGCACAATTGCCAGTGCTCCATCGTGATGGAGATGAGGGTGCACCATGGAGTCAGGTGTTAACAGGTGGAAAGAACAGGTTGTCATTTCAAGAATTACACTGACATAACTGGACCAAGATTTGCCAGCAGTTCCCTGACTCTGCAGAGAAATCTTCCTCGGTCCTAACGTTATTTACTGAGGAGAGTACCATAAAAATCTGTAAATTCAATTATTCAGATAAAAAATTCAGATCTTCTGCCTAATGTTTCTGGTGGCTTGATGATATATAGGTATTTTTGTTTTAACAGCTCTCCTCAAAAATCCGATGTTTTGAGGTTTGGAGGATTCTGCACATTTTTCTTAGCAAAACAGAGGACCCTCACATGGCAAAAAGAGAAGTAGTGGAGTGAGTGATGCTTGCCTGTACTTCCCAAACTGAGTGAAGAAAGTTAAGCTTTTGAAATAACTAAAGGAATACACAAGTCAAGAAAAAACCCTAGAAATCTTCCCTGGTTACATTCAAAAAATCTAAAAATTGTGATAATATAAAAAGCTGTTAACTGTGTTAGAGGAAGGAAGTACTTTCAGAGGAATTTCTTTCTCTTGAGGTCAGGGACAGAAGTTTTCAACTGCCCATCAATTCCCAACTCACACCAAGCACTCTGTGGCTCTGTCTATTATCTTGAATAATGAATAAAAACAGAAATTCAAGGTGTTTTTGAACTGTGTAATTCCCACTAAGGTGAGTGTTAGCTGGAGTAATGTTTACAAAGTAAAAGGCAGCTTTGTCCTAGATCAGAGAAAAGCCTATACAAAAAGTGACTTTTGAAGGTCTCTTATATAAAAGGATTGCAAACCAGTTTAGGTAGGGTTTAATTTATTCACAGGGCAAAACCTTTTCTGTATTTGGATAGGACTGCACTAGCTACTCATGTTGACAAGCTCCAAGGCAAAAAACCCTAGAAAAAAAAAATAAAATAATTTCACAGCTCATATTTTATAGATGCTGTTTTTGAGTTAGATCACACAGGATTAGGACATTGGACGCTTCTTCCTGGGTCACTCTCTCATCACCTGTTTAGTAAGATAGGTGTCTAGACATCACACCATGCTCTAGGACCTGTAGCAGCTAAACATATTGCCTGTGGGTTTCTTAACAAAGTTATCTGTCCTAAACTCAAGTCTGTTTACAAATAAATATTGGCAGGATATCTGTTGCACCTGAAATTTTTGTTTTCATCCAGTACACCTGGTACCACTGCATTTATTTCAGCCAGTTTAGAGAAATTGAACTAGACTCAGGACCCAGATGAAACCTGAAAAAATAGCCCCACTCATACTATTAGCAGCTGAGGACAAGCTATGGCTACCCTAGATTCAGAGCTCTTTCATATTGAGCCATAGCAAAAGTCACACTTTAAAGCTATTTATGGAATTGGCCTATTAAGATTTCTAAGATTTCTCTCCCAACTTTCCTTGGTATGTACTGTGAGCTTTAGATAAGAGAAGAAATGCAAATTCTGCTGTGGCTCAGGATAGGACTACTGGTGTAATGTCCACTACAAGAACACAAGGTAGCTACAGTCTCATCCCTGGCAGGAAATCCAAGGAAAATTTTGTTCCACAACAGCAGGCAGGGACAGACTGTCCCTTTCTCTTTCTACCTATTGGGAACAAGCGGTTCAGAAGTTATTATAAGAGTAATCTAAACTATTATAAGAGTAAACTAAACTGAAACTATTATAAGAGTAAGTGTTGCAATTTCAACAGTGATCTACTGCATAATTATTTATTGTTTTGATTTAGTAAAAAACAAGCCTATCCAAAAGTCAAAGGATGTAAGTGAAGTAAAACGCAGTCAAAATCAGTGGCAAAATATAAAAGCCATATGAAAGTACTGAAAATAAGGTTTTGCTCATCACCCAACACAGCCCACTCATGCCAGTTTCCCAGAAGAGCCTTGTAGAAAAAGGTGTCCTTTTTAGAATGACCTAGAGGTCAACTAATTCTAGCTCTGTGGGAGGATGGGAAAAGCAAGTTCTGGAGTTCAGACCCTTTTGGCAGAACACTCTGTCTCAGCCCCTCATAATTATATCAGGGCTCTGTTAATACCTCAGGCAATTTCCACTGCAGTGCTATTCACCTGAAAAAAAAAATATCTGTGATAAAGGGAGACTTCCAGGAAGCATGGAATAAGTGTTCATGGGTACAAGCAAAATACATTCTTTTTTTCTATGGCTAATATTGGTTTAGCACCTTACCATTGCTTGTTATGAAAAATGATGGTTATTAATTAAATATTGCTAACACAAAATCTTTGTGCTTGGAAAATGCATGGTTATCCTTAAAGAGAGATTTTGTTTATTCTTTATATTATGGTAACACCTAGAGGCAGAGCTCCACTGCGCAAGGCACAGTGATACACAAACTCACACAAGGGGCTAGTTCTTGCTTTGAGGAATACATTGTAATTGTAAGGAGCAAGTGAGCAATGCAGTGAAGTGCAGCACAAGTACAAGCAACACGTGGTCAATAAGGAAAGCAACAAGCAACGCGTGGTCAATATGAAAAAAGTGATGGCAATGACTCACCTGTTGAATTGTAGCTGGGTTTTTAAAGGCCCTACATTGGAGAAGACTTCCCAGGATTTATTTGGAAGAAGCCTTTGGACCCTAGACAGGTTTTGTGAGGAATTACATCGAGCATGTGGTGAGTTGGATGCATACACTAGCATCCCCCACTAGCTTCACTTTTTAAATACTTGATAGGATTTTCATTATCGTTTCATCAGTGACTAATAGTCTATGAGTTAAAAATGGGCCTGAAGATGGTGGTCCCTTTTATAAACAGACAACATTGTATTTACATATGTTCTGAAGAATAAGAACTTTGGGTTTCAAAGTCTTTCTTTCCTGTGTTACTTACTGTGTCTGAAGAAAAGTTATTGACACTGTTGATTACATTGTCCCTGTCTTCTGTCTTTGTGTACTGAGTTGGTGACAGAAAAAGTCAAGAACTATTATGGTTTCAAAAGATGAATTCATGGAGAAGATTATCACTGGTAGCTGTTTAAACTTCCCAGCAAATTCTCTCCTATTCTCAGCTGGAGAATGTTATCAAACCTGACAGTGACTTAAGACATGGGGTCAGATTTGGGAGCTGAGTGTTAGTATTGGATTTGGTTCAAGTACTAAGCCAATTGTAGAGGGAGTTTATTAGTGTCAGTGACTATCTTTTTCTATTTTTTATAAAATAGCTGTGAGAGCCTCCTTGGAAGTGGATGACATGTGACTGGTGAGTTAGCTCAGCCTAAGAAACTCAAAAAGTTGCAAGTTTTGTGATATTTATCACATGCCAACATTTTACTCTGGCAGCAAGTCTTCCATGGAGCATTATTCTTTTCATTATCAATGGCACTGGACAGCTTTCTAATGTCTTCCCTGAACAATTTCCAAAACTATCTGGCTGGCTGGGAAATACTCAGTGATACACAAAGCTCACATATGCCAGCTGTTGACCCATCTGTGGTGCTTGGCACGGGTTCTCCCACATGGACTGGTGTGAGATGGAAACTGCAGCCCACAGTTTGGGAGGACAGTCAGATCGATGTCCAACAGCACTGAAATAAGACTGGCTTGTCATATATCACCTGTAAGTCCCACTTCGATTTGCTTGCTCCAATGAAATGGTTAAAAGCAGGAGGGTTAAGAACTCAACTTCATAATGTAAACACAAAGTCACACAAACAAAATAGATGACAGAGAACTATGCAGCCCCTTTTTTGTCCAGAAATGCTGTCTAATTTCATTCATGTCTTTTAACTCATCTCTTATCCTTTCTAAATTGCATTTTTCTATTTCTATACTGCTATATTTTCACTACAGATATTTGGATAAAACTTCCTCCGAAATTCTCACAAATTGATTTCAATAGTGGAGTAACTATGCAACAAGCTATCACAAATCTTGAGAAATCTTGAGCTGATTTTGGTAGCCATTATTATATTATTCTGGTAGCAGAGGTATTTTTCTGGACTCACTACTTCAGACTTAGCCTTGTATCAGTAGCCTGTTTTTCTAATTGTTTACTTTTAAACATTTTTTTCTATGTGTAAAATCAGAAAAAAACTGTCAAATGAAGAGATGAGACAATACAATTACGTTAATTTGATGAGAGTGTGAATAATGCAAACTATATTTTTATCACAGATAATTGAGTGTCATTAAGTGTACAAGTGTTTCTGGTACCAAACCTGATGAGGTCTGGAGAAGACAAATACAACAGTACCTACTGCATTTCAGGCAGCAAAACAGTGGTGCACCATGAAGACAGCTAGAGATATGATTTTCTTCAATGGCATATTATTTCTAGTGGAAAGTTAAAGTTTTCTTCTCCCATCAGCTTTCCTCTGAATAAGAAAACAATGTCAGCAGACATCTGACAGCAAAGGCTCTGTATCAGGGTGTTATTTTTTCCACTTCTCTGCTTCAGAGCCTTCGTTTTCCTTCCAGCATTACCAGGCAGAAGCAGTGAGGAGGGGAGCAAGACTATCCTGTTGACCCTTGGTGAAAGCAGAAGTCTCCTTCACCCTCATGCTTTTCTGTTCTCATTCCAGATGTGAGCTCATGATGCTTGCAGATTAACACCCACGCTAGCTCAAAGAGTGAATGCTGTTCTTCAGGGAGATTTATGGATGCGAGTGGATGCCTTTTCATATTGTATTGCATGGTGCAAAGCCTTTATGTTTAGCCTGGCAAAATTACATCACAGATATTGCAGAGCTAAGAGTGCAGCTTTTTGATTTCGTGTTCTGGGCCCCCTTCAATCTCATGCACTGTCAAAGAGATTTCATTGTTGAAATCTTGTTTTCAGGCATTAGTTTATATGTCATGTTGTGTGGTCATTTAGGGCACAGAGGCACCTCCTTCAAAAGCTGAAAAACGGCTTTTACTATTGGTGACCAGGAATAAAATCTCTGCTTTGAAGACAATAGTTCTGATTCCTTCTTCCTGTTATGGCACTGGGGAAGCAGTGGGGGATCAGTGTCAGGAAATGTCATTTCATGGTGCTTTTTGTTCTCCAAGGCTTGAGAATCAAAGGACCAGGGAGAGAATAGAGTGACCTGGCTTTTTGTGAACGGAGCAGCACAGTGTATCACCAAGCTGTTACTGAAGAGACTAAGAGAGGCAATTTAATCAAATGTCATTTGTTCAGAAGCTTACCTGCCTAGTGCTGGCATCTTCCTGATATTCCTGTGTGTACAGTTCAAATCCTGACTGCAAATGGAACAATGTATTATTCGTACTGGATGATAACTTGTGTATCAAAATATACTTTTATCATCCAAGGGAACCCATTTCCAGTGACTACACAAACCAAAGAGGGTAATTTTCCTAAATGGGTATAACAATTTTTTTATTAAGCATCTATTTCATAGTTCTCATTCTTTACTATCACTCTTATAACCTACAAGCTTTTGTCAGTAAAACATAATGTCTGCAGTCACCAGTCTTTAACCACTTATTTAAGTAATACTCTGCATAGCTCTATCAATAATCTCTAAAATTTTGTATTGTTTTCTATTTAGCAAATGCCTGACAGAAGCCATTTCCTGCTACACAAAGACCCAAGCCAATCCTCCTCCCAAACACAGCCGTCCAATATTTAAGGGATGTTTTGCTGTTGTTAAATCAAAGCTGCTTTGTTTTGGATTTGTTCATAAATGTGAGGCATTGTGCAAATTTGACAATCCTGGGAAAAAACTCTTGAGTTATTCATTGTCAAAAGCTCAATAGTTTTCCTCCTTATGGTGAATAAGCCCAGGTGGTCAGGACACTGATGAAATACATGGACTTTTCATTCCCCATAGAGAGAGGACACAGAGACACCGCAAGCTCCTCTGTGCCAGGCCCTCTGAGGTTTTGCTGCTCAGTGAGTCTTCAGATAGTAACTTAATATTTGTCATGACACAAGAAGTAAATAAACACATTGGCACAAAGCCTGGAGCCTGTCAGCACTGCCCCTGCTACAACCTCCTGTTCAAAATACAGAACTCTGTCATCTTTCATGTAAAGCCTGTTCAGAGGAAATGACTTAGGATATGTTAAATTTCCTTTGACTTCTCAGGAATGTCACCTAGATAAACCCCAAATCCAGAGACCTTCACTGAGAGCATTAGGACAAAGTATCTGTGAGGGCTGTTACTTGTCAAAGTCATTTAATTTATAATGAAGTGCTTCATAGTTGGTCTGTGCAAAATCAGCTTAAGCAAAAGACTTCTATCTCTGTTATTTCCCCTAAATGCTAAAGTATGGAAATGTTACAGCAGCTGTTTAATGGAACATTTCAAAACCATGAGGATTTTCACTCCAGATAGGAGCCCCAGTGCTGTGTCTTTTTATCCCTTCAGTGCTGTACATTTTCCTAAGCATTCTTGCTGAAAAGTAAAACCCTACCGAAAATGTACTGGGAATAGGAAAGTAGTTTTTATCATTAGTTTTTCTCCAGCAATAATTATTATGCTCAATTCTTATAGTGGTGGAATTGGGTATGTTTCTGATGGGGGGGGGTACATGGGAAAGAAGGACAGAGGTGAAACCAAAAATATTGTGTATTATATATATTGAAATCAGAGAGAAGAAAGAAAAGTAGCATCCAAGGAAAGATACTGATGAGAGTTACCAAATCAAGTGTGACCTATGGATGGAGAAAAAAAATTAAACAATTGAATTTGGATAACTACCTATAGTCGTGTCCTGGAAAAGCAAGACATACTGTTGGAAGTCTATGGTTCTGGAGGTCCTTCCCCTCGACACCTTGGATTTAGCTACTTTGAGAGGAGGCTGTCAGGACACAGAAATTTTTCACAGCCTCAGCTGTAGATGATGAGGTCCCCAGGGTGCATACCAGAGACCATCTGCCTCTCAGTCTATATGGTGAATCTCTTTGGGATGTGAGACATATATTAAGGAATCTGACAAGGAAGACAAAAAGCAATAGTACATTAATAGAAAGGTGCCCTTGGACTATCCTTCTGGCCCTAAATCTCTGAGTCTGTGGATAACTCTCTTGGGGAAAAAAATAGGGTTCTCTGGTACCCTTTTTTTGGAAAGCATTTAATTTTTTTAGAAGATGAAATAGGGGTTTTATTTCTTTCATTCTGAATGTTAACCTTTCAAAACCAACAGGAAACACAACATAGCCCAGTATGTCAATTCTATTTCACCTCTGATGGCTATTTATAATTGCTATTCAAATAGGAAATTTGCTTCTGACCTTTGGTGCTGGAATATACTTGAAATTCACGCCTCACTGTTCTGTCAGCTCCTTTTCATGCATGCATTTATATGTGGGCTAATAAATATGAGTTTGGGAGCAAAAGCTCTAGCAGTGAAATCCAGCTTGTGACTTTGCTGTGAGGCATGCTTGAAAAAAGCTTGTATAGAAACTGAGGGAGAATGTTTTATCACTTAGAGCAGCTTTGAATATGACATCACTGTTTATAACTAACATTACCAAAAATTTTTAACATCAGAGTCATGCCTATGAGAGTATCACTAAATTTTAAGTAACGCAGAGATGCATATTTTAATTAGTGCTCTTTAATTAGTGCTGAAACTTATTTTGCCTGAATCTGTGATATAACAGTTTATTTTAATACTTTCAAGGCTACACTTTGTTATTACAATACATTTCATTTCAGTCTGTGTGCATCAAAACAAACCAGTGGCCTGTATATTCCAAACAGTACAGTATGAAATTAACTCAGCTATCTCGGGCTACATGTTTTTGCTCTACATCTCCACAATAATATACCAATCAAAGAGAAATTATTTATACAGGTGATGCTTGGCAGACACTGTGAGATAATGGGATGCATTAAATCCTTTTGTAGTCACAGCTAACTAGGACTCTTCCAAAGAGTCTTAGGCAGTGGATATCTAAGAATTCTAAGGTGGATAGGAACAGTAATTTCTGCTGAGGCACACCCTAAGCAGTAGTTGCTAACAGTATATCTCAACCTTATCCCTTTGGCATACCATAGATAAAAATCTTCTGTATATCAATCACGCTGTAATATGATTGCTGAATTTTAAGCATAAAAAAATTCAGAAAAGATGCCAATTAAAATAAGGCAATAAAGTAACCATTGGTTTGTAACATAGTGTTATGCTCCCAGATATTGAGAGACAAGGGAGGAGGTTATTTAATGGTGCAAGTTGCACATGAATAGGCAAGGGTTTGAGGGAGAATCTCTTTGTCTTACCTGGAAGTTGCCAGTGAAATTGCTGCAGGAATTTATCCATTATGACAGAACAATATTTGGGCATTTACAACACCTCTAGAGCTTTAGGCACATAAGGAAAAAATTGTCCACGGTTCTGGTCTGAATGTAAAACTGCAGGAGTAGGGATGTTTTTATTTCCAGTTTTCTGTGTCTTCTTCATGCCAAATTCATGAAAACCAGTATTGTCTTTCAGGGCCAAATCTTGTTTTAAAAACTAGGCAGACTGTCTGTCCCTTTTATAAACTCACATGACTTGTGTAAAAATGATTCAGTAGAACATAACACAAATTACACTTAAAATTACTGCTATGAGAAAGAATAAATTTTTAAACACATTTTCCTGTAACAACTTGGTTATTACTTCCTGTAACAACTTTCAGCAACAGTTGAAATAGCTGTAATGAAAATAACAAAATCACTGCCTTTTAGAGAAGTATCTACCACATATGGTTTGGTGTAAGGATGATGGTAGCTGAATTGTTCCTTTAACAGGCAAAGAATGCTAAGCATTGAAGTTAAGAGAAAAATTTGTCATTTGGTTTCTGCTTGATTTGGTTCAATAAAATGTCAGAATCACTATTTTTTACTCTGAAGTATTTTTATTTTACTAATTTGGCTTTGGAAAAGGAAACCTCCAATATTTTTTATTCCCTAAACATTTTCGTGTTTGGATCCAAATGACAGCTGCCTTTGCATTGAATTCAGTAGGCTTTGGATCAAGTTCTGATTTCTCTAGGGCTATAGCAGCTGGCTGGGGCTGGTTGTGGCTTGTACTAAATGTTGCCTGCTTCTCAGTTCAGTTGCAATCAGACAGGAGAGCCGACACAGGAGCTGATACAGGTGGCAGGGCAGGCATTTGGGGAATAGCGGTGTTGCCAAGAAATGAAAGCTTGAACTCTTACCTCTAGGGAAGGGTGTACAGGACAAAGATAAGGCAGAAATTATCTGGTAGTTTGAGAAATACAAGACCTTTTTATTTTAATTTCAGAGCATACCCAGAGTATTTCTGGTTGTATCAGCCCAGAATCTTCTATGTGCCATCTATTTTACTTTCAGTTCCTCAGGGAAGTAATGGTCTAATTGAAGTGCCCTCACTCTCCCATTGATCTTATTCCACTGTGCATAAAGCACTGACATTCTTATGCAAAATTGGCTGAAATTAATATCAATGACTGCACAAACTGGTAGCTAGGACACCTTTGAAAGAGACACTCTTTCAGATTTGCTCATGGCTGATTGTGAGCAGGTAATGTAAAAAGATCCCCAAACCCTGGGAAAGGTCCACATTTATGTATTCCTAGGGTCATCTGAGCAGGTCTTCCTTGATCTCACTTACTGGAGCTATTTGATTTTGAATAAAATATTTTAAATATTCATCAGCTCAGAGAGTCCCTGGGAATGGTGTTTCCTCCTGGCAGGTACAGTATTTGCTTGAGAGGTGGAATATCTGTGTGCAATGAATTTTTAATAATTTTATGTGCGGTTGAAGAGACACAGTAAGAGAGTTTGAGAAGCCATGATCATTTTGCCCTGGAATGCCAGAAGTCAGGTCATTGTGATAGCTTTTCCCAGGCAGGTGGCAGCTATACTGACCCTTGTCCTGGCTGCTGTGCATGATCTGCTGGCTAATTAGATAAAACAGGCTGACAAATTTCTTCCCTTGTTATCCTGAGAGAATCAGCAGAAAGCATTGTGCATATGGTGAATTAAAATCAACCATTTCAGATATTTTTCCTAGTTTTTATTAAAATATTTAGTTTACAAAAGAAAAAAAAATACTGAAGCATGGAAAAAGATCAACAGGTGAGACTAAGCCCCTCTTGTGGATTAATAAAAATGCATTCAGAATATTTTTCACTTGACCCATTATCTTTTACCAAAAGAGTAAAACACACAGCCATTATGAGAGTGACAAAGCCATATGTTTTATATTTCAGTGCTTGTTTTGAGATTTGTTTTTGACAGAAAATACTTGATCTTGAAGGTCAAGGATGTGTGGCTAAAAGTGAAAAAAAAATTCTATATTGGAATGCATTTTTGAGCATTGTAGGACCATTTTGATTCTTTTTTATGATCTCTTATCATTCATATCCTCTGGCTGAAAACAATTATACCTGATACAATTTTTCATTTCTTTCTTGTGGCTTGTTTTATCAATTTTCTTGCAAGTTTAACTATACTATTATTATTTGCCTTTTCCCAGGCTTTTACCATCTGGAGAACATAATTTCTCCTCTTTCCTCAATTCTTCAGCTGCCTTCATCTAGATCTGTCGCAGACAACTTTTATAAAAAATCCTTTCCTTAGGATTTTTTCCTCCTGAAAAGCTGAGAGGCCTCAGGAACAAAATGTAAACAATGGTTATCTGCTGCTGTGGAATGCAACAGGCGCATCTGTGATTGGTCCATCTTGGATGTTTATAATTAATGGCCAATCACAGCCCAGCTGGCTCAGACTCTCACCCTGAGCCACAAACCTTTGTTATTCATTCTTTTCTATTCTTAGCCTAGCCTTCTGATGGGAACTTTTTCTTCTATTCTTTTAGTATAGTTTTGATGTAATATATATAATAAAATAATAAGTCAAGCCTTCTGAAATATGGAGTGAACATTCTCGTCTCTTCCCTCAATATAAGACCCCTGTGAACACCGTCACATAGATCCTGTGACCTGGGTCCTGTATTGTAAATAAGGAAACCCAACTGGTTTTGAACAGCATCCTGTAATTTCATTGTGGGTTTTTCACATTTCTGTGTACATTCTACTACTTTAGCTTTTGTGACAAGTGTATATTGAGCCAAGATTTTTACTGAGAAGCCTGTAAGGGTGCTTCTTCATTGATTCAAACAGGAAATTTAGGTTCCTCTGTCATTTCCATTTAGTATTGTTTGACATACCTGGATATGTTTGTGTACTTCTGCATAAGAAAAAAATATTTACAAAATCCAGCATCTGGGGCTGTAGAAATGGCATTGTCTAAGGCCCTAATCCTGCATGAAAACTTTTTTTGACTAATTTACAACCAATAAGCCTGTGATGACTGACCAGAAAATAGCATAAATAAGGAGGGAGGCTAAATGTCAGTGCACTTGTCTGTTTATACATACCAAGACATTTGTATAAGATTGTTTTTATATTCTTTCTGTCCCTCTGCTTAGCACTTTGTATTTGCCAAGTTACTTGTCTGAGGAGACTGCAAACTGGCAAGGTAGAAACAATAGTTTATAAAGCGTTTGTACTAAAAGCATGGTTCAAGGAGAATTCAGTCCTGATGGTAGTTTCAAGAGACTATAATAATTCAACTTAGAGCAATGTGGCAGCCAAGGAGGAGCAGGATTTCTGTAATGTAGCACATGAAGTAATATTGAGATGAAACCAGACAAAAGCTATTTAAGCCTGACTGCTGATCTACTTTCTGATGGTGACATCTATCAGAGTGATACAGTCTCTAGAGTCTCTAGAGGGAAGCAGTAGAAAGTCCAGCAGTGAATCATTTAAAAATTAGTCTGCTAAACCACTTGAAAGTGCAGTAAATTGAAGAGGTATGTGTTGGTAGAGGACAGCTAAAAAAACCAAACCATGTTTGTCCCAGTTTTCAGTACTGTGAGTCTGGGACAGCTACAGCACTCTTGCCTTTCACTTATCCACTATATCTAACCAAACTGGCTTATTTTGTAACACTTGGGAGAGGGAGTAATGTACTGTATTAAATACTTCCACTTATGAGCTGCATATATGTCATGAAATTTTATGGCACTTCCTTTCTTCACAGTAGAGGATTTTTTTTTCTTACAGTATTTTCCATCAAAACAAATAATTCATTTGGATCCAGGTGCCAAAATAAAACATGAAAAAGTACAGTTCCTCAAAATGGTCAAAGTCAATGCTATAATTTGATATACTTCAATGTCGGTAAACTGTTTTTTTCCGAAATTGGGTTTGGAATACCCTGTATAGTGGAAACTAATCTCAACTTCCTTTTCTAGCAACAACATATAAGCTACAAGACAAAAAAAAAATTCCTCAAATTAATTTTCACACTGTGTTAAGTTTTTTATTCCTTTGTACTGGAACAGCATTTTTATTTTATTCAAAATGGATTGTTCTCCAAATAAAATGGAAATTTAAATTATAGGCAACAGTTTAGGGATTTTGCAAATAGTTAATCACCTTCAATTATTTTAGAAAGAAGTAGAGCTAAGAGTCAGATGGATATAGTGTTTGTGTTGTTACCAATGAAGCATTATCAAAACACTCAACCGCGAGTATGATCCATTCTGACACCAACTTAAGCATAAGCTCTTGCTATCTGTACCATGAAGAGGTGGTGGTAGGTTTGTAACTATGGGTTCACCTGTAGCACAAAACATGAAAGGTAAATTACAACATCCTTAGCTTTGCTTAAAGACAGAATCATTGCAAACATTAATTCTGTTATTTCTTTTATTTTTTCCTACTGCAGATATATATAGCTGAAGAAGGTGTAACTACTGTGGAGGATTAACCCTAAGAATCTCCAACACTTCATACAGGTTGAAGGAATTTCTGTTCATCTAATTCAGCTGGGACTTTTTTTCCAAGGTCCATAGAGAGAGATGCCTTCCTGCCTCTGCAATGAGTACCCATTATCCAGGATACCATCTCCCAAAGATCTCATTGGTGTTGGACGGACTACAGACACAGACTTTGCTCTAATCTCTTCTTTAAGAGCTTTTGCAGCCTACTTAAAAGTTGATGTGCAGGTATAATGAAAAAGTGGACAAGATCAAAAAGAAGTGATGGGGAGACTACAACAGCACTATGGCTTATCTTGCCTGTGCAGAACTGGATAGGTCTGCTGTGCTTTACCTTCTTAAATAGGTTTAAAGAAAGACTCCAAACTTGCTGCCTCTGTGCTTTAGCTCTTCACATCTTTACATGCTGCCCTTAAGCTTCCCTTTACCTCTGTCATTCCCTTTGCCTTAAATAGCTTATTTTTACATTTTTCCCATGAGAAAAATCTTTTGGCCTTTCTCCAGGGCACAGGATGCTGCAGAGAAGGCAAATGTTTAATGGCAGAGCTGCAGAGAGGGTACTCATCTTTATATGGGGCTGATGAGGGTCAACTATTCCCCCATGGAGGCTGAAAACAATGATATCTGAAGCTTGAATGTGGAAACCCAGGGCACCAGGAATATTTATCTGTCTGCTCTGGGGTATTCTGACCCCCAGGGGAGCACTGACTTTGACCCTCATTCATGGAGAAAGTTTCCTAAATTCAAGATAGACTAGAATCCACAAAAGTGTGAAATAAATTATAGAGAGTAGTGTAGGTTCATCCCTTAGGTGAGAAATTTAGGTTTTGGGATTTTTAGTATGTTGTGGATGGAAGCAAGATGGAGGGCACAGGGTGTCATCCTGGGCTTCTTCTTCATGCTTCTTCTTCCTTCTTCTTCATGGGTTTGGGTTGCATTTTGTAATTGGGCAGAAAAATCCGCATTGCAATGTTTTAGGGATCAGTTATTGGGTTAAAAGGGGAAATAATCTAGGTGTCAGTTCTTAATTGGATAGTCAAGTCTCAACAGACCTTGTAACAAGAGATTGTTAGCCATTTTTTTGTGGTGCTCTTCCAGTGTGCTGAGCCTGGTGTGGGCAGTGTGCAAAACTTTAGATAAGACAATAATGAACAAGAACCTGAAGACCGAAAAAATCCAGTGCATCTCTCTTTCCTGACACAAAACCAACCCAGGAGGGTCTCCCCCGACAGGAGAGCCCCTTGGGAGGGCTCCAGCCTGAGGCTCAGAGATCAGGAAACTTACAACTGGTATCCTGACACTTGGCCATTGCCCGGGCTATACATTAGTTCACAAAATCTGAGGTCTCAACTCAGCTCAAAGCCAGCAGTGCTCCAATGTCAAACAGAGGGAAGAGGCAAAAAGCTTTTTTTCTTTTGAGGTTTATTGGTGAGATCTAAACCGAACATTGATGTTGGTGCTGTGCTGTAAAGCTGGACTTAGCGTAGTGGGTCTTGCTCAGAAAAGAGTCCGGTGGCTGGGTGTCACAAATGAGTGTTTTAAGGTAGCTTAAGGAATCACTGGCAGAGGCAAACAGATTTAACATAAAAGCAGCAGTGTCACAGAGTTCATTGGCAAGGTTCACTTCACTACTCATGAGATGGTTAAAGCACACAGAGGAAAAAAACCAAATAAAAGCCAGAGTCAATCAATCGAAACCGAAATAAGCTAAGAAATATCTGTGCGGATGTGAGAGGCCAGGGGGACTCCACATGGGGATGAAGGGGGGGATGGTGGTGGTGGGGGATGAGTAGTTGGATGTGTGCGTGAGACAAAGGGATAGGGCAAGGATAAGAAGAAAAACAGCCTAAAGGCCCAAAAGCCCTTAATTTGACATCATTTAAACTAAACAGTACTTAAACTTAACAACCTTTAACTTAACAGCTTACAACTTTGGTTAAACAATTTAGCAAAGGATTCATATAGGATTTACTATACCACCACAGTATCTTTCTTACAGGCCTAACTTACAAATCTCAAGTACAGCATTTCTCTCACATTTGCTCTGTTATATGCACACTTGCATGCTCCTAGACATAAAGGGTCTGTACAAAGTACCTGTGAAAAATTACCCTTGAAGGTAATGAAATATTCACTTTGGACACCTTTTGGCGTGGAAATACCTTCTCAATGGGTTAAGGGTCGAGTGCCAGGGAATGGGGGTACCAGCTCAGGATCCAATGCTGTTTGGCCTTCCTCTGAGAACAGCAGACCTAAGAGTTCTCTGGCTCTGAGAGGCCTCACTCAGCACACTGTGGTCCAGGAGAGCTCAGAGGGTCTCATTTTGGACCACTGCTTATAGGGCTGCAAGGTGAGTAAGCTTTAGTCATAACAATGTTTCCTCCTGTACGTGCTTTGTGTTGGAAACTTTCTTTGAAAGTGTGAGAACAAGATGTTATGCCATTTGGACCAAAAAAAAAAAAAAGTTTCCAAGGCCGTTCATTAAAAAAAAAAAAAGCAGAAGCTCATTTTAGACAGCAGTTCATTAAAAAAAAAAAAAGGTCAAGAGCCCAGGTCATTTTAGACCTAACAAGCCGTTCAGTCTGGAGGTGGGGGACCCCAGATGGTGTTTTAAAATTTCTGGTTAAGAGCCCTTGGTTATACTATTACCCACGTTCTGCAAAGGTCTTACAGTTTGCTGAGACCTAATCAAGCAATTTGTGTGCCAACATGATCGTGGTGTTTTCTTGTTTCTGGAGGTGGGGTGTTGCAGGATGCCCCACCACCTCCTGAGAAAAACGAGGGCCTCAGAGACAAGATGTAAACAATTGTTATCTGCTTTTGGAATTACAATTTCATGGTTATTGGCCTTTTGGGTTTTGGTTTCTTAACTAGTCATGGCACCCACGTTCTGCAAAGGTCTTTGTTAGTTTTGCTTCTATTCTTATCAACCTTCTGAGATCAACAACAATTTTTCTAATAGTCAATGTATATATATAAAATAATAAATCAAGTCTTTATGTTTGGAGTCAAGATTGTTTCCTCTTCATCCTCAAAACCCTGCGTTCCCAAAGGGACAATACAAGGGAAGCCTGGTGTGCCACATTGCTTAACTACAAAATATGTATGATGATCAAGACTTATTGGGCTTTTTGGTGTAATTTTAAAGGTCTCTCCACTTAAAACAACTCCTGGGGAATTAAGAATACTACGGGACTACACATAGTGAGGTCTCTGTTATTATTTGTTCTTTGAAGGAAGAAATAGGAAAGAAAAACATAAGGACAGAAAAAGAAAAATATTTGAAGCAAAACATGTTAGAGAACATAGTGGGCTTGTTGGTAAGGCAGTTTTGCAGAAACTGGAAACTGAGTATTTTAGGTAATTGTGAGTACATACTTCATTCAGAGAGAAACGAGATTCCTGTAACAAATCTTCCCTTTGCCACAATAGAAAAAAAGGGAACCCTGGATCATTTTGAAATATTTCTGCAGAAAAGCACATTAGACCTAATGACTGCATGCTGGGCGATGGAAGACGTTTCACTTCCCTGGGAAAAAAAATGCTTTTTAATGACTTCATTTTTTCATTTCTAAAAAACAGTAAAGGTGTCATGTTATAATCTCCCAGAGATGCTCCCAGGTGAGCTGTTGAATGGTAATTTCAGCACACCTAGGGCTTCACACTCTAATATAACCTGTTGTGCCTTACAGTTTAATCACACTGTGGCATTTAGAAATCATTCATTGTGGCTGGCAAAATTGTCTTGCAATAACACCATTACTGCAACTTACATTTTTATAGCAATTTTTACTTCTTAGGCAAACACACTGAAGTAGTCTACAAAACATTTTAAGTACATAACAGGCATTGAATCACTGAGCATTATGAATCCCTTATGACCTAGAAGCATCCTTTATATAATAAAAGTATATCACTTTTTTCATAAGAAGTTATCATAGTTATAAAACATGCATATATTTTTAATTTAGATAAAACTTCCTTTTCCAAGAGATCATACTGAGTCATGGATTCAGATATCAAAGTTTAAAATACAAGGGAATTCCTTATATCCACTTGGAGACTGGCAGTCTGATAGCAATCAAAGGTTTTAAAGAAATCTATAACACAAGCTGTGGTAAAAAGGGCTCCTAGCAGACTGCTAAGCTTAACTGGGGCTTACTAAGCTCAGGAGTGTACAACACACACAATTCAGCATTTAATATTCTTCTTGCTCAAGGAACAGGCTGTCAGACACATTTGGGAAAAATTCAGCTATTGACATGTCACAGTGGAATATCAAAATGTCCCTTCTCTGGTGTGAAATATTCAATTTGCTGAGATTTTTTTGTCATTTATAAAGCTTTACATGTTCTGGGTACCACAGCCAAAGAGTTTACTATTGTTCACGTTCCTCTGCAGCAGCTGCTTTAGATTTATTCACTGTCACATGGCTCCTTCTAAACTGGCTGCCTTCTCCATGGATTCTTGGATTTCATGCCCCCACATGGCTGAGAGAGCACCCAGGGCATGGTGACTGACAACAGGCTTGTTCCAGGGCTTTGAGGTGCTGCAAACTCTCCTCAATTAAACCAAAAAGAAGTCACAGAATCAGTGACTGCAAGCCTCACAGATCACCCAATACAAAACATTACTTAAAGCTGCCACCTTTATCACTGCAATATTACCTTGATAGGCTCTGAATTAAGTCAGTCCTTAAATAAATTTTGCTCAGGGTATGTTTTGAACTTATAGGAAAAAATCAAAGTAACCTTCAGAATCAAAGCTTTCCATGTGTGCTCTGAGCATGATAGAGAAAACCAGTGAGCTGACAACCACATGGAATTATATTATGGTAAATATGAGGAGGCTGCAGCAAGGACAGTGACACAGATAAATATTGCTGATCAGCTCACCCAAGGCAGAGGCGTATGCATTGCATTTTTATATGAGACAGAACATACCTGGAGTGGTCTGAAGTCAAACTGATTTTAAAATAAACACTGCTGGTTATTCACCTATAGCAAAATAAAATCTGTCCCAGACTCTGGGCTGATGTCATCCCTGCAGTCCTCAGCTAGTTTTTCCACTCTTGTGCCGTTGCTTCCTTTTAAGCATTTTTCTTTATTGGAAGAAAACACGGAGAGATTTGTAAACAGCAGAAGAAAGAAGGCAAGAATATTTGCCTTCAGGTAGATCAGGCAGAAGCCATGAGTTTTTAGTAGTAATGAGTGATCTCACTTTGGGTTGTTTTGCATCTTGAATGCTCAGATGGAGCCTCTGTACTTTACAGAGGAGGCTGGAGGCAGGCCAGGAAGGGACTGTTAGCTTAATACTGATTTTAATTTCATAAGTGACCTATTTGCGATTAAAATTGAACAGTTATTGCACATTACTCTGTGTATGAAAACCAACATCGTTCATTATTATGAATATTAACATAAAATCATTAGATTCTTTAGAATGTTTGATATTTAAATATTTATCAACAGCTATCATGTATTTGGCGTATAATTTCTTCTTTTAGGCCTGAGAGTGTGTCTAGAAGTTACAGTTCTGAACACAGGATCTCAGCAAACAGCAGTAAAGTCTACATGACTCCTCAAAAGTATTTGGTTATAAATGCTGCCATTGTCTCATCACACCTATAAGCAGAAAGCTCAGTTACAGAGGGATTATGACCAAGTTGTACCCAAAACACACATGTAGGCCAGGGATTTGGGGTAAACGTGTACCTGAAAGTCATGTCACCAGACAACAATTTTTCAGGCTCTTAGATTTGAAATAACAGGTTAGTTAATTAGGTGCTGAGTATTTTGATGATTTTTAAATGTTTTAGCAATCCCTAAGAGCAAGTTCAGTGCAAGAATGAGAAAGAAGAAAGAGTGGATTAACTCTTTAATCACAATTTCAATAATGTTGCACTTTTAAAGAGCAAAAGGGAAAACTTAGAAAACACGAGGTTAGACTTTCATGTAAATTAAGACAAAGAAGTGTGTTATGTTTCACAATATAACAATTTTGTCTAATTCCTACAAAGCTGTTTTGGCCAAAGGTTTTGTGAATACTTTTGCTGCTAGTGAAACCAGATGACTTTTCAAAGGAGAAAAGCCCTAGGTGAGAGCCTAAAGTTACAGCACTGCTGCAATACATTTTCTTAAAGCCTTCTCGGCATTGTCCGGAAGAATTAGAAGGACAATGTTTGACCCATAGCTGTGCAGTTACCTTAAGGACCATTTAGGCCCCTGTAAGCCAGAAACTCCTTGCATGCCCAATAGATATTTAAATGAAGTTGTTGCAGTTTTGGCTTGATGGTTGGTTGGTTTACTGGAAGGCTGCTGCTGTGTATATAAACCTACATCAGAAAAGCTTCAGCCTTTTGTGTGCCTGTACATGTTTTTATCTTTCCCTCCAAAGTGTCCAAAGTAAATGATAAGCACCAAGAGTGAGTACTGCACCAGGATCTGTACCAAATATAACAGTACCAGGTGTTTTCCTACAGGCTGGATAAAAAGGGGGGAAAAGGAGAGAGACAGGTCACTTATATGCTGTTTCTCTCCACAACTCTCACTTTTCAGAGGAAAGCAGCAAGTAAGAATTTTACAGGTGTTTTGCAGGCAGAGAATACCTGTAAAAGCTGTTTTGCTTTCCATCAGCTGTCTGGGATTCATTGCATCCAAAAGAGGAACTGTGACCTCCTGCTCTCTACAAGACCTTGATGATTTGCTCAAACACGAAACATGTAACACACGGGGCCTGAGCCATTCTGGGGGTAATGATAGTCAGAGTGGGAATTCACATACTATCAGTGGAACCTAAATGGAGCTCTACACAGCAAACATTTACTCATGTAAACCCATGGGATTGCTCGTGTGATTAAGCATCTGTCAGAAGTGAGCCTTAAATATGTCACGCATCCAATCTGAATGTGGGTGTGAATACATAATGATGCAAAAATATAAACACACAAATATGCCATCTTCTGTGTAGCTGTCAGTGGCTGATAGAATCACCTGCTTATCCAAAATGAATTCTTAATTAAAATAGGAGAGTCTTCTTCATGCTTAATTCTTTTTTTTTTTTCTGGATGGCTGGAAAATAATTAGAAGTCTAATTAAGAAATTTCACCTGATATAGTTATCTGAACATTAACTCATCAGCAGTGCAGTGAGGGATTTTTCATACTCCAGGAAACCTGCTCATATTCCTTTGAATCCCTGGAGTTTTGTGCCTATCAATTTTATGTGGCCTCCACAGGCTTTTGACCAAGGATTGCACAGACTTTTTCCTGCTGCATTTTTCTGGTGTTCATTAGTGTAAGACCTCAACTGATTTAATTTTCTTATGGATGTTTAGAATTTTTGTCTTTTTTTTTTTTGTCACTTCATATGTTACGAAGGCACAAAGTATCTGTGATACCAAGGGACAGGATCTAATAAGATAGTAAAATGACCTCTGTGCAGTTCTTCACTCCAATTTACACTTTTCTTGGTACTGCCACTGCACATGAACTTCTATGAACCAGGCCATTTCACTGTATTGTACAATTTTGTGTGTTTTCTACATTAGCTGCACAGTAAAGGCCTCACACAAATCTGCCTTCTAGACATGTTAGTTTCTCAGGATGCTGCTCAAGATAAACATTCAGCATTACTCTGGCAGGTGAAGTTTTATACCCAGCTGGCTGTGCACTAGTGAGATGAACCACAGACCTGCACCACAGTGTCCTTTTAACTTTAAACTGTACACATGAAAAATGCTCTGTCTCCTGCTAGAAAAAGAAAAATGAATACCTGGGCACTTGGGATTTTTTTCTATTTAAATGGAGATTACAGCTTTCCCCACAATAATTTGGAACCATTAATCCTTTTAGGAGATTTCTCTTCCTAAGGCAGAGGGAGATGGACAACATTGATGTTTCAACATGTTTTTTTGTTCTGTGAAAACCTTTTAAGTTTTAGAAACTGGTGAATCTGGCACAGTTTCATTGAAAGAAAAAGAAGAAAAGGACCTTAATACAATTACTTCTAGCATTGGAAAATATTCATTATTTCTAGGGTGTGCCTCCACACTGAATAAAGTTTGGAACTTATATAAACTTAGCCTGGGAGGCACTCAGGCTTCTCTAGTAACTCTAGTAACTCATAGTTGCCAGAAGATCAGTAATTACTGAGTAGTCAACAGGTAAAGGGAGATTTAAGCAAATTCCCCATTTACTGTTCACAGGCTTAAGGCTACCTGCAGGCTGCTGTAAGCCAGACATCCTAACATATTAATTTGGGTTCAGTGGAGTTGTGCCTGTTTCCAGCTATGCTCAAAGGAGTAACGAAACCAACATTTAAGTCTCCTGCCTGTTGATATCTATTTGGAGACAGTTTAAACAGAAGCAGATCTTTCTGATAGTCCCCAATGAGTCTTGAACTTGAGCAGTGGGATATGAAGCAAATCACTTTTTTGCTGCCATGCCCTTGTGTTAATTAACTAAGTTATGATGCATCTGACAGTCAATTTAGTTTAGGGTTTTCTCTAATCCAAGAGATTCATTTACAGTCTAGTCATTTAACACCAAAATAACTGCTGCTGAACTCTAATATTTTTTTTTCAATGATCCAGTTCATAAAAATTTATGATGTAGCTTCAAGATAACATGTTTCTGACAGAATCCTGTTCTTTTTCTGAATAGAAATGTCTCTTCTCAGTTTTTTCTTTTTTTTTTTTTTTTTTTTTTTTTTTTGTTAAGGGTTGGGAGCTATGCTTTTTTGCATTAAACCAAATATACGGAACATCCAAGGCAGGCTCAAAGTCAGCCCATCCCAGGAGCTGAGGAAGCTCATCAAAATCCATATCGAAATCCATATGATCTCACTCCTTTCTGAAGGATCTTCACTTTCTTCAGAAAAAGCTTCTTTTTTTTATGTTCTGTGCAGAGGAAGCAGTTTGACTTGAGTTATTCTGATGAGGCAAGTGAAGCAATGGGATAGCTCAACAGAGGTATTAAACACTACCTTGAAGGCATTTTAAACTCAAGTGCTTTGTCTTTCCTTCAGGTTTGCGTGCTGCACTGTTGAGCATAACAGATGTAAGAATTCTATTCTGCAATTTAACCAGTAGCAAATGCAACTGGGAAAGTATGTAGTGTGAGGTAGAATATAAAATACCGATGGCTCTTAATGATTCTTTTGCCCTTTTTTCCCACCCTCTAAAATTACACTAATATATTTAGTTGAGTCAGGAGGCTAAAACACTGGAATTGAAAAGCTTCACTGTGAGCAGATTAAATAGCAGGGACATCTTTTGAAAGACTTTATTTAAAAAGACCAGAAAATTATATAGTGCTGTGGATCCTTTACCTCAGTCTACATAGGAGAGACAATTACCACTGAAGGGGTTCCTGCTCTTGTAACACCATGAGGGCTGGTACACGACCTTAGCTGTGGCCAGCTTGGACCACAGTATTTATCTAATCTGACCTTTTGCATAAACCAAGTTGAAATGTACTTTCACTTCTGAGATTTCTTGAACAAGTTCCTCCTTTCCAACTGGAAATGTTATCTGGCTTTGAATGGCATTTCTGACCATCTGGTTTTCATAACAGATCAGAAAACTTAGTTGTAGCTGCTGCACACCTGCAGCTCTGGAGCTTGAACCCGGGGTGCCCAAAAGGGTCAACAGCGGTTTCCTCAGAAGCCAAAAATATGTGCACAATCTTTTAGAGGATAAGCAGTTGTGACTTACAGTGAATGTTCTACTGAAGAGACCTTCTGATGTATGGTATTTATGATTTATCACTATTTATTATCTACCCAGATGATCTTTAATGTCCCTTCCAACAAAAAGCATTCAGTGCTTCTATTATTTTAGGCTTTTGGGTGGTTACATCAATGGTGAAATAATGATAACCAAGACATGTTGTTAATGAACCTTTTTGCCCATCTATTCTTCCACTTCAAAGAAGCAAAAAAGTACAGCTGAATACCAGTAATGTTATGATATTCTTCCCAGCTGCCTAATGATATGGAAAGGTGTTGACACTAGTTCTAGTTAACAGCTGTCGAAATGTAACCCTTAGCAACATAAAGGAGAACATAGAAATGGTCTTCCTAAATGAAAGACCTGACAAGTGGGTGGAACGCTTGATAAAAAACAAGCACCAAACTCTTTCCCTTTATGAGATGGAGGTTTCTCATTTCCAGCTTCTTGTGATTTCTTACAATAGTACTTGGCGCTTATCCTCTGCTTTTGTTCTCTAAAATACTGTATAAACATTAACTAATTAATCCTCCAAACACCCCAGGAATTAGGTGAGAAAGCAATATTTCCATAAGCTTTCTGCACTGTAGGGAAAATATTAGAACAGACTTTAAAAGGAGCCTTTCCCTCATTTATATGTGTTAACCTCTGTGTTACATAGTCCAAACAACAGGGTTTCTTTTAGGGGCACACAGTAGAGCAGTAACATTTATCAGCATTTATTTGATTTTTTTCATTAAATGACTGAAAATTAAATACATATTTCCCTTCTGCAACTTGAATTGATCTCTCACTGTTTTATGCCTCACTCAACTCCTGAGGTAAAACTTAGCACATGAAGGCAATATGTTTAATATGATATTGGCCAGTGCCTTGTATCTCCTTGTAAGATTTAATCCCTGCTTTCCCATCTTCAGCTTTCCTGTGATATTTGTGTCTGTGATATCCTTGCTCATATTTCTTCTGTCCCAAAACACAGGTTGTGTTATAAAATTAGACCCTAAGCATGGTGATTACTTGGAATTCCATCGAGACTGGTACTAAGTTCATTTGTTCTGACATTATAATGTCTTGGGATCTACCTTTCTATTTGCATCTTCTATCTGTGTGTAACCCTAGCAGATAAATTTGAGCCCACTTTTCTTTTATCTTCCACATTCTGGTTTAAGTGCAGTTGTCCCTTTCTGCTCAGAATATGTCCAGGGGTAACAAAAACCTCACAAGTCTGTGAGAAAGCTGTTGGGTAGCTTTTACTGCCTGCAGCCTCACTGCTTGACAGAAATTCATATTTCATCATTTACTTGAAGCCATCATTGCTTCCAGTACCCCATATTATGATAACTCTTGTTTTCCTGTTTGAATTTTCCTTTTATTTTTTCCACACACTTCTTTCCTGAATTCCTGATCTCAAAGATCACCTTGTTCCCTGTGATATGTTAGATGAGTGTCAGAAAATGGCAATGAGAATTTCACTGTAGCTGCAGTGCACCCTATCCCTGAAAAATTATATATAATTGGGATCTTACCCTATAACCTTTTTACTCCTTAATTTACACATCCATCACATCAGGGTTACTGAGACTAATGGAAATTAGGAAAGTTTATTTTCAATGAAATAACTAAATAAATGTTAATAAAGTCTATTTAAATTAATAAAAAAATTTAATGTTCACTGTTACATTACTGTTATATCAGGTACTGCAATAAAAGACGATAAAATCATCTTTGACGTGCACGGTCACTCTGTCTTCTAGAATAAACTATTATACAGAAAACTGAAAAATAATGACACAAGAAAATGGTTTTCAACATACTTGGTATGTGTAGGCTTATTTTGGGTCGTGTTTTTTCCCCTTCATTACCAACACACACTCTCCTGCTTGTCCTGGGCCCCTATTCCAGCATATATACTGTGTCTTGATAGCCTCCAGGCTATTCAGTAAAGGCCAGAGTAAAATATTATTTTGTTGTGGTTTGACTATTGGATTATTTTTTTTACTTTTGCATTCTTAAGTCACCGTTATATACTCTGTTAAACATATTGCTCTCTTCTGTCTTTAATCAGAATTCCTTTTAGATTGAAAGATTCCCCTTGGCTTGATAGTAATGCCTTTGAGTTTGAGCTTCCAACTTTCCCATGTTAACAGACTGATTGTTTCCTCTCCTCTAAAAAGTGGCTCCATATACATTTTATCCAAAAAATTCTCTTTTTATCAGATTTAATTGCATTTTTATAATGGAGAATATGTTTGCAGCTATTAATGTTCTCCTGAGCTTTTTTTTCACTTGTAAGCTGCAGCTGTTTAACTAAAAGCATAAGATTGTGTTCTTAGGACAATTTTCCACTGTCCTGTGTTAATGCTGGCAAGCCTTTTTTGTTGTGTTTCGGACAGCCACCTTCTCTCAAAGGAACAGACAGGGCAGTTTTTATACCAGTCTGCTCAGTTTCATTTGTTTCCTTCTGTTGCACATCAGCAGGTTTATTTTTTTTACAATTATTATCATAATTTTACTTTTCATGCTAAAAGAACAATGTACGACACACTCATGGGAGGACACGTGTTACCTACAGGATTTTCATCTTTTCTGTCCCAGTTCCTCAGGACCTGGGACAGTTTAAAGTCACCTTATCTAGCTTTCCAAACTCCTGCCTTCCCCATAGCTGCCTTCAATTACCATTTGTACTACACAGAATTATCAAAGTACTGGCATAATTTAAACACAGGAAAAATACCTTTTAGGAAGATATAGCTATACATTTTATCAAACACAGGAGAAATTATTAAATATTGTCTTTTGCTGTATAGAACACAAATTTCAGAACAGCTAAAAGTCCTGTGGCAACACAGTGATTTATTATGCCAACACTCAGACTGGGAGAAGTGCTGCTTCACTTGCATCCAAGTAGGCTGTCTTGTGGAAGCACAGTCCATAGCCCTGTGAGGAGATCCCATATACCATAATTCTTGCTTGTGTGCTAGCCTCACTCAGAAACTAAGAAATAATGTTGTTCTTTTGTTCTACTCCATGTTCCCTATTTTCTAGGATTGCCTAAGCCAGTGCTCTGTCAGAGAAATACCACATTGCAACACTATTTTGTTCATCTTGAACAGTTCAGTTTTGTGGTCCTTCTGCCACAGGTTCTTGGGTTTTTCATTTACTTTTAGAGATTTACTTACGGTTGGAAGGTCAGAGTCTGCCCAGAAACTTTTAACTTGCATTATACTGCAAAAGGCAGATGATGAAATCTTGTTCTTCATGTAGCCTTATTCTCAGCTATTTTATTCTAAAGTCACTTAGCAACTGGGCTTTTAGAAGTTGTAAGATGGACTTTTCAGCTTCAGATCAGTAAAAACGTCCTCTGTTTTTTCACTCTGCCCTAGCCTCATCTGATAAAAATCAGATGCATATGAAATATATTTATAGAATGAGGAGTAATACTACTGGAGTTTCTTTCAAGCCATTAGGTAAATCAGAATCTGTGGAACCAGGCAACCATAAAAAATATCTGATGTTTTACATTTACCACTCTTTATTACATGCAGAGGAAAATGTCCTTTGAGTTTTCTTCCTTTTTTTTTGATATTTCTAAAGGGATTCAACTACTCTGATGGACCTTTCAGCACCTCCATCCTATTATTTAGAGTATTTTAGTACATTTTCTTTTACTCTTTATCCATATGGGTAATCTCTCTGATCTATTGTTTGTCACAGAGCTTTTTAATTTATTGTTTCAGTTTCTACTGCCTTTGAATTATGAAACAAAAGCTGCTTAAAAGTGCAATTTCCTTTCAGCATCAACAGCAGTCAAGAGACCAAATAGACTCAACAGACTCCCAAAGTACAGCAGCTTAAAACTACCTTCGTTTCTTGGCCAGGGATTGCTAAATTGTCAGAGAAGTGGAAGGTTTGAAGGCTGTAAGCTTTGGTTGAAATAGGGGAGAAAAGGGAACAAGCCTAAAGGCAGAGGGAAATAAAGTCTGTTTTGTCTCTTCTGTCATCACAAATCCAAACCTTCACTTTACGGACATGGCAGTTTTTCCTAATTTCTGCTCCTTTTCACTCAGTCCTTTCACAAATAAAAGCCTTTAATGCAAACTCATTAACTACCCCCCCAAACCCATCTATATGTTATATATAATTCATGAAAGAAAGCATAAGGATTTATGAGAAACACATTGTGCCAGAGAATTAACCACTCCAAAGTAAAACAGATAAAAATGGATATAATATACATATGTCAAGTGCCTCAAAAATATGTGATTTGTCATTAATGTAATGGAATTTTGCAAATATAAACAAGGAAGCTGTCAAACTTCAGATAAAACTCCAAAACATTCAGAGGGGCATTAGTCATATCTGAAGAACAAGTTTTATTCTTTAAGACAGAAATAATTGGGCTGCAGTAAAAGATTTCTGTGAAAACTATCCACTTGGAAATGTGTGCCTTTCCCTGCTGTTAGTGGAAGTGCTGTGACGGGTCTGTCAGTCACTCAAGCTGTGGTGCTGCAAAAGCAGCATAGCACTTCTATTTCAAGTGAGTCTGTCGGAGTAACTTCTATAACAAACCAGCCTCCGCTTCTCCTCCAGTACAAACAGCAATCTTCAGCATTTCAATCACATCAGACTCTTTGGTGAAAGGAGAAAATTTCAGCACTGTTGTATGCAAAACATAGAAGAACTTTTCCAGTTTCTTTTCTTTTACCATCCAAGAAGCATACCAAAAACCTTTACAAGAAGAAAAACCTTCTTTAAAAAGTAAGATTTTCTAAGAATTGAAGAAGTCATAGCAACAAGGCAAAAGCATCAGTTCTAATGGATGGTTGGAAAGTTTTCAAAGGCAATTAAAGAAATTATGGGCTGCAGAACTCAGCTGTAGGAGTATCTGATCTGAAGGACTGTATTTTTTAATGGACTTTTCTGGTAAGCTGTCAAGACATTTTCCTCATGAATTTTCAATCATTTTGCTAACTCTCTCCATTTTACTTGCTGTTTATTCAATTATGGTGGTTACCAGAAACTGTTCCTATTTCACTGAGATCAGTAATTCCCGAACTGCTCACCAAACACTGACAGCTACAAGGCTGTAATAATCAAGATTCATTCTCAATAAAACAGTGTGGGTTTTCTAGGCCCTATTACATGTGATATTTTGATCACAGTTGGAAGTGTTTGTTTTTTTATATGGAGGAAACATGTAAGAAACATTTTCTATTTTATCAAGAGATGGAAGGAGTTAGTGTTAGACAGTAACAGCAATATCAACATCAAGAAGGGAGACAGATAAATCACTACTATATTACCTATTAACAGACGTGAAACCGGGAAAATAAATTCTCACAGACGGCATCTGGACTGAGCTGGTGCATTCTGCAATGCATCCTGGCTCCTGGTCACCTGAGCCTCCCGCTGGCGCCAGCCCACATCAGGGTCCTGCAGGCATGAATGGCTGATAAAATAGAGTGTTTCTGCAGCTGGGCCGTGGGGGAAGACACGGATCCATGATCTATCTGCTCAGCTTCTGAAGAGAGATTGTGCTTTAGGGACAAGTCATGAATTTCAGACTCAATGGAGAACTCCCTTGGTACTGTGATTTAGAGTGGGATTTTGATGGGGACTGCCTCTAGTGGCTGGAGCAGTTTTAGATGATGGAAGAGCTGAGACAAAAACAAGAAGCTGAGCAATAAAACAATTAATGTCCTGCTTTTGCCTTTTTCAGCTGCATCTCTTCTGAACAGTATTAGCAGAGTTTAGCCAGCTGTGCTATATAATTTCTTTAAAAAAACAAAATTCCCTTTCTTATCTAGCATATTGTTTTGCTGTGTAACATATGGGTTTAGGCTGTGGCAAATTTCAGGTTGACCATAATGAAACAATAACCAGCCTCAGTGAAGGCAGAAAAAACAAATATTTCTGTAACTTTCCTGTCCTCAGAAGCACATTCAAAAGTGACCAGATTATATAATTCTCCATTTTCATCATGGAGTTAAAGTTTCTGGGTGCTCGAGGTATATATAGTGACTGTTTTGGGGGATGGGGGAAACTCTAGGGAGAATTAATTTGTCAGTTTTCCTGTGCTACTGGACAGAATGGGGTTCATAAGCACTGGCAGATCATGGAGCAGGGATTTGTGGCTTGACACTGCATCTCTGTAGTAGTTTCTTCAGGCTACTGCCTATTTCCCCAGCCAGTTGTCTGGCCCTGGTCAATCACACTGTTCTCTCTCTTCTAAGTTGCTCTTCCCACTCTTGCTTTCTTTGCCTGCAGTGTCTCAACCTGCACTCTTCACATGTTATCCCAATCCCATTTGCCCATCCATGTCCAATGGTCCTTTCTCAACTTGTTAGCGTTCAGAAACACATAATCACATAAGCAATTATATGCAGGTGCTTTTATTAAGAGCTCTGGGAATCGGGGAATTACAACCCAAATCTGATTCCTACTATACAGCCGAGATGAACATGTTTTTATACTCTATCCTCATATAACTTTCATGTTAATTATTTAACTTATAGTGTTCTATTGTATACACAGATTTCAGCTAAGCATAGCCCCCCTTAAATTTCCAACATAGTTTCTCATTATTCTTCTTATGGTTATACAATAATTATATTTAATTACTAAACAATCATCACATCTAACAATTATATCATTTATCATACTGCTTACACAAGTGCAGTTGATCTGGGTGTCATGGTTTGAGCCTGGCAAAATGCCAGTGCCCCCCATGAAAATACTTATTCCCTGGTACTTGCTGTGAGATGTGCCTAGGAATAAGCAAAGCAGTCCTCTACTTAAAACTATAGAAAACAGAACTTTATTAACTACACACTACATAGGTATAGGAAAGAAAAGACAATCTCAAGGAAAATGAAAACTCTACAGAATACAGCTCCTCCTCCCCCCCCCACCAAATTCCCAATACAATTACATCTTCCAGTCCAGCAAAAACCACCCTTAAAAATACTCAATCCTCAATTCCTTAAGAGGAGGAGTCCTTCTTGTATGCCCTGGGCTTTTGGTCACATATCACCACCCAGATTAGAGATCGTGACCCCCTCCTCCCATTTCAGTGCTCTCACCACTGAACATGGACCAGAGCTACTTTGAGGGTTGTCTTTTTAAGGATTCCATCGTCCCACTCCAAAAAAAGGCACAGTCTCCATTTTGGGACATCTGTCCCCCCATTATTTCACCTCCTGGGCCGGGAGGCTCCCACACTGCCCTCTTAACCCTGGGACCCGGTGGCTCCCCCTGAAAATAGTCTCTGTATTCAGGAACAGTCCATGGCTCTACAAAAAGCATCCAGCAAAGAATGCCACTCCACATCTCTTCCACCCTAGGTTCTTCTCACAGTCTCTCTCCTGCTCGGTCCTTTAAAAAACTTGCTTAAATCCTTCTTCATCTCCTCTCCCGGAAGGGTCAGTACTCTGCAAAAGCTTTCATTGTCCAAGAAAGGGTTAAAACTCCACAGCTCACAACCCACAAGCAGCCGGACTCCTTCTGGTTCAACCCCCCCTCCTCTCCACAGGCCGGGCAGGCTGGCAGCACACGATATCGAACTTCAAGGCCACAGCCCAGTCCCAGACAGCGAGCACAGACACAGTCTCTCTCTCTGTCTCCCCAGGGGAGGGGGCTGCCCAGTAGCTCCCAGTCTCTCTCTCTCCTCCACCCTTCCACCCTGGGGGGGGGGAACCAGGCCAGGCCTACCCCCATCTCGATCCAGGCCCGGGCCTACCACATGGCTGCCCCTCCCCCTGCCCAGCCGGGACAGCTGGAGCAGGGGGAGAGGTCCTTCCTCTTCCACGCCGAAGTCCCAAGAGGGCTTCCCAGGGGCAGAGCTCTGCTTTTAACCCCTGTGTGTTCTCAGAGGCGTGTCCAAATCTTAGTGGCCATCCAGGTGTCAATCGCAAATCTACATCTTCAATTGGACTGACACACTCCCAGAAATCCACTTCCCCTCAAACTACGACACTGGGAAAGCACAAAGCCTAACATTTCAGAGTCTATTTTAGTGTTTTCCCAGGCCCCACTATCAAACTCATTTGATGCCCACTTTCCTTGCTCTTGGGTCCTAGTCCTAGCCTATCTCCAACCTTTTCATCAGTCTCAGATCAGCTTCATGCTACCTCCTGGGCTCTTTCAGCAGTCTCACTTCCTCTCTGGTCCCATCCTTTTGCATCCTGGCATGTCTCACACAGTTCTTCTCCCTGTTGTTTCTCCAGTTCCTATTCACTGTCCCAAATTGCTTAAGCTCTAGAAACAAGCTTCTCCAAGTTTTAAAACTATTTGTCTAAGGCAGACAAATTAGTCTCTGTGTTCTTTTAGAGCTCCCAGTCCCCATCTCTTTTGGCTTTTTTGCTTGCTCAGCAAAGTCCTGTTTGCCTTAATCCATCTCAGGGTTGGGTCATTCCCTCACAACATTTCAGCCTAAACAATTTGTAGAAGTAGCAAAGGACTTAAGAATATGGAGCACTGAGAAATTTGAACAGGGGATGGTGTTAGCCTACATACAACATAGATTGCAATCTCACTGGAGTAACATCCTTGTCTCTTTTGCTGCATATCCATAAAGTGCAGTGGGAGCCATTAGGAGCATTTATTTTTATTTTACTGTTTACCAATAGCGTAAGTAACTGTCCATTAGAACTTAGATCTCTCATACTTTGGAGAAAATTGAAAGCACATCACGTAATAGAAGATGGTAGTTGAAACAATAAGCCAGATGCTAAGAAGGTGTAAATCAGTGTGAGTGTAAGGAAGCAATTCCAGTTCGTGCTCACTGCAGATCTCCTCTTTTGAATATATATTCACTAGTAAAAGCAATGCTAATAGAAAAATTGTTAAACTGAGACTAAAATCTGCCTCGTAATAACAGCAACTTGATCAATCTTGTTTTTCCCTTAAGCTTAATTTGAATGCAAAACCAGTAGTTTTTTTATTATCTAAGTAAACTTTCTAATTAAAAAAACAATCAAAGTTTTATAACACCAGCATAAAATGTAAAGAGCTCAGTTCAACTATGCTGATTAGAAACTGAAGTTGTGTCTCCTAATAAAAAATATAGATATACTTTTTTTTTTCCTCTTGGTACAATTTACATTATTTTTAGGGTTTTGTCTTTTTATTTAGTTTTGATTTTGATTTTGTTTGTTTGTTTTTTTGTTTGTTGGGATTTTTCACAATAGTCTGAAATAATGTAGTACTAAACCAAAGACATTTCCAGTCCTTCAGTGTCTTTAACTTGCCCTGTTTGGATATTGTGATTTAATTTTCCCCTTCCCTCTCACAGGACTCTACCTTTCTGTTTATTTTTCCTAGTCCTCAGGACTGTTGAATAATGGTAGGGAATTTACCTCTTTCCATTTATGGACACTAGTTTATTTAAACTAGTTTCAAAAGAGCTAATTTCTTTATTATTTTTTTTCTTTTTAAGCTTCATCTGTGTAAAATTATTTTATGGTGTTTATAACCACTTTAGTTTTATTTCCAACTCCTGAGAGCAACTTTCTTAAGCATAACTCCTGAAATAAGTTTTGCTTCGGGATTTACCCTAAGTGGCTGATGTATGCCAGGGATGGCTGAGTAACACCAGTGCCTTTGCACAGTTGACAGACACACCTTGGTGGATGGAGCATAGGGTAGCCAATGATGGAGTTGTGATATTTATAACTTCTGTTTTTATAACTTCTATATATTTGGCTTACACAAAACACAGCATGGATCAATGAGTAGTGTTTAGGGACCTCTGTGCTAACAGTTCAGCTTGGGTCTCCAGAGGTAGACCTGACAAGAATTAATCTGAAGCATTCAGAAAAAAAATCCTTTTGATTAAATGAACGTTTTCATAGAGGTGTTTTATTTTCGATTTTCCTCAAAAAAAAAATCTTTTACCCTTCATTGATCACAGATGTTAATATGAAAAAAAAAAGGAGTTACAGAACCCTGCTGGTTTTTCTCTTTACAGTTTTTATAGACAAGTTAAAACTTTTTCAAGTATCAGTATCTTCCAAAAATCTTCCAAAAATCTTCAAAGCTGAACTTTATTAAAAATACCTGCAACACATCATTGACCACTTTTCAGTATTCTACCCAATAACATCCAAACCCCAAACATTTTATCCATGACACCAAGCCTGAATCACAAATACGACTGATGCTGTAGAACTGCTGATTGCAATGGCAAATCATGTCCTCTTCTACCAAGATGTAAGTTTTTGCTGGCTTTAGCTTTTCCTTAGTAATTTCAGAAATGCTTTTTGCTGTCATCTAAACTTGCCCAGCTGCTTTATCATGGGCTGGCAGTGGCACACTACTTAAGATGTTATAAGCTACAGCGTAATTAAACAGCAAATGTCCATAAATAAAAGTAATTTTCTCTATTCTATCTGTTCATATTTCCCAGCTTGAATGTGCTTAAATTATTTATTAGTTTGCTTGTTTGCATATTTCAGTTCTAAAAGACCACAAAAAAATTCAAATCATCTATGCAATCATCTATTAAAAAAAAGTATATACAGGAAAGACAGTCCCAATTGTACAATTAGACAGCAGGGGTGAAGAGGTGTGTGATCTAGAACTGAATGAATGAAGAATCAAAACATGAGTGTGCTGGCAGCTCTTTTAGTTTTTCCAGTAATTGGCATGCTAAACTTTGAAATCCTAACTGAATTATGTAAATGAGTGAATCCTTTAGACAATGAAGGTGTGAATCCTTTAGACATAAACTATTGATCAAGTCTGGATCCAGCTGCACAAATACTTCCTCTGAGAAGGAGTTTAGAGCATGAGGGGGTATTTATGCTCATGACTGAACGGGAGGGTCTCCCTGACAATTCTGTCTGACCCTGTCTACTATGGAGTAAATAATCAATGTACCTGGCCATTAAAACTTGCTAAACCACCGGTGCATTTACTGCTGGACTTTCTAATATCAATAAAATGTGTTGTTGTTTCTCTCTTATGAGTGAAGTGCACAGGCCCATCAACAACAAAAGGTGATGCTGGAATGCAGACAAGTATGAGACTACAGTGGTATTGCACAGCTGCTACCCACCAAATGTCTAATATGGCAGAAGCAGGCAAAAAATGTGGAGTACTTCCAGTTGTCTTGTTTGATAGAATAATGAAAAAATGCTGTTTCTAGGTGTCATTACAGTGTCTGTAAGTGGCTCAAATATTTTTGCGCCTCTCCTTTTTATCTTGTCAGACCCTACTGTTCCTATGATATGCAGGAGAAAGTCACCAGTGGATAAATCTAGAGTTTAACTATATTTATTTGGCATATTTTCCACATACTGTGAGAGGCTGAATGCATGTTTACAGGAGAAATGGCATCCCAAGAAAGAAGGAGCACTCTGGTAACTGCTGCCTTGCAAGCACTCCTTGTTTCACAATTTACAGTAGGTAATAAGTAAATGTTTGCACAAATTAGAGCTGATTTAAGTGCAACAAAGTAAAGAAAAAAAATTAAATGCAAACACAAGGATTTGTAGTGCATCAGATGATTGATGAAAAATTAAGCTGTATAAAAAATTAACATCAAGGCATTCGATATTCTTATTTGACAGCACTGTATGGTTTTCTTGTAGACATTTTTCTTCCTAACTTGTACTTGTTTTCTAGTGTGTCCTCTGCCTGACATGAAAGTCTTAAAAATGAATTAATCCACTGAACACAGTGTCCATACCCAGTCACAGAAAGGCTTTATACTTTTTTTTACTGCCCAGTGTGCTCCATAGGCCTGTTGGCCAGGCAGCGTTGTAAGATGGGGACATTCTGTGGCTGTTTGTACAGCAACTGTTCTGCATGTCTGTCTGTCTTCGTGGTTCAAGATGACACTAAGGACACTTCATTATTTTTGCATTTTCTGTCCATTGTCTTTCCAATGCTTTTGAGACTAGTATAAGCTGAATTGCAACATCAGGGAGCCTGGTCTAGGGGTAATCCCATCCAAAAGAACTCAGCTAACTTTCAGTTTGCCTAGGAATGGTTAGAGTTCCAGTTGTTGGAGAAAACTGTTTTAAAAGAAATATAAAGGACAGGGAAAATCCGTTTGTTATTGCTGCCTGTTCCTCTGGAGAGCAAAGGTATCCAAAGTGCAGCAGCTGGACCTGGCTTTTCCAAGACTGTGTCCAGTCTGTGTTTTGGTATTGTTCCTTGTGTCCCTGGTTCTTTTCTTTCCCTAGAAAAAGGCCTTATTTTTTGCTTCCTTCTTTTGATTTTCCTGCCCTGCCAATCTTATTTATAAATTCGTAAGTGATTTCCAGAATTCATTTTCTTTGTCCAGCAAGGAGCTTCATCATATCCACCAGAGACAATCAGCTCTTCCCTTGCCCTCCTACATGCTGTGCTCTTTGAAATTGCCTCTGTCTAGGTTGTCTTGTCAGTAAATGAGATTCAATATGAATAAAGCACTCTTTGTCACAAGGTCAGATTTTTACCAGTTCCTCCACTGCCAGCTTATTTGGCCAGGTGGTTTTGGGGTCTACAACCCTACCTGAATATCAATGTCTCTCATTCTTTAGAAGTGTGCTTGTAACTTATGTGCTTCAAAACCTTTAGTTATATCCATCCAAACACAGTGAGGGATATGATGTTCCATGGTCCCTTTTGTTTAGCAGTGTAGACACATTCCTCATGTCTGACATTAACATTCACTTAATTTTACATCAAGCTTAACACAATAGTATCTGATTGCTAGAGGTCTCTTCATACTTATAAAATAAGAATTATTATTAAATCATTATCATGTTTACTAATGAAGATGATGATTACAATAACAAGTACTCTTCTCCCTCAAGAGCTTTCCTTGTGTTAGTCAGAAAAACTGTGTTACTAATCTCAGGGCTCCCTGATTCCTCCTAGCATCAGTGGATGAATTGCTGTTATTCTTTCCTGCACTTGTGAATGTTCCTGCTATTTCTGCAAATATTTCCTACTTCATATGTGGATTCCAAAAATCCAATTAGGAAATTTCAGGATGCAGAGAAGACACAGAAAGGTATTTCTGATGAACACAGCATGATAGTGTATGGATGTTGTTTCAAGATCTATTTTAAATATGTCCTGTGTGCAGTGAAAATGATACTGTGAGATAGGAGAAGGCATTTAAAGTAGATTATGAATTTGTAGAAAATATTTTCAAATAAACGTTCATATTCTTTCTTGCCACTAAATAAAATTACTGGAATATCTTGTCTAGCATAAAAAGTTTGCTGTGTCTGAGTTCTGATTTCTTGAATTAAAATGCCTGTTCTGCAAATATGCAACTGGGATCAGTAACAGTTCCAAATAAGTCAGAGGCTCCCTGGAATATGTAATATGACAAAAATAGTCTTTTTTCTCCCCACTGTCCTCCAAAAAAAGGAAAATTTAAATTTTATGGCCATAGAGCATTGTCTCTGATGTAGTATTTAAGACCTGAAAGTATTAGCTTGAAGGGTATGGTAAGAAGATGGACTTGTAAGGTCCTTGCCCCAAAAAGCAGTACTTTGAGAAATATGTATCCTTCACTGTTATACTCAGGGGAGCTCATAAGTTTTGGACTGGAAACTTTCCTGTTAAACTTACTGCTATTGAAGGATTGCAATTTCATATTAACCACTACAGGTTTCCCAATGACTCTAACAATGGGTCCTTTTGCTCCACTGAGGCAATAGCCAGTTTGCAGACGTTTCCAAAGTTCTATGGACAAAATTTCTGGACTCACATTATGTAGGAAAAATAACCTGATAATTCTGTCTGCTTCTTTTCTCCCTGAATCCCTCAGGAGGTCTCTGTGGATCACTGCCACTCTTCTGCACTTGTAATCCTACTGCTGCAATTTTAAAACCTTTTAAAAAGTGCCTGTATTTTGTATTGGTAAATAAATAATGGCTACATATGATTTTTCTTCTTTAAAAATTGAACACTCTTCGGGCTCTTGTTATTACCTCTGTGTAGTACTAAATGTCAGGTCAGTGAGGCTGTTTTCATCTCTAAAAAATTACTCCCAGGTCTGTTATTAAGGAGGCAGAGTTGGCAATAAATACTGTATTAAAATTTTAGTAATAGTAATAATCTAGCAATTTTAGCATCATTTCAGTTTTTACCTACAAGTGTTGGGGGCCAAAAGGGATTTATGGAAAATTGTTGTTAAGAAGAACATCACTTGCTGGTTAAACCTGTGGAAGAGCACATGCAGTTTGTGGTATCAATATGGAATAGACCCGAGATACAACCTTAAAAACCTGGTTAAATCCTGGTAACTAAGGATTTGTGATATTAGCCAATGAGCTCCCAGCAGCTCAAGTCATAAGCTCACTTTGTTCAGTGCCAGAATGGCAAGGACAAATATCCATCCCTCCACCAGCTCTCTTCAGGTACAACTGAGGTGCTGAGAACCAGTGGGAAGAACGTCCAGAAGAAACTGGGAGAGATTGGTGACATCATGTCCTGCAGAAGTGTTCCCAGACAGGGCTGGACATTAGTCCTGTTTCCTACGTTCATGGAGCTGGGGTGTTGCCTAGGCATGCATTTACAAGGTATGAATTTGCCAATGGCTATAGCCAGCAGACACCACAGATCTCAAGTCTTCTTTTTCCCTTGGGGAAAAAGTATGAAAAGGTGATATAACTAATTTATAGGCATCTGAGTAAATAATCCATGAACATATGCTTGAATTTAAATTTTGTGTTGTAGACAGGAAGATGGGAGGTATAGAGTAGATGGGAGTACAGCAAACTCTTATATTAATGCATGACTGATTCTATGATTCTGGGATCAATGGCTGACAATAACCATGCAGCACATGCTGCAATCCTCTAAGGTCCTTTGGAAATCCCAAGATAAAGGTATAGTAAGTCATATTTAAAGAAATTATTTCCCTATCATTTCATGGCAGGTAACAGGGGTGGTATTTCATCTTAGCCGAAGATAAAATTGTGTTCCTGACACAGTGCAGTAGGGATACACAGACACAGGAAAATGTATATAATAGATATGATGGATATTAAATAATTTTTTGGCATTCTTCCTAGGCTAATAACTACATAGCTGTTTAGAAAATAGGCATTTTCAATGCGAGAGGCAGCACTAAGAATCAAGATTACTGAAAAAGCTGTTGGTTCAGTAACTTAAAAACAAGAAAGGCTTACAGAATGCAAAGAGAAATACAGAAACAAAAAAGAAAATTGGAAATCTTCTAAAATCTAATTTCCTGACATAGATATTTATTGTTATGTTTGAGATTATGGGCTGAGCCCTGCTGTTTGCTGTACACCCTGTCCCAGTCCTTAAGATTAAAGCTGTGAATACTTCTATTATGCACAAAACTAAAATGCTTTTTCACACCATGCCAGAGGGCTAACATTGTAACTAAGGCACCCATCTTCAGGTTTCCAGAAGAACTGAATGCATCTCTGATTTGTTTTATTAGAAGATCATTTCCATTAAGGAGCTTATTTTTCTTGTTCACATGACTGGTGGTGTAATACCAATTTAATTATGAGCAAATATGCAGTGCAGTGTATCCTCTTTTCCCCACCGGTACATGAATTACAGCAGACTCACAGGTGCTCTCCTCCGAACCTCTGTGGTTCACACATGGTGCTGTAACCATGACTCCCAACATCAAGTTTGAAAGCAGTAATTTAGAATTACTGACTCTCTGCAGCAGTCAGACCTGCAAGTGTCTACATTACAATTATCAGGGGCTGATCTTTGACTTGCTCATTTATTAAACATGTGGGACTATAAAAGGGAAGCAGTGAAGAAATGCAGGGTATTGTGTTATACTGTCTTAACCACAAAGCTGCAGTCCTGAGTTTCCCTCACCATTACTCCCATCTGACAATTTTTCAATATTCAGAGACCAGCTTGCATTCCCTCTTGCTGACTGGATAGGAATTGCTCCAGGGATTGCTTCTCATTTGCATTTTCCTAATAGTGCTACCATTAGCCTTGATAGCTTTGTTGAGAAGGTTGCAGAAAGTAATAAGTATATTCATCTGGGATCTTGTGCTTTCTTCTTTGGCTTATTTTGAATTAAGATTTTTTGCTGTTGAGGAGAATTAATTGAAATAGTGCTTCAGCCTTTATTTGGAAGGCAAAGTTTGTTCTCCTACTGGAAATGCTCAGTGTTCCTCCTGCTATCTTTGCCCAGCCATTAATTATCTCTTAGCATCTATAAGTCATCCTCCCACTGATTCAGATTACAGTGCTTGAAAAAGATACAATGCAAATCTATTAGATCAACTCATTAATCAGCTAATGATCAGTTAATTAATTGGTAAGTTGACATAGTGGTGTTTGGTCATGGGTTGGACTTGATCATCCCAGAGGTCTTTGCCAACCTAATTGCTTATGTGATTCTGTGATTGTCCATATCTGGTTTTGCTCAGCCAAAACTCTGGAATGGAGAGCTAGAAACAGTAAATACCAAATATTGGAAAAGTGTAAGGTGAAGTAAGGTGAATGATCTCTCACTTTAGGATTATTGAAGCAATTATCAATATTATTTGTGAACACAGCAAAGTTGCACAAAGATGTGGAAACTCTGTTACGCGCAGTAGCTACAGATTCCTGTAAAACATAAAACTGAAACTAAATACTTTAAGTAAGTGATGGCTACACAAAGATTAAAATAGATCTCTCAGTAGTGTGGGTAGAGAAACTGCTTAGACAACTACAAGGCAGGAATAAGAAGAAATAAATGGCAGTGGTTTTTTTTCTGCTTTATATGGCAACATTGGCATGAAGAGGATGAAAATGTGCATTGAAAAAGGAACAAAGAAATAATACATCAGAGAAAGGTGACAAAACAATTAAGGCACTGAGGTTTTTCTGTCCAAGGAGACTGCTTGTAGAGGGTGAGGAAACCTTGCCACTAGGGAGTGTAAGACAGAAGAGGGAGTTAGGCTGTAATTTAACTCTACCTGATGCTCCTCATGAAACAGGTGCTGCCATGTTAGAAGGAGCAGAGTACATGAAATAAAGTAGATTTGCACATGGACAGAAACAGAAAGAGATAATGACCCACACCAAGTAAATATGACAAAAGTCTGTTTGAGAAACTCCAAAAACACTGCACTTAATTCTGACCTTAGGGCAGGTGCTGACAAGTCACTTCCTTTTTTTATGCTTTGAGTCTTCTGTAAAATGATCCTGCTTCATCTGTTGCCTATCTTGCTCTTTAAAGGAAATCATAATTGTTTGGGAAAGGACTTTCCTGGGTGCATAATGGGTTTTTGCATACAGAATTCCTGAACTGTGGCCTTAGTCCATCTGAGAATGGGGTCTGTCTGTCACTGGAGCCGAAATGCTCTCTCCCTAAATGCATGCAGTACACAGCCTATCATGAAACAGTCTGGTATCTCTGAAGGGAGGGATGATAATAATAGAGATAAGTCTGATAATTATAGTAATAGTCAATGATTTGCTGATAGATCTCTAGGTTAGACATAATTGATTCTGAAAGTAAATGAGACCTGTATTTACCCAGGAAACACATGCTTTTAATGCAGTTGCTGGAACAAGCTATTTGCACCAGAGGAATTACGAGCATTTCAGGATTTACATTACTAGTCTCTTCCAGTTCACAACACAGAGGGCATATTTAGCTGGGCAAGGCTGCAAAATTTTTGCCTCTGCTCTGCTGGTTTTAGGAATGAGCATATTGGACTTAATTTTCCAAACTTGTCAGCCCAACTCTCACAAGCATTACATTCAATTAGGAGGAACACCAAAGCCAATTTAAAGCAAATGACAAAAGGAGGAATCTACAATGAATAAAGTTCATTTCTTTCCTGTAATGGCCATCCCACTTTCTCAGCTGCTGGGATTATCTCAAGAGAATAACAGCAACTACACCTTTTTCAGCTTATCTCAAGTCTCCACAGTGAGTCCTTATTTTCTAAGTGTGTGTGTATTTTAAAACAGCTTTCCTTGTAGATCTAAATGATACAGGAATGGTCTCTTAATGGCTTGTTTTGATGTCCAGCATTAGCTTAAGCGTGACTCATTTACTCCACCTTCTGCTGCATGCAGCAGGGGAATCAAACAGTTATTATTATTATAATTTTGGCCCATGCAAGTGCCAGGTTATTCAGTGTGTCTCACGTCATGTTGACTCCTCTAGCTTACACAAAGTTTTTTATGCCTGCTATGTGCCAGTTCTGTCAATTTAACTGAGGATTTTCATTTGCCCCTGATTTCACAAGTGCATCTCAACATAAATATTATCATTTAGATTTGGTTTTATAACAGCTATGCTCAGGTGTATAAAAGTGACCTCAGCATGTTCGGTTTGAAAAGTGCTTTGGAAAGGAACTCACCTGGGAAGGATATTTGGGGCAGATGTGTTTTACTGGCCAGTTGGGTCCCTTTTGAAGTTAGTTTAAAATAAATATTAAGCCTTTTCTTTTTAATGTTAAATTACTTAGCATCTGTCTGTGGACTTGTACCTTTATCTTCTGCTGTGCAGTCAAAGTACTCTTTTATTATTTCCTGCCACAGCTGATCCCATATCCTCTCCATCTATGTGTTATCAGTGCTTCACATCTTCTAGCAGGTGCTGAAATTTGTTCTCTAAATGTTAATAGAAACAGCAGAAGAATTTTGAACATTCACTAGCAAGTGTCCTCGGAAAACCAGCAGTTGAAAGAACCCAACAAAAAGCTCCTGCCAGAAACTATTTGATCATAAACCTCTCAAGCAGAAAATTGGCAATCACTGCAGAAACAATTCCTCAGGAAAGTATTCAACTTTCAAATAACCCTGAAACACAACTCAATATCATTTGATTTCCAGTGAGCACATCTAGCAGGCCATCCCTCCACCAGAAACCTAGAAGGTAAAGACTGACTGTTGTCCCTACAGTCCCAGGAAATTTCATCCTTTAGGAAAAGAGGATACAAAAAATCCTTTTTATTATAATGACTGTAATTCCCTACATGTGCTAACTCACACAGAAGTGATGAAACCCCAGAAATTCTTGGCTGATTCCTATAAAAGCACCAACATTTTTGGAAATTCCTGTATGGGTATACAGGAATTAAAACATATCTGTGAAATGTATAAATTCATATTCTCCCTTACATGCTCCCCAGGTGTGTATGTGAGGTGGGAAACACCAGAAGCAGGTGTATATATGGGAGTACACTGGATTTGAAGTGCAAAATGGATGTGCCATTACCTGGCACATACATGCAGCAGAAAATGAAAGGGAGAAATGGTTTGGGACCAACCTCCTACAATTACACTCCTGGCTGAAATAAGCTTGGGGTGAAGCAGGCAGCATTGCAGAAGCCTGTGGGTTGTTAACTGTTCCAGATCTCCTAGGTGCCATGTACAGGGAAACAGAAATAAAGATGGTTTTGTGCACTCTGGTAAATCTTCATCCACAAACACAAAAGGGCATGTTGCCATATGAAGCAATTAAAACTTCTTTCCATACAAATACCTTAGGGTCAATGGGAAGCTCTACAGACAAGGCAAATAAACTGTGAGCATGTCATTAACTTGGGATCACCACTTTTTCCTTTGTTGAAAATATCTTTGCAAAGATGTGAATGCAACAATAAGAAACTTTTGGTTTCTGAACCTAAGGAAAGAATGTAGGGAGGTTGTATGCATATCCAATATGCTGAAGTTTTATAAAGGGAAAATATCAACTATAAGCAAGCATTAAATATACTTAAATGTAAGATTATGGTATCAATAAAAAAAGCAGTATATAAATTTTACAAAGCCCAGTCTATACAGCTTTTCTTCTACCACCTCATCTCCTTCAATTTTATATTTCTCTTTTCACCTCATTAATATCTGTTTTTCAAAAGGTGGATTTTGGGAAAAAATTAAGTTGTAGACTTTGCTCACTAATTATCTGCGATGGAGAGATGGGGATAACTGAGCTGGATCAGAAGATGATTTTATTGAGAATACAAAGGGTTTATATAAGGCTTACTGGTTTGACACATATGCAAGATTCTATTTTTGGTAATAATTTCCTATTGGTTACACATTTTTTCATGGCATCAGTTACTTGCTAATCATTACAAAGTTTTACAGTATGGGTCTTGGTCACTTCCACACCAGAGAGCAGTTATCTCCCATGATTTCTGCTTGATTGGGCTTAAGATAGCAGGCTCCTTTATCAGTTCCATTGTACTCTCTGTCTTTACTCTCCATAACTAATTTCTTCCATGCCTAAGTCTTATGACTGACTTGCTATAAGAGAATGTTTTAAAAAGTCTTACTTTACATTCTGGAATGATAAAAACTAGCAAAGGCATGAATAATAAAAAAAAAAGTTAGTTTACCACATTGTTTTTTAAGGCATTGACTCCTGATTTTGCCCAAGAAGGAAAACTGGGAAGGACTGAACAGTACTCAAGTATTTTGAGTAAGATCAACTCCCAAATACGCAAAAATATCTCATCTGTAGAAGAAATATAGTCAATCTGTGTGTGGCCTCAAGTCCTGTCTTCTGTGCAAATGAAATTCAGCAAGGCTGATTTTTCAGGATGTGTGCTGATATGTGCCTGTGCATTAGATGTCAGCGATTAAACCCTCAAAGGTGTGTGTGTGTACACATTTGTATGGAAAACGAACAAAGTGGGGCAACTGCTGGTGGCAAGTCTTTCACACGTATCCATCTCTGCCTCAGATAATAACAGTAGCAGAAATGAAAAAAAAATCATCGAGGAATGGGGTGAAGCATTATGACTGACTTGCTATAAGAGAATGTTTTAAAAAGTCTTACTTTACATTCTGGAATGATAAAAACTAGCAAAAGCATGAATAATAATAAAAAAATGTTAGTTTACCACATTGTTTTTTAAGGCATTGACTCCTGATTTTGCCCAAGAAGGAAAACTGGGAAGGGCTGAACAGTACTCAAGTATTTTGAGTAAGATCAAGTCCCGAATACGCAAAAATATCTCGTCTGTAGAAGAAATATAGTCAATCTGTGTGTTGCCTCAAGTCCTGTCTTCTGTGCAAATGAAATTCAGCAAGGCTGATTTTTCAGGATATGTGCTGATATGTGTCTGTGCATTAGATGTCAGCGATTAAACCCTCAAAGGTGTGTGTGTGTACACATTTGTATGGAAAACGAACAAAGTGGGGCAACTGCTGGTGGCAAGTCTTTCACACGTATCCATCTCTGCCTCAGATAATAACAGTAGCAGAAATGAAAAAAAAAATCATCGAGGAATGGGGTGAAGCATTTTAATTTCAGAATGCATAATATGCAGCCATGAATCCTTATCAAAGAAATACTAAAGGAATTAAGTTCCTTTTGAATTTCTGAAAACCAGATTATATTAAAGTTTTAATAATTTTTAATAATTAGATGTATTTCTCATCTAATGCACATCACAGTAAAGGATTCCTGTAAACTTTCAAACTCCCAGCTTCCTAAAGCAAAAACTTGAGATGTTGTGTATAAGTGGATTCATAATTGGGTGTTTTTGAAATGATGCACTGATTATAGTATACAGTTTACAGACTGAAAAAACAGTAGGAGTTTTCAAATTTTTTAGTAATTTTTAAAATTACTTTGAAAGTAAATAGCGTTTGTGTCTGCTGGGACATAAGAAGGTAGGAGTTTATTATATACTCCTGCCTAACCCAAGATCTGAACTATTCATAAACTACGTGCCACCAAATATATATTTTTCTTTCATTCTTTATGAGAAAATACCAATTGGCTATAGAATTTATAGCATCTTTTATATCTGTCATATAAAGAACACTCTTAGTTTTAGCAGTATTTAACAAAAAAATGTGTGTCTACTATAACCAAGGCAGGAACATGAAGAAGCTAATTTTGAGGAAGCATTTTATTTCTTTCCTTGTCCGTCAGTATAATTTAATATTAATAAGTACTGTACAGAACAGTTAAGCATATTTTAAACTTTTCTCTTCCAAAATACTCATACTTTTTGTCTAATGGCCACTGTGGTATAATTTTAATTTTTGAGAACTACAGTTATTGCTATTACCTCACTTTCATAATAGGTATTGTAAGAGAGGGGGAGGTACTCTGACAGATCTTGGGGACAAACTTTCCCTGATTCTTCCTTTATCATGAGCTTCTAAACCCATAGCTATCAAGCAAACATTTCTTAAAAGATAATGAAATTGCATCAGATTACCACAATATTGAGATTTTTGCTTAGGCAATGACACATTTATTGTAATGAAAAGTCCAGAATTTTCCTTCATGTAGTGACAGGATGTAAGGATTTCATTTTTTGAGCGACCTGAAACACTCATTTGAGGCAATACCTGAGACAGATATGTGAGACAGTTTAGATGAATTGCACTTGGACAGTGCTTGTATTTTCCCCCATTTATTATTACATAAACTGAAGGTGCATAGTTTAGATTCAGAGACCTAATTTCTTGACATCTCAAGTTATGAAAGATGAATTCTGGCATCTGCTGGTGTGACCAGTGGTGATTTTTTGTACCATTCTTTTTAACTATCCCTCATAAAATCACTTCACAGAAGACCTCCTTTTCTCTCATATTTTTTTAGGTGGGTTGACTGTGTGAGTATTCATTTCTACTACAATCAAGGAACTTTGCAGTGCTGATATCTGTAACTAATATCTGTGACTCCAAATACAATCTCTGAAAATCAGCAACAATTATTTTATTCAGTCTTCTAATTCAGCTATTTTCTGATTTTTCATCACTTAATAGAGGATTTTTAGAAAATATTTCGATCACTCCCTTCTGGCATAGTGCATTACTCATGCTGGCCCTGGATAATTTGGCAGCACCCCTTTGATGCTCAGTCACATATGCTGTTCACTATTCTTATGGGTGGTTTCCCAGGTCTTGGGCCAGGTCTGTTCTCTGCTTATTCATTGCTCAGTGAACATGAGCTTAACTGTCCACAAGAACATTTTCTTAAACTGTCAGTGTATTCAGTGGAAGGGCTGTCACTCTGATTTTCTTTCCTGAAGTATCAAACCTTCACAGCTGTGCTGGCTTGGAGACAGTCATTTCCTAGATGTGATCCTGCAATCCTACCAACTAAATTTTCTTTCACCATAAAGCCAAGCAGCACTTACTAAAACATCACTGCTGGTTTCTTTCTTGTTATTTCTTTAAATTCTTCTGGGGTCCATGAAATAATATGTTGTATCTCTGCTTCTGGCCTCAGACTGGAATTCTGATTGTGTCCACTAATGTGGCATTTGTTCAAAACACTGAAAGTGCTGAGGTTCATTCTTGTTCTCTGTTTTTGACTGTGGCTCAAGATTTAGTTTACATTGACAAACAGGAAGGTCAAGTACTGTATTTTCCTAATCATTATTTCAGGGAATCCAAGAATAGAGTAGATTTTGGATCCATCAAACTACCTTTCACCATACCCAAATTATGTTCTATGAACAACGCTGGTATCATCAATGAAAATAGGAGAGAACAACAAAATTATCGTAAACCAAAGGTCACTCAGAGTTTATGGCCCAAACTCTAACTAAATTTAACCTTTTTCATATTATTTTAATGTCCACACACATCAAGATTCTTGCTTTTATACCTTTTTCTGCCTGTCCTTATGAAATCCACAAATACATATTCATTTTTTTGAATACTGTAAACATTTTTCTGCCTGTCTTTGGTCTATTCTGAAAACAAAGCAAACCTATTTTCAGCATGTTCTGATTTCATCAAAATAAGAGAATAATTCAGTTAGTTTTGATGCTCTCAGAAAACATTTCTTGTGTTTTCTTCCTAAGCATCTGTTTTGTGGCAAACTCAGGTGAAAGTGCACTGGCTTGTTTTTTGAGAGAAATCTCTTGTGGATTGGTGTTTTTTACTGGTGTTATCCTGCTGTGAGGGAACAGGTAACTTGTTCAGGCAGGCAAATCATTGAGATCTGTCCTGAAATCTTTAGCAAAGCAGAATATGCTGAAGAGTGTGAACAGAAGTAATTTAAAAGTGTTAGTTTACAGAAAGCTGCTGTTTAATTTGTGGAGTCTTTGAAGGCAGTGAGAATGAATGGCCTCATGACACCTGATATGGTAGGGCAGGCTGACTACAAGGAACAAGAAAGATGAGTGAGAAGCATCCACTACAGCCCTCTGCCAAAATGTTAGGGAGAATAGCAAGTAGGAGTTATGTGGAATTTGCAGCAATGGGGCAGTAATGAATTAGAAAGACAAGGAAGGAAAATAAGTTAATTGTGGATGACACCTGACACTTGAAAAGCTTTCTATTTTTTTACTGGTTTTGAAGTTGATGTTAGGAAATAAATTGCAAATATGTCTAGTTCCTCAGGTACATACTTTGCTGTACTATATTCTTGTAGAAAATCAACATTCTGACTGCTGCCACAAAGCAGACAAGTACTTATCTGTAGTTCTTTATCTGGAGTGCCAAGCAGCGAAGGGTGCTGTGCACTGGACTGAAGTTCTGTCATTTCCTTGCAGTACCTTGGAGATAGGCATATCCATTTGGGGAATGCAAGACTGAGTGTCTTTTTAAAATACACAGAGACATTAGTCGAACACAGAGATGTATGAAGACAACAAGACACCCATATTTAGCATACTTTTTCCAGATTCTGTATAAAGAGCTATTTAACTGGTTTATAAATTCAACATTCTATCTCTGTCTTGGAACTTTCACATCTTTCTGATGTTCCTGTACAAACTCACATGAAAGATTAATACTGAAATATTACATTTAATGCTGGAATATTTAGGAATGCAAGAACATCTTGCTCTTCTGAGGCATGGTATCTTTTACATCAGGAGACCACTGTGTACACGTGGGAGTAGCATTTCAAAGATGCTATTTAAAGATCATGTGGGCAAGCTGCAGCTGTGCCAAAAGCCATTCTGCCCAGTTTGATACATATGGCTTCACTCCCTGCTGGCAGGAAATCTAACCTCCAGTGTCTGACTTACAGAGAGCTTGCTTGCTTCCTTCCTTCCTTCCTTTGTATGGTGAAGGGTCTGAAAGTCCCATTCTGCATCCCATCTCTGCCTTGCCCCAGTCTGCCTGCAGCTCCTCCTCAGGCTCTTTGCCTCTATCTCCATAAATGGGTGGCACTCACTGACAAATTCCTCCTCTTTTAAGAAGAGGAGCTGAATACTCTCCTAATTTGTTGCAATCTGCCCTTTTTGCAGAGCCACAGTCAGGTCTGAACTCAGCACCACCACAGACAATCAAATTTCCGTCCTCTCATAGTGACAGGGGAGTTGCTGCTCCCACAATTGACAGATGTCATTTAGGCTGCCAAGGGTGGCCAGAGGGACCACTGAGGGCTTTGTGCAGCCCTACAGCACATGGTATTCTTACAAACATGGAAAGATAAAACATCTCCTGGTTTCAGATGTGCTTCCCTGTCCCTATTCACAGATTAAACTAAGTTCTCCAATTCTGATGTAGAGCTCTAGGGACAAAAGAACAAGACCACTCAAAGCCACATGGCGTCACTGGTGACATTCACCTGGGGGGCAGGACTCAAGGTGAAATGAGCCACTGTTTTCCAGGTGTCACTATGATTCCACTTTTCCCAATGGTCAATACAATGTAAGCACCACCTCTTTCCAGATGTTCTCCCATAACAACAAGCAACATTTCAATCCCTTAACAAATATATTTTAAAAATCCATTTTTATCTGTATTATATAATTACTCTTTTGGAGAGAGTAACAACAGACAGATCTGTTAAGACAATCTCCTGATTCCACCTCATGCTGACAGTAAACTCTGAAATAAACAAACCCCAAATTGTATTAATGCTCCTTTTCCCACTGCTCTTTCTGCAGTGCTTTTTTTCTCAGTATTCTTCATTCTTTGGAGTAGCCAGGTAATCACATTGAGTTCTTGAGGCCAAGAGTACTTTTTACAGCTCATACTCTGCAGGGATGAGCTTTTGGAATTGTGAGCATAAGGGAAGATGAACTACATCATTTTCTCTGAGCTTTCACCCTCTTCTAAGAAACTATGAGCATGTAGGATTGCTTCAAAATGGTTACTTCCTGAAAATTTTCCCAGGCAATAGAACCTAATGAAGTAATTTGCGTATACTGAGCCACTCATCAACAAGGTGAAAGAAAAGTCCATGATATTCACGAATATTTTGGTAAGCTGTTTTTTTTCAACAAGCATTCATTAAATTAGAGTGATTGCATTTGACACTTGAATACCAAATTTAATTTTGCTTTTGGATTAGGGTTGTTCACCTCACTTACATCTCCTTAAAACTAACTACTCTTAAAAAAAAAGCCCTAAAAAAAGAGAGTGTGTAAAGTTGAGAATTTAGGTCACTGAAGTTTTCTGATATGCTATCTTGATTTTTGAATCAGTCAAGAAGCATTTGAATAATTTGTATTATCTCTGTATAAGAAGAAGACACCATCTATGTTCAGCTCATGCATAATGAGGGGTTTCACCTATTCTTCTGCTGCTATGATCAGTGTATAATAATTAAATTATTACTGTTTGAGGCTTAATGAGGAATGCTTCCAATGTACTGAGGCTTGCAATAGTGGCTTTATGCTTCTCAGAAGCACATGAAATAATGCACTGAGAATCCAAGATAAAGAAAGGCAAAAGACAAGAAGCTTAAAAAATGATAATAAAATTAAGGTATTCATAAATACATTGATTTAATCTATATTTAAACCTGTTGAGTGTTAGCTCCATTTAACTGGAGACTGTATCTCAAAAAGAAAAATTTTCCTAAGACAAGGGAGAACTGCTCCATCCAAGCTATGCATATTTTTCTTGCATGAAATCCTGTTGCAGGTAAGAAGATCAATAATTAGTTAGTTTTCATTCCCTACTTCATTTCAAAACAAAAAAACAAACTATCACTGTTTGTTTGTTCTTTGTCTAATACATCTCATTAATTGCTACTACCATGCCTATGTGATGGAATATTTTATTCAGAACAATGGTAAAGCTCTACATATAAAATCAACAGACAAAATAATATATGCTCTTATGAGGGGGAAATAAACTTTCATGGAATCATAAAACTATAGAATGGCTTGAGTTAGAAGGGACCTTAAAGATCATCTCATTCCAACCCTCCCTGCCATGGGACACCTTTCACTAGACAGATTGCTCACACCCCATCCAACCTGAAAACCTCCCAGCTTCTCTGGGCAACCTGTCACAGTGCCTCACCACCCTCACAGTGAAGAATTTCTTCCTCATATCTACTCTAGATCTGCTCTCAGTTGGAAGCCCTTCCCCCTTGCCCTATCACTGGATGACCCTGTAAAAAGTTTTTCCCGTCTTTCTTGTAGGCTCCCTTCAAGTACTGGGAGGCCACAACTGGGTCACACCAAGTCCTCTTCAGGCTGAAGAATCCCAATTCTCTCAGATTTACCTCACAGGAGAGTTGCTCCATCCCTCTAATCATCTTCATGGCCCTCCTCTGGACGCCCTCCAGCAGGTCACTGTCCTTTCTAAGTCTGAACTTCCTCTCTTATACTTTATTGACAGTTTGGTGCCAGAATTTGTCTAATCTGCTGGATAGAGAAGACCCAAGGCTTCATTTGTTTGGTGTTATGGTAGCAAAACTTACCCTGGAAATTTTCTGTTGTTTTTGGTCAAAATATATTTTTATTTGCATCGGTATCTTTGAATAAGTGGGTGAATAAAGTATTAATAACCTAATAGAAGATTATTAATAACTTAATAGAGTAAGGTGTTAATACTAGATAAGTGACAACTCTAAATAATTAGGCAATTTTAATTGGTTTAAATAAATGCTAGAAACTAAAAAACTGTCTTCTTTTAACTGAGACCAGAAAAAAAAACAGTGTTTAAATTGAAGAATTTACTGGGTCAAGCATTATTTTAAAATTTTATCTAGCTTTTATTATTTTTTTAACTGCAGGAAAAAATGGGTCTTAAGGTCTTAGCAATTCAATTTAATCCATTTTTGCAATTTATCATCAGGCTTTTTCTGTCATTAATGGGGATTTGTTAATCTCAAAAAATTGGATTGGCTTGCTTTGTTTTTCTGTGTACTTCTGACCTACCTCTAGGCACAGAAGATATTTATGATAGATTTGTTTAACTTTTTGATCTGTTAAAATTGTAATGCTCCTGGAGTTTATGAACAATGCAATAACACTTTATATCCTCAAGAAAATACCACATCTATTGTAGTTTCTTTCAGGGGTAATGACACTTTCTATTATCTCTGTCAAAGTGCTACTGTGAATTATCTGAATGAATGTAGCCCTTTTCTTTCCTGTTCATAAGCAGATCCAGATTTTTATAGAAATAATCATTACTTGCAAGCGTTTGCCAAACAGCAAACCCATTTTATGTTATGGATTATTTCCTTTTTTTTCAGTCTGAATTCTCTTTGAAGTGACTGGTCACCTCACCAGCACTACTTCTTTTCCATCCTTGCATGGAAGTATCTTAAAAAAACCTGTAGCTTATCAATAATGGGGAAAAAATCCATCTATGACAAATCATGTATTGCAAATGCAAATATACTTGCTTCTGCATTTGAAAAGAGGCTGGGTGAACCATTATAGAAACAAAGCTCCTTTAATACAAACAACAACAACAAATCCTGGACTAAGAAGCTTTTCATACTCACATGGATTTTTGCAGGAACATCATCTTATTGGAATATCAATGGCTGGATGGACAAGGGGGTTCAAGGCATACCTCCTTTTTACATTACTCCTTTGGCATAAGTTAACTTGTAGAATTATACTAAGCTGCTCTTGCAAGTCTTTTTATTGAGCTTATCACATAAGCCACCTTAACCTCTTTATTCACCCTCCAAATATATGTTATAATTAAGAGTAAGTTTGTGACTTTTAACAGCTTTTGGAAAACCACAGATGTTTTGGATCTATAGTTTTTTCAGAAGTTTTCTTCTGAATGGAGTCACAGCTGTGCAAGCAGAGATGCAGAGCCGAATGTAGGAAGAAGGCTGACATAGCAAGATTCCTGTCAGCCATAATGCTTGTGTTCATTATGTGCATGTTGAAATTTCAGTGGTGAGAACAATATATTGCCCTGCTAAAAATCCAACAAAATCTAAAATAAAATGTGCATTAATAATTGCTGGTTCTGAACACTAGATGACAATGCCATATGTCCAACTCAGACAACAAACACCCCACCCCAGATTTTCATCTGTATTAAAAACAAGTAGGAAATAATGTTTAAAGGGATTTTAACCTCATTTCTAATGACTCAAAATGAATATTCTAGTAGATTCTCTACATGCAAATTTTTTTCCTGTTTTTTGGGGTCATTATATGTAAACACTCTTGGGACTGCAAGAATTAAAAAAACTGCTTAGAAAAATTTTTGGCTTTTGAAATCTAATTTAAAATTCCACCCATTACAGTCTCTTACATTCCTCCTGATTCTTTGTCTCTGATGCATCTCTCACTCCAACTGGAATCTGCATCAGTCTGACTCAAGGGGAAAATGAGGGAGCATTCTGACATGGGTATGTTTATGACTAAGTCTTGTAGAGCCTCAGTGAAACAGGACCAGTGAGGTTCCAGGGAAATTAAGAAAATAAACCATTTCTCAGGAATGAAAAATTCTTTACCTTTTTGGAACTGTTCAAAGAAGAATATTTTGGTTGCCCAATCCTCTACTAAGTCCACAAGATCTTCAGATAAGGAAGAAAAGCAAAAAGGCAGCTGAATACAGACTCTCTAATGGGCACAGTGAAGGGAGGAAGGCAAAGTTCACTCAAATTTAGCACTGCCTGTATTAACTACATTCCAAGCTCACCAAAAGACAGCTTGCAATGTACCTTTATAAAAACCTTTTTATTTATTTTAATTACTTGAAAAAAATTAGGTACTGCATATTGCCTAAAAGATTTGGACTTGATGGAATATGAGATTTTTAAATGAAGAATTAATGAAATTAGGAATAGATTAAACAATTTAGGAATAAAATGGATGTTTGGACCGCCATATCTGTATCAGAATAAATCAGTTTTAGTCTTTGTTTTATAGAAGTCTACAACCAAACTCTAAAGTAATTTCAGAGTAAACAAGTTTAATCTTTGGTATAGCACCTTAAAAAGTATGTTTCTCCTAAAATCAAAACTTGTTCTGTCTTTATACCCATTCCTTCTGCTCTACTGATACCTGTGTGAATATTAAATCTCATATGGTGTTTGATCTCTAGGGGGATTATTTTACTCAGATAAGAAAGTCTTGGGCTTTATGATAATCAGGGCTGTTCTTTACCCAGGCAGTGTGAATACATGTAGAACAAGGAAAAGACTGTGATCTGCTATGAATATTTATCAAAACACTTCTTGAAGCTGGAAGAGCCAACAAAAGAAAACAATGCTGTACCATTACCCTGCTGTATATACTTCTCATGTATTTGTCCCATTTTGAAAAAGCCATTTTAGAAATACCTGAAAAGACAAAAAGAGACAGCTTGTGCAATATATTCCTCTTCTAAAATCCATCAGCTGCCTAATCTTATCTATAATGGGCCAGGGTCTCCTTTGAAACAATCTGATTACTTTAAAATCTCTTTGGTGCAAAGCACTTGCCTGTATTGAGTATGTAATGACATCGCTAATGAAAGTGTGACACATCTCATCCATGCACAAATGCACTGCTTCAGCCTCCCTGTGACAACCTCTGTGGCCAGAACCACACCTGAAGATGAAAAACATCTCAAGCCTTGTAGCTGAGTTTCTTGCTGACAAAGAAGCTGAATATATCAGAAGCCATGATACAGTACATGTTATTATGGGGGAACTTCTTAACTAAAGCCAGAGGTTGGCTGTTGCAATTTCTATGGGGTTTTCTAAGCACCACCACAGGCCAGTGGGACAGTCCAAGACTGAGAAGACATAGAGGTAAAGGTGACCTACATTTACTTAAATACCCCTTCAGAAGTATGCTGTAGGCTGTTCTCTGACCATGGGTCCTACCCCTGCTGTGAAGCCATGGAAAAGAATTTCAGTAGCAGGAAAAAAGTAAACAGAAAAAAACCCACCTTTTTAAAAAAAATATAATACACATTCATCTTGTGCATAGTTAATCACTTTAAGTTCCAGAACTCACTTGATAGACAGGAGTGTGGAATTTCCTCTGCTCAGCTATGTGAACTGTCCATCTACTCTGACACACAGAGAAAACTGTGGATTCTGAGTGTTTATATGTGGCAAGACCATCAGTGTATACTTCAGAAAAGAATTTCTCTTTGCTAGACACCAGGCTGACAAAATTATGAGTAATTTGAAACACTAAATGCAGAGGGGACTCAATAGGATTAAATTTACACTTTAAATTCAGAAGTTAAAATTTTATATTTGGCACGTCAGTCTATTTAAGGTTCTTCAGATGAAGGTACTCAGACCTGGAATATTCAAGAAAATACTGTGGAGTTGAGTTTTGTGGTAAGAAGGCAAATAACACAATCAGTAAATCAAGAAAAAACAAATCAGGTATTTTTCTGTGGTTACACATGCAGGACCAAAGAAAAATGTGCCTGTTGTAAGCTACCAATATAATGATAGTGTATTCATTGACTGTAGAAAACAGAGCACCATGAAATACTTTCTCCAGTACTGAGGGTTAATTGCATGAGTTATTGCTGTCAAGATGCATTAATAGGTACATACAAATAATTTTGTACTCTTTTTGGTTTGTTTTTTTTCTGCTGAGTGAAGAAGAGAAGAGATTACCTGTACCCAGAGGCTACAAAAGGCATTTTGTAAACAAGAGAGGTATAATGACATTTTAAACTACCCTTCTAGATTTGTGTGGGGGTCACACAATAGAGGTTATTCTTAATTTGTGTGAGGACCCAGCTAAGGTCAGCCTAATTGATTCAGTCTGAAAAAAATATTTGAGGTTGTGTTAGCAGGCTCAGATATTTCTGCTTACAGCTCACACTGGGGAAGCTTCGTCACTGAGCATGAGGCACGAAACCTTACACTCTCTCCCCCTCTGTGCTCAGTATCCATGCTCTTTAGTTTATGGCAATGTTGTATACTGAAATTCCTGTCATAAGCTGCCAAACAACAATTTATTCTCTGCCCTCCCACAAGGGGATTGCTAAAAATAACCAGGATCACACAGCAGATAATGGGTCAAGGGTGCCAGGATGCCCTCAGTCTGTGCCACTTCTCCATGGAGGGCCCAGCAGTACCTGGTTCCTACCACTTCATGTTCAAATCCTCTGCTTTTCATTTGCATTGCTGAGACTGCAAAGCCAGTCTTTCTTAGAATTTTGTCATTCTGCAAAATCTGTCCTTTTCTTCTGACAAGAAAAGCTCCTACACTCACTCCAGCAAGAGACTTGAATAATAATAAGGAACAGTAAAGTCCTTCTCCACCTTGTTTTCTACTTGTAAAACTCAAAGCCTTTACACCAACTGTGTTGAGTGCCCTTTTAAAAGCTTAAAAGGGAAGAAGTCATACTTTATAAGAAACAACTAATTTTAACTCTGTCTAACTAGACATGACTAGGCAATAAAAAGGAGGGCTACTGTTATGCTTGCCTATTCTGTGGTACAAAGGCATTTGTTTGATTCGTCAAGGCTGTGCCAGAAATCTGTGGAAGAGGTGGGAACTCAGCTTGGCTCATTTGAGATTTGTACTGTAATTATAAGGTCATGCTTCCAGGAGGATGAATACCAAAAAATTTATTGGTCTTTTATTGGTCCTGAGTCCACTCAGTCCACTCTGCAGCTTTGGAAAGTTTTTGTTTTGTTTTGTTTGGTTTTTTTTTTTGGGTTTTTTTGTTTTTTTGTTTTTTTTTTTTGTTTGTTTGTTTGTTTTTTCATACAAAGGATTGCTTATTTTTAGATTACAGGATTACTTAGAGTTCATTGTCATTTTGTGTCACTGACTGAAGAGATTAGTAGCATACAGGTTATGGAATATATCAGATAAATATAAAAATCTAGTAGAATATTTTCTAGACAATATGGAAACATTTTTTCCTATTTTCTCCAAGGATGAAAGTTAAATAACTTGCCCTAATTCATGTATAATTTACAGCATACATAATAACTAATTTACAGTTCCTGTGTTTCCAAACACCAGTAATAGTCTTTAATTTATTTTCTTTGGAGGCTTAACTGGTCTGATATAGGATTTGCACATTTGTGAGCATATTTGGACCTCTCCAGTTTGGATCTCCCTTGGCTTTATATGTAGAAACACTCTTTCCATCACTGATGCTGGCCATAGTGATGCTCAGTTGTGTCAAATCTGACAGATCCTTTGCTTTCCAGAATAACTCATTCCTTTAGTGGAACAGTCATAAAAAATTTCTAGTAGCTCCAGTGTGTTGGGTTTGTGTGGACAGGTTTTGGTTGTGGGAATGTTAGAGGGGTGGTTTTCTGAGAAGCTATGAGAAACTTCTTCCATGTACAGCAGTGCCAAGGCCAGCTGGCTTCAGCATGGATGTGCCACTGGCCAAGGCTGAACACATCAGAAATTATGGTGATGCCTCTGGGGTAACAGACTTTAAGAAGAAAAAAAAGTCACTGCACAGTTGTAATTGTGGCCAGAGAAGAGCAGAGTGAGAATATGTGGGAGGAACTGCCCTGCAGACACCAAGGTCAGCGCAGAAGGAGGGGCAGGAGGTGCTCCAGGTGCTCAAGCTTAGTTTCCCCTGCAGCCCATGGGTTGCAGCCCATGGTGAGCCAGGCTGTGCCCCTGCAGCCCATGGAGCTCCACAGGGATGCAGAAATCCACCTGCAGCCCACGGAGGAGATCCATGCTGGAGCAGGAGGATGCCTGAGAGGAGGCTGAGACCCCATGGGAGGCCCCTGCTGGAGCAGGCTCTTGACAGGGACCTGCAGAGCCATGGAGAGAGGAGCCCACGCTGGAGCACGTTTCTGGTAGGACTTGTGATCCCATGGGGAACCCACACTGGAGCAGCCTGTCCTTGAAGGACCATGGAAAAGTGCTCCATGTTGGAGCAGTTGGTGGAGAACCATTGCTTGTGTGATGGACTCACGCTGGAGCAGTTCATGGAGAACTATCTCCCTAGGAGGGACCACGCTGGACTGGGGGAAGGACTCCTCTCCCCGAGCAGTGGCAGAAACAACGTCTCATGAACTGACCTTCATACCCATTCCCTGTCTGTCTCCCTGTGCTGCTGAGGGGATGGAAGTAGAGCTGGGAAGGAGGGACAGATGGGAGGAAAGTGTTTTTAAGTTCTTATTTTACTTTTCATTATCCTGCTCTGTTTTTCTTCGTAATAAAATCAATTAATATCTCTAATTCAAGCCCGTGACAGCACGTGATGAGTGATCTCTCCTGGTGCTTATCTCAACTCCTGAACCTTTAATTATATTTTCTTTTCCCTGTCCACTTGTGGAGGGAAGTGATAGAGCAGCTTTAGTGGGTGCCTGGCACTCAGCCAAGGTCAGCCCACCACATCCACTTAATCCTGGTTCTTGCTTAAGAAACACAACAGCTGTCTGCTCTGAAAGGAGAACTGTGACAGTAAGAAAGACAATACTGAAAAGGAAGAGCCAATTTTCAAATACCTTCTATATTTTCTCTTTCCACCTCTGAGAATACCCATCAAAAGCTCTCTTGGGGTTGCTCAGAAAAGGACAACTGCCAGGGTGAATTGACTTAACTTACCATGCTGCTGCTGAAATCCTGTCTGAGGCTGTTAATTTATTCAAAGATAAACAAAATGCTCTTATTGCCTCACATGCAGTTTTGACAGATGGCTCTTAGCATTCAGCCCAGGTGTAAAGAGACAGAGATGAATGGATCTGTTCTCTTCAATTCACACACATGCTTGTGACTTTCATCTCCACCTGAATAGCTCCTCAGGCTGTCTATCTATTTCTTGTTCCATGCAATAGACAGATCTTCTTCTCTCCCAATACGCACTTGATTGTGCCTTTTAACAGAAGTCCTTCCCTCTGGAATATTCAATTTTCTGAGAATGAATCATATATATCATTAATATCTGATTTAAAAGTCAAATAATATTTAATTATGAATGTACATGAGTTCTTGGCTCAGTGGAAAGCTTTAAGAAGAGAAAAAAATACCTATCCTCCACATCACATATGTTAAAAGAGGTTGTTTCATTTTCCATTTCCAAAAATTAGATAAGTTATGTGAATTTGAACAGTGAAAGTAGAGAGCAGGATTGAAATTATGGTGTCTTTTTTAATACAGGACTTCCCCTATCCTAATAAGCATCTCAACTGACTTTCTTGCTAAAGTCTGCAGATAATGTGCAGTATAGAACATGGGAGAAGTTTCATGTCATGCTCATATTCTGCAAATATTTTTAATCTGTGCCACATTGTTGGAAATGGCAGAGGACAAAAAGTGAAAAAGGAGGCAGAAGTAGCAGAGATATCTATTACTTTTCTCTTAAAATTATGTCTTAGAGTGCACAGAATCTGAAAGTTCAAAGTATCTGTTGCCATTAAGGAGGGCTGCAGAAATAGAAGAACAAATAGGGCACACAGGATCTTTGAAATTAAGGTAATAATGTGCATGAGGCACCTAAAACCACCAAAAAATCAACACAGCTCTGCTGTGGACAAAGTCTTGTGGTGAATACACAAGTAATCCATACCTGTTAGCTTTAAAATGTTATTTAACTTTGTGTTATAAGGCCAACCATAGTAAGTTAATATCAAGATGCCCTTGATCATTATCAGATCAGAGAACATTTTAGTCAGGAGTTCTGGACCTGAACTTCACCAGTGTCCTACCAGAAAACATATTGGCTGAGTGGAAGCTATTTTGCTGCCTGACTGGTTTGAGCTATTTTCTATTATGCAGCATTGCTATCTTTGCTGAAGAGATTAAATTCCTCCACTTCTAATATCATGGTTTTTCCAGTGGAAGCTGAAAACCTGTCTGTGTCTCAGACCTAGAGATGGTGGTGTATTTGAGACCAGTCCACTTGTCCCTCTTTACTAATTTAGCTTAAATGTGAATGTGTTGCAGAACTGAACTCAATCACCATCACTAAAGTCATGTGGGATACAATATAATTTCTCTCCTGTGCTTTTAGAAAGCTTGCTAATTCCACACAAATTGGAGGGTTTCATTCAGGATTTTGTAACACTGCCAAATGCACTGGCATGGGATTTGCTGGACTCTTGTGTCTGCACAAGCTGCTGCCGTTGTAACAACACACAGGACAACACATCCCTTGTCTCAATAAATCACAGTAAGTTTGTTAAGATTATTTGAGGTCAGTTAACCCATGGGATACTAAGTGGAGATGCTGGCTGTGCTGCTTGGGATATTTTCTCCTCTCCCTATTTGCCCAGCATATCTGGCAGAAACCAATATTAATGCTGCTTCTAGTGATGCTGATAAACAAAAGAGTTCACTAGCTCTATCTACTGCCTTTGGCAAAGGTCTGAGGCAGGAAAGAGGATGAATGGGTTGTGAGTGAATGAAATCAGTTCATGCAGTAAGAAATCTCTGTGTGCTTTTTAACCTCTTTGTCCCCAAATGATGCTTGAACTGCATTTACAAGGATTTCTGATTACATTTTAAAATGATATATTATCACTAGAATTTGGAATAAGATGGACATTTTTTCTTTCAGGATAAAGTATTTAGTGAATATTTCTACTTGTTCTGCCAGAATGCCATCATTTGTTAATAAAAAGCACAGACAACAATTTCAAGTCTTCACACCTAAAGTGGAGTTTGCTTTTTCAGTTTAAGCTTGTCCAGAGTGAGAAGTTCAAAGGAAACAGCTCCGATAGGTGAAAATAAAACCTTTGAAATAACCACTGATTCTGCTATCTGGGATGCAGAAAAGATCTTACAGACTCTTTTCCAGATGTGCACTTTAATGTACCTTCATGTGCACCTTCATGTGCACTGCATTTCTCCCTGCAGGAAGATGGGAAGAGTTGGGGGCAAACAGAATCTGACAGAGGAGGATGAAAAAGCCGATCTCAAAAGTTGCTGCTTGGTGTGAGGCTGCTTTAATGCTGCAGTTGGCTTAAGAAATGCCAAGTTCTTTGAGATCTAGAAGGCTTGGTGTTAAAGACAAAATATAGTAAGAGGCAGTGTTCTGTTTAAAATTCTGTCTATGGGGTTTTGATTCTCTGCCTAGTATGTTCTATCTTCTAATCAGCCTATGTATCGACTTCATCTCTACTCTGGTGTAAATATAAAACTCAGAAGTGAGTGATCATTCTTTTCTTTGATAAAACCTGTGAAAAAGCACTGAAATATTGCATACTGCAAACAGAGAAAACACTTGAATGTGCTTTCTCAAATTAATATTTGGAAAAAGACAATATTATCCTTGCAAATATCCTGCCTGGAATTGCTCTTTTCTGGAAATTTGCAAACCTTTTCTCACAGGTTTTTCTCTCTGTTCCCCATTCTTGCCTATTGCGTGCAGTCAGAGCTCAAGTGTGTATTCCCTGCTTTGAAATATTCTTCTGTGCTGAGATGTAAAGGCAAACAGAATAAGTTTTGATATTCTATGAACTGGTCCAGTTATGGCTGGAGTTATCTGATGCCTTACTGATGAGTCTGTATTATTAATGAAGTAGCTGGAAACCTTTCTGTGAAGGGGAGGAGGGTGACAGGAGAGACTCTGATTATGCTTCCATCCTCTCTTTTTTTCAAGGCATTTCCTGGGGATGACATTTCTTAAGGTTGCACTGCGTCAGAATAATATTTCAGCTAGACGGAGAGTGCAGCAAAACGTTTCCCTTCTCTGTGTTGCATATGTGCCCCAGAGGGACGTGTTAGTTCAAACACAGGGCCACCCTGCTATGCAAATCTGCCCATGCAATTTCCAGATGAGAGCTGGCTCCTGTCCTACCACCTCAGAGTGTGGGCAGAATAAGTTTTTGTCTGATTCCAAACCACAGTGCAGGCGTGCTCATTCTTCTGCATTTGCGCTTATCTTTGGCATGGGAAGGTGGTTTTTAGCTGTGAAAGGCAGGAGCTGAATATCCTGTAAGTGGCCTTTTCAAAGCTCTTCTACATCTCAATTGACTTCTTAACACTTGTGGTTTCAGCTTCTGGGCTGTGCGGTAGGAGTAGGGTGCCAGTTAGCAAAAATTATAGGATGGATATTGAAAAGGTTAAATCAGTCCTGTATCTTCCTAACTATCTTTAATAAATGTTGATAGGCAAAATAATTTTGATTTCTTGTACTGCTGCTGGAGACAGCTGGAAAAAGAAGAATCTTTTAATGAATATGCACGATTGTAATAAGAACAGAAAATGGTACATATACTTAAAATTTTTTCTTATAATTTGAAGACTGTATTCTTGTGATCCTCCTGACGTGATATACCTGAGCTGTAAAGCAGAATTTGCATAGCTTTTGATCTTACAAAAGGCTCCTATTTTACGAGTCTGGTATAATTTGATGCTTCAGTGGTTTTGACTTATAAATGGTATTTGCAAATCTTTTTCATTCTTTTGGAGCTGAATTTTATGGAGAAATAATAAGTAGATGACATTTTTGTAAGTGGGAAGAATTGGCCTATCTCTGCTGGATAGAGAACATTTTCCTTGGGAGTGGAAGGTAGTCCCTGTTATGTTCTTTCTCTGACCTAAGCTGTCTTGTTTTTTCAAACAGAAAAGTAAATGCACCTTTAGGCTGAAGAATAAAATATTGTGGCCTATCCAACCCAAAGTTGTTTCCCCCAGAAAAACTGGATTTTTTTCTATCGTGCCTAAGTGAGTCATCACAGATTTAACCATTCTTGGCAAATATTTGCGGTGATTTAGTTACCTATAAAGTTTTGATCATCTATAGAGAGAATGGTTTGATACAATCTAGATTAAATACATAATGGTAAAGTCTCCTCTAAGAAAACAACTTTCAGCATCAAAGCTATGCATAACACCACACAGTAGTGCCAGAGATGACAAACTCCTTCCAACACACTGACATTTAAAAAGCAGACATAATACTCAGTATGATTTTCAATTTCTGGGCTGCAACAAACACCACTGTCTGGGAAGATTTATTTGCAAAGTGCTCTTAAGCAATTTGTAAGAAGATCTCCACAAGATTTAGTGAAGGTCTGCAGCAGCATAAGGCACTCTTGCACTGGTTACCTAAAGTGAGGGACAGCAGCTACAGTAACAAACACAGACAGGCAAAAAGCAAGTAGAGGGGGCAGAAGGCTCACAATGTGAAAACCAAGACAGCTGGAACAGCAGGGAGATTGAACAAATTGCTAAAAATTACTGTTTTACTGTGAATTAGTTTTGATAGTTTTAATAAATTTAATCCTTCTAATTAAAGACCAAAAGAGGAGCTAAAAGGTGACTCCAGCTAATTTTAGTGTTTAAGAGTCAACCTATATGATGTGAAGCTAGTAGGAGCTTTATGAAACCCTAGGTACAGATCTGGGACAAACATCAGACATCTAAGTTTTAAAAGCTGGCCTGTGCATTACAGAAAGGCTTGTCTTGGGTATAGTAAAGCACTTGTTACAACCCAGGTGGAGGCAATGATGAAATTGGCAGATGAAATGATAAACACACCCAAGAACTGAAACACAAACCTGGTTAACCAACATCTGCCAAAACTGGGGATTTCTGTATTGCAGCACAATTCTAGTTTGAGAGTGTGTTGTGGTTTTACCCCAGCCAGCAACCAAACCCCCCACAGCTGCTCACCCACTGGAGAACTCATGGGTTGAGATAAAGACAGTTTATTAGCAAAAGCCATGCACACAAGCAAAGAAAAACAAGGAATTAATTCACTGCTTCCTATGGGAGAGCAGGTGTTCAGCCATCTTCAGGAGAGCAGGGCCCCATCAAATCCAATGGTTACTTTGGAGAACACCATCACACCAAATGTTGCCGCCTTCCTACTTCCTCTCCCCACTTTATACACTGAGTATGATGTCACATGGTCTGGAATATTCCCGTGGTCAGTTTGGGTCATCTCTCTTGGCTGTGTTTCCTCCCAACCTCTCATGCACCTCCACCTTCTCTTGCCAGTGTGGCAGTACAAAAAACAGAAAAGGCCTTGGCTCTGTGCAAGCCCTGCTCAACAATAAAAACATCTTTATATTATCAACTCTATGTTCAGCCCAAATCTAAACACAGCTCCATACCAGACATGGAAAGAAAATCAACCCTCCATAAGCCAAAACCAGCACAGAGTGGTTTCAGCAGCAAAAAATATTGATGTCAGAGTGCTTGACAATTTACAGTGGTGAGACCACTTTGCTTCTTCCTGTAACTGCAGCATCAGTGCTAACAGGACGATGGATTTCAAGACATACCTGTCTTGTGTCTGTGACTGGGAAGCTGCAATTCAGCTTCAACTCCCTGAAGATTTCTTCTTGCAATCTAATGTTAATGAAAGGGAAGTTGTGTTGGAATTTTCTAAGAATGTCAAAAAGGATGTCATTAGAGGAGAAGTGTAGAAATTAGGCAAGGGTGATGATTCTGCAGAAGAAAAACTCCATTATGTTTTATTTTATTATTCTGAATGAGAGATACTCGATCTATAGAACCTGTTAACAATGACCCATTCTGGCTGAAAAGCCTGTGCTACTGCAGTCTGGATTTTGGTGCATGGACCCAGGCAATGAGAAACACAACATCTTTTAAGTTTGAAATATAAATGAAAATAAATTCTATGTTTATGACAAAGAAATCAGGAAAAGTCTTTTTTTACTTTCTAAAGAGGCTGCACCTGGGCTGGGGGATGCTAAGTCCCTGAGGCTGGCTGGAGCTGCATTTGACTGATTGCTCAAGACAGAGGACTTGCAGCTGATGGAGTTTTAATGCAGAGAAAACTTGTGAGAAGCAGGGCTGGAAGAGCAGAAAGTCTTTCTTTCCCCTCTGCCCCTGTTCTAACCAAGAGTTCTTAGAAGCATTTGACAGACTCTGAAGGGTGACTCAGGAATTCTGGCTAAGTTGGTGCTTGCAGCAGAAAGCTATGAAGAGCCAGATAGTTTGAAATGCTAGGCACAGAGACTCTGGTGGATTTTAAACTGCTGTTATTGAGCATGGACTAATGGGCAGCTTTTAAGTAACTCAGATATTTGTAAGGGAGAAGCAGTACATTTAGTTGTGATAAGGGAGCAGGGGAAATGGGATGAAACCTGGTTTAGTTAAATGTTTTGAACTCTGCAGATATGAACAGGGCTTAAATGATATTTCAAAAATCTTTTCTGTGTTGTTGATTTTGTGAGATTCTCAGACCAGTGGTAAGTACTGCAACCAGGTCAATTCAAGTTGAGGATTGTTTGTTTCATTTACTAAAAATAAGAAAACAGCCCTGGCTCAATAACACATCTTATTTTTTTTTTCCCAATTTGAAGTTCTGTATCTGAGCTGGGATTCACATAATTCGGAAACAGAAATGGGGCAATGAGGAATAGAATATCCTTAGCCAAGTTTATTTTTCCTCATACCATATCTGGTATGTTTCTCCAATGCATACAGTTTAAACTGCTTATCTTCATGCAGTGAGGATAAGTTGTAAATAACCACTGCAGAAGCAATTTCTAAGAGAACCTAGCCAGCCTATATGAGTGTATTTTACCTCTTGTTACAAAGAAGATCCTTTTGTCAGGACTGTACTAATACTCACAACATCCAAAGGCTGGTAAATTACTTTCACTCATCAAAGTGGGGCACACATGTATATCTAGAAATGGACTGTTCTGGCTCCTAATTATCTGGAAGCACAAAATGGGTACCAAGGTGTCACACACCTCTGCTTAGAGCAGCCACCAGTGCAGCCAGAGCTGTAGAATGGGTAATGTAAAGAACAAATGCATTAAATTGCAAATGCTTCTTTTCCTAGATGGAATGCAAGTGTTTTATGTAACACATGGCAGTGTTTATAAATGAATAGGAATTGAATATATGTGTAGTGTTGAAGAGGTCTCTGAGGTTAACAGGGATGAGGGCAGGAATTTTAATCATTTATTGACTCTGTTGGTAGTGGCAGTTGTCACCTTTATTTTAGATAAATAATTTAAAATGTGATAGTCTGATGCTAAAGCAAGTACTCATTTTTAATTGCAATGTTGCTTTTAACAGAGATACAGAATGCTCTGTGCCTTAAATCATAATTCAGTTTTTGCTCCAGAAATTCTTCACTTGCACCTGCAACAGCTGCTTTCAGATATACAAAAATTCCATCTCCAAGCCTTACTTGACACTAAAAGTTACGTATCTTCTTCTTTGATATTCTACAGGTGTTCAAAACCACCAAAATAATATGCAAATGAAAGCCACATTGTATCAAATCCCTAATGGGTCCAACAGATGTCCCAATATACTAAAAAGATACTTTGAAAGAAATAAACCAAGGATTGTATAAAAAAATTTACTGAGGTTTGGAAGCAATCTACAGCAGAGCAAGAGAAATGCTCCAGAGAGATCAACAGAACCCCAGATGCAAAGACAATCAAGTATAAAGAGAAAAAAACAGGATATTAAGAATACAGGAGAAATAAGCTGTATATTCTTTGAATCCTCAGGTAGAAGATTTGGTGTCCAGCATATTGCATGTGCAGCTATGGGGAAGAACAGTGGAGGAGCATTGCCTTCCACTTTTCCCCTAAATGCCATTCAGCTTTCAGGTTAAGAGTATTTGTCATGCTGTGATTTGTTTTGGAGAGATGATGGGCAAATATGTACTGAGCTGTATTGGTGATCACATCTCATCAGCATCCCCTCTTCCCACAGTGCTGTGCCTTTTATTGCGCCTTCCAGCCAGCTCCACTGGACCTACAGCTCTTTGTCACATGGGACTGCAATGGTATCATGGGAGTAGCGACCACCAAAAATCGTGTGTGTTTAGACCTGCCAGCTTGTCCTTGTTTACTGAAGACAGGACCTGCTCATTCATCTCTTGTGAGATGTAAGCTGTTTGCTTGGAGGCATGGTTTATTGTTGGAACTCAGCACATCCCTCCGGGTGTCCAGAGTTCCCAAGGGCCCTGCCGGGGGGCTCGGAGATGCTGGCACGCAGCCCAAAACACCTGGGGATTTGATTTTGACCCCTGGAGCAAGTTACCAGCTTTGTATGAGGACCTGAAAGTTGAAGTTGCAGAGGTTTGAATAGTATAATAATAAAATTATCACAGGGTGAAAATGTAGATTTTAGGATTTTTGGTATGGGGGTTATGGGGACAAGATGGGAGTAGCATGGGCATGTCTAGCCTCTTCTTCTTCTTCTTCTTCTTCTTCTTCTTCTTCTTCTTCTTCTTCTTCTTCTTTCTTTCTTCTTTCTTCTTTCTTCTTTCTTCTTCTTCTTCTTCTTCGTGATGTTGGCATTTTGGGATTGGTTTAGAGTAGAAGTGCACTGTCTAACATAGGCGATAAGTATTGGGAATTAAGTGTAAATATGTTATACGTAGTTTGTAGTATAAAAGGACAACACTGCTTCGGGGGCAGTCAGAGTGCCTGTGGCTGCCCTGCTGAGCAGACCTCGGCAAGGCAGAAAGAAAATTTTATTGATAAGAATTAATAAACAACCTCAAGACAGAAAAGTGAAGAGTCCAGACTCGTTCTTCAGCCGTGCGGGCCGAAACAGAGACATCCAATATATCTCGGGGCAGCAATTATCAACAGCAATCTGAGAGTTTATGAGTAAAATCTCTCATAGGTTTTTGAGGAGGTGGGAAATGAAGCTGAATTAAAACTTTTTATTGCTCCCCTCCTGCCTTTTTGTTGACTACAAACACTGTGCCCTCTTAAGAGTTAGGACACAGCTCTCAGGCCTTGGGAAGGGCAGCCACTAAGGCTGCCTTTCCAACTCCCTCCTCCCGAATGAAGGGGGTATGAAAGCTACAGTAGTGCTTGGTACAATGCTGAAAAATTCCTTAATGTCCCTGTGTGCTCAGTGTTCCTTGTGCAGATAAGCCAGTTGTATTGAGATGTCTGAGTGGACCTGGGTGCAGATAAAGACCACAGCCTCAATTAGCAAAGAAAGACTGAGACACTTACTGTCAGCAAGAAGCTCATCCTGGCAATGTGACAGGGTGTGAACAGCAAATGGCACCCTGAGATCCAATAAATAGATGTGCAGGTTCCAAATTTTGTTTCTTTTGTTGATCAAAACAAGATACAGAGATCACACTAGATTGGATGTTGCCTTTTACCCTCATACTGAAAGTTGTAAACAAGATCCATCCCACTTTTACACTCATGTTATATCTGTGCAGCATCTGATCATCCTCTGCTTAAGAACTTTATCTGCCTTACTCACCCTTGGACTGGGCTCTGAATATTTCACTATTCTCCTTTTACATTTGAGATTATTGAAGTTGATGGATATTTCATAGTAAATAGCTCCTTTCAGGCTCACATTGTTTAGCATTTCAGCAAACTCTTTACACAAGCTGAGAAACACTTCAGAACGACTCACAATGAATACTAAATTATTTTTACTCATGGATGTTTCTTCAATGGATAGCATAGTAAATTTTCCTTTGTAATACATCCTTCAGTTACCCCTTCCCCTAAGAGACAGTCCAGATGAAATAATTTCATTTACAATAGGAAACAAAAAGGTTGTATTTGGTCCATTAGCTGGAATTAATTTCTGTTGATTGAGTAATGTGCATGTAGTGTTTGACTTATCTGTTGTGTGTTTTCAGGTCTTATTTGATGCCTGGGAAACTTTAATTCTTCCTTGTCCTTCTGACCCAGCCTAATATCTGTGTGGATGCACAGCTAAAAATTCAGTGTGGTCACAGAAGATTTTAATACATATTATGCTAATGGCACATTTACAACAAGAGGTGTGTGCTTTCAACCTTTTAGCAAATGAAACCTCTACAACCACACAGGAAATTATAGGCCAAATTTGCAAGGTGAGTGCATGTTTGTTTTTGAAAAACATTCTTAGCTTTCGTTTTTTTTTTACAGGCTGGCACTTGCCATGTGTGCAAAAGACTTGAATACTCCAGCCAGGAAGATCAAAACATTCTGGACTGACTGTTTCTTGGCAATGGGATGAAATGTCCTACACGTGTGGCATACTGCTGTGAGGCATTCCACCCTGAGCAGAGTGTCCAGTGTAATGGGGAGTGGTTGTGAAAAAGCCCCCATGGTCAGGGTGGTGCTGTCTTTCCTGCATGTAGTTTGGAGATTGGCCCCAGAGATAGGATCTACCTGGACTGCAGGGAGGCAAAGCCTAAGCCTTTGCTTTGGATTCAGAGGGAGTGATGCTTGAGCTCTAATCTCACACTCCCCAAGACTTTTATAATGTGAGGTTTTTTGAATTTTCTACTTAAGGCATCAAGGATGTGATGTCAGTCTTTTTGAAAGGAAAAATGGTTGTTTTCTGTTTCTTTTTCCCAGAGGCCATTAGTGTTGCGTGTTTTTGTTCTGGACTTGCCTTCTAGTTGTCTGCGAATATATCTCCCCATCTTTTCTCTGTTTCCTGGCTAGAGGGAACATGTAAGGTGGATCCCACAAGGTAGTCAAACTGAGCCCAAATGAAGTATTTTGCTTTATTTTTGTACTAGTTTTATTTGTGCATTTGTTTATTTATTTATTTTTCTTTTGCCTCCCCACGTGGCCCTGATACATCCATAAATTGACCCAAACTCCTTCAGCAGTGCTTTTTTCTGGCTCTGTGGGTCCCTGTTTCATGCCAATGACACTTGGTGGAGCCTGGCTGCCAGACCAGGTGGATTGTAGCTGCCCTGCTGCCAGTGCTGCCAGCGTTGCTGCCCATAGGAGTGCACTCCCAGCACAGCCTCTCCATGCCCTGCTGTGCAGGCAAATGTGCAGCTCTGCCTTTTGAGTAGCAGAATTAGAAACTGAGTGGACTGAAGTAGGAAATGTTTGCATACAGCTCTGGCAATCAATGATTCTATTCAGTCAATTTTATTGCCCTGACACCATTATAAATACAAGCAGAGTTTCTGTTCTTCTGTTTCTGCTCTGAGCAAGCAACAGTTTGAGAGGGCTAGACCTGTGCTTGTAGCATCAACTCAGTAGTATTTTCTAGTATATGGGCAGAAATCACAAAAATTCGATTTAATATATTGAAAATACAGATAAACTGATTGCTCTGGTGTTCCTGGAACAGAAATTTAAGTTTTCTCCTAAGATTATGAATGGCTGTGAAAGATCATTGTGGCTCACTGCTTCTATTGTCACTGCTTGGAGTACAGTGCAAGGGGAGCAAAGAACAAGCTGATATAAACCTGCTGATCTTTTGTCCAAAAAATCCTTGCTTTGTGCATGTCCCCAAGGGTGTATAGGGAATGTGTGATTTAAAAAATGTATTAATAGGCAAGTGGTGGATACCAATCCCAATGCTTAATTTGTCAGCCTTCTCCACCTGCTTAACCACTCCCTTGACAAGCAGGCATCTAAAGAGTGTACCAGATTAGAAAAGTCAGACTTCTAGTCTCCAGGAGTCTGAAACAGAAAAGGGTGTGGGATAACTGATGTTTCTACTCTACAGAGGTGTTGAAGAAGCTGTTTCTCTGTGTAGCTACATACAATATTTGTTTTTCTGCATTCAGTACTCTTCTTGGTAATATTCTGACACTTGAACTTCCACACAGGTCAGGTTATTCAGCTTCTCTAATAGTATTCATGCACTTGGGTATATACTTAACTTTAAATGAGGCAAAGATAGCAGCAGCAGGCATCACTCATAGTGTCCTGCTCTGACTTCCTTTTCCATCTTCTTACCTTTATCTCTTTCAAAAGCTTGTGAAAATGTCAGAGACAGCCAGGTCCTTCTCACAGCAGGAAACCTCTCAGACTTTGAACAGAATTCTTAACCCAGTTCTTGTTTTTCTAAATATGGCCTATTTCAGAGCTCATTTCACAGCAACATGTTCTGAAAACAGAGCTCCTCTTTTTTTTGTTCATTGGTGATTGCACTTGTTTTCATGTTTCTTCAGACCCCTTTGTTCCATCCTGATTACTCTGTTTTGCTCTCAGAAGTTCTCCTATATTTTCCCTCTCTAGTTCCAGGTGTTTTGACAAGATAGGATAAGAGTTACTAAGCGGATCATAGGACAAATATTGTAAAAAGAAGAGCTGCTCAGCCTGGGGTTTGACCTTGTGTCCTCTGCTCTGTCAAATGCCCCTCAGCCTGCCTGTACCATTTTTAATCCACAGAAACTGAATATTTGGGAGTCACAATGAAGAAGCTCTGTTCCATATTTACCAAACACTTCTGGCTGTTGTAAGGTCCAGCAGTGCTAAAAAAGTAGGTGCTGGTTTATCAAATGCAGGGAGCCCCTGAAGTTTGGAAATAATTAGCATCTGACTCCATGATTCAGAAGGCTGAACAATTGCTTTATTAAAACTATATTCTATTACATTGATACTATATTATAACTATACCAAAGAGATACTATACTATACTAAAGAATACTAAAGAAACACCCATGACTGTCTGAGACAGACAGGACACAGCTTTGAGTGACTAGCCAAGGAAACAAAACAATCCTTAGCAGAATCCAATTGACAAATCACTTCAGGTAAACAATCTTCCTAACACATTCCACATGCGCAAAAACAACAGGACAAGCACGTAGAGATAGGAATTGTTTTCTCTTCTTCTCTCTGTGCTTCTCCAGGAAAAACCCTGGAAGGGAAAATTATGTCTCTCTCTGATCAGAGAATGTGAATGCCACATTGGTTCTGGGGCCAGAACTCATGAGTTTGGTTTGGGAATGAAATAGGGCATATGCTCTTATGTAACAAGTTAATCACAGTATTAGGCACTCCAACATGATGAATTTAGTGATGCCTGCAATGAAATATTAAGGGGAGGAGCATATTTGCCACTTTTGCTCCTATGTAGCTTTAAAAAAATGGAAGAATAAGTAATAAAACAACTTCTTACCCTTAGAGTCTCCTATATAGCCCAGGTTCAATGCACTCACAGAAGCAGTAGGAAACTGGGGTTTCTGTGCTGGAAAAAAACCCAAACTATGTAGAGAAAGTCTCCACAGCCAAACTTAATTTGTAAAACATCTGTAATGTCATCTTGCTTCAGGGAGGTTTCTAAAATCATGAGTATCAGTAAGTGCCCAGGCCAGACAGCAGGCTCAGAGCAAAAGGTCTTTGATTCTGCTCCCTCACATGCTGCAGCTCCTGGTGCAGGGAGTCCCCAATCCAAGGGTCATAATTTCCATTTAATAGTCCTTAACTCTTCTTCTCTACATCTAATTACATTTTGACTCTATTTAGAATTCTGCTCTCAACAGCCTCCATCAACACATGGTTCTATAACTTAAGTAAACTCAGTTTTACACCTGTAGTTATAGAATCACAAACTGGTTTGAGATGAAAAGGACCTCAGAAATCACCTTGTTCTAGCTCCCTGCCATGGGCAGTTTGATAATTTAATTTGATATCCCTTTGTTCTGACATTATGAGGATCTGACTAATATTTCTTCTTCATCTACTCATTATTTTATAATACGTCTACCATACTCCCACCTGTGATTCTTTCTTTTACCCCTTAAAAATCCTAATTAATTTAATCTCTCATCATGGCGTATCTTTGATCAAATTTTTAACATTTTTCTCTATTTATGTTGCATCATTTTTGAAACAGGAAACTAGAACTCCATATAGGAATCAAGCCACAGAGATGTCCTTAATAAACACAGTAACATTTAATGTTACTTTGCCATCTCTTTCTGTCTAGTGATTTTGATAGTTCCATTTATTTTTTGCCATCACAGATACAAAAAGGATATTTTCAGAGAACTATCTTCAGTGGCCGCAAAATCTCTTCCTTAGTAATGACAGGTGATTTCAAGCCTACCATCATATTCAGGTAGTTAGGTCTGTTTACTCCTCATTCAGGTTCCTTTGTTTTCACCCATGCTGAATGTGATTTTATCTATACTGATTCAGATGGAATTTCATCAGTGTTGTTAAATATCATTACATGCTCTGAAATCTGCCTTCTCCATAAGTCTGCTTTACTCCTTTGAACTATATTTATATATTTTCTAACTCACTGAGTTGCCAAAAATGCAGATCCTTTTAAGAGCTTACTTACCTTTTAAAATTTTTAACCTACAAGAGGCAACAGAAGAAAGGTGAGAAGCCAGTTTTGTAAACAGTGAATTGCTGCTCAAAAGCAGGTAAAACCCTATCATACTTTCAAACCCATTCTTTTAAAATTCTGTCTTTTCAAAACATTTGGTGTCTTCTGAGCACATGTAAGGTTAAAATCTGGTTGTTACTGTATAAATCCAATACTGATGTTGTTTTCTAAATTTTAAATACCACTGGGGGTGAAACTGGTGCCCAGCTTGACAAACAGTATGGATCTAATGCTACATCCTTGGCTATCCAGCAATGTTTTGTCCTGAAACCTGAAGCATTTGGATCTTCATCAGGAGTGTAAGCAGCCTTGCATGAACAGATAAACTACTGAATTTGTCAGAGCAGATATTTTTCATTTTGAAAATGACAGTGGAGAAAGGTTGATGTGGCCAATGAGTACAATGTGCTCTCACAGCATCAGGTTTTGCTTTTCCTACCAGATACAATACTGGATTTAGCCCTAATTTTGAGTTCAACAGTTACTCTTGTATATACCACATCCAAAGACAAATTTTAAAAGTATTTACTCTAATGTAAATGAATAATGAAATGCATTTGCGTTATCTTCCTTTTTATTTTAAATTTTATTTGCCAATTTTTATTTTTATTTCTTTTTTTAAGAACATTTCTGTAATTCAGATTCAGTCACTGAATAACTGAGATTTGAAGGAACTTTAATATGAGTGACAGAAGATTGCTATGCCCATTCTCTATTTTCAATGAGTGCGAAAAAAAAATCACTCATTGGAGGTTAATGCTCCTTGCAGTTTGAACATATCCAAATGCAGAAAGACTGAGATAAAAAACAGCCTGTGTTCCTTAGAGGGTGTGCTGCACTGCATTTTTCCTGGCTACAAGAAGAGAGGACTAAATTTAGGTGCCACATCCACTCAAGAAATTTTGTTCAGTATTCAGAGCCATATTATCCTAGAGAGTTCAGATGGGGAAAGAAATGTCAGTTTCTTATATGCTACTACTACTCTACTCCTTTACCTCTACTCCTGAAATTAAAAATTCAAATGCTTCTTCTCATCCTATTCCTTGCTCCTTTTTGTTTAAGAGAAGAGAAACACAAAGCTGATGATCAGCCACATTCCACTAACACAACATGGAATTGCAAATATAATGTATCAATTGATAACTAAAGAATTTGCTGACACTCTATAGAACATTAATGTTCAAAGAAAAATCTGTGAATCAACATGTTCATAAAAATATCCCTAATTGTGTATTCAAGGGTTTCAGTTCCTTCACCATGGGACTGAATGGGGAACTGAAAAGAAGAACCTAGAAATGTAACATGATTTTAGCATAAAGCAGAACCAGCCTATTTGTCAGCAGGGTAGTTAAAGACTCAAATGTCTCTTCTGTTTTCAAATACATGAAAAATGTATTGAGAAGTGTCTTTGGAACATTTTGGCTTCTTCAGGAAAATCTTTCTGCGTAAAGCTGGAGTGATTTTCTTGAGTATTAGGAAAATAATTTTCTACTTTTTTTGTTGTTATGCATCAGCTCTAATTACTGCTGCTACATTGTATATTAAAGGTCTTCTTCAAAATGTAGTCATTGTAGTCAATGACATTGCACTAAACTTTAAAACTAAACTGTTGAGCCAACTCCAGAAAAACATTGTTTTTGTGTAATAATATCTCAAAGAAAATTCTTTTAAGAACAGTACTTGCAAATATACTCCTTCCTCTTACTAATTGCTTTAGAATAAGAAACCAACACCTTTGTAAATATGTTATTAAAGTAAAATTTGAACCTTCAGTTTCTTCTGCAACGGAATGTTAATTAAAGGGAAAGTAAAGCAAACTTAGAGGGAACCTTCATAATTTCCTGATTTTTACACTGTCTCTCTTTCTCCTCTCTCTTCTCAGCCTGAGATTTTTTGAAGAAAAATGCTATGTGCACATCTCCCATTTACAAGCATGACATTAAGTGAGGATTAAACTTTAAACCTTCTGGCAGCCCACTGAAACGAGTAGCCTTAGATGAAAAAACACCCAGAAGTTCTCATCAAACATTTTTTCCTAAACAATCTGATGCCAGATACTGTTCTCATTAGGAAAAAAAAGCCAGGAGTGTTCCAAGTGGGCAAACATCATTTGCTTACTCCCAGTGCCAACTGAGCAGTGATGGTCAGGATGTGCAGAGCACGGGGACATGGCTCTGCTGGCTGCTCCTGGGAGCCTGGGAAGCTCCTTCATGAGTGCCACAGCAGCTGGATCGAGCAACAAGAGGCACAGCATGGTCACATTTGGAAGGGAATATCACAGCTGCCAAACTCTGCCTTCTGCTACAAACAGTACAGCCATGTTCATGCCCCAGATACAACGTCTTTATTTCATTGCAAAAATGATGTCTGGCTGCAGAGTTTGGCTTGGAAAAGAAAGGAACTGATCAGTTTTCAGCTTAACTTTCCTCCTGCATGTAAGGTCCACTCCAGCTCATCTGATTTTGTTATCTGCAGCGTAGAAATTTACCTCAGAGTTGGTGACCCCAGGCTCCCTTTAGATACAACGAAGGGCTAGAGACACTTCTAAGCTGTCATTCACCCTGCCTATTTTAGCCACCACCTTCAGTGACAGATGAATTATGGCCCTGATCTACCTATTTTTCTGAATTGGCAATAAAGGGAGCCTGGAGTAAAAAGCTCAGATGTAGATTTCTTACGCATGTATCCCACTCTCTGCAGTGTCCTAATTGAACTCCCTAAGGCCTTTTTTCTACAAAGAGAACTGGACAAAATCTTTTGTGACAGTGATGTCCATCTAATTTCATAAATCAGTTTCTGTTGAAGGAAGTAAGGTTTTTATTATTTGAGATTGAAAGTAAGCCTCTTGAGGTATTTTTATACACTTAATTGCAGTCTAAAGGATATGATTGCATATATAAACAAAGAACATTTTCCAAGAAAAACCTTAGAGTGAGATCTCTCATGCTTTTTTTTTTTTTTAACAATTAAGGGAGAGTTTAAACATAGTCATTCAATCAAAATTCAGAGTTGTCCCCAAAGTTTTCATGTTTAGCATTTGCATTCTGACTATCTCTGAGAACATATTTTAGGACTTAGTGAAATATTGAAGCTTCCTTTTGGCTAGATTTTCTTATTTTTAATTTAAAGGTTAACTGGAATTGGAAGAACAATTTAGTCATCCCACAAAGGGAAAAAAAAAAGTCACTGTGATTGGAATGGGTCCAGGATGTTTAAGAGATGACTTGATTAGAAGAGACATCTCTCCTGAGTGTTAATTGAGGTTTATAAGTTTCATGGACAAAGCAATAATCAAACATATGTCCAGAAACAACAACTAGCCCCTCTGCATCTGTCAGTGTGAGCTCTGTATGGTTTTGGGGTTTTTCCCATTGGATGTGTTCTAGGAGGAGCTTTGAGAACAGCAGTGTCAAGAGTATGAAGCCTGGAGACTCAGAGAGTACCACATCTGACTGACTCAAGCTTTCAGTAGATCCTCATGAGCCCATGCAGCCTGGGAACTGAGCAACCCTTTATACATCTAATAAGAATTAAAATGGAAAACTATGCTAAGCATTATCCATTCAATACTTACCAGAGAAAATAATCCGTCTTCCCAATTTTGTGAGCGTACTTCAGTAAATGACATTTACAATAATTTAAATCTGTAATTTGTGCTACAAATTTTGTTTGCAATGCAACAAAAATTATTTCAAGCCCTCAGTTTTAATTAAAGATCCTTGGGGGTGCTTTCCTCTGGCATGCAGGATGTGAACCATTTCCTAAAACTGAGTGGGAATTTCACATAGGCAAATCACCACTATTGGGACTCACTGCCACTAATCTCAATATTTATACTCACCTCTTCCAGCACAATAAAATTGAGGATTCTGCTTGTAATTTCTCCTACAGGTACAGGCTGGTGGAAAGCATGTGTGACACTCAGTTCATTTGGGCTGTGAGATGAAAATATTCTGTAGATCTTTCTGTTTCCCTGTGATTGCCAGAAGTGCAATTTGACAATCCTGTTTGCTTCTCCACAAGCTGTACCATTAAATTTGTCTAAGTGGGCAGAGCTGGAAGGAGGTGAACTTGTTCCATCAGGAATTGCAACAGGATGAGGAGATTAATGGTACTTTTTCTACCTCCCTTCTCAGGTAACAACAGAAACAGCTGATCTGGTTTTCTTCAATTTCACCAAATGCTTTCTCTCTATGTCCCTCTGCTCTTCTTTGCCCCTCTGCTCTCTTCTTTGCCTGTACCTACTTTGCCTAAATGAGGAGTTATGCTTAGCTTAGTGATGATGATTTGTTGAACAGTCACAACAACACCTGTCACAGCATCCAGCACCCATGGCCACTTGGTCACCTCCAAATCCTTGGTGTTGAGGATGGGCTGAGCTTGAGCTCTTCAGATTCACCATGCTCAACTCTTCTCTCAAGGGGCAAGTGAAGACTTACTGTCTCCATCAGCCTTTGGGAGAAACATTCTTCTTGACTCCAAATCTGGTATGTAGTTTAGCACTTTGGGCAGGCAAGCCATGTGACTTCTTTAATCATCTGTCTCCACTCATCTTTGTAGCTGAATGCTTCATGCTGACAAATTTTATAGCATATGACTGGGTAGATGGAAAAGCCTGTCATTTGTCTGTTAACTTTTCTTTTCTTTTTAATTGAATGACATTTGAGCAGGTTGATGAGCCTGAAAGAAAAGACCATGCAGGTATTTTATAACAGATATCTCTCATCTTCATGACAGGCAGATGTTAATTTATACTACTTTTTTGCATATGATATATCAACATTTTTTGTGAATGTCATAATCAATATCCAGTATTTCATTTTCTGCAACAGCTTTTTGGCCTGATATCCTTCAGTAAGAGTCATTTAGACAGAAGATGTATGGGATCTCCTCCTTCAGAAGTCAAGTCAAGACTGCATCATTTTTTTTCCAGAAGGTCGAAATAAAATAGGAAAAGTCAAGATGGAAAAAGAAATAAACAGTGGAAAAATTAACAGATTAGAACAGTAACTTAGAAGACTCTGATGACTTTCATAAGTAGTATGGTTAACTAAAACTGAGTATTAGCTGTATGTTTTGTTTTTGGTAGGCATAAATGAAAAAAATTATGAAATAATTGCATGAATTCTTAAAGTAAGTTACTAAAACGATTGGGGTTTTATTTTGTTTGTTTCTTTGGTTTTTTTTGTTGTTTTTTTTTTTTTTTTGGTAGAGTCCACTTTCTAACAAAAGAAAGCTGAGCTGAGCTGCTCAATGTTGCTGTAATATTATGCATATATTTCAGATATTTTAATCCAGAAAACAGGGAGAGAGTTGATATTCTGGCCAACAGCTGGAGCTGTATTTCAAAACCTCTGAAACTATCAATTACAAAAAAAAAGTCTTTTAAAGAAGGATGAAATGAAATTTTGTATTTTAAGGGACTTTTGAAGATTCCAAGAGGAAATTTTGATGTTTGAATTTAACTGTATCTGGGTTTCTGGGTTTAGATACACTTTGTATCTTCTTTTGGTGGCTGATACCTTTTGCTCTACTGATACAATGTGCCAGCAATAAACTTTTAGTTTGAGAGTGGGTTTATTTGTTAATGTCTTGAACAGGTACCTAACTCACGATTTCCACCAGTGAAAATCTCCAGGTTAATTCTGAAATTAGCACAGTCCCTTTCACTGTGAGGAATGGAGGTAGCAGCTCCATGTCTCATGGTCTGAGCATTTACAGAGGGGACTTGGAGGTGTATTTGTGTCCACATAGTTCATGTTGTGCATGTAAAGGAAAGAAGTTAAAGCAAAGAATAGGAGATACACTACAATTTAAGAAGAAAGATCCAAGGCTGGGTCCCAACCATCTGTCATTTTGCTACTGACAGCTATCTTCAGTGAAGAAAGGCAAGGGGATAAAAAATAAAAAATAAAAAAAAAAGATATTATTGAGGTGCTCCCCTGAGACTAGAAATGCAAAGGGCCAAGTGCAGACTGATACAACTGGCAGAGGGGAAAGAGCTGGCCTTCAACGTGGTAGCTGAAACAGTCGTTTGCAGTATCTTAAAGTAAAAAAAAGCAGATGTCAGTGGGAAAGCCTTGACTGCTGTTAATATTGCTAAAAAGGAGGGGAGACCTGGAATGTACCCTTAATGTAGAATCAGTTCCTTTAACAGGTAGCTGTTCTATGGCTCCTCAGGATACTGAACTCTCCCCCAGAAGTTTTTTGATGTGCTAATTCTATAACTGCATGAGTTGGAACCAGGGCTAATGATGAGCTAGTGTGATATATCTTTCATTAAGCTCTTCTGAAGTGAGGTGTCTGGAAAGCAAGTACAGAAGATTTAGGGCATTATCTTCTAAAGCAACACTGACTTAGGAGCTAATGGAGATCTTTACTTGATGGCTATTTGGAGCTGGAGCAGCTGGAAGAAAAATTAGCAGTAAAAAGGGATTAAATTTATTTTGTCATTAAATTTTATGTTGTTGGATGATTTTGAAATGCTGAGGTAGACTTTGTGATTATAAAATTTGAAATATGTATATTTTAGTCATAAACTAATCAGTAAGGATTTTTTTTTGTAATCTCTCTTCCAGAAATTTTCCTCATGGCTACCTCTACATTTACCAGAATACACCCAAGCAAAGTCCATTGTTCTTTAAGTGTTGAAAAATGCTGAGGTTTTCAGTTAAAATGCAGATTTGCATTTGTATATTTTTATTAACCTGACATTCAAATCACTGTTTAATGCAATTTCCAAAAGACTAAGAAAACCACTTTTTAGTAGGTACTTGTTTTGAATGGTTTTTCATATTGCATTTGCTGCTTTTCTTGGACACGTGTGCAACATTTTTATTGGCTGAAGCAGAGAACAGCTGGCTGATCCACAAAATGTAAAGCTATGAATGAATTATTCTGCTTGTCCTAAACATATGAAATAAACTCATTTACTGCAGCAAACAACCCAGGATTTTTGTTTATTTTGCACATTTTAGAAAAGCTATTTTATAGAGTAAAAATAAAAGACTTTCAGGAAGTTTTATTGGTATTGCCTGTATCTGCTCCTTTCACCTGGCAGAGCCCCTGCTTGCTAAGAGCTATAGTCATTTAGGTGAAGCATATGCAACTATAAGTCTCTTTTACCTGGCGGAGCTTTGGCTTACTAAAAGCCACAGTAATTTAGATAAAGCAAATTTTGATACATTTGAAAAGAAAGCACAACTTTAAAGCATATTTCCTGCTGTGGATCGTGGTCCTGGGGAACATGCTCTCATGAGTCACTGAAAAGCAGGACCCTGAGACCTATCTCTACAACCCTTTTATATAGTAAGTAAGGGTTACACCAGAAGTCATCTAATAATCAATTTATTTTTTTTTTTTAATCAGGCATAGCTAACTGCAAACTAACTTTCAATATTATGTAGTCTATTCCTGTGGAGAAATGAGAAATCTACTTTGTGGATGATTTTTACCTCTGTGACTGTGTTGTCCTGGCAATTTTCTTTCCAGCAATATCAAGTGATTTCCATCTCCTCTATAAGGCCACCATAGATTTACTATAATTAGGCTAAGTTATTCCTTTGTTATTCCTTTCCTCATTCCTGTTAACACTGAGCTGCAATTTTGTTGGCAATACATCTGCTTGAGAAACTGCTGGCAGAAGGGAATGTGGCCAAATATTTGTGGCTTTTTCTCCTCTTCCTGTCAGAACAACTGCTGGTGATGACACACCTACCATGTGATGTTTGTTCATGGGACTTTTATCCCTGGGGAGTTCAGGTCTCTCTGGACATAGGGCAGGTGTGAGTTCTGCATGCACATGAGTAATCTCTCTCCTACCTGGCAAATAGTTTATATGCAAGATAGTCTTTGGAAGAGCTGATGTGCTTCACAATTCTCAGGGGATTTATGGTCTGTGGAAATTCTAGGCATACAAAGGTGTTGGTTCCCTAATGCAAATCTGGGAACCCAGCATTGCACAGCCTTACAAGTTGTCTTGGACTTCCAATGAGAATTGGATAGAAGACACTGGGTAGGCATGGTGATTCTTGATTTGCAAAGAAGGGTTTGTTTAAACTTGGACATTTGGATACCACAGGCCTACTTTGTACACTTAATGTCCTTGAGGCACTAGCTTAGACAGGAGTTTACATCTTGGGGCTGGCGTGCATTTGGCTTGTTTTCTGCCTCTGTGCAGAAGCCAAAAGTCATCTCATTTAATTGTCACAGACTTTGTCTTGCTACATCCTGCCAAAACACAGTTTAAATCCAGCATGGCAAATCAGATGGCAATTGCCTCAGAATAAAAGGTAATGTGTAAAGTAATGTGTAAAAATTCCTCAAAGTGAGAATCCAGTTTCAATGATCCACACAAAATTCAGTGCTTCTAAAAAATGGCCTTTTAAAAACTTTTCTACCAGAATCAGGGCAAGATCTAAGAGCTGGTTGAACTGAATTGTGTTTTCAAAACTCCATGCTGATCGCTTTCTCCCTGGCAAGGCATAAAGATGGCTGTTCAGTGGGTTTGCTGTTCCTAAAGAGCCTTGTATCTTTGTGGGATAAAAAGACCAATTCCTCATAGCTGTTAGGAAAATCCCAAGATCTGTCCACTCACCCTGTTCTTTAAATTGCCATAGCACATTGAAGAGATCAGCTGAGACTGTGGAACTCATCCCTGCTTGCTCCCCTGTTTTCTCTGTCCTGGTGTTACTGAACTCTTCTGTCTTATCCTCCAGCTGCAGTGTGTTTACCCTACAGGAGCAAGTAAAAAAAACGATTTAAAAATTCTCTTGCATTTACTGTGTTAATTGACAAAGACAATAAATAAGGAATAATTTTGTGTTACACCAGACTAATGAGTGCTTTGATATTTTTTTCAACATTACTTGTTCTCAAAATATCTGAACTGTCAACATTTCCCATAAAGGTGAAGCAGTATAAATTTTACTTCTATTTTTGCATATGTGTATAAGCTGTGGCTGCTGGCATAGGAACTGCTAATTTTCACTGATTTCCTAAAAGTAAATTCCAGTTGCTGTCTTGTTAGTCTGTAAATTGTTTAGAGTTAAAATTATTGTTGTTCAGAAGCTGGTGTGTAGGTTTTAACTGTTCCACCTTCACACAGTCTTTGAAAAGTTTGTGCATTATTGTTAGAACGGATGGTGCTGCAATGCATTGGAAGAGCCCTCGTGGCTGCCAGCAAGTACAACCCCAGGACTGGGTCAGCTGGGAATTGTGTGGCAAAATAAAAAGGGACAAGAATGACTGGAGTGCCCAAAAATCAAAGTTTAAAAAAGGAAAATAAAAGGTGCACTAACAACCAATGTGCAACAAAACAAAGCTGGACACTGTATAGAGCTACTCCAGACAACCTCAAAATGGGGCAAACACAACCTTATACAGACATTGTCTGAGGGCGGGGAACCAATGAACAGAGAGGATTTGAAACAATACCTTATATAGAACACAAGATTAACCAATTCCAGGGCAGGATTCAGAAAGTAACCTTATATGGAATAATTTAATTTACATAACTCTTCCCATCATTCCTTTCTTCTCACCCCAACTTAACTAGATGTTTCCCATCTTAGCTTCTTGCCTCCCAGGACCTAGCATTGTTATTTTCTGTGTGTTTGGTTTACTACCTGTTCTCTCTAGGAGGGACCACCATAGGGTGAGACAAAATAAATTATAGTAACAGGAAACTGAAGGAGAACATAACAAATCAGTTTTTTTAATAAGTATTGCTATATTTTCTGAAGGAGAGCCAAGCTACAATGATTGTATGTTTAGTCAATTTGTCCTTGCAAGAATCTGAGATCAAGGTAGATTTTCTCCTACACACAGTCATGTCCGACAGATCATTTTGTCCTTTGGTAGAAAGAAAAAGCTCTATATTTTTTTGAACATTAGCTTAGTATCTCAGGAAAAATCTGACTACTCTGTAAATTTTCCTGATTTAAGATGACAGAGTAATTTTCTCATCTGCAGTTCAATTTGATTAGTTTGGTTACCTGCTTTGAATATCCATTGTTTGATGACTTGGGCATATTTATCATGTCTTTAACTTATGACCTTGCATTCTGCTATGGAAAAAAAAAGAAAAAAAAGACTGCTTCTAGAACTTATGTAGTGGCTTGATTTATTCAATTTTTGCATTTGATCATCTTTTTAGTAAAATCCTTATTTATTCTAATATGTTTGATATTTACTTGGCAAATTACAAAGGTGCCAGCAATCTCCTACAAACCATTTGCATGATGCTTGTCTCTACTTCCCAAAATAGTACCACACATTTTGTAGGTTGTCTCAATGACACAGAGGCCTCCTTCTAGTTTAATGTTTCAATTGTGTAGCAATTCTTTACCAAATTACAAAGAAACATGGTTTTCCTGATTTCCCTTATTTCCTGGAAATCTTCTGTGTAAGATTTAGGGTTCCAGTTCTTCAGTATATTTTGCCATTCCAGGTTGGGCCTACTGCAGGCCTCTCCAGAAGGACATCCTGGAAATATGGAGGATGTTGCCTTAATCTTTGTGTCTGCTCTGTTCTGTAGTACAGCTTTAGCCACTTTCCTTTCTGAATCATCATTATTTATTCCATTCAGAGTCAAAGGAGCATTTGCCCTAACCTAGGTTTTCCTCTCCAAAAGGAATTTCTTCCTTCTCCCAACATAAGCTTTTTTGTCTAAGCAATTTTCAGATTCCTCAAATATAATTTTTCCAAACAAGCTTTTTTTTTTTTGGTGGCATACAGATAGTTCTGGCAGCTCATCTTTTGTTTTCAAAAACACTGTTTCAGGGTAGTAAATTATAGCAAAAGTACAACAAAACCTTGTAATGACCTCCACTTTCTTGTTTATTTTATTGTCAGTATTTGCAAGTTAATAAACATACTGTGTGCATTTTGTCAGTGGAGAGGGGCATATTAGGCTTTCAGCTCTCTCTTCCCTCTCCCCTCTGAGGACTGTGAAAAGCCTAAAGCTGTCACAGTGAAGTAGACTCTTGTAAAGAAGGATTTAGCTGAGTAGTACTTAAAGGTTAATGAATTTTACCCAGAGACTGAGTAATCTATTGGACTTGCTAGTGTGCTTAGCTCAGTAACTTGTGGAATGGTTAGATTATCAGAATGCCTACATTACAGCTACCTAAATAATCTATTTATTCCTCCCAGCTTTCTCTCTTAAATTTCTATCCAAACAACCTAGTTATATGCAGAAAGTATGTATTAAAATAACCTTTTCCTTTTATATTTTGCTACTAAAGCACACTGAAGTTAATGTGAATCTTTCCATTTACTTCAGGGGACTTTACATCTAGCACCAGAGATGTTTTTCCAATTGTTTTGTACCTTGTCATTTGTTCTGCTGAAATGATAGCCTGACTGGGAAATTGTAAGTCAGGAAGCTTTGCAAAAGAAAAAAAAAAGCAAATATACCCAAATTCTATCAAGGATCACATTGTCGTAATGGGATTCATCAAAACAGTATTTCTACATATCTCATCTTTTGAGAGCATGATATTTCATGCAAAAGTCCTGATCCCTCTCATAAATTTCACGCTGTTCTTAGAGCTTCCAGGAAACAAAACCTCTTCCATGAAAAATTATATCAAAAGTGTCATATAGTTTTCCTGGTATTTATTCTACAATTAACCAGTTCAGTCTTTCCTTTTCATGGCCATTCCCAGCTGATAAACTCAGTTTTTCTAGCAGAAGTTCTTGCCTTAAGTCCTGAAAGATAGACTTTTATTTTGACTGCTGCATTTTGGTATTTGCAATGCTACAGCCGGCGTTCATAATTTCTTCCCATTCAACTAGCAAATCTTTTCCATCAATTGGACCTATTAACTTTCAGTCACCAGCAACACCTTCCTACTTTTTGTCCCAACCCATGAACACATAAAATTAAATCAGTTCCATCAGTGATACCCAAGGAACTTTTGGACTTAGATCTCTTTCATTTCTAAGGCCTTAATGACTAAGAAAAACTTCTTCCCATCCCTCAGTTTGCTACCCGCTTTACAACCCTTGTGCAAATCCCACTGCACTTAATTAAATAATTTCTCAAATACGCCCCTGGCTAAATAGCTTAATAAAATCCAATTTATGCACTCTTTCCAAATTTCATCTAGCCCCAAAAATATTTTTATTACAGATGTCAGGCTGATCTGGCATTCACTTATGTGAACATATATGCATTTTATGCTGAGAAAACCCCAGAGAAGGGACTGCTGGAGAGAGCCTGTCTCCTGTAAACCATGGTGTTTAAGGTAACTGCCCTGACTCTGGCTGTTACAGGATTCATGAAGGAATTGTTATCCATGGAAAGCAATCACAAAATTCATCCAGTACAGATCAGAATTACTTTTGAGGGATAAATTTTTCCGTTTTTCTCATGAATACATAAGGAGTCACATGCAAAATTCTCTGTAACCATGTTCATGTTGACCGAAGCAGGAATCATGTTTATTTTGCTAAACAAAAAAAGGGATAGTAGATCAGACATGTTGAAGTTCAGCAGCTTCTGGAAGAAACCTGTGAAAAGAAACAGGAAGTGTGCCCTGGCATCTTAGCCAAAATAGCATCCTTTAACTTACTCCAGGGCTGCTTCTTCCATTTAATGTAATGTTTCCAGTATCTAGACTGACTTGGGTGAAAGTAAGAAGGGTCTTCACGTTAGTTTACATTCCTTTGCATCCCACAGTTCATTCACTGCCATCAGTCTTAAATATCTACATATAGCAAAGATTCTTGACTGTTAAAATCATTTTTTTTGTTCATTGCTATGTAACTGAAGCTAAACATTATATGATTTTCCACATTAGCAATATGGTACACCACATGAAGAAAAATTGCTACTAATCACTTCTTTCTTAGGGAACAGAAGAAATACAAACTTAGTTATACAATTGTTTGAAATTTTCTAACAAAAGTATTTGAAAAGTATGAACTGCTATGCAGGACAGAACAGGGACATTGAGTCACCTCTATATATAATCTCACATCTTATCTGTTAAATTGGTCATCATTTCTCAATAACAGATGGTAAAAAATGTTATTTGATGCCTTTAAATTTTTAACCTTTTGCTTATCAATTGCCTCCACAAGCATTTCCAACAATTTATCCCCCAAGCTAAAGATTTTGGTATTTCTATTTGAAAACACAGACACTAATATATTTTTAACATATTTTTAGACATTTAACTTGTGTTATATGCTTACTGGAAGGTTGGAAAATGGGGAAAGCAAAGTTTTTGTGTACACTCTGATGAAAAATGCCAAATTAATTATAAAAGCATACAGAGATGAAATTTATCATTTTTGTTTCCTAAAACAGAATATAAAGTTAGTTAAGTATTTTGGATGAGGAACAGTCAAATAAATCTCCTTTCAAATGTCTGAGCAGAACTTTTTACATTGTCGCCAGTTACATGCTGTCAGCCTCCCAGAAAAAGAAATGATGGTCACCTTTTGGTTCAAAATAGTGTACATCTAAGTCACTGCCAGATGCCCCTCTCCATTGTGCATGCCAGTTAAGTCTTGACTCTTTCTGTATTTTCTCAGAAAAAAAATCATCAAATTCAGGGTTGTCCTCTGTTTCCAACTTTACAGCTCAGATAGGCATTTTTGTGGCATAGACAGATTTTTTGCTTTACGTTGACAAAAATTACTGAGCAAGGTCAATAAACACAGAAACACTACACTAAAAAAATAGTCCTGAAGCAGTGATGTCTTTGTGTATGTTACTTTACTCTTGAGGTTCTACCTGTCACAGCAAAAATACGCTCTTTGTCAAGGACAGATGAGAATAGAAACAAATGAATTGAAATCCCCGATGCTTGTCCATTACCATCTGCTTATTGTTACATGATGAACAAGAAAAACTTATAATTTAAAATGAAATTTTAATAGAACTCTTATACTTCTTAAAATTAAGCCAATTTTTTCTTATCTTTTCATGCTTCCTTTACATAATTTTTATTATTTTAGATCCCTTTTCCACATCTTCTCTCTCTCCAGCCTTTTTTATCTTCTCTAGCCACCTCCATTTCCTTTCAAGTGACAGTGCTAAAGAGGTTCAACCTTTAGCAGTTCAAGAAAGACACCACCTTTGGAATCCTCCTTGTTTGATGTGGTCAAAACATTTCGCTGAAGTCTCCAGCCAGTTACCTCTTTAAACCAGATTAAAGGAATGGTACAGTCTTTCACTCATCTTTAGTTTGTCATTTCTTCTAGTTTCCTTCCACTTCTCCTGGTTTCAGTACTTTAATTCCCTGTTTACTTTACTGGCCTCTTCATGAGAAATTATATAAATGCATATTTTTCCTGCATTCAGTTTAGGTATGTCTCTCCCACATGATCCAATATAAGGTTTATCCTTGGAATCCAGCTGGGAAGATGTGTCTTTACTGTGCCTGTCCTCCCATCTGTCACAAAGAGTTTGACTGGATAGGCACACATCAATCACAGGGTGGGCTATCAAGGAAGGAGGTTGTGGGATGAATAAATTATTTTAGCAGGCCAGGTTCTCCCTCTGTTCAAGAGAAATCATGTGGAAGGGAACACATGTAATCACTGCAAACTGTGTTGAGGAGCTAAAGACATTGACTTGATCGTGGCATGTTTATCACAATGACAACTGAATCTAGTAAGGACTCCAAGGAATCGTTTTTTACTGATGAATGGAATATGTTTATGTTTATGCTGTAAAAGAAAGGGTAAGCAGAGATGGAAAAGAAAGGGAGTGTGAGAGGTATAAAATGAGGGGATAATTCAGACAGATTAGAAGAGCTGAAAGGCAGGAGTTGTTCAAATCTGCACAGGTGGCAAAGGATAATGAACTAAAAGGTATGGAATGAAAGGCAGGGGAAAGGGTTGGAATGAGATTATATCCAAGTTTTGATTGTCTTTTTTGTGTTATACTTCATTAAAGAGCCAGTGAGATCCTGTGAAAAGGTGAGGAAAGCCTGATTTGAAAGTCAAATCTATCATTTAGTTTGCCAGTCAGGTAAGAACCAATTTCAAACAGAATGACTGAAAATTATTTCTTTAAACCAATGGAGGCCATGATTTGGGCTATGATGTGACTGGATTACTAAAAGATGTTATGGACAACTCATGGTTAGTGCTAATGGGATTAAATAAAATTTTGTGCTTTTACATGGTTTTCTTAAGTGCTGCTGAACATGATGTACAGAAAACTGGAACCTGTATTTCCCAAAGGGCATCATGCAGTGAGGTATTAGGTAACCACCATCTAAATGAGAGCATATACTAGAAGTGGCCTCTTTCACTTAATGATCTTCTTAATAGAGGATATACCAATTTTGTAGGTGTCATAATTTCTTAGAATGTTTCTTCTTCATTAAACTCAGTTCACTTTCTCATTTTCTTAAGTGAAAGATGAATTTAATATTTCACTTTAATTAGGCACTGGAATGATGTCATGTTTAATTAGTTCAGCCTCCCATAGAGATGTGATTTCACACACAGTGTTTTAAACACTTACTAATATTCTATGACATGCTTGAAATTTTTTTGTTAAAATTGGGGTGCAGACACTCACATTTGACTGTAATATTTTCAGAAATGGGATTTTTAACTATGAGCTTTAGTTAATACATATTGTCTTACTAAGAGGAATAAAAGCTCTTTGTAAACAAGGCAAAAACTCCATCTATCTCAATCATCCTTTAAACTAGGAATATTTTAGGCTGTTTTATTGCTTTCATGGTACCCATTCCTTGAAATCAAGTAGAGGATCTGAGGCCTATTTTTTACTTCTTTTTTATTCGTTATCTAAAAAATATAAGTTGCTATTTTCAGGTGGGTGGTAACTGGTGAAAAAGCAGGCAAACAGAGCAGTTCTTCATAGGACGAGGAATGTGAGACTGATATCTGGACAAAACAAGTGTTCTTGGTTTGTCTCTTGCCTTGCTAGTGCCAGAAGGATATGCTTTCGCATATCAGGGCACTCATATGATATAAGCTGGGCTGCTTAAGAGAATAAAGTGGCAATTTTCTGAATTTTTTCACGTTGTTATTACTTTGTACAGGTCTGCATAGAAAGGAATATGCTCATTTGAGTCAATGTGCTCATTGTTTTCCATATAAAACTCATGTTAGGAACCTTTTGGTTTCAACTGGGGTAGATATAATTTTCTGCCTAGCAGCTGATACGGTGTGCTGGTTTTGATTTAGGATGAGAATAATGCTGATAACACACCATTTCAGTTGCTGCTAAGTCATAAGTCCTTCTCATAAGGCACTTACCTTATGACAAGGACTTTTCAGCTTCCCATGCTCTGCCAGTGAGCAGGTGAACAGGAAGCTTGGCGGGAACACAGCCAGGACATCTGACCTGAACTGAGCAAATGAATAGTCCATAGTGGTATCATACTTAGTATGTAAAATGAGGAATTTAGGTCAACAGGGGCCTATTGCTGCTCAGGGATGGGCTGGGCATCAAGTGGTGGGCAACTTGAATGTGCATCAATTATTTCTCTTAGGTTTTATTCCTCTCCCTTTTTCATTTTCATGGCTATACTACTATTACTACTGCTACTACTACTACCACCACCTCTATTACCACTGGGGTTTTTTGTTTTTGTTTTTGTTTGCTTGTTTGGTTTTGGGGGGGGGTGGTTTGCTTGACACCTTTCACCTTGTTTGCCCTCTACTTCTGTAGATATTTTGGATCAAGCACACTGCTGAAAAACAAATGATACTTGCTTTGCTCAAGCTTTTGTGAGGTTCTCTTTCCAAGAATATCAGCCCTCTTTTTAAATAAGCAGCAACAAGACAACACTGCCAAGATGAAAAGCATTATGGAGGACTAGTGTCAGGTCTGCTGTTCACCTCCAGGAAGTGTCTAGGGTGCCACTGGTTTTCATGTTGGAAAAGTTCTAGAAAAAGAGCTGCTGTCATGCCTTCATGTACCTGCCCATAACTAGTTGTTCACCACCAGAGAAAAACTGTGAACTTTCACATGCCTTGCTCTAAGAGATCCTTTTGTAGAGCTCCATTACCATCAGGTCCGAGGGGCTGCAAATAAAAAAGTGTCCTTTGTTTTTTCACTTACAAAAAGAATCCACTATGAAGTTACAGCTTTGGAAAATTAACTGGGCACAGGATCTAGCTGCTACAGAAACCTCCCTGGAATAAAATAGAAAGCAAGCAGAGGGAGCACTGATAAGTGCTAATTTAAAGAATATTAAATTTCACTGATTTGCGGCAATTGACACCACCTACCACTTTTATTTATTAGCAAAATGTTTGAAAGGAGGTATCTCTCCCTTTGCCCCCCGGACAAAAGCACGTCTCTCCTGATTCTTCTCCCATCTTCCCCCACCAGGTCAGCGGGATTGAGGATTATGTGGTCAGTTCACAACACTTTGCTGTTACTTCCTTATCACATTATTATGCTAGTCCAAAGAGGGTTCCCTCCCATGGGTACAGCCCTTCACAAACTGATCCAGCACGGGCCCCTTCCACTGGCTGAAGTTCTTCAAGAGCTGCTCCAATGTGAGTTTTTCCCATGGGGCACTATCCCTCAGGAAAATACTGCTCCAGCATGAGTGCCTTAGGGGCCACAGTTCCTGCCAGGAGCTGAATCCAGCATGGTCTCTCCATGGTCTGCAGCTTCTTTCAGGGCACATCCACCTGTTCTATGCAGAGTCCTCCATGCACTGCACTGTAATATCTCCTTCAGCCTGCTTCTCTAGGGGGTGCAGGACAACAAGGCAAGCCTTGTGGTCTTCTGAAAGACCTGCAGGGGAATTTCTGCTCCGGCACTTCCTCTCTCTTGTTATTCACAGACCTTGATGTCCATGGAACTTTTCCTCTCACATATTCTCAGCTGTTTCACACAGTCCCAGTGCAGTGGTCTTTTGCCCTTTCTTAAACACATTGTCATAGAGGTACCACCAGCATCCCTGATGGGCTCATATTTGGCCAGTGGTGAGTCCAGTTTGAAGCCAGCTGGAACTGTCTCAGTCTATGGTGGGGGCAGCTCCTGATGTCTTCTCACAGAGGCCACTCCTGCAGCAGCACCCTCCCAGTCAACACCTTGATATGTACACCACAATACAAAAGCACATACAAAATGTTGACTTGTTAGCACCTTTCTGAAACATGAATGATCTAGTTTGGTTGCTTTTTCTAAGGATGACCTTATAATATAAGGCATAGAATACAGATTCAACTCCTTTATAACTATCTGTTTCTGCTGAACCCTTAAAAGGCTGAAACAGAGAAAAAGTGGGATGCTTACCCCACACCTGGCTTTAGATCAGCATTTTTGGCTGTGAAGCTGACGGGTGCAGTCTGGTCGTCCAACGAAAAAGAAAGTCTGTAAAATCTTTCTACAAAAGTTCTGTAGCACAATAAATCCTGGGAGTTGAAAGCCTCTTTTTTCACTGTACAAGGCACTTAAACCCAACTGAATGAAGCTTTCTCCCCAATCTATCTTTGTCATTATCATCAGTTCTTATAAAGACATATGATTTTCCCTCTTGTGTGGCGACTCTTTCTGCTTCGTGTTTAACACAGCTCATCCACTTCTTGTCTGCTGTGGTATCCATCTGTCAGTAGGTGGTGGAACATGAAAGTACGCAGCGTGAGGATCAAAATGCTTTATCAAGTGGAAAGGACCAGAGCAGAAGAAGAGCAGTGAGTACATGTATCCTCTGTATTTTGATAAATCAAAAATTATGCTCTATCTTCCCCTGATATAACAGTTACCTCTTTAAATCAGATTTAATGATATATCTTCACAGACACAGGTCTGTAGTTTTTTCCTTAAGAGAAACAACATCTTGTAATCTGATAGGTAATCTGTCATTAGGAATGTGAGGGAGGACAGAATAGAGAATCACAGAATCATTTGAGTTGGAAAAGACCTTTGAGGTCATCAGGTCCAGCCTATGACTGAACACAACAATGTCAACTAGACCATGGCACACACCCAGTCTTTCCTTAAATACTTTCAGGGATGGTAACACCACCACCTCCCTGATCAGCCCATTTCAATGTCTAGTCTGCTTTCTGTGAAGAAATTCGTCTTAATATCCAACCTAAACCTTCCCTGGTGCAGCTTGAGACTGTGTCCTATTGTCCTGTCCCTCGTTACCTGGGAGAAGAGGCTGACCCCTTCCTAGCTACAACCTACTTTCAGGCAGTTGTAGAGAGCAATAAGGTCCCCCCTAAGCTTCCTTTTCTTCAGGCTAGACAACCTCAGCTTCCTCAGCTGCTCTCCATAATACTTGTGCTCCAGACCCTTCCCCAGCTCCACTGCCCTTCTCTGGGCATGCTCCAGCACCTCATTACTGAATTGAGGGTCCCAGAACTAGACACAGAACTTGAGGTGTGGCCCCACCAGTGCTGAGCACAGGGGAAAAGTCCCTTCCTTGTTCTTACTGGCCACACTATTGCTGATACAGGCCAGGATGACATTTGCCTTCTTGGCCACCTGAGCACAATGCACCCCTCTGGCACATTCTCATTGCTTTAAATGCTTGCTGAAAACAATATAGCCCCAACACAAGGTAATATCTCTCTGAACAACCTGGTCTAGTGAAAGGTTTTCCTGTCCATAGCAGGGGAGATAGGAACTAGGTGATTTTTAAGGTCCCTTCCAACCCATCCATTCTTAAGATTCTATGGTTCCATTACTAGTGCAGTCTTTTATTGCACATGACATATTTATCTGCCAAGTAGACTACATCCCACTGGTGATACCCAGTGGGTTTAGTTAATCACAGTTTAATTAATCACTAGATCATAGCATGTCCTTTTACCTAGGCACTGTCCAAAGAGATAACTGGAATTACTGTTGACCTTAAAAGTCCAAGTTGTTTGTGTTGTTGTTGTAGTTTATCCTGTGTTGTTCTTGTATGGATGGAAAAAATATAGACTGTTTTGAAATCAGAAAGAGAAGAAAATTACTGTGAACTCCAGTGCAAATCATTGTTACATCTGAAGGTGTTTAGTGAAGTGTTGAGTTTTGCTGTTTTACTCGCAGAAACAATATACTCAGTAGGACACAGAAACCCGGTGATGTCTGTTTTATTGAGCTGACTTTGCCATTTATTAGGAACAATAAGTGGGTCAGGAGTTAGGCACTTTAGAAAGTGAAATGTTGTTATGGATGCTCCCCTCTTTGCACTCTGTGCCTAGAAATCTCTTGATATTGTTCAATTCCTTTCAGTTGATGGGCTTTTTTCCCCCTAAATTTGCATTGCACATTATGTGACATTCTTCATGAGTATATTTTCTCTCATCTTCTGGAGATAGAAGCCCTGTATAATTGGGTGATTTTTAGACATATGTGCCACAATGCAATTTTTATTACTTAAGAACCTCATGAAAATGCAGCTAATTGACAATTAACTGGTTCTTTCCATATTAATTATTAAACTTTGGGAAATTATGAATAAGAGCATAGAGATTTGTTTCTCTGTAAGTAAGAGGGTGTGTACACAACACCAAAATCACAGTAAAATATTTCCCTAATAATGTCAAGAACTAGTCACAGACATTCTGCCTTCAGGAAGCAATTAAGATTTTTTTCCCAGAGGGGATAACTGCTAAAACTGCTTTTCAAAACAAGTTAATCAGAGTAGGTAGGAATTAATTTTTTTACCTCACCTTCAGATGTTTAGGGACATTTTTCACCTAGTGTGAAAAAGTAAATGTGGAAAGGCTTTTCTAATACGAAAATTTTAAAAAATGTTGTGTCTGTGAAGGAAGGAACAACCTTCCCCAAGTTTGATATAAAACAAACAAACAAAAATATTTTTTTTTATAAATATGTCAGCATTAAAGAAGATATTTGAAAATGTTTGTGGGGAAGAGGAAGGTCAGAGGCAGTATGTGTCTGGTGTCACCAGGGAACAAGGGTATCAGCAGGTCATATGTATAATAAGATGTAAATAATGCTACATGATATGCATTAACTGTGGGCCCTTGGGACTGCAATTTAGAAAATATTAGCCTTCTATCAGACCACAGTATTTGCTGTTTGGTGCATTCTCCTCTCCTTTCTTCTCTTGCTATGAGGTACTGGTAGATCCAAGGTTGCCACTTCCTTGTCATGGAGTTGTATGTATGCACAGTAATTTGGGAGGTGAAGGGTAAACAGGGAAAGGATTTATTTATCTGGTAAGCTGAGAGCACTTTTGGACGTTCAAGGAGAAAATTGTTATTTCCTCATGCCTGAACTCTATGTATAAACTGAGGTGAAATCATAGGCAAAGCAAAGAATAACTTCATCTTCCAGAGAGGCACTGGAAGTGATTTGCAGTTTAGTGATTAAATATCTGATGGTGAGATTAGCATTAGATCAGTAGCTATTTCACATGAATGAGCATGGGGAGTGTGTGTTTCATACATTTTAAGACATTTATTTGTCTTTTGCCTACTTGGAAAGGCAGAAAGGAAAAAAAGAAATTTGATTGTCCCCTGTCCAGTAATAACATAAAATTGTAAGATTTTAGGATATCACTGTACAGTTACAAATAAATCTAAAAAGAGTCCTATTATTGAAGGACTAAACTTCTAAGCTATTCTGCTTGGCTACTACTGCCCACTTAGAGATGTGTGAGTCCAACCCAGGTAAATGAGTAATGATAAATGTTTAATTGTTGTTGAAACCAAACATTAATTAAAAAAAAAAATCACAATTTTCTTTAGCCAGCCTCTGTTCTGCTCTTTAATGGATAATGTATACACCTGTCTTTTCTCCATCATCTTTGACCCTTTTAAAGTACATCTTGCTTAGATGAGCAGGCTCTAGAAAGCTGCTATTCAGTTCACGGTCTGAGGGTTGTAGCAAAACATGTCAAAGTAGAGCTCTGCACTATGCCCTGAATCAGCTAACCATACCATCTACAGAGTTTTCCCAAGAGACCTCAGATCTCAGCTTTGGAAGGCCATGATCTGAGCTTTGGAAGTAATTGAAGATGAAAGCAAGAATATATTTGATGCAGGAATGCATTATTAGGTAGGTAGCAGATAGGACAGGTCCTGAAAATTTGATCCTGTTGGCAGCTGTGGAGAACTTCAACAGAGAAGAGGATCATCTTGTGTCAGAGCAGCAGCCTTCCTAAGATCCTGGCCTTCAGATTGCACATCACAGAATTTGTACCCAGAATTATCCTATCTACACAATAAAATATTTATCTCCTTGGGGTGGATCTGTGGTGTCCAGTTGACATACATGGTTGGTCATTTATCAGGTTTTACATTAACTCTTGTCAAGTCCTTGGTTGCTTGTGGCACTCCTGGCATGTATTTCAGTTTAATTTCACCCAGAAGGTATGTACTGCAGGCAGAGACTGCTCTGAGATGTGAGCCAAGTGAGTGAAATTGGGATGGTTGGGAGCATCACTTTAAAAGCACACTTCTGGTTCAAAATAAACTCCTAATGTACATGCACACAGTAGAGATATTAAGTGCATGGATCATGGTCTTGCTGTACCAAAAGCTTCTTCTGAACTTATCTTTCCTTTTCAATGCAGACATACCAGGAAAGATGGACTGTCAACTGACACCACCAGTCAGAATATTCAAATGTCAGTTAGCACAAAGGTGAGCTTTTCAACAGAAAGTCCAGAAATCTTTCTCCTGGAGAACTGGAGTTTTAATCAATTGAGTTAAAACTTAATGACTGTAAGGAGGGTCTCCAGTGTAACTTTCTGGAGTTTTGTACATTTTAACGTCAGAAAGAGGCAACTTTACTTCCCCTGTAACATGGGCCTTTGATTTCAGAGGGATCCTTGCATGGAGCCCTTAAACATAGTTCATGCTGCCAATGTTCTTTTCTTATTTTCAGAACTCCCAGTGAAAGGTACGATATTACTCTCAAAGGAACTCTACCCCTGCTATTGATTAACTCCCACTACCAAATGTACAACCTGCATGCAAGGTCCAAAGTTTCTATTCACAACAAGAACATGGAGATTAGTAAGATTCAAGTATTCTTGGTGTAAATTTTTGATGTAATAAATGGAGGGGCTTTAATGAAAGTTATTTTGTTCACATTTTTATATTCATTGCACATACTAGTGTGGATACAAGCAACTGTTTGTTTTATTAAATGCTGTGTTGAGTTTTCTTGAATTTTGAAATGAGATTCCAGGACAAAAGAGTGTTACTTCACTATGTATTTTTCTCAAATATGCATGTAAGACAGGCAGCAGGAAAGTCACTTCAAGGACTATCTCTCAACCTGATGGATGGTGAAGATTCCAAGCTGTTGATGTTGAATACACTGCTAAAGAGTTCAGAAGCAGAACTGCCTGGAAAATTTTTTTTTTTTTATGGTGAAAGCCTAATGGCAATGTTAAGTTAGCTTCAATTCAAGGGTCTGATTCACCATTCTGTGGGTTGCACAAGGACCTTTTTGAGTAGTTTCAAAAGGCACTGGGAAAAAAAAAAAAAGCCTTGCAGGTAAGTGTAGAGATGCTCTATGGCCATTGTATCTTCCAGCAATTGCTGCAAAATAAAATTAAATATACATACCTGCTAATAGAGGCAGAACACAGTCAGTATTTCTCCTGAAGTATCCATTTCAGGAAACCTACAGAGCCTTCAGATAATGGTTTGGTATAAAATAACATTGAATTCACTCTTTCAGCTATAGATCACATTGACTGTTCCTGGGTAGGCATGAATAAGCTTCCTGAGCAAAGAAGTCTTTTTGATTATTGTCCCGAGATCTCAAGGATATTAATTTCTTTTTTGACCTATAGCTCTTCCATGGCTAAACACCTTGTGCAATCAGGCTGATTTGAATGCTGAAATTCCAGCAGTGAAATTTGTGCATTTGGATGCACAAATGGCCACATTATTGAAAGTGTTTGACCTGAATATCTATTTTAGGAAAATCTCCACAATATCTAATTGCTGGTTTTATCAGTCTTCCCTCTCATCTTCTAGTTGCAAATGCTTTGTTCAGTGGTGCTTTGCATATTTTATTTCACGCTTGCAGTATCTCATATTTATGTTAATATATGTCTGCACAAACAATTTAGTGGTACAGGAAAAATAGTCAGATACACAGCATAAAGATTTGCTTCTAGTCAGACTTCCTAAAATATTTTGGTACAATATGTTCTGCATTGCTATCTGGACATAAGAAAAGGTTTAGCTGAAATATTGTTTGGTTGTCACTCAACTAACCATCCTTTCAGCTTGAAATCATTGACAGGGTGCTTTCTTACACCACCATTGCTGAAAACAGAGGTTTTTGCCTCAGATTAAATTTGTTACTATGGATCTTAACTGGATATCTTTAGATCTGTAAAATTTCACCCAGAAAAGAGACGGATTTTGACCCTGCTAGGTGAATTTCATGGCAAGACATGCCATAAAAAATAGAAATTTATAAAGTAGAAATTACTATAAATTTGATGATTTATTTTTGCTTTTTGTGTTTTTTTTTTTTCCTGACTGGATTGTTTTTTCCTGTATTTTGACTGTTATCTTTATGGCTGTGGATTTATCAGATGGATAGATAGACTTTATGTAACTGCCAGGAATGGCAATTATATATGCATTTGCATTGGAGACTTCCCCTGTGGACCTGCTTTTATAGCAGCAGCTGATCTGAGCAGATGGAAATTAGAAGCCAGAGGGATACACTGAAAATCACACCGTGAGAAAACTCTGAAAAAGATGTAACCTGTCTGTTGGACTGTAAAATTGACTGGGGATGGCATGTGGCAGTCTGTCCTCAGCTCCCTAATTTATCCAGTCTGATTGACAATGCCATTAGATTGAGTGGATGTCCTTCCTACGTGTGTGCTATTATAACAAATTTTGAACTAGCATAGAAGAAGGAAACATGCCAGCAACAGCAAAAGCTTCTGTACTTCTCCTAGTTCCAAGGTGATGAGATCATAAGGAAGCATATCCATGTATTTCTGTCATTCAAAGAGTCCTTGTATGTGGTTACACTGCTTTTGGGTGTGTGTATCATTATATATCCTGAAAGTCAAAGAGCTATTAATGCTTTTTTAATATTGTATCTGATGTGGTTGCTGTTGTCCTTCAGTCCTGTGTACAAATAGAGGAAAACCTGACTGGTGCTTATACAAAGAATGTGTTGTCACTGTGCTTAACCTTTCATAACATTGGAGAATGCACAAAGTTTTGCAAATTTCATTTTTATGGTGCATGCAGCTTATATTATGCAAATGAAACTGTGGTTTTCAAACACACTAATCAAAAAGTTTATCCAGATGAGCTCAGTGTAAAAAAAAATAGCTAATCTCTTTGATGAACACTTCAAGATGCTCTTCAAAAGTAATTTGTAGGTGAAAGAGAAAGAACCTGTTGCTCACATAAGCAGGAGAATCATGGAGTTTTTTCTTGCTTGTGAAACATGAGAATGGTCAGTCTTTGCCAGCAATGGTTCAACTTTGTAGGTGTTTGTAGGAGCTGGGAAGAAGTATCAAATCAATATGCAATGTCTGCATACTGAAAAGTGCACTGTACACTTACTCATACATTTATGCCTCCTGGAATTTTTTGACAACTTTAGAAAGGTGTGAATTAAATAATTCAGTGTCAAAACCAGATTTCAAAAAGAAATAATTATCTTTCACTTCTATTGTGTTTTTATTTGATAAAAATATTTTGATTTGTCAGCAATTTGTTCTAAGATCTGATCTAAACCTACTCTTTCAATTTGATCTCATTCTCTTTTTTCCTGTCACTACATGCTCTTGTAAGTAGTCTTGCCTCATCATTCCTGTTTCCCTCCTGTTCCTTTTCTGTATTGTGCATGATTTAGCTATTTTTATATTCCTTTTTTCTTTTCAAGTTCCTTTATTTCAAATTTCAGATACCAGAGAAATTATGTAACCAATGATATGATGTGATCTCCCCTCTTAGATCTGTGTGAAGGAACATTCCAAATTAATAGGAGAGAATTTATAAGTGAACTTAATTTTAAGACTTTTCTGCACTATGATCTGTCACATTTTCACATCTAAGGTCAAGTTGTTCCTTCACCTCTGACGAAGTCTGTGGTTCAAATATTTATTTATTACCCATATTTCTTGATTGCTGGAGTGAAAATGCTGTAGTCACATTTACCTTTGAGATTAATAGCTCCATTTTTCCTTCTATACTAGAGATTGTGGTGTTTATTTAGTTTTATAATATGACAAGTGCCCATCTAAATGATCAAGATACTTCTAATGAATACTTAAACAAAATCAATATATCAAAAAAATCCTGCAAACTGCAAAACCACATCACTTCAGGTCTGTTTGCTTCAAAAGGGCATTTTGACTTTAACTCACATAATGTCTTCCATGAGGCTGAGAATAAAGTGGGTGACTCAGAGCATGTCAATGAGATAACTAAAATTTTAATCTAGACCTCACCTACTTGAATATTACCATTAAGAGTTATGTCATTGTTACTTAGTGGTTGCCTTTTGCTAATGGGTTAAGCTAGCTTTATAAATCAGATTTTAATATCTTATAAGCATCTGTTCAAAACAGTTTTCTTCTTCAGTCCTGACAGTGATGCCCATGCTGTATCAGACAGGTTGGAGGCAATGTGGAAGCACAGTCAGGATGTTTCAGTTCAGTAATTGTTTATATCAAGAGCACTGAAGACCACATGGCAGCTAATTTTGTGATGAAGATTTTACAGAGCTGTGGGGGACACCTGCAAAGACTTACCTACACAGAAACCTTACCATTGCAACAGGTGTAGGAATTGGTACTAATCAAAATTCCATGATCTGGAATTATATGCCTGTTTTCAGTCTGAACAGAGCTGTAACATCCCTGCTATTAGTATTCCCAATGCCTGTGTAATCGAAAAATTAATTACTTTTTATTTTAAAATCAAAATAATCTCAGCTTATATACTGGCAGAGCTGTATAATTGTCTCCATGGGAGCTTTCCCAGGGCTGAAAGTGTTTAGGGTAGCTGCTGAATTCCAGTGAGATGTTCCAGTTTTCTGGAAACTAGTTATTCTTTGTTCAGATTGTATCATAATCTGTTCAAATACAAATTATAGTCTTCCAGAGAAGTTAAAATACTTATGACAAAAATTTAAAATGTATTTGAGACAAAAAGAACTGTGTTCAGGTATGAAAATCTCCCCTTTCCTCTTTTTTTTTTTTTTTTTTTTTTTTTAAGGAATGCTATTAATGAGAAATATGAGCCTTTGTCACAAAGGGTCATGGAAAGTCCTCGAGGAAACTATCAATAAATTCTGCAGATTTTAAGGGGAGGCACTGTGGACTTGAACGGGCTGGAAGTTGAACTTGGTGTATGACTACTTTCTGCTCTGGGAACCTTTTATTGAACTGTGCCACTTGCACTGCCAGGCAATTGCTCTTTTACTCCACTGATAGCAATCATGGCTAGTAAAAGATTAAAAGGCTGCCTAATCTTCACACTCCTGCCAGTGGCAATCAACAGAGAAAGGTGAGGCAGGGTGTATGAGCTGAATAGGGAATGGTGAGCACTTTTCTGTGCTAATAGTGGCAAGCAGAGGAAAAAGGCATCCACTCTGAGTGATATTAAACTGTGAGCTGCTGAAGAGTGCAGTGGTTTTGGGGTCCTGCTCCCACTGACTGCTGGTGGAATTGCTGAGGCTGCCCGAGCAGGAGCTGTCTTTGCCTTGAGGCAGCTGTGACTCTGCCAGGGGCTGTGGAGGGGCAGCCCAGGGCACAGGGAGGGCAGAGGCAGCTGCAGCAGCCACAGAGAGGCAGTTTCTACCTGACCTGACTTGAAACCACGCTGGGCTCAGGGGGGTTATTGCACCCTTTGCATTTGGCTGAATGTGCTCCCAGTGAGCTCCTGAGCCCTGTGCTGCGATGCTCTGTCTGCAGAGCAGGCACATCTCCCCGCGTCAGTCCCCATGTGTGCACTTCTGCCATGACTCTGGTGCACCGACAGCTCACTCACTGCCCAGCTATGGCTGGGTCCTTTGGCAGGGCTACCTCAGCCTGGGCAGATGCCTAGCTGTTTTTATTGATGAAAGGGACAATGGAGTATCTGGAGTAGGACCATGAGATGCCTTTGTGTAACTGCAGTCAAGGCTTTAGACTAATTCTGCAGGAGCTAACAAAAAGCAAATGCTTCTATCTGATTTACTACCATATGATGGTAGTAAAACATTTGCTTGCAACCCCTGGCTCTATAAACTTTTATCAACCCTGAAGCTGTGTAGACCTTGCAATCTATTTGTCCACTTAGCAGCAGCAGTTAAGATAGGTGTTTGCTTCCAGCACGGGAGCAAAGGTTGTTGGTGATCCTTCTGTGACATTCTCATATTAATCCCTGCAGGAGACATGGTAAAATTTGGCTTTAAAACAACAGTATAATTCAAAATATATTTCCAGGGCAGAAGAAGTGACAGTGCTACCAAGCAAATGGTGGGGTGTATGCAGCAGAATATACCTATTTTATCAGGGAGCAAAAACCAGAAGTATTGGCTAAAATTAAATTATCAAATGCCCCAAATTGCCTTGTTAGACAGAGTTTCTACTATTTCATTGTTTTTCATGGAAGTGTTTTATCTTGTGTTCTTTATTGTGCAGAGTGCCTTTTGAAGTAAATGAGTTCAGTCATTCTCTGTCTCCCTAGCCCATGAGAAACAGTATTTACTGATGTGCATGACCTTGTCAGAATTTATGGTGCTGGCACAAGCAGCTGGACTGTAGCCATAATTCTCTCCAGAGAAGGCAGAGGAGTTCAAGCATTTGGGGTGACAGATAGGGCCATGGTGACTTTTCCTTCAGGATAAGGAACAGCAACACTGTCTCCTTCACTCAGTGTAAACACTTTTGGTTTAGGTTAAAGATGATGTCATTTAGAGCTTTTTATTGCCAGTGATTTGTTCCCTGAATTATTGCTATGCTTACATGACTGTATCTTAACCCATTGCTAACATGGGATCTTATTCTTCTCCTGGACAGCTGCCTATGTTAAGAGTAACAGAGGTTTTCTTCTGAGGATTAGAGCTGGCTGGAAGCCTTACAACAATTTCTGTTTCTATGAAACATGTTGATTTGTCAGAAAGCAATATGTTCTATAGCAATATTCTTTTTTGTACCTGAGAGTTTCCTTCTGGGTTCCCAGTTGATCTAAGAAAACATTGGAAGAGCTGTTCTTGAAGCCATTTTCTATTTGTGGGGCATAGAGCTTCAAAGTCTTCTTCTGCCCTCCATTGTTCTACAAAGGACTCAGATCTTCAAAAGATGGGGTAGCCAAGTAATTCCTTTAGGTTTTATAAACCATTAAAGAAAAGAAATGAAGTTGTAATTCCCTAAAATGATAATAAATTGTCTCAGTTGTGTTACTGCAGGGATAAGCATTTCCACCAAGAAACTGATTTAGTAACCTCTGTAATGCCAAGTTTTTTACCATTTGCACCATGGTAGCTGTTTCCTCTACACTGCCAAGGAAAACTTCTCTATGGAGATCTTCTTTCAGAACCCAGATTTTGAGACTGAGTTAAGACCTGTGTTCACCATTACTCTTCTTTTGAAGTAATATGGAAGGCATATAGCTGTTCCCTCAAGGACCATCTGTTTTATAGCAATGCATTTTCCTAGATGCTGTGGTGGGCTGGAGTGTTCCTGGCAGTGCCAGTGAAGAAATGGAATCACATGGTGGAGTCTAGGCAGATCCAAACCTTCTGTGATAATATCACGTTGCCTTCATTCCACATGCAGCCCATTTCTAGTCTTAAACACATTAGTTGTCCCATCCCTTCCCAATCCAGCATAGCAGTTAAACATATGCTTAAGTCAAATTGCTGCCAGTCTGATTAAAGTAGCACTTAAACCAAGCACATTCTTAAATGCTTATATGGCTGTGGAGGGATTGAAACATGTGCTTAACGTTCAGTGCATGCTAGTATGCTTTGCTGGATGGCAACTCTAAAAATGGAAAGGACTAAAGCTATTTTATTTCATCGTACTAGTGTTCCTTCAAATATGCTGATGGCTGTTAGAATGGGATAGCTTAGTTCAGACTGAGTTTAATAGGATTGCTCCAACCCATCAACTTTTTCAAGTTAATAAATACTTAAAAGTAGGAAATTCCAGTGCTGGGGTAAATTTTGGAGGGTGTGGTAAACCACAGTCACTCTAGATGAAAGAATAGAATAAAAAAAAATTTCAAAACAGTATGATGTTAAAGACAATTTTATCTTGGACAGTCAGTAAGGTCTGAATAATATGATATAAAGGGATAACAGAAGAAATTCACTTGTACCTTCAGCAGTAAACAAAGACTATGGTTTTCCTCAAGAAAATATGGAGTAATGAAACTTCAGTCCTGTTTTGACTGGAAAAGTTCAAACATACTTGAATCAGTCATTTCCATATAAGTTTTGATAGCATAAAATCATAGAACCAAATAATGGTTTGGTTTGGTTTGGTTTGGTTTGGTTTGGTTTGGTTTGGTTTGGTTTGGTTTGGTTTGGTTTGGTTTGGTTTGGTTTGGTTTGGTTTGGTTTGGTTTGGCTTGGCTTTGGTTTGGATTGGTTTGGTTTGGTTTGGAAGATCACCTAGTTCCAACCTCCCCGGTGTGAGCATGGAGACCTTTCACCAGAACAAATTCCTCAGAGTCCCATCCAACATGGCCTTTAACACTTCCAGAAATGGAACATCCCCAACTTCTCTGGACAACCTGTTCTTGTGCTTCACCACCCTCAAAGTAAAGAATTTCTTTCCTGACATCTAATCTAAACTGTCTCATTCAGACCAGGGCACACACACAAAAAATGTATTATTTGTATTTTATATTATATAATATACATAATATATATTATAAATATATCGTATGTATAATCTTTGTATTATCTAATAAAAATACATTATTCACTTTGGGCCCTCTGATAATATCTTGAAATGTATTCAAGCATTATAATCTAAAAAGTTAAACTATAAATACTTTTCATCATTACTAAAAAGTTGTATTTTAAATACATTTTTTTTCCCAAAAAGCTCTCTCTTCAGCTATTGTGGTCCTCCTAGAATTTCTTGTTTTTCCTTAAGACTTTATCTCAGGATTAGAGTTAAGCTTAGTATAAAAAAAAATTAATTCCCAAACCTTGACTTTTTAACAATGTATTTCTTGTAAAGGATAAAAAGATTACTGAATAAATTCAGTTTCAGAGAAGTGGGACTCTGACAGATTTAAACAAACTTAGTGGGAGCACTTGGCGTACTGAGTGCTAGAGACCTCATCCTGAGGAAAAAATTCTGGGCTAAGAGAAATGTCGTGGATTTCAGCAGGGAGAAATGCAAAGTGAGAGGAACAGTGCCATTTACTAGTGCTGCTTGGGAAGCAGTTGAAGACCACTCTTGTTCGAAGGACCTGGATGGATAATGGGTGCCAAATTCAAAATGAAGCAGCAGGGAGCATTTCTATGATCAAAACAAGCTTCATGTCATTTATTACCTAAAAAAACCAGTTATGTACATGAAGTCATTTGTAGACTTTTTTTCTTAAGCACCTGACTGAGTTCTACACAACATTTAGTGTATGAAATTAGCACTACCATTCAGAATAATAATTCTTATTAAGTAGGAGTTAATAGAGCAGGTTGATATGTCACAAAAATTCACTCAGCATTTTCATGCAATGGAGATATTTGATTATTGGATGTGGTATCAAATCTGATGCTAAACATTTTCATCCATGGTCTAGAAGAATCATTAAACCAAAATGAATTTTCAAGATGACACTGACATTACTACATTGGCAAATGAACAATTGTGGAAGGGTCATCTAGTCCTCCTAATCACTTGCTAGTTTAGGTCCTTTTTAATATTAGAATTCTTGCAGCAATTAAAAGCAAATATATATACACCTAGAAAAAATATATTAATTCCATAACTTACAAAAAGTGGTGTTTTGTCTCAGTATCAGTGACTTTAAAAAGAAAAATAGCTTAAAAATGCATAAAGAAAAAGCATTAACCTTGAATATGTTAATAGGGAAACACAAGTAAGATACAAATGACCATATCAAAATGGAGGTGGGAGTCTGAGTTGATTCCATTCAGTATGAGACATTATGAAGTTATTAGAATTTTTTATAAAATGTTGGGGTCCAGAATTTTCAAAGGGAAAGTAAGTACTACAGCTATGGAATTTATTAAAGAACTGGAGAACACTTCCATGAAATAATTAAATACATAAATAAACCTAAAACTTAAAGTTTAAACTTAAATACTTCCTTGAGATACTCCTCATCTTTTCATTACTCTTATTAAGTACCAAAGGGAAGACAGATATGAATACAATAAAAAAGGTGCTGGTTTTGAGCAATGTCTTCCCCCAGAAATTGCCCTGCTGATGTAAAAATGTTATTGCTGTGGGGACATAATAGAAGATAGACAATGCTGTTTGCAAACAGTCAAGTGACATGAAGCTGAGGTATAGAAAACCACATATATAATTTTAATTGTTTTTTAGCCTTGTGTGTTGGAAAAGTAGAACATCTGTGATTAAATGATGTAGGCCTTTGATAGAGACCCTCTGCAGAATATGCTTAAGATTCCTGCCCTGCTGTGGGGAAGATCAAAGCACAGCAGTAACCTGTGCTTGAGTAGATCCCTGATATACAGGCAAAACCTGCAGGTTCAGTGACCTTTCAGCATGGACTGAGATTCACAGTGTCAGAATTCCCCCTCGTGTGCCTCTGTCCAGATGCTGCTTTGGGGATCCCTCGATGACAAGGTAACAAAAATAAAATTACCCTTCATTTGTGGTTTTTGTGGCTGTTCCTGCTGCTGCCTGTGCAAGCTCACACAATTTTCTCTTCAAAATGTGTTTTTTCTATGAATATAGAGGGAGCGCTTTACAGTGTTCAGCTCTGCTAGATTCTCCTCTCTAGCTATTTTCTCATCAGGAAAGAGTTCTTTAGTCTAGGGGAGAAAAAAATAGGAAAGATGAAACTGGAGCCAAAAAAATTCAAAAGGTTGAAAAAAACCCAATTTTTAACAGCTAGATGGACTAGATAAATGGTAAAAAAAAAAAAAAAAAAAGAAAAGAAAAGTCAAGAGACATCAGTGTCCCATTTCCCCATTTCTCATTTTCCCATTTGAGACTGGGTGTATGTTGAAATCTGTGCCTTAGTCAATGACATCTAATTTTTATTAAGCACCAGTAGGTGAGCTACAGAAGTGTGACTTAGTGAAAATAATTTATGACATCCAAAGATTCAGAATAAATTATTTTATATAATAATATTTTATTTATAATATGGTCATTATTTTATAGTCAAAGCGAGCACTGAACAGCATAAATCTATTATTTCAGCTGCCATTTTCTGCCCATTATATCCCACCATGTCTCTGCAACTGAGATACTTTTCAATGTTCTACTGATCAATCACCAAAGTAGTGTTCCTCAAGCATTCTTATAAATAGTAGAAAGGCGTCCTAGTTATGTTTTTCAAAACAGGACTCCAAATTTCCAATGAACAGAAAATATCAACATTTATGTACATTAATAATAACCTAAAAACTAACCATACAAAATCCTCTTGTTATGAAGAAGCTGAAACATAATTTCCCCATAATTATGATATCCTTTCAGTACAAATAAGAATGAAAAATAAAGAAATAAAATAAATTGTCTCAATAAACCAAAAACAAACAAAACCAAAACCCAAAACATATTATGCTGTAGTACTTGAAATTCATGTTGTAAGTACCTTTACCAGCTTTTGCATTTCCAATTGCACCAACCCTTTTATGTCATCATTTGTTTCCATAAATTCATGGGCTCACATTTCCTTGGGGGATTGATGGCCTTGGTGTGTTCAGTACCAAGGGGGCTCTAACTTAGCTTAGAGAGAATCCTTGCTAATATTTTGTGAGCTCACCCCTTTTTTTATCCTTCAAATTTCAAAGGAGTTGATCAGATCACACTTGCCATATTCACTCATCAATCTGACTGATTTTTTTTCTGATACTAAACAAGCATGGTTTTAGACCAAATATGCTTATCATTTAATAATTAAAATTTCTATTGACCTCTAAAAACAATTGCAAAAGAAATCTATAAAATCATTATTGGAAAGAAAGATTTTTACTTTTAAAGTTCAAAAATAATTACAAAGAATTCCACAAGACTAATGCCTTGTGTGTGGTACCTTGGTATTTGTATTGGAATCATACTCAACAGATATTGAAACTGAAATGGTAGTCACATTTTGTGACTTAATATAGGAGGAAATGTCTGCAGTAGTTTCTTTTGTAACATCAAGTTTCACAGAAATATTTCAAAGCTAAATTTCATTGATCCTAGCCTGGGCTGTGGACATTTGTAATGGAAAGCATTTTGACTCTTTTTGTTCAGAAATATTGAAAATTCATTTGGACTCAGATCATAAGTGATGTAAATTCTTTTATTTTAGTTGCTGTTTAAGACTGTGTGAAATACGTACTATGTGACAGTACGTTTTTTGGTATTGACTGAGATCTCATATTTGGAGACATTCTAAATTTGCACTGTTTCACATCTGAGCCTATAATTCTTCCATGGGTAAAAGTAAATCCTGGATAGTGCTTTGGCAACATGATAAATCACTTTTATCACAACTCAGGTAAAGTATCTCTTTGTTAATCAAATATTCATGTTAAAAGAATTATTTTTTTTTTACTCTGCTGCTTCTCTAACTGTATCTCTAAGTCATCTATGTTCTTTATATTTTCTCTCCCATATAGCTGGAATTCTTCTTTCTCCCTTCAGTTTACTTTTCCTGAGCTGAGCTATTTGGTGTAGAAAAACTCAGATGTCAGTGGATGAATGTGATATTTTTCCTGTAGTCACGGAACAAGATTAGATATTATTTTCTTAGTGATGATCTGGAAGGGTAAAAATTTTAGATGTGAATTAAAATACTTCCATTATAACTAGAGCTAAGTAAAGGAATAATACAAAGCCTAGCAATGTGAAATGGAATATGAGATATAATTTGGCTGTCTTTGTTTATTTACTCCCATTGGGACCTTAGAGTGCTTTTTGTTTTGAATGGTTTCATTACACCAATTTGAGACCCATCCAGCTTTTTCTGTGGCAGTAAATAGTCCTATCTTCTGCACCTTCAGAAATAAATTTACAGAACTATAGAATCCTAGAATGATTTGAGTTGAAAAGGATCTTAAAGATCATCTAGTTCCAACCCCCTGCTATGGACAGGGACACCTTTTAGAAGATCAAATTGCTCAGAACCCCATCCAAGCTCCCCCTGAGCACTTTTGGGGGTGGGACACCCACAACTTCTCTGGGCAACCTGTTCCAGTACCTCACCACTCTCACAGGAAAGAAATATCTTCTTAATATCTGATCTAAACTTTCCAGTTTAAAGATATTCCCACTTATTCTAATCACTCCATGCCCTCAAAAAAAGTTCCTCTCCAGCTGTCCGGTAGGGCCCCCTTCAGATGCTCTAAGGATCTTCTCCCTGTAACCTTCTCTTCTCCAGGCTGAATAAACCCAATTCTCTCAGCCTCTCTGCATAGGAGAGGCAATCCAGCCATCTGATTTTCTTTGTGGCCTCCTCTGTACTCTCTCCAACAGGTCCATGTCCTTGTATTGGGGACCCAGAGCTGGACACAGCAAGAGCAGAGTAGGGGGCAGAATCCCTTCCCTTGCCCTGCTGGCCACGCTGCTTTCGATGCAGCCCAGGACGCAGCTGGCTTGGGAGTGCACACTGACTGTCATGTTGAGCTTCTCATGCACCAACAGCCCCAAGTCCTTCTCTTCAGGGCTACTCTCAGTCTTTTTTCTACACGGCCTGCACTTGTGCAGCTACATCGCTTAATCAGCAACATGCCTAACCTAAATTTTAGGCCTGCCTGAAACACTCACACATCACTAAAAATGAATATTAACAGGCTTTTAACCCAGAGGGATGTTTATGGAGTTCTCAGCACACAGGCTGGGTTTCCTTCAGTATTTTCCTCTAGCAGATCTACCTATTTGTTTCATAAATTTATATAAGGTTAACTGAGATTATTGTGTGGCCATACACTGCTTTGAAATCAGTTTTGAGCCTGGGCCTATATTGCTGATTTGCAGTGCTTGAATATTTAATAAAGATATAAGTGTGAAAAGCAACCATTTTCCTATTTTTCTGCATGGAAAACTGTTCTTTTGCTTACTAGAAAGCCTCTTCCTCGCACCTGCAGCTTTGAAGCTTTGAAACCACTTAATGTTCAGCATATTAGATTGTTTGCACGTCCTAATACCTCCTACAGCCAGGAAATTTGGTCTTTCCATTAATGTGTTATATATTGTTTTTTCCGTACAAACTGCCATTCCATGAGTGGTTGTTGTCCCAGAGGAGACATGGCAGAAGGACTGTCATCTTCCTGTTGAATAACATATAATTTCTTGAATCTGGAGTTTAAAGAGGTTTTCTAATAAGGGGCTTGAGATATATAACATCCTTTAGTTTTTTGCACTGTTTGCAGCTTGAGGCCTCTGTATGCTGCTGGGGGCTTGTGCATGTTTTGTTTTGAGCAGATGGAACTACTCAGAGTGCATCAAGTTAAAGACATAGACAATTCTTTTCAGGATCCAACCCCTGAGAGGACTCCTGACATCTTATAGCCTTCTAGCTTGATTGCTCTCCACCCTGCAGAGCACCCAAGGGATTTGCACACTCTTCTAAGCATTCCACACAGACATTTCCTATTGATGCTTGCTCCTTGGCTTTCCGTAATGAAATATGCTGTTGAGTTCAGGCAGGGAGAGAGATTTCAGTGTTGACATGGTTGGGAAGTCTTGAGACTTACCATCTGCTACTCTGGTAGTGGTAGCTTTGAAATAATAATAGAAGTTTTTAGGAGTGGAAAGATTTTAATTTATAATGGCAGACTGATGTCAGAGGTGATAGACTCTACCAGATGCAGAAAAGCTGTAATGAAGGCATTATTTGACTCTATTACAAAGGCACAGTATTTTAATACATTATCAGGGGCAAGGGTTCAAGATGCGTTCTGAGATCCAGAGGGCAAGGATCTGTTTTGCTGAGCTTAAAACAGGCAAGCTGAAATTTCATTAGGATGTAAAGGTGCTGTATCAAGTGAAACTAAAGACCATCTCGCTCACTGATTCCAACAGTGGCCTGCTGTGCATGTCCATGCTGAGCATCTCCTTTTGACTCATGTTGATAGGGTTGGTGGTTTTCTCATAATCTAGCTAAAATTCTTTAACCTTTTTTGAGGCAATAGACAGCAGATGTCAAAGACAGAAGTCATGTTGTAGGTATATGTTGTAGGTATAAGAGAACAGGCAGTGACAGGATCAGAATAATAGCAAAAGGAAAAGCCTTGGGAATAGAAGGTATGGGGGAAAGGAAATAAAAGTAAAAATTAGTAAAGTATTAAATATAAAGTATAAAATACTTATTAATTTTTCCCACTCACTCAAGATGATGTCAGTCCTTTTGTCTTGGCTCACCTTGGCAGAGTTCTTCCTCCATTGTCATAGAACTCAGGATCTCAGGCCTTTGACTTCTCCTATTTTCAAAACTATTTTGTTTATAAGATCTTTTCTGTGGAAAATCACAAATTTATTTGTAAACATACACTGATAAACAGAGAACCAGTAGAAGTGGGGTAAAAGCAAAATAATCTAGCAGACGTGAACAGAATTGTTTAACTATGTCTCTGTAACCTTTTACAGACAAAACTGTGAATCTAAAGTCTCAACGTTTTTATTTACAAATTGTTAAAATTCTGATAAAGTATGTCTACCCTCTTTAGTGACAAATCCTCATAATTTAAAAATAGTTCAAAAGAAAAATGCTGTCAGCAATTGAATCCTTTTCCATTTTTAATCATGTAGCTTTCAAATGACTAGAGGGTTGTGTTATAGATCTGAAGATTCCATTCCTGAAGATGACTCACATATGAGTAAATATAGTGTAAGATATTAGTTCTGAGATTTTTAATTAAAAAATAAAGGAAGAAATTACTTCCAAAAGTAAGTGTTAGTCTCATTAAATCACAATGTTAAAACTTAGGATATGCAAGCATTCTGACTATAGCCTATGCACATCTAATTAATTCTCCTGACATTAATTATAGAATCATGGGATTTATTAATTTTTTTTTTTTTACACAGGAAAAAAGCCATATTGCATAGGACAAATAAGTTTCAGGGATAGTTCTGTCTAGGCCAACAAGCATCTATTAAGAGAAACACACCTTAACTCATCCTCCGTAAGTGTTCTGAAGCTTCATTTTTTTAATATGTAGAAAGTATAAAAATGTTCTAAAGACATTACCTGAGGACATTGCTCTAAAGAAATTAATCATGTTGCTCCTGACTCATGATTTAAAGGATATGTACAAAGATGTACAAAGCCCTTCATTGAAAAATGTTGATAATAAGAAATAATTAATCTCTGTTAACAAAGTGAATGTTGCACCACATGTGTTAAGTGATGAAGCAATTACAGATTGTTTAATGATGCAGAAATAAAATGGACTGTAGGCAATCCTGCTCAAGGAGCTTTAATTCTGTCATTTCTTAATATCTGAGCACTTGATTTTGCAACCTTAAAATTTGTTCCACTCCTCTGCCTTTTTTTTCACTTAATGTGAATGGAAGAAGGACCTTTACCGTACAGACTTGTGCCATGATTCAAAATTAGTGACAATTTGTGATGAAGTTTATAACATTATTAGAAATAAAAGCTGGTTAGCATCAGAAGTAAAAGATGGCCTAGAAAAGTCATTATACAAAGCAGTTCAGAATTTTAACAAATAATATACAAACTGTTCATCAGATAAGATGTGTCTCCAGAGGTAAATTAATAAATTTCCTGATGAATATAAGTGTATTTCCCAGCCTTTCCCCATATTGCCTTCTCACATTTAGCAGTAGGTAAATAAGAACTGAGATTTAATTTGGTCTTTCAGCAGAGTCCAGCTAGCTCTTGTGCATCACTATTCCTTGTGGCAGCACTGACTTGATGGAACTCTCCTTTATAAAAAAAAGAAGCCTGCTCCAGAGTTTGTTGTCTGATGACCTCATTTTTGCAAAAATTTATTTCTTCATAGCTCTCAAAAACCTGGGGAGTTTTTTCTTCACAAAGGTGGAAATTTCAGCTACCGAACTGCAATAGCCCCTTGAGTGCAGCATGATCCACCCATCAGTCAATCAATATAATGATCTGTCACCATAACCCAGCAATTGACACAGCCTTGGTGGAACATCCACAGGCAAACAACATGCATTCCTCTTAATGTTAAAGGTCTGAATGCAGCACAGAGAGGCACTTGAAATTGAAGTATTTTCCACCTGGTAGGAAAAGCTGGAAGGGTGGAGAGATGGGCTACACATCATTGAAGATGTCAGCTCTGTTAAGGGGCACCCTTGTCTCCCAGTCTTTGGGAGACAAGGGTGCCTCTTAACAATATATCTCAAATTAAAACAAGAGTGTGTTTCTCTGCTATAAGCAGGCTGTCCTTCATTTTAATTACAGACTCTAACAAGGCAAGTCTGTTGATGCAAAACATAAGAAAAAAAAATCATGCAGCAGAAAAATTTCAATATTTTAATGGGGACCCCTGCAGTTTTGCTTCAAGACATTTGTTCAGCAGAACCTGAATCACGAGCTCAGGATCATGTCCTGGCACCACAGTAAGGTTCAAATATAACTGATGGATCAGAAGAACTGTTTCCCTACTGCTGCTTCCTTTTCACTCTGCTTAACATAACTTTATCCCAGGGATGTGTCCTGAATATATGTTCTTCACAATGTCTACATGCAAAACTTGATTATGTAGGGTAGAATGGAGGTTCTTTGGGCCAAGAGAGGTGAATTTATAAGAGTTAGGTTACAGCATCAGCTACTGACTTAGGGAGGAATAGAGAGGTCAGATTTGAGAAATAGGAAATAGATACAGAAGAAAATTCACTAATTCCTTAGGAATTGTTTGCTACAATTGTTAGACAGGATACATTTTCCCTGTTTATTACATACACATGCTAACATAAAATATTTGAAATTGGTACTTTTGGTGATTATTCCAAAATACATGTGCATAAGAGCCTGGTTTAAATTACCCCACATGGATAATGGGTAGAATCTTCCATTAATTATAACAATATTTAATTTTCAGTTTTATGGGGGTCTGTAATTAACTCCACCTTCTCTCTGGTGAGACCCCATCAGAAGTCCAGCATCCAGCTCTGCAATCTACCATGCAAAAAAACCATGGATCAGCTGGAGGGGTCAGAGAGCAGGAACACCTCTCCTATGAGGACAGGCTGAAAGAGTTGGGGGTTTTCAGCCTGGAGAAGAGAAAGCTCTGGGGAGATTTTATGGCAGCTTTCAGTAGTTAAGGGGACTTATTAAAACTATAGGGAACAAGCCTCTTATCAAGATCTGTTGTGATTGGACAAAGAGACACAGTTTTAAACTACAAGAGTGTAGACATAAGGGATATATTCATATATGGAATATTTTCAGCTGCCTGCTGCTGCTTCTTCCCATCAGATTAACATATCTGATAAATGGTTCTCTTGTTGACCTTACAGATCTTTGGGTGTAATTTAGATGCCTACTTCCAGTCTATAGTCTATGCTTGCCTGATAAGCCTACAGAAGGTGTACTTGAAGACAGAGAGGGAAAAATTACATTTATACTATATATATATATATATACACACACACATATGTATGTATCACATGAACATTGCAATGGAATTGACAATTGCTCTTTTTGGATTGTGGACATTCTAATTATGACCAAAGCAAAGGACCAACTGGCTCAGAAGGTCTACATCATGTCTCAGAGTCTACTTCAAAAGTTTTTTGAACAGTTCTATCCCTGTGTGGAGAAAACAAATTCTTTCATTGCAAAATTATATGTCAGGGAATGAGTGCCTTCATGTGGCTCCACAGCAAGAAATGCAGTAGTGCCTACAGAGCCTACAGGGTAGTACTTATATAGACAGGGAGACAAAAAATCAGCTTCCCAGGAAAATGAAAGGAACCCAGTCCCTGAGAAAGAACTAAAGTGCTTTTGAAGATGGTTGTAAAATCCTGCAACCTAATGCTTGGAAAGCACAGAGTTCTGTGAAGCACTTTGAATGTCAAAGTTGTCCTTCTGTTCTGTGTTGTAGTTGTTTGTAACAATTAAAACTGACAGTAATATATCACAAAAACTTGTGGAACAATATTTATTGCTGTTCTACATAGTTATATTTCCACGAGGCAAATCCTGGTATGTCTTGCAGCTGTAAAAATGCAACTGTCGTTTTATTATCCCCGTTACAGAACATCCTTCATTATTTATAGAGATTGTGTTTGCAAAGACAAATGACTTCTGTTCTTTCCAGAAGCAATAACAAAGTGATAACACTTTTTGTTAACAACAACCAATTTCTTCCTTACCCCCTGAGCTTGCTGCATGCACATCTAATCGTGGGGTTTCATAGGTAGTTTGACAGACTGCACTGTTGTATTTATTACCTGTCATAGGTTAAGGATGGATTTTTGTCCACTTTCCATTTTCCACTCTAATTACAGTAGTAATAAAGCATTTCTTGACATTAATTCAGTTATGTTTTTTGAATGTAATTTTTTAAACAGATACATGAATAATTATGTTAGTATATGGACTATTTTAGTAGAATATATCATCTTCTGAGAGATCACAATGATCACACTTTGAAAAATAGTGATGTGGGCTTAATCCCTAAACCGTTGTCTTTATCAGAAAACATTCAGAGGAGTTCTTTGATGTATATTACACAATGATTATTCACAATATAAAGCATTATTTCTTAATGACTTTGCATAATAAAAAATAATGCTATGAAGCTATTTTTCAAGCTTTCAAGCTCTCATTCTCTGATAATGTCTCCTACTTGTGAGCCTCACGGAGAAGCTTCTGCACAGTATTCCAATAATCTCTATAAAAATGACAGCAAAATTTATCAGTCTAGTGAGGAAACAAGCAGAAAAATCATGCAAAGAATCCTAGGATATACTGAGCAGGATTAACCATGAAAACCATAATTCCTTTTTGGGGAAAGGCAAGTGGAAGCTGAAAGAAAGAATTTTAAACAAACAGGGACCTGGATGTTGTCTAAGGTTTACTTCATCTTGTGTCTTTAAAAAGAAAAATGCACATTTTTAGATCAGGAGCCTAGTTTATGCTTTGAGCCACTGCTAAGTGCATGAAGGATTACATTATTCAGTGATAGCAAAGTAAATATTAATTTGCACAAGGGCTATATTTTAGGCAAGGCATCAACAGAGCAGAACAAGTGGAATTTTACAGTAATTAGAAAACATAGCAAGTCTACAGTGATGAAATGTGAATTTTTCAGTGGACTTCAGAAAAATGTTCATGCACAATGTACAAAAAAGCCAGTCTTGACAACCGTGCTTGACAGTAAATCTAATGAATGGGAATTGGATCATAAGGCTGGATTTTGCTTTAGCTTTGTTATGACTTTGCTGTGTATATGATAGGGAAGAGAACAGGGATAATGAGATTTTATCCTGTTTTCATCTTTGCAGAACTCAGAAAAAATGACTACATTTCTAGTTGTGTTTTGTTGTATCAGTATAAAAATATTGTCAGTTTAGACATGAAGATAATGACTGTAAGTCTAATAACTAATTTTTCCTTGTCAATGACTAGGTGTTGTGTTTGATAGTTCCCCTCTTTTCCTGTTTAGGTGTGATGGACAAACCCAACCCTCATTTAAATGGTGTTCTAACAATAGAAATGGACTGAACTTGTTCCACGTTTTGCTTTGGAATTTTCAAACCTGTCTGCATAATCCAAAGTAAAGTCCACACAACTGCTGAAGCATGAGCTGCAATTAAGAAACAGTGCTGCACTTCAGATGTTCTGAGCTAAGGTCTGTACAGAATCTTATCAAATTTGCAAGATTATTTTACAGAAGTCTATGTTTTTCAGTAATGTTGAAGGTAGTAGCAATAATTAAAATTGATATTTCATTAAGTCATTAGTCTGATCCTAAAACCAGAAAAATACATTAATAATGTGAAGTCCTAAACATATAAGATAATACTTATCAGGCTGAGAAAATAGTTTTGCTGTTGCTATTCAGGTGGTACTGTCTCTGCAGCATTTTCCCAGGGACTGAGTGTATCAGATGGAGTCAGGAGTTCTGCAGGTCCCTGGAGCACATGGTACTGTAGATGTGTGTGCCTCACTGCATCTCCCCCCATCATAGAGTGCTACTGCTACGTGTCAGGGATCAAAGCAAAGCCAGGTTGCAAGAGTACAGCAATCCTTACATTTCCCATTTTCAAGAGTCCAAGGGTATCCTTGTCTTTTGCTTCAGGGCAAAAAACTGCCTTTGAGAAATCTCCATGTCCTTTTTTTTCCCCTTGCTCATGTATTATGAGCTTCTGTAGGTGGACAGTATATGTACCCGAGGTTCCACAACTGTGACAAGCGAGTAATAGCATATAAATAGTGTTAACACAATAAATGTTGGAAGTGTTGAAGCAGGACAGAGTGGTTTTTTAAGATATGGGAGCTTTTATAAAAATATTGAATTCTTTTCCCTATGGGATATTTGACTTAAAATCAGGCCAAAAAGGGAAATTAAGATTCAGTGTAGAAGAAACATTTTTTCTGACAATGGAGAGCCTACAAGGCCTGCTGTGTGCTTGGTATAAGTTATGGTGAAAAGGAGTAATTCTGTGATTCTGGGCCTTGAATTTAGCTTGTATTTTAAAGATCTAACCATCTACTTCTAAACAAATGGGGAAAAAAACCAAACCAGATTAAAAACCCAAACAAAACAACAGAAAAACCCAACCAAAAAACAAACAAACAAAATGTAACCAACCTTCCAACCTTCCAACAACTCAAAAAAAAAAAAAACCAAAACAAACAAAAAATCCCACCAAAACTGCTAGGGATTTACAGTGAAGTAAGTCACAGTAGACTGTCAAGACTATTCTTTTGCTAAATTTTCTAAACAAAAAAATACAAAGGATTTTTGAAATTAAGATGTTAGAATAATGGTTTGAGACTTTAAAAATGCAGAGGAGGCAATTCAATTACTGAAGCCTTGGAAACCATTAAAAAAAATGTCGATCTCATTTCAAGAGAAAATAGGGGATTCCTTTAAAATTTGAATAGAATCCTTTGGGGTTTAATTGCAAATCATCTCACCTAGAATACATGAAGGTTTATTTTGGAAATATTCCTAGTACTGAGTCATTTGAACTATTCACTTAAGATGTCTGGAACATTGCACAATAATTTCCAACATTTAAAAGTTATAACCTGCGGCTATTTTAAAACCAGTCTTGTTAAGATCCTACTTTCCTTTTTATACTTGACATAACTGGAGGCAAAAATGTAATTGAATACTATGTATCTTTGTGGGGGAAGAGGGTGTGTGTGACTGGAGTGACTAGAGGGTTAAATAAAGGTTATGCTGTACCAGCTTCACTCCTGCAAGAAAATGTGAGTTTTTCTAATGAGTGCTCAGCATGGTCTAGTGAGAATTTTCAATTCCCAACCACTTACACCGCACTTTGTGGCCAAAACAAACCCTGCAGACTGGAGTGTAAAAAAAGATAATTTGCTGGAAAAAACCACAGGAGATATTAAGAACAAAAGCTGCTCCCTCTTTCCCAGCTGCTCATCTGTAGCACTATATATTAAACCGAAGACCTGCCTTCCTCCAATATTCCAAAACAATTTGTGAATCTCAATTCAACAGAAATGTACAGGCCAAGTTTTTACAACTGTCTCTACTTTTTATCTTTTCATTGCTCCCTATAACACTTCTGTGTATCACAACTACGGTACAGTTAGCATGAAAACAGCTTTCATCCTGCAGAAATTTAACATCTCCATTTGGGGCTGATGAAGGTTTTTCTCATTACAAACTCAACTTTATTTTCTCATTCTTTGCCCTATAATTTGTTGTTTAGACAGTTTGAAAATAGACACAGCATGGTGTTGACTGCAATTAGGACTACCAGGGTGAAGCTTTATTCTCTACAAAGCCAGCCATTAAGATTTACAGGAATTACAGTCATGATTTTTATGTGCTTTTGACCCCAAAAAATTTAGGGCTGTTTTGGTATGAGCAGAGATCATGACTGCCCAACAGATTTCTTTTCACTTGTCAAAATATCTCTTCTCAGACAAACTAATAAACTCTAATTTAAACACCCTATGTCATTCCCCTCTTCCTCAAAACAAGTTTCTCATGCAGTCAGTTGTGTCCTGCTGAATTTCACTATGCCCATGGGAGAACACAGAATGGGAGCTGTTCTTGTACTTCCAAGGTGGTTTTGGTATTCTGCATTTTCCCTGGAATACAAGAGCAAGTTTTACTTAAAAGAGAGGATGAGAATGTCAGGAATTGCTTGCTTTGTGTTGGGAAACCTCTTGAATCTTTGATCTAGAAACTATCTTGGTTATTTGTGTCAATTGCTGCCTTCATCCTCCAACAATCCATTGCTCTGCATTTAGGATTATTCATGGAACACAGGTGCTGTCCTATGCAAAGGAGAGAAAATTTAACCTCCAACAGATAAAATTAATAATACTTGGATATTGATCCAATATCCTAATGGAAATGATAAATCAGTTTTAAAAATATAAATAACTGAGTAAAACAAATATTTGCTGCTTAGGCTTTTAACAAATAGATACATGGAAAACAAAATAACCTTTTATCTAATATGCTATTTATGGCGACACATTTAAAAGTGAAATTTGTAGAATGTCAGCAAGAATTTGAGATGATTGGGTTTTCTCCTCATGTTTCATGAACATGCTCTCTCTCACACCTTCTGCACAGAGACAGACTTAACTTCTTGAACCCCTTCCAAATGTTCCTTTCTGTCCTCTGTTCTTTAGCATCTATCAAATCCTAGGCCTAAACTACTGTCATTCTTGGACACACCTCTACCACATATTACATAAAGCTCTAAATTCCTAAAGTGCTCTTGTCTACAAGAAATGGATAGGGAAGATAAAAATTCTATGTAACCATGTTTCCTGCTGATTGATGCTTTCGTCCATCTAACTTTCAGAGGCTGCTGAGCAGCAAGAGCTGATTCTGCAGTCTGTTTATATGTATTATTTTCTTGTTTCTTTTTGTTATCCTTCTCATCCATAGCATAATTGCCTTAAAGGATCATTTCAGCACATATTCAGAAGTTACACTTCTGATTTACAGGGACAATGAATATGACTGTTTCTTTATATAAGTTAATTAATCTACCATAAAAGAAGACAAATATATATATAAAATCATATTTCATGGAAAAAGATGTTACTTTACTCTGTAAAGTATATTTTCAGTGTGGAAAAGGCTGCTCTTTTTTCCTGCCCTTTAACTGTATTGGATAGCTCATTAACTTGCAAAGCACAGATTCTTGGAATAAAAGGACATGTAACTGCTTACCATTTTGATATACAATATGAAAGAAAAATCAAATGTAATCTAAGGATCCACTATCACAGACTGAGCTGAAAAATGCCATGCCTCATTTAAACATTTTGATTTCTATATCAAAAATTAAAAGGTCTCTTGTCTCTTTATTTTTAACAATAAGCCATGTTTACTAAAATATAACATTAGCTGTCAATATACCAGCAGTCATAAGATAGGGTTTAGCATTTCTTCTGCCAATTTAATCTATATTTTTCATATAGATTTCATATTTTTAATATATAAGCATATAAACTGTTCTAATATCTGCATTCCAGGCATGATCAAAAAGTTAAGCGTATAGAAAAATTCCTTCCCTTCCCTTCCCTTCCCTTCCCTTCCCTTCCCTTCCCTTCCCTTCCCTTCCCTTCCCTTCCCTTCCCTTCCCTTCCCTTCCTTCCTTCCCTTCCCTTCCCTTCCTTTCCTTCCCTTCCTTCCTTCCTTCCTTCCTTCCCTTCCCTCCCCTTCCTTCCTTCCCTTCCCTTCCCTTCCTTAAAAATTAGTTCTTCTACTAAAAATCAAAGTTTTAGCTTAAAAATTAGTTTAATGTGAAACAAATATGTAAACAAGATATTATTACACCACTGAGAGAAATTAAATCTTCACATGAAATTAAGTAGGAAAAAGCATTCTCAAGCCAGAAAGACTTGGAGAGAAAAGGCATGGCATGTTGAAGAAGATAGCTGTAGAAGTGGTAAGAGGTGTAAAGAAAAAGGAGTGCTAATCACAGAATCATGTGGAAAAGGCCAAAACAAACAAGAGATTTACTTTGCTGATTGGTAGAGAGAGTGTAGCTTGTCTTCATGCTTCACCACAGTATGATGGAGGAAACCAGTTTTACTGGCAGAAACAGCTGGGTATTGCTCCTCAAGAATTTGCAGAGCTATTTAAACTGAGCAGTCACCAATTCAGTTAAAATGCCCTGTGGAAATGGTGATGGGTCAGGATGTGATTTGCCAATTCAGATGTCTTTCCAGCTGACTTTGTGTGCGTTGGAAAAGGAATAAAACCCTGGCCAGCCCACCCCAAAGCTGTCTCTGAACATCTCTGTGAGTCCTTAATTGCATTTTTTTGTAAAACAAATGTGACACTGGAAGGGACGGATAACACGGTGTTTGGGTTGAGAAACTCGATGTTATCTGATGTTATCAATTTTTCAGAAAATATCAGGTAGCCATGACATTTTCTGAAAAATCCCTTTGCCGGGATTTTTCTCTTGAGAAGCTGAGAAGCCTCAGAGGAAAAGAAAAACAATGATTATCTGCTTCTGTAGAATGCAACAGGCGCACCTTTGATTGGTCTCATGGGGTTGTTTTTAATTAATGGCCAATCACAGTCCAGCTGTCTCAGACTGTCTGGTCAGTCACAAGATTTTATTATCATTCCTTTTCTTTCCTTTTAAGCCTTCTGATGAAATCCTTTCTTCTATTCTTTTAGTATAGTTTTAATATAACATTTACTTTTACTATAATACATATATCATAAAATAATAAATCAGCCTCCTGAAACATGGAGTCAAGATTCTCATCTCTTCCCATGTCGGGACTGCCTGCAGATTCCCACAAACCCTCTATGTTCAGCTTACCCTACCAAAGAGGAGAAAAAGCCCATATTCAGGTACTCTGTAGGTTCAGCCCTCGCATCCCTGCCCTCCTGATCCAGGCTCCTTAGAAGGAATTGAACTGCCAGACAGATAAGAGAGTCAGTGCTGCCTGTGTGTCTGAATGGAGTGAACGTGAGAAGGGCCCAGGCTGCACATCATCATCTCCACCAGTAAACAAAAGAAGCCCAGGACTTTTACTGTCACTAGGCCCATGCAGGAATGTTTGCTCTGCCTTGAAACAAACTCCTTCCATATACTCAGTGATCAGCATATTGCTTTCATTTTTAATTTACAGTTATCAACTGTTAGACATATACTATCAGCTAAGAGTATAAAAATGTGCAGTTATTTCACCATAGTCTGCTGAACTGTGAAAATATGGTTTAGAGTAAATATTTTCACAAAAAATATTGCTGTGAAATTAGAGCTGAACTAAAAATAAATTCTTCTTTTCTTTAGTCTGTAAACACTAAATCTAGAGTTGGTTTATTTGTCTTTTCACCTCCAGCTCTACTTTGTGTGTCATTATCATGGAAGCAGCTGGGTATCTTACTGCAATCTTTGACCCTCCTACTAATATATTTTTGACCAAACTGAGAATTAGAATCAATTGCAGGTGATAGAAGTGATGAAAGGTATATTTTTCCCAACAGATATTTCTGAATTAACTTTGCTACAATAACTTTCTAGCTTACTGGTTGCTGATTGCCAGATGCTTATTTGAGATTCTTAAAAGTGAGAGCCATCTTTAAAAAAAAAAAAGTAATTGGTTCTGGTTTGCTAGAGAAAGCAGAGAATGGATAAATTTATGTAGTGCAGAGTGATTGTTTTTATGCAAATTTTAAAGAGGTGATTTATACCAGCCAAGTCTGTAATTCTTGCTTACATTTAATAGAATATTTAATGTATATTTAATGTAGAATTCACAAGTAAAAGGTAATGCAAAAAATTAGCTGTATAGGCTGATTTTTCAAAATGCTCTGAGGCACAGATTAGTATCTGTGGTGGTATTTTCATGCTTCAGAGACTCTTGGCATGAAGGAATTTTGGATATGCCAGTAATTCTGAATTTATGGCGTAGTTATTTATTCACCTTGGGGAATTTTCTAAGAGCATTCAGTAGTGTCACAAAACACAAATAAGGGTCTGTTGTCTTCTGAGCTATTTGATGTCTTCTGAGCTATTGGAATATGTGCTTGAGCTGCAGTTTTCCCTGGTTTTTTTTTTGTTTTTTTTTTTGTTTTGTTTTGTTTTGTTTAGTTTGTTTGGAGTTTTTGGGGTTTTTTTTTTTTTTTTTTTGGTTTTTTCTAGTTTTTGGATTTTTTTCTGAATGCTTATACTGTAAAATATGCAGTGGCAAAAATAATGACTGCAAGATTTCTGGACACAAAAAAGGAGAATATATATATATATATGTGTATATATATATCAGGCCTTTTGAGCTCTTCTCCCTGTGAAACTATATACTGGAAATACTACAGTTTAGGTCTGGTTTGTTGGTTTGGGAGTTTAGCTATTTGTGTGAGGACCAGGGCTGAGGTGGGTCACAGCCAACACCCACCTAAATGCAGCACATGGCACATAAGCCAAAAGTCCTGGGACTCGGCCATGATCTTCTGAATTCAGAAGGGAATATATTGTGATGCATTGGTGATGATGATGTAGTGGTTAAATAATAATATATCTGAAAATCACATGGTGAAGAATTAAAATTCCTTTTAAAAGTTTCCATAATTGACTGGAAACCAGAAATAAGTGGTTTTGTTTTTAAAGGCTGGTTATAGGAGACACGTGCTTAGAAATCAGATCAGGCTGGTTTTCACAACCCTATTCTTCCAATCTTTTCTTCAAAATTAGTGCAAGATATGCGTTGCTCCTTCCTGGACTTTATCTTTAGACCTTTCACTTTCTTTGACGGCATCTCTGTTGAGAATTTATTTTTCATTAGCTCTTAGGTCTCCAGCTGTCATATACTGTCCTAGTCTTTTGGGGCATATTGATCTTTATTCCAGCATTGTCTGAATCATTTGAAGGCTTATCACCAGAATTTCTTTGAGGGACTGTATCTAGTTTAATATCTGAAGGTTGGACAACACACAATAGACCCTTTAATCTCATCAGCTGAGTCCTAAACCAATACTATCACTATTTTACTCTTATATTTGTAGAATTTCATTAGCCTGGTTGTGTAGGAGACAAACTTTAAAACAGTCTCTAAATGCAGTTTGTTCACTGTTCTTCAGCTTGTCATCTCTATTTTGAAAAAAGGAATGAGTATTGCAAAAATTAATAAGGTCAAAATGGAATCTTTATTAACATAACACTACCCATCTGATCTGATGCACAGACCTCTTTTTCACTGGATTTTTGAGGTTTTTTTTAAAGTACCAAATACAAAACACCTCTTTCTCCATTAAGCAGTGAGCAGTAATGGAATATGTGTTTTGTTTTTTAAGTGATTCTGCTATAAAAACAAAAACCCATGTGGCAAATCCTGATAAAGTCACCTTGCCTTAGATTGTATAATTCACTTAACTAACTTGGAATTAAAAATAAAAACAAGTGTGTTAGGCTTAGGCTTTAGTTGCTTGTTTTATCTGGAGGTAAGTACTGAATGGCTCTGTAATGACTATGTCATTACTCTCAGGACAAAATCTGCCTGATGAACTGACTAGCAAGAGAAAAGAGCAGAGGTGGAAGGGTGCAGAACGGCAATGAGCTATTTTTGCAGCTTAGCTCCTATATCACAAAAATATTTTAATGTTTGTTCCAGTTTAGTTCTCATGGAACAGAGAACAGTGTAAATCCTACTCCCTCCATAATATCTTGTGCTATTTGCCAGGTTTCCTTTTTTAAGCACCTCAAATAAAATATGATTGCCCATTATTATTTTAGAAGTTTGAATGCACACTTCTGCTGACAGTGTGCTTTGATCCATGGTTCCCCAGCTGATCGATGAGATACCTCTCTACCTTCCTCAAAACCACAGCTCCCAGATGGTCAGAGGATTGGTAGGATTTCATATACAACAATTTAACAAAACAATGCTTTTAGGTGCCTTGCCTGATACATACATGGATCAGTCTTGTTGTTAATGTGAACTGCTCCTACTCTTGAATATGTATTTATTAAGACCATAAATTAACATAAACTTACATAGTTCTTTTAAAGTCACCAATCAATAATTTATTCCTTGGTTCAATGTCATCTACATGCCATCTCTGGATCTGTTTGGTTTTTTCCAGGTCAAAGATATTTCAAAAGTGACATGGCATTTTGAGGCAAACAAAAAAAGATTTGCAGTTGTGAGCCTTGTCTCAACCTGTATCCTCCTTTGAATCTTCCTCATTCATTTCCCTTCCTCTTTTCCAAGTCAGTTCCTGACTGGACAGTGATTTCTAATTTTGACTTTATGCAAATTTTGTATTGGTTTATTACCTTTTTTTACATGTTACTATGAGAACTTATATAATTCTTCTTCCACCCTAGTGTTTCTACATAAATACATACATTTCATGGCTGTTTCCACACTTGTTTTTTCTTTTGCTGGGCTGAATAAGTCACTCCCCCACCATCCTTGGCAAAAAAAATCCCTGTTCCCTTATACATTTAATATTGCTTTCTGAATATCTTCAGACTTGAATTCAATTTTTTTGAGCATGAGTGACCAGAAAATCTCAGAAATAATTTAAAATATTTTTCCTACCTGTGCTAGTCTGTGAGGAATCAGAACTTGAATCATGTTTATTCATTTTTATTTATGTATAAGAAAATGTAGCATCAAAACCCAAACATGGACTGCATGTTTTATACTTCAAAACAAGCACTTTGCAAAGATATAGGAGAGGAAGTGGGAACACGTGACTATGATCACAAAGCAGTACTGTCTAATTGTAGTAGTACTTGTCTGAAATAATAAAGGCCCTGATCTTTTCCTGCTGAGAGTAGCTCTGTATGAGCTAATGAGCAATAGGAATAAGGAAAATTCTGATGCAGGCTCATCACTACCTGATGCAAAAGTTCTGCATTTATCCCCAAAAGACAGTCTTTGTAATGTCAGTAGTTACTCTTGCACTGTAATCCCAAAAAGGGAGTCCATAAGAGATGGCTTTGAAATGAGATCCCTTGCTTCATTGTTGTGAGCTACTGTGATACCTGCCCTGACTGTAAAATACTTTGCAAAGCCTTAGAACTTAAAAAACTTGCCTTCTTAATGCTGATAGAAACTGTTTTGACACAATGAAGAACCTCTCCCACTAAGCATATCTGGATATGGAAAATATGAGAAATATTTCCATGTGGGAAAACAATCCTTTAATGCTGGGAAAGTCCAGGTTCTGAAACTGCTTTGATGTATGGAACTGTCACACAGATGAGTTTCCTGGGGCAGAAAGAGTGTGGTAGAAAGTGTTAATCTAGCATGCTCTCCATTTTTCCAGTAATCATTTGTTGCTGAGTTTGTCACAATCCCTCTACGTTTCTAGTAATGATGTTTTTCTGCCTAAGGTAGGTATGTGCATAATGACTCACATTGCTAAGAAATATAATACCTGAGACTGATATTTTGCAGAAAGGTCCAACCAACCAATAAAATAATTTCACTTGATTTATTAGATTGAGTTGTAAATGTTTTAGTTGTTCCCACCCTCAGAAAGAACGTGCCAACAGCTAGCACTTTCTCACTAAGGTGTGAGATAAACATTAAGTAGGAGTTTGATCTTGCTTGTTCACCATCTTCCCCACATACCTAAAGGTAAGAGAAAAGACTATCCATAATCTTGATTTGGTCAACCTTGAAATGGTTATAGTTGGGCTAGATGATCATGTAGGGCCTTCCCAACTGAACTATTCTGTTCTATTCTGTTCTATTCTGCTCTGTTGTTCTTTCTGATATTGTATTCTAAATCATACACCTAAGGCACGTACCTTAGGAGGTATGACATGCCCTCCACAAAGTGCTACTATCTCATAATCCCAAGATTACAAAAGGGCAGGTAGGCAACTATAGTAGGCTGAATAATTCAGCTTTACACACCTCACATCATGATAAATAAATTCCATGCTACATACTTGGACTGAGAAATGTATATTTTCAGTTCTTATTTTCAACTGATTTTTATTTTTATTTTTGCAATAGCAAGAGCAGGAAATGCAAAAAAGGAAGTGGAAAATTTGTTTGTAGGAATTCTGTATTAGATCTTTTGTGTGGAATTTTAAACAAAAAATAGTTAGGCACTTCATACCTTTGTTATAGTAAGTTTAACCCTGTGTTCAGGCTTTGGGCACTTAGGGAACAAGGTTTTAAAAATTTCTGCCCACAACACAAGCAAAACAATTGTGAATAATTACTTACTGCATAATTACTTATAATAAAAAATATTATAACGTGTCTGAGGCAAAACAACAACCAAAGAACATCATCATCAGTTGCCTTCTGAGCTCTCATTACACTACATATAAAGCATTCTTAATTATGCAAAATCTGTACTAAGAATCCCTCAAGAAAAATTTGCTGGCAGAAACAAGTTGTTTATGCTTTATATCCCCCTTTCTTAGGTAAAACAGTTATTTATTTTAATTTAGCATTAATTTACTTTGCTTATGTTCTGAGTGCAATTTCTCTTCTGAGAAATGTGCTTATAAACAAAAGTAATCTTTCTGGTTCTTCCTTTGTCACTGATTATTAGGTCTCTTTGCCCAAAACAATAAAGGCTAGAAGTAACATTTCAGTATTATTTATTTTATTTTATAATGTATTTTAAAATAAGGAAATTTTAAAATTAGGCCTCAGGTGGTGGGAAGATCATGGCTCCCTAAACAAGAGGCTGTGTCAGAAACCTGACCTCCTGAGTTCTAACCTACTCAGTCACTGGTTATAAACCACAAGGGCTGGAGGTTGTCTGAGCTTAAGACCATTTAAGAGGTGGAAACTCTAAAATGAGTTACCTCCCTTCATTTCAACCAGTCCCTTTCCACCAATAAGGAACAAATACAAGTAGACATAAGTGAAAAAGTAAGAGTTCACTAACAAGCAAAAGACCAATGGGCAAAAAAACCCCAATATATAATCACTAGATATGAAATTGCTAAATCTCACAAACACCACAGGAAAAAAGAGACCCAAAATGTCTTAGCAACCCCTTCCACACTGAAGATGGGATTTCACAGAGGAGCATATGGCTTGAAAGACAAAGTGAAGTGTCAACCTTCCCTGTCCCCTGCTTCATTATCTCTCTGGCAGCTGGAGCTCCATGGAGAAAGGCAGCTGGTATTCTCTGGATCAAAGGCCAGAACTCATGGGGGTCCTAGTGGCAGGAGATAGCAGATGGCTGGAGTGCCTCAGACACCATGTTTTTCACACTTGTCCAGGGGCTGTGGTGAGCTGTGTTCCTCAGGGGTCAGGGTTGGGACCAGCGTTGTTTACCATCTTTGCTGGGGACATGGACAGTGGGACTTCTTGCACCCTCAGTGAGCTTGCTGACAACACCAAACTGTGGAGCGCAGTCAACTCGATGGAGAGAAGGGAAGGGATGTCATCCTGAGGGACCTTGGCAGGCTTGAGAGGTGGGACTGGGCAAGCCTCGTGGAGTTCAACAATGCCAAGAGCAGGTCCTGCACCTGGGTTGGGGGAATCCCAAGCACAAGCACAGGCTGAGCAGAGAGTGGATTGAGAGCAGCTTTGAGGAGAAAAACGTAGAAGTACTGGTTGAGAAGAAAAACGTAGGAGTACTGGTTGAGAAGAAAAACCAGTAGGAGTACTGGTTGAGAAGAAACTCAACACGAACTGTCAATGTGCCCTTGCAGACCAGAAAGACAACTGTGGCCTGGGCTGCATCAAAAGCAGCATGGCCAGCAGGGCACTTCTCCACTCTCATGAGACCTCACCTGTGGTGCTGTGCCCAGCTCTGGGCACCCCAGCATAGGAGGGATGTGAACCTGGTGAAACAAGTCCAGAGGAGAGCCATGAGGATGATCAGAGGGCTGGAGAACTTCTCCTATGAAGACAGACTAAAGAATTTGGGTAATTTGGCCTGGAAAAGAGAAGGCTCTGAGAGACCCTGAAGCAGCCTTTCCATATCTAAAAGGGGCCTACAGAGAGCTGGAGAGGGATGTTTTAGAAGGGCAGGAAGTGACAGGACTAAGCAGAGTATCTTCAAGTTAAAGAGGGTGGCTTTGGATTAGGATAGATATTAGGAAGAAATTATTTCATGTGAGGGTGGTGGGACACTGGAACAAGTTGCCCAGAGATGTTGTGGATACCCCATCCCTGGAAGTGTTCAAGGGCAGGTTGCATAGGACCCTGAGCAGCCTGTTGCAGTGGAAGGTGTCCCTGTCCATGGCAGGGAGGTTGAAACTAAATTATATTTAAGATACCTTCTAACCTAAACCATTCTATGCTTCTAAGATTCTATGACAGACCACCAAGTTCAGTCCACTGTTGATAAAGAAAAAACAAAAAGCCACTTCCCTGTCTTTTATGGTTTTGCTAGTTGTATTCTCTTATCTTCTGGCACCTGCCTTTCACAAATACATTATACATCTAATAAAGATTTTGGTTTGTTTTTCGCACATGTTATCACCTCCTTAACTTTTACCTTATTTGCAGGTCTTCTTGTATCTCCTCTCTCTGAGCTTTCCTATCCTCTTCCCCTGCTATTTCCTATTTAACCCTTCATAATCTTCATGCATTTGAGCACCCTCTTCCATTCATTCCATTAAGACCATTCATTCTATTAGTTTTGTAAGCATGACTTTCTTCCTCTCAAGATCCATATCCTTCTTATTGGACCTTTTAAAACATACCTTACAAATGAGGGGGGAACCACCTTCACCTTTTTATTATTTGAAATTAAAATTCCTAGAAATGCTGTGGCAAGCTGACTTAAACCATAATAAAATCAGATTTTTAGATGGTGTCACCTGCACTTCTAGGATATTGTTCATGAAGCTGATCTTAGGAAACTTCCTGCTACAAAATTCAACCTACATTCATCAAGTCTGACAAAAACATAACCCTGTATTTTGTTTAGAATTGCTTCAGGAAGCTCTGATCCTCAGAGAAAACATGGGCAATTTTCAAAGTGTTGCAAATTGGATTTCCAAGAACAAGATAAATGAAGTGGTAAAAACCCAAGAACATAAAGACAAATATCCTTTTCTTCCTTACAATATTTCTATAAACTCACAGTCTTCACTACAAGTAAAGTACTTGATGTATGTTTCTCTTTCATATAAAGTTTGATATTGTTGTATAAGTAGTTTTATGTCTCTACTTTGTCTCCAGAACAGAGTGATTTTGTTAGACTGTATTTAAGTAGTTCTCCTCAGTAGTAAATTTACATCTGATTTTTCCCAGCACTTAGGAAATATAACTTTCCAAGGAAGATATGTTTTAAAAAAAATCTCCCAGCTAATTTTAAAGGATATTACTTCATTTAGCTTTAAGTTTGCTGATTTAGCAAGTGTTTATTTCTTGAAAACACACTAAAAGAGATAAAAAACCTCTCATCATTCCCTAAACATCTGAGATAATATTTAAGTAGATAATTTCTCTTTAGTAAACTTTCTTCTTCCATCACTATTCTTTCAACATTTGCTGCAATTTATGCCCAAGAGACAAAAGCTTGGCATTTCTTCATTGCAAACACAGTGTTCAAAGTGGTAGTGAAAAATATATGGAACTTATGAAAATCTTATCTACCCTCTTTCACTTTGGCTGTTTTAATGTCTGATTCAGGATGAATGAAGACTTGACTTTCTTTCTTGCATTGCGAGAGGTTTTTTTTCTTCAAATTTTCTTTGTTTAATTCTTTTTGACAGGAGGTCATCTAACTGATTTCCCATCCAGCATCCTCATACTGAATAGGACATGGTAATTAATTACCATAATTAAGCTGTCTTTGGCAGATGTTAACTCGCCTGCTTTGGTGATACAACACACAAGAGATGCATTACTCTATCCAGAAGACCTTTGCAATATCTCACGAACTTTAGAAACAGAAATCATTTCCTAATACCTAATCTCCTTATTTTCATATAAAATTGAGTTGTTTTTTTCCTTTCCATTTCCATACAGCAAGTCATAACTGCTCTCTCCAGGACTTTTTTTTCCATACAGAAAGGATACTGTCAGTTTTCATACAAATAAGGCAATAAAGGTGTGGAATCATGATAAAATGAAATGCAAGGCTTTATTCTAGAAGGATTACAACTAATGAAACCAAGCAAATAATTTAGTTCATGGAAACAGTTTTATAAAATCTGTGGAAAAGGATGCATCACCTAGACATTTATGTATTATATATTATATATTTTACATATTTCTGCATCTGGGATGGGGCAACCCTGCACATACATATATACTGGGGAATGAGAGACTGGAAAGCACTGCCACAGAAAGGGACCCGGGAGTCCTGGTCAGTGGCACGTTGAACAGGAGTGAACAGGAGTGGCTGGCAGCCAGGAGGGCAGCCTTGTCCTGGGGTGTATCAGGGACAGCATCACCAGCTGGGCAAGGGAAGGGATTGTCCTGCTCTGCTCTGCACCAGGGCAGCTTCACCTCAAGTGCTGGGGGCAGTTCTAGGTGCCACAGTGTAAAAAGGCATTAAGCCATAAGAGAGTGTCCAAAGGAGGGCAACAAAGATGGTGAAGGGTCCAGAGAGTCCTCTGGTATGAGGTGGGAGACTGAAGTCACTTGACCTGTTCAGTCTGGAGAAGAGGAGAAGGGAGACATTGCAGTCTACAACTTGTTTGTGAGGGAAGGAGGAGGCAAAGGCACTGATCTCCTTTCTGGGGTGAGCAGTGACAGGACCTGAGGGAATGACCTGAAGCTGTGTCAGAGAAAGTTTAGATTGGATATTAGGAAAATTTTCTTCGCCCAGAGGCTGGCTGGGCACAAGGACAAGCTCCCCAGTGAAATGGTTGCAGCACCAAGCCAGACAGAATTCAAGGAAGCATTTGGACAATGCTCTCAGGAACACAGTGTGACTGTTGGGGATGGTGCTGTGCAGGACAGGGAGCTGGAGTCAGTGACCCTTTTGGGTCCCTTCAAACGCAGCTTATTCTGTGATTCCATGATCATTAGATACTCTCTGAGCACCTAGCACGATAGCTTGAGTAGGATATTTATCTGCTGCTGTAGTATTCATTGAAGCTAAGTGTTTGTACATATTTTTAGCACAAATGTTCTGCTTTTCATCTTTAAGGTGTTCTAAAGTAGAAAAATGCTTACCTGCTGCCACTGCTAACACTTCCAGGCTGTGTTTCCAATGTGTTATAGGTTAGACCAGGCTGCCAGCCATCTGCAAAAATGAAATTTCCAGTAAATAGGTCACCTGGAAACAAGATGTCAGTGCTGGCCCATGAGATGTAGCCTGTGTTGTAAGAATGGAGTCCATTCCTGTAGACACACCAGCTCTGTGATGTGAAGGAGCAGACACCAAACTTTCCCAATCTGCTCCTTGCTCTCTGAGCACAAAAGTGTGGCATTCTCTGAGCCATTGCTCTGCCCTAGGTCAAGCCCACTGGGAAGAGGTTCATGGACACCGTAACACTTGAGCCTCATAGCGCTTGTGTGCAGCCACTCTGTACGTCCGTGGCATTCACATGCCCTCTGAACAGACAGAAGCTGTGACAGAAGCAGAGAAAGGAATGATCAAAACAGTTCTCATCTCATTTGCTGCTCCTGTTGTTTTGCACATGTGGAATGCGTTGGAAGTTTACTTACCTGAAGGAATTTGGTAATTGGATTCTGCTGAGGATTGTTTTGTTTCCTTGGCCAGTCACTCAAAGCTGTGTCCTGTCTGTCGGGAGGCGGTCATGAGTTTTCTTTAGTACTGTTTGGTATTCTTAGTAGTTAGTAGTAAGTATGATATAGTACAGTATAGTATCGCTCTTTAATATAGTTGTAATGTAATACAGTATAGTTTTAATAAAGCAAATGCTCAGCATTCTGAAGCCTTGGAGTCAGATGCCAATCATTCCCATATTTGGGGTCACCTGATTTTACTATATATGTCCATTTGCCTTTTAGGATCTGAAAAGGTCTCCTATCCACCAGACTCCAGTGAGACCCCAAAATCCACACCTAAACTGAATATTATGGTATTTTGCATTCAAGCTTTAGCCTTCAATATATTCTAAGAAATCAGTTTTGGACATCATCTCTCCTTGTCCCCAGAACCAGGTGGTAAAATGTACTAAAGTCTTGCACTGTTACTTCTCATGGAACTTTCTCTTAATAACATCTTTCTCTTAGTCCACTGCAAGACAGATGTATAAAATCTAACTTGCACAAAATTGTAACTTTATGCTTTGTACACAAAAGAATTTATTTTTTGCCTCTATTTCTCCACCTACAAGATCTGAAGTTGTGAATGTTGTTTGAGAAATTGAAATATCTAGGACCAGGAGAGACTTGAATTTTATTCACGTTTCCTACTTTCATTTCAATATATGATAATCATATTAAGAATCATCAAGGTTGAACCAATCTGTTCTGTAGGCAACTTTGGTTTTTTAATATTTGCACCTTGGAAAGTCCCACTTGAAGTTCAGGAAATATATGGAAATATTTTAGGAAGGCAGGGTTATTCTGAGGAAGAAATTTATATTACATTTAGATGATGGTGTTCATATGTTTCAGCTCTCAGAAATAATACATTTATGGTTTCTTCTGTGGTTTTCCATGTCCCATACCTATCTCTTATGTCAGGATGCTTTTTTCACTGTTTGAATTGTAATCTATTGTTCAGCTCTGTAAATTTCTGGAGATATATACAAATAATGTGATTTCTAGTGCAAAAGAGAATGTGATGGAATTGTCCATGCCTACGTTATTTCTTCAAATGGTGTTGCCTTAATGCTGTGCAAATTCTTGGACTTCACATACCATTAATTTCAGCTTACTTTCTTAATCAAAATTCTAAGAGGCAGAAGGCCTTAAAGAGAAAATTATCCCTGCAAAGCAGAAGAAATATTACTACATCTTCCCTTACCCTCAGGCATGTAGGCACCAAAGCTTTTTTTAAATTTCTTGAAACACTTATTTAATGTTAAAAATTTTTTTTCCCCACAAATACATTTTAGAAGAGAGCAATGAATGAGCAGGTTTTAGGGGGTTTGCTTTAATAAATGTAATGGGTGATGAGCTGCTGCCCTCAGATATCACCTCTGATCAAGCCCTGTATACTGTACAGAGAAAGGTGAATTGACATAATTCTTAGAACAGCATTTTTCAGCAAATTGTCCTGTTAAATAAGGAAATTTTATTTAAGCCTGCAAATGTGATAAGCCTGACCCTCCAGGTCTGCTTTGAAAGGTCATTTTGATTAGTATAGGCAAAATGGGAAAGTGCCTGGAGTCTTTTGGCTTTTAATAGCCAAATGGCCTGATTTTTATGAAGTGTAAAGCATGTATTAGTCTGCTGAACTCAATGAGAGCAGCAGGCATCACAGATTCCTGATAATCAGACCAGGCATTTCCTCACTTCATTCTCTCTTCTCCCCTCTCTCCCAGCTCTTTTCTCGTTATGAAAACCTAATGGCCTTTTCGACAAAGGACCTCCATTCATGATCCAGTAAATTATTTTAATTTCAATGTTGTATACTGAGAAAACTGTTCAAGTTTCCTTTCAATTTGTCAGAACTGAATTATGTTTCAGACAACTTCCAGAGCCCCCTTACAGCATCAACCACAGCCAACTGGCAATGGGACCAAAACTATTTAACAGCACAGAGCTCTGTGTGGTTAAATTTATTATACTTTATCCATAAAGTATCCACACTCAGACCTGTGAAACTAAGGTTCTCAGCTCTGTTCTAAAATTATACAGGACTGTCATCAAATTAACTTTCTCTGGAAACAAAAATTGCACTGTTCTAATATTCAGCCAAGTTGTTGCTCAAGAAGGATGAGAGGATGGAAACAAGGGCTTGGAAAGAAGAAGAGAGAATTGCAGCTGTCTTTATTGCAAACACTTTTTAAACAATGTAAATTTAAAATTAACTGTTATTATTTTAGATACAAAAGAACATCACAAATTTAGAACGAATTATACTCAATCAGAACTTTTTTAGTCACAGAAAAATAGCAGTTTAATTAGTCTAGAACAGTTAAAGCACTGTGTGCCATTTCTATAGAAATACTTGTATATTTACTCATACCTGAGAGTACAAAATCTACCCATGTAAATTTTACATATATTTTTATACTCTACACACCAAACATTTTTATCCAAAGATGACCAGATGTACACTAAGGTTCATATTCTCTAACATCATCAATTGAAATAACTTTATCAATATAAAACTGCATGTAGTCATAGCAGAGACTTTAAAGTATGAGTTCAAAAACATTTCTTGACATTTTAAAAATCCATTCAGCTTCTCTGTGCAATGGATTTATGACTTGTATTTAATAGTTTGATTCTTTCATCCACCTCTCTTTCCCCTTTATGTTGATTTCATATTTAATATGCACTCTGTCAGAATGTATAAACTCTTTTAAAAATTATTTAGGAACAAATGATTGAATAAGAAGCCAATGTGACAGAAAAAAATGGACATATATGGATATTTTAGGCATGGGACTAGCCCAGAGCAAAAGGAGATCAGTCTTGTTTACATTTCTACCAAAAAATAATAGGAATGAAGGACCGCAGTGGCAAAGGAGGACTGCCAAGAAAAACACACTCCATTGGGAGCTGTGATTATATATTTTACTCATATTCATTGATGATGCTTTTAGGAGTACTTCCACTTTATCAAGACTTCTAAATCACTTACAGAATGGAATTGAAGACAAACTGCATCAATGCTTTGGCTTGAGGTGGTCTACTGGGGAATTTCTCGGAGAAAGGCTACCACAGGATTTTTTAAATTCAGTGGGAAGAGGGAGGCTTAGTATGTCTTGATATGAAGTCATTTCAGTGCTGACAAGTATCAGTGTAAGAAAAGTAGTTCAGAAATTGGATGAGATTGTAAATAATTTAAAGGACAGTGTACTATTATGTACAATAACAACTCTAAAAAACCTCACTACACCGGGCCTTCACTTAAAATGGCAGACTAACCTAAAAAATCTGTAATCTGTCAAAGGTATACAGTGTGATTATGACTTTTTATTGAAAAACCACTTTCAGATCAGGCTTGAGAGCAGATAAAAGTGAACAGATGTGGAGAGGAGATACATGAGAACCAATAAAAACCACTTTTGTTGAATAGAAATGGAAACATTCATCATATTATTGAATATGCATTGTTACAAAAAAGTTAAAGAAAATCTTACAGATTTAAAGATGATAACATACAGTCTGTTGTATAAAGGAAAGTGAAAAAAAAACCAAAAACAAAAGAACTATCTAGTGTATATTTTCTATCTCTTTCAGTGTAATCAACCAAAAGGTTGCAGAAGAATAACATATTAGAGATGTTGAAGGCATCTTCTCACAATTTTTTTCTGTACTACAAGAATGAGGGACAGATGAAGAGGAAAGAAAACAAGAGCTTTCTGGAGTAGGATAAAAAATTATTGACATCTTGAGAAGGTCAGCTATTCCAAGGTCTGTTTAAGCAGGGTCAGCTGCAGCAGGTTGCCTGGGACAGTGTACAGCCTTTGAACATGTCCACAGTTGGAGATTCCATGACTTTTCTGGCTAGCCTGTTCTACTATTCAATCACCCTCACAGTAAAAGGAAGTTTTCTTGTGTTTAGATGTTGCTAACAATGCTGATAATCAAAAATTTGAATTAGGACATGTTCTTCTTTTGGGATCAGGTTTAATGTCCAAAGGGAAAAGAACTGAGAGCAACCATGATATTCTATCCACAGAGGTCCCGTTTTATAGATTTAGATTATTCATAACAGCAACACAATTTTGTAGGATGAAGGAAAAGAGAACAAACTTGTGTTTGTGTATTATTGTCTCCTTCCAAGAAGACTTTTTGCCCATCTACATTGATTGAATTATGTTATAATTTTTGTGCCTCTTTGAAGAATGCACCGATTTCCTGTGTGTTAAGGGAATTCTGTCTCCAGTTCCTCTGACACCCGTGATAGAAGACATGCTACTTGTATTTGAAGGGGTTCATACAGTTTAGGAAGTAAGGCCAAAAGCACCTGCCTACATTAAGTCAGAATAAGTCTGTCATATAAAATAAGGAACAGGAAAGACCAGACAGACCAAAATTTGCGGCATCAGACTACCTTGCAGTATTTTGAAGAGAATTAATTAGGTAAGTTTTGCTGTATGTGGCAGGGAAAATCAGACATAGTACCAGTCTATTTGGGAACCTTGTCAATCTCCTCAGAGAGAAAATTTCTCCATACATCAAATCCAGCAATCAGCAAAGCTTTGTGACCAAGACACGTCAGCCAGCCTGAGAGGGTTTTCTATACTATGTAATTTCACATTTTTGATAGTCAGGAGGAATATGACAAATCACACAGGAAAATATATTAAACATATTAAACATATGACAAGAAAAATCCTTCCCTGAGTCCCCTGATGGACTGAGAAGAAGATGCTAGAAGGAAATTTAACATGTTGACAACTCACAGACATAAGACTAACTTATATCTTTTTAATTGTGTCCTAGGAAGGCTGGAGCTGATAATGCTGTGTGACTTTGAAATCGTGGGAGTCCAGACCGTTTCACACATTATTCTCCCTCCTGTTTGAGTTTCAGAGGTTGAAGATGTATCTGGCTGGCTCTAACGGGGTACACACTGGGCCTTTTTTGAGCTGTCATGGGATCTAAACCCTGAGCCAGCTTGGCTATGTAAGTGTATCCATGTACTGGAGCTGTACAAGGTTAGGAGAAGGAAAAGATGGAGCAATGCATACAGATTACCATTGCTCCACCATAAAAAGATTAGATTGTGCTATTTCTAAAATAGCCTTCACATAATTAGGCAGTATAGACAATGTAATTTTTTTTTTACCTATAGGCACTTTTCAGTATAAAATACATACTTTACAGTATAAAATATATCAGCTTCCATCCTCTCTACTCCCCCAGATGTCTGGTTTGGCTTTCCACTTACTTTTTTAGCTTGTTAATATGTGAAGCTTGACATTTCAAGAGCATGAGTTCTAAAGAAATGCATTAAGGGTATGTATTTCAAAACAATTAAACACAGATTAAAAAAAAAACAAGTCCTAGGTAGGACTTTCCAAAGTTACTAGATGCTGAACTCTCCATGAAAGCCACTCTTAGATGGTATTTGTACTTTCAGGTATTCAAAAATGGTCTCTAGCTTTAAGCGAGGTTGCAGTATAAAAAATGTCTAATTTATAAGTGATTTTAACATGAAGGTTTCAGAAAATAACTGCTTAGTTTCAGAAGAGGCTTTATTGGGGTTACTTAGCTTAACATATCCCTAAAAAGTACTTATGACAATGGCAAAAGTTCAGATCCAGAGTTGTTCAGACTATTACGTTGCCATGAAGAACTGTGTTTTTGAAGACTCCTGGGATACCAGAATTAGAGTCAACCAATATATATCCATTTAAAATCCAGATTTTTCATGAGTCTTAGGTAATTTCCCATCAAAAATGAAGGATAAGAATCAGGATTGTAATCTGAGAGTTGCTGATGGATTCACATTTTACTGACTTATAAAACTACTATGTTTGATCTGAGTGTTTTGTGAGCAAGTTCTCAATTTTTCAACAAAACCATTAAAAAAAAGTCAAGTCCTTCTACAAAAAAAAAGATAGGAAGGAAACAAAAAAATCTGTTGAAGACACATGTTTTTCATAAGGGAGGGAATTTGGGCTTTCTTGTCCTTTGATATAACTGGGCTGTAGAGCATACTGAAGAAAAACAAAAAGGAAGGCATAAAAACCACCCCAAACAATCCAGCTAAAATTTAAGCACAGTTTCTGATGAACCATTAGTGTGTTTGAAATAATATCTTGCATAGTCCACATCATGCCTTTTGTTCACCAGCTCTGAAGCTCTGAGCTATACGCGGTATTTTGCAAACAAATATTGCATATCCCAGTGACCATCCACCTCTGCACCACAAGACATTAAGCAAACCATGTAATGTGTATGACATGAAAAGCTCAGAAGCACCAGGAAAGCAGTAATTTGGACTCAAGGACTGGTATTCGGAGTTCCTGATTATGACACCATTGTAGTTTGCTAGCTTACACGAGCAATGGAGCTGCTCCCTGTTTCTCTCCCAGATGGGGCAAAACACTCTCCCAGCTAACACAAATTAGGAGGCTTTCTGAGTTACTGCTGCCAAGGAAGTTTTCAGACCCTTGGGTAGAAAGCCTGTTCTTAATGCTCTGCTCCTTCAATATACAGATTATAAAGCATATTTGTCAGATGGTGGCAGGTTTTGATCTATGGCTGAAAAGAAATCAGATTGCAGAATATTTTGCAGGGGCAAGACTTCAAGAGAAATTACTCTTGATGGAGCACCTTAGACAAGCAACCCATTTTTACATGTTAATTTACATGCTGAAGCATAATATAAATGTTAAAACCTTAGATGACTTTGGAGCAGGAGAAAAATGTTCCCTTGTACTCCTTTCTGATCCAAAGTTATGTATAGCCTCAGTACTTACTCTTTTTTCAGAGCTCTGGCATTTCTTGGGCTTCCATCACTGTCTCTAAATAAAAATTCTAGGGCACAGAGAAGAGAGTAATTCAGGTGATGGCTTAAGGAACTTTGCTTCTCAGCTAAAAACTGACAAAATCAGCAATTACAAATTAATTGAAGTAACAATTGATGTTACATCTTCAATTTTATTAATGTTCTTTCAAAAATACTCTATTTTTAAATGGGGAAAATCGCAACCCACACCTATGTAACAATTAACTGGACTGCAGAGTGAATGGCTGGTTCTGTGGTTTGGTTGAAATGACGTCCTAAATGCCTGTGGACTGGAAGGATAAAGGTCTATAGTAACACATCTGCTGGAGATAAAGCATCCTTGAAGAACTGTGCTTTAAATATCTGAGGGTATTTTGAATGAAAGATTTAATGGCCATTTTCACACTAATACCATCACATCAGAGGGGGAAAACAGACATAATTTCCCTAATTATATCTGCCAAAAAAGCTGAAGAAATTCTATTTGCATTACTAAAGTAAGAGAATATAAGTGTATCTGTGAGCAGCTGGTTGAAACTTTCAGATGGCAAATTATGCATAGACACTTAAATGAGTTTTTATGTGCCATGCTGTGATGAAGGGAATGTCTTCCAGCTGGGATGTAGTCAGAATAACTGGTAAACTTTATCACTGTATTATGATGTAAAATTTATCATTGTATTACTGCATCCATAATTTGAAAATAGTACTATTTCTTTTTTAATACCCAGCTTCCTCTGCTGGACTCTGTGGGCTAAAAGCATAATTGCTGAATATCATAGAGATTCCCTGAATCCAGCCTTTTATTTCTCTATTATGCTACTTCATCACCTTACTTTACTCCTAACAATATTGCTTAAAAAATTAGGCATAGGGAGTTCAAGCTCATTGACATTAAACAGATTGGTATTTGTTCTTCATTTAGGTTCTGTGTTTTAAATGTTTCAGGTTTATGAAAGAAAAAAGTTGATTCAACGCAAATTTAAGTACTAATCAAATGTGAATTTGAAGTTTACTGAAGAACTGCTACAATCTACCCTATCTCTCCTGTTCATTCTTCTTAGCTTTCATTTTTATGACTTACATAATTTTCTTTATTTTCTGACCACCTGCTGACTCAGCTACTGACATACATTTAATTTAAATGAGATCTTTCACTGACATTAGTGGGAGGGAGAGGTGCAAAGAGACTTCCTTGAACCAGCAAGAACACAGAACAAGACACAGACAGGATGAGCAATTATGAGTACCTGATTATATAGGTTAGATAAGTGCTTAGCTCATTCAGATTCAGTAATTCTTTCTTTAACTGCTTTAACCTGTATGTCTATTGTAATTGCCTTGTGATTTCTAAAATAAATGAGCAAGCTTATCCAACAAAATGAAAAAAAATCAGACACTTGGAGGACACAGAGACAAATGTACATCTAGAAATACATAGAACACACACATTTCCTTTTTTGAGGGTACATATATATGTATAGTTTTTCTAGTCTTACTCTTACTGAGACTTCTTTTAATAATTTACTCTATTTTATGGCAGTGGTTCCCATGCTATGTTCCATTCTATGTGCCCATAGAAATTATTTTCACCTACTTACCAGGCTGATGGTAATGGTATATATGATTCTCTGGCTCTATTTGTTAAAATTTTTTCCAAGTTCTACATCTGTTACTTGATTTTGGGACTCAATTACTCTTAGTTTCCATTATTTTAAGTCCTCCTTTCCTTGTGTTTTTCTCAATGATATCTTTAATTATTAATTCTTCATTATTTTGTTCTCACCAGCTGCATTTATCAAGGCCTTAGGAGCTCTTATGTGTATGATTACTTTAAAAATAACTGGTTTACTATTATACAAAATCATAAGGAAGATTCAATACATATAATTTCAGATCTTTGATTTTTACAGATTTGGTTTTGAAAAGTTGCCATAAATAAGCACCATACCAACAGATGAAGCCTTTTAGATCATTAATTAATTGTATTAAAGAGTTTAATTGTTAAGCTGACATTATGCCAGCCACAGAGAATGATAGTGTATGAATTAATAAGCAAAATGTTCCCCCTAGTTATACAGATAGATCAAACCAAAAATTGAGGCAGCTATCACTGCATTTCAGCATTTTAAAACAGTCAAATTATAAATAGTAAAAATGAAAGGAAAATCATCATTTGTCTTGAACACTGGGATGTATGCACACTTTAATAACTACCTAGAAAATAGATTGCGAGCAGCAAAACCTGCCACAAACCTTAGCAGATGAAACTTGGTGCCTTTATTCATGAATTTATCAACTTCCTACTGAGTCAGCATTGTGCTAGAATGAAAGTCATTCTCATCTTTCTAAAATTAATTCCCTTGTGAAGAAAACATGAGCTCAGGGGATGTACCTAATTAAATATGGTTGCATTTTCACATCTGCCCTGGATTTTGGAGGGCCTTTCTCTGTTGTGAGTAAGTAGACAAACTTCTGACCATGTTTTTCTTACTGGTAAAAAACCACAATCCATGGAGCTTATTATGTTATGTCCCAGGACACAAAGGAGTGCCATGGTGAATATGAAAACACTTTTAAAACCACCTGAGTGATAACCTGAGTTATCTCTTACTTTCTGTATTAGCTGACTGAATACATCAGGTGAGTTTTAACACTCTGTGTGTAGTTTTTGTACTTCAGTTTGATTGCATATTTTAATAAGACTTCACTGTCACAATAATAAAGTGTTCCCACTGAAAATGCAGTTGGTTTTCCAAAACTGTTGGAAAACAGCATTGAGGCATGATATTCTTAGTCAATGAAAGTTGATTGGTTCAGCTGTCTTTATGTGAAGCATATATTTATAAGTAAACAGCTGGACTCTCCAGAGGCTGATCTGCACCTTCAACATGCCCTGATAGTCAATTAATTTCATTGGTTTTGGACCCCAGAGGAAAACTAAACCTGAAATCAAAATGGAATGGAGGTACTTGGTTTTGCAAGGACTGCCTAGAAAGGATTCAGGTCCATTCCACTACCATCACCTTGGCATAATGAAATCACTTGATAAAAATGAATCGTATAAAATGTTGGTGAAGCTATCTCTAATGGCTAATCTCATCCCCTCCTAGAACTTTCCCACTTTTGCTTCGAAGTGTGTTTACTCTTATCTTCAGCTGCTATAACAGTTTACGCAAAGAAGCTGGGCCCAATCATGACTGAGAACTTCCTCATTTAATTAGTGTTGAAATTCCAAATGGACCGGCAGTTTCCCTGCGATTTCATTAGGAAAGTTTTGTACAGATTTTAGTGGCTATATTCATGGGGAGCAGTGGAGGCATTGGAAGGGAGAATGGAGGCATTTAATGGTTCCACCTGTTAGTGTACACAAGATTGCATGATTATCCATTTATAACAGCCAAAATGGAAACAGCTGCCCTAGAACAATTTAGAACTTTATCCTCCACTTAACTGCACAGATAAATAAAAATCCATTTCCAAAGCAAATTATTCTGGATACCAGCTAAAGGTATTTAACAAGTTATTTACATTTGTACTGAGGCTTTTGAAGCATTCAGATTCATTCATATGTTTTATCTTTTAAAAAAATTGCATGAGATTTGATGTATACAAAAGCTGTGAGACACATACAGTGCAGGAAGGCATCTCCAGCACAACTGGGTACAACTCCCTAAATGCAGCTCAGCAATCAGCTTCCCTTGTTACTGCTTTTCTAAGAGTCTGGATAAGAGACTGCCTGTGGTTGATGCCATGGTGCTTTGTAATGTGTCTCTGTCTGAGAATCTTTAAAGACATTGCAAAAAATATTATTTGGAATGCCTTGAGCTAGTACAGCCTGTCTACAGACTGAAACAACAGCTGTCTCATGTATTTTAAAAGTGCTGTCTCTACTGGTTTCCTCCCAGCATGAAAAGAAAATTACAAGCATTAAAAGCCTTTTGGTACACCCAGATTTTGTACTTTTTTTTTTTTTTTTTTTTTGCCTCCAGTGCAAAGCATTATGCTTTGAATTTAATCCCAAAGATCCTGCTGTCTAAAGCAACAATGTGCATTTGGGGAGAAGTACTTTTCTGAAGATGCAGATTGACACAGTGACCCATGTCTTTTCTGAAAGTGTCACAGGGCTTTTGAAACCAGCATGGATAATCCAAATATTTTAGCAGTAAGAAATCTGCAACAGCTTTCTTTTCTTAAAAACCATGTGCTGCTCAAATGCCTCAGCAGCACTTCTGTGGCAAAATGGGTGAATTCTCTTACCCCAAGCTATTAAGGAACAGCTGCTTCAATAATAGATTTGAGGAACTCCCCAATTCTCCATTCTCTCTTCTGCTCCCCACAGAGTAAGAAGGCAAAGAGGATTTATTTGAAGCTGTGCTATGTCTTTAGACTTCTTGAAAAGCCAAGAGAATTCTTTATAGTCGCTCTATTTCCAAATGAACTAATTATTTTGTCCAACTGACTGACTTTTGTCTCCAGACACTTTTTTATTAGTTCTACTTAATATAGTCACTCAGTTCTCTGTATTGTATTTTCAGTACCTCCCCTTCATCATGTTCCATGACTTATTTTTTTTTAATTTGAAAGGTCTTTATCTCCTAGGGAGATCCCGTGTAGTTTAAAAAGGTTTGAAATCATTTATCAGCTCTTTCCTCAGCAAGGATGTTTATAGAGCCATCTTCCTGCCCACAAGTTTCCATGAATCTTTAAAATAAATTATTAATTTTATAATAATTAAGTATTATAATACAGTTAAAATCTAACTTTTAAATTAATTATGAATTATTAATTATTGATAAAACAATGTATTATAATTATTATTTGTAATTATGTTTCTTTATTACCTAAAACTGAAATTAGGTGACAGGTTAAAAATTAAGGAGAACATATAGGCAGAATGAAGCACACATGGACAAAAAATTTTGAGTCTTAAGTCATGAAGAATTCTTTAGAGAAATGGGGAAAATATTGTCTTCCAGAAAAGGAACCTTTTTAATCTTGAAATAATCTCCTTAAAATGTAACAATAATAAATTCTTGAAAAAATTAAATTATGATTGAATATAATTTAGTGATTTTCTTGCTTTGAATTATTTGGGAATTTATGGTGACATGCAGCTCATTCATGGCTCTTCAGAATAAGATGAGGGGCATTCCTGAATTTGTTCAATGCTGCTTTGCCATACTGAGTTACCCAGACACCCAAGGTCTATTTCTGTCTGGGATACTTCATCACACTGCAGAGTGATAATATTAAAGCAAACAAAAACCCCTCATCCTTGTTTCATAATTCAGCACAAAAATAATACAAAGCATGGTTTAGGTCAGGGAGATGATATTAAATAATATGTCCCTTAAAAGCCTAGGGGGTTAAATCACAGCAATAGTGCACATTGTAGTGGTTTATGATGCTGTGTGAGAAATTTCTCCCGCCTGTAATGCAGAAGGAAAATTTTCACACAGGTGACGTGCTGTGAACATAGTGAGCCCATAATTTCTCATATTCATTGTGGACATCCAGCTTAATTTTTAGCCGGAGTGTACAGAGCACAAAGCACATGCAAGTGGTGAAAAGGACATTTGAAGGTTTTCTAGTGGGACTTGTTTATTTTCTCTGCTCTTATCTAATACTCCTTTTGACTAGAAGGTACTTTGCAAGTCCATCATTATACTAAAATGTGTTGTTAAATGTTAAGTAGAGAATGACTTCAACTGTTAAACCAGTTCAGTGATAGGGAGCTTTCAGCTAACATATATACTTGTTTTTTCATCCTAGACCAGCCTGAGGTTGAAATATCTCCCCACATAAGATTTTTTTCCCCATATTTTCTTGAAAACTTTTATCTGTAGTTCACTTCATTATAATTTTGTATTTCAGTGAATTAACACTACTAGTCATTATATTAAATTTGTTCAGCCATAATAAAGAGAAGCAGCTCGAGGTCTCCGTCAACCACCACAGGGCAACTGGACCATAGCTGAGCTGTAATCATTGTTGCAGTGCCAAATCCATCTCTTTGGCCCAGATAAATAAATAAATAAATACATAAATAAATAAAACTAAGACTCAACAATTCAGAGTCATGCTAAAAAAAAAATCCTGTGTGATTCAAGAAATCCTTTGACACTAGTTAGTTGAATGAACTGCATTTACTGCAGGTTGCATGTTGCATGATTACAGACTACAGAGCTGTCACTAAAAATTACATGAGGGCTGGACATAAAAGTAATAAGGATTAAGAAATAACAGAAGAGAGGAGGTACAGATCTGCCCTGCCATTGCCATATCACACAACCAACCATGCTGTGTCAGATGATGTGAAAATGATGTTCTTTGAAGAGGTCAATAAAAGCCTTTTGAATATTCTGCTTGAATAAGTCTTTTCTAGAGTCCACAGCAGAACTGTGTTAAAGAATCATTTGAAAAATATTTGCAGGGTATATCTAAATGCAAGTACTTCAATCTTCCAAATAGGAGATTGAAAACATATATTAGCAGTATTTATTTACTCCTGAATGTTTGTTGAATAAATGAGACTGCCAGAAGTGCACTGTGAACTGCTCATTAATTCTTGATCAGTTTCCTCATAGTTGCAGAAGTTTGGCTTTTTTGAGAGAAAACTGTATTTCCCTGTAATAAGAAGATCTTCAAATTATTTACTTTGATGTTTTTCAAAATATGAAGTGTTACCAAATATTCGATATGAGATGTGACTGGAAATAGAGGGTAGTGTGCAATTATGCTGTGCCATGTATTTTCCTGAAATAAATAACAGCTGGCCAATTATACTATTATCTGATCTTATTATTTTGAGTGAAAAAAATACTTCATGACATATTTACAACTGATTATCTTAGAAGGCCAAGGTTCTCTTATTCTCTGAGAAACCACCACTGAAGCTGAAAACACATATCAGAACTTTTTTTTTTAAGAAATAATAATATAATGAGGAAACAAAATGATCTTAGGTTTGATTGAAAGCTTATTGACTTAAAGAAAATGTTGCTATAAGTAATTCTAAAGCTATAGAAAATCAATCTGTTTGGATCGTTAAACCTGGACTGAAAATAAATGGCTCAATTCAGTACCCAAAAGAGGAAGAGCAATATTGTCTCTTCTGTGTCCCTTTCTGCTCTGCTATTGCCATTTAATGAGATATAGGAATTTTAGAAAATGGAGCTGTGTCTTGTAAGTCATCAAAAGTCATTGATGGGTGGTGAGGGGTAGTTTTCTTAAAAAGTTAATCAAACTTACAATCCCATTAATAATTTTTAATTAATATTGTTTTCTAGGCTTACTGATCAATCACCGTTGCATCTGTATTGCAGTCATGGTACTGCCTTTTCTGGGCAGAGTTTTATTCTCAAATTCTAGTTAAGATAAAAAATGTGTTTCCTTTTGTGTATACATGTGAACCATGATAAAAAACAAAAAACTTCAGAAGACAAGTGTAATGCAGTGAAGGATAAATCTGTGCAAGTTTACTTTGCCTGACTATATTGTTGCATTTAAATCTTGTCTTGGAATTTGTGTTTCTATTATTAGTTATTTCCAAATATCTGAACTAAAACTTACATAAACCAGCATTACAGTGAAGTACTGGGCTTTTGCTCCACATGTTTTGGCTTTGAACACTGAATCTAACACTGTATCTCTGACTGAAACCAGCATCATAGCTTCTGATCATTATTGATCTGGTATACATGACTAAAAAGCTAAGATATCATTGCTACTTTTATGAACTGTTGGAGTTTGTGGGATTTTTACCACACTTCATCAAATTTATTTGCAGTTGCTCTCTGATAGAAATTTCTGGTTCAAATTGTCTTCAAATTACTTCAACGTTTGTTGTTTTTTTTTGTTTTTTTTAAAATTCTCCCCTGGAAATGCCCATCTGTATGATTGGTAGCAACATAATGTGATGCTGTTAAGGTTGCTTTCTATCCAGTCAAGAGCATCACCATATGTATGGATGCTTTATATCTACTCCACCTACTCAGAATTCTTTCTTTCCCTTCCATGCTAGTAGATGATTTATGAAACATATAGAAATAAGTTATGTACACAGAACCAAACACAAAAACAGTAACTTAAGACATTATATTTAGAGGGAGGCACAGATTAATGACTTAAATTATATATGCAGTCTGTGCCTTGCAAAGCTCTGAAGCTCCTAACTTTAAAATAGAACTTTTATGTGTTGTGATTGTATCCTTTTTAGGAATCTTAAAAAATTTTCTCTGGTTTGGAGGCAAAATATGTTTCCCTGTGGAAGACTGTTCTGCATATCATAAGGGAATTTGGTCTCTCAGACTGCAGATGGAACTTCAGTTTCTTGACTGAGCAGAATAAAGTAAAAATCATTTGCATTGTAGGTCTTCTACAGATCCTGTTCAAAATGAGTCATGCTAGACTAAGCCTTCAGAATATCCACAGGTGATAAAAAACAAATACTTCACTAGTACTGTTAGTACACAATGAAAATCTTACTAGTACTGCTAGTACAGCAATAGCCAGATTTCTAATAAAATTGCTCATGCTAGAAGAGTACATTCTTCCACCAGGTTATCTCCAGATGTTACTGGAACCACTTATAGGAGGGAAATCAGTAAGGGTAAAATAAAAGTAAAAAAAATCTTGACTGTATCTTGTATGTAAATTCAACCTTCATATAATAATATGTTTGAAGCTATGTAAAACTTGGCAAGGAGCCGATCTTGTTCCAATGGCTGATAATTTCTTTCTCTAGTTATTAGATTTCTGTATTTACAATCATTTCTCATTCTGCTAATGTAATGCTGTTTCTTGACAGACCACTGACCATAATTTCATTTTCTCTGCTGAGAAAACTGTGCCAGTCTATTCCTCTTCAATGAAGGAGCCATATATCACAAGTTTCATAATCCTGATATGCAATTAGATTTGATTATCCTGTAGTTCTTAAACTACACCGCTATAAAAAAACTGAGCAGATTTTTTATAAGCTACTACCTTTTTTTTAATGATCTTTTGACTTTTCTTATAATTTTTCCAGGCAGCTGAACAATATTGCTTTAAATACTATGTGCAGAATTTGAGTGGACAAAATAAATTCAGGGCCACTTTAAAATCTTGATAACCTACCCTGGGAGAAGTTATCTTGCAATACTTATTATTGAGAAATATAATTCAACCAGTAATCCAAAGTGGTTTTGCAGTCTCCCTGATTGGAGATATGCACAATTTATTTAGATAATGTGCCCTGCTTAGCATTGAATTTAGTCCTTTACTGGACTGGTGCTTGGGGATGACCTTTTGAGGTGCTCCCCAGCATGAACTATTCTGTAGGACTCTAATTTTTTTAACCTTGTTATATGAACACATTTTAGTAAAATTGCATATCCAGATGAAACTTCTATTGTTCAGCTTTCAAACAAGGAATTCAGCATCCAGCTCATCTGTTCAGAATACATCAGATTTATTGAAAGCACTCCAATCATAAGGACATATTCTTCATATCTATAGATGACTTCTATAGTGAAAGGCTACAGTAGCAATTTTAACTGACAGCTCAGCTATTTTTTTATTAACTTTTTAAGTCCTTAACCTTTCCCTAAAATTTAAATCTCGAGCTCTACCATATAATTTTCTTCATCTGATAAAGTCAAATTAGATTTTTTTTTATTAAGTAACAAAATCTTTAGAATCAAAATAATTTTAATTTTTCTTATATTAAATTTTTTATGTATCTTTCAGATTCATGAATACTTTTCTATCTTTTTTATATCCCACTGTTTTCAGAGGGAGACCAATTGAAAAAGATAACCACATTTTAGTTTTCATATGGTTCCTTGCCAAGTTGCTTCTACTTGCTGGCACATTCTATTTTTTGTCAAGCTCCTTTTGACACTTCATTGAGGCAAGCTCAACTTTTTCGCTTAAGGCAAGGAGTGCAGCTAAAAGTTACTGAAGAACACAAGTCTGTGTGACAGCTATTTTTAATACCCTGTCTCCCATGCTTAGTTGACATACCTGTGATATACCCAAATTCTTCAGGCCTGTGTTCTGTTATCATCAGTAGAATGAAGAAGAAAAAGGAAAACAATAGCCAAACACACGTAAAGAAACCTTTATCTAGTGCAAAGGTGTCTAAAAGGGAATGTGGGATGGAAAAATTAACCCAGTAAATTGATAACCATTACTAAATGTAATACCCATACAATCCTAATGTCAAAGGTTTTGTAGATACAGGGGTAAGTGGGGAGTTAAAATCCTAAATTGAATGAGTGTACATGTCTCTTGGAATGTACAAGGAAAAACTGATTTATTCTTTTATCTCAATGTTATAGTTGCTTTGTTTATAGTGTACATTGATGAGATTAATTATTATAGGAAGTAATACCTGTCAGAAGAGCAACAGTAATGCACTTAAGACATTTTCAAGCACTAAATTCAATAATCATAGTGTTGTTGAAAATCTTGGAACATGCACTACTCCTCATGTTCACATTCTTTCTTTTTTATTTTGATTTGTGATTGCTAAATCAGATTGACTGCTTGATGTCCTCGCTGTCTCTGGAACTGAACTGATGTGAATCAGAACATGTCAATAAAGGAGAATTTATGTCCCATCAGAAAAACTCAGAAATGTTACTAACTCCAAGTGAAGCTTACTTCTTTGGATTTAACATACAAACTTGTTTCATGAATTTTTATAAACATGCTTCCAGGCATTTAATTCATCTGCAGATGTAAAAATGTGTAGTAAGAGATAAAAAAAAAATTATTGTAGATGCTTCCCTAAGGTTTAAGAATAGAACTAATTTATTTTATATCAGAGAATGCAATTATTAAGATTTTAACATAAGAAGTCTTTAAAGAAGGTCTAGTTTTTGGTTTGGTTTTTTTTGTGTTTTGGTTTGTTAGGGGCTTTTTAGGGAGGATGAATTTAGGTATGTACTTAAACATATATTTAATTTGACTTAAATTTTACTTGATGACTTGTAGTATATTTAAATTTAACTGCATCATCATCATATCAGGTAGGGACCAAAAGGGTAAAATTTATTGCAATTTTCATTTTTTTCCTTGAAAGTAAACTCAGATGAGAAATTCTACAAGAAAATATCATGGAAACCTGCAAATATTTTGCATTAAACCATCGCAAGTAAGTTATAAGATAGTCTGTTTCCATCCTGGGTTTTAATCAGGCTTAGCCTGTTGCTTCTAATACCAAATTTCTATTTTTCCAAGTACTAAAAAAAAATGTCAACCAACCAACCAAAAAACTGAAAAAGAAACAAAACACCCCCCCAAAACAACAACTAAAAAAGACCCACACAGAAACTCTCCCCAAAACCCCAGGAACAATAGGACTGGAAGTGTTATATTTACCCTTCACTTACAGGATATTCTTTATCTTATGTTTCACCAGTCTCAGGAGACATGAGCTTAATATGAAGACTCTGTATTATTAGGTGCCCTGCAGGAAAGCCAGGAGAAACATGCTGTGACTTAAAAAATGCACATCCTGGAAAGTCAAAGATGAAGCATGCAGGAGAAGGAATCTCCTTTGGTACGTGACAGATCTTGGAAGATGACACTTAGAGCACAAATCCTCAGTAAAAGAAGTCTTGTTCCTGTGTAAACTTCTGCTGAGTTCAGATGCAGATTTTGTTTAACCACACAGGACCTACTGCAGGATCAATGTTACTGGTTTTCCTTGAGTACACAATTTGGCACTAGCACACTTGTGCTTAAAGTCAAGTCTAAGACATTTCAGAATCATGATATAAACATACAGCTATTGCTAAACTTTCCATCACTCTCATGAAAGGTAGCTCACTTAGGTATGTCAACTCTTGGAAAATGCCACAAATCCCAAACATTTTTTTTAATACCCATTTCCTCTGCAATTAAGTCTTGCCTTGAAAAGAAGGACCTATTATCCTAAGTATAGAAAAGTTTGCAAAGGACAAAAGGATTTAGGCATAATATGATGTTACATGTGGCTAAGGCACCCAATAGCCAGAGAGACTGGATTAGATGCAGAGGTTTTCCTTCAGTGCCCCTAGCTTTCATCATTTTCCAGCAGCTATCTGTTCTGCTTTCTAGCTTTTGAGAAGGATTTTTTAAGGTAAATAATTTTCCACCTCACCTACTCAAGGAGACAGTCCTTTTTTACATGATCAAGTGGCATATTCCCAATGCATGGATACAGAGGAAGGCAAGCTTCCTATACTTGCAGACAGGAAAATTTACACAGCATCTACACAGCACACTGGGTTTGCAATTGCAGGAAACTTTCTTGCAGCAGACAGTGAATTAGGCATAAGAATTATCATAATACAATATCGCCCCCAGTACTGCTGTTTCAGAGAGGTTAAAAAAAGAAGTGAGGTAGCAGGAAAACAATACTTTCCTCTGGAAAACCCTGACAGCTGATGCAGTGTCATCTTCAAAACTGCCTGAAATCAAGTACTCCATAAGGTTTAAACTGTCAAGTAGATGTTCACATTGCTACAGTGAAAGAGAAATAATAATTCATTTAAATATCAGGAAAGTGCATCTGTAAGAGCTGGAGATGGAAGTACCATATTCTGTATCAGAGGATCTTGTAGAAAAGGACTGATTTGTCAAGAAATAAACTTACTTTATTATTCACTGCTTGTTAATATAAAACTTTTTCTTATTCCTTACTGTGAAAAAACCATAGTGTCTAAAAATTAGGAAGATTTCAAATTCAGACAAGTAAAGAAATAATCTGATAATACAGATAATATGTCAAATTATTAACATATGACGCTTCACAGGTTTCAAAGACATTTTATGTTTTTATGCAAATAAATATCTGTGGATTTCTAGAACAAGGCTATTTGCTGAACATAGGTACCAATCTAGAGTGAATATTTATAGTACACCTTGTAATTTCACTGGATAGTCTTCAGGGAAAGAGTTTATATTTGGCTGTTAACACTCCACCATTGTTAGAATCAGCTCCTTACTCAAGGTGCCTGCCAGCATTTGCTATATTTGCATTTACAACCAGCATCAGAAAATATAACTAAATACTTTTTAATGGTATTATACATTGCTGAACATGATTTGGTGTCCTACTCTCAGTCAATGTCATCTAAGCAGTGGATCAATCAGGTGTTATAATTTTAAAGAGAAAATATTTTTTTTTCTCTTTTCAATGCCATATCTGACACTAATATAATATTATTCCCAGCTTAATTAGACAAACAATAATAAACCCCATTCTAATGTTTTGGGTTTTTTCTATACAATTTTCAGCTTAAATCCCCTCCTCCTTTTACATACAAGAAATTCAAGGCCTTTACTAGTGCTGCCTTAGCAGTACTAGTTGAGTAGCTGATCCATAGTACCCGGGTTTTGACTGCACAACAGAACTGTGCCAAAGCACTTAAAGGATTTTGATCTGAAACTTTTCTGATGTCCTGGACATCTCTTTTAAACTCAGTGAAGCAGCCAAACAGATAAAAGGAGCCAACTGGAAGTTTAGTGTGAATGATCTAGTTATGAATGCAGCATTTTTCTTATAACATAACTTATTCCAGCTGCATTCCCTACAGGATACCACATGATTCACAGATAAAAGTTTTAATGCAGATTTGATCAATTTTAGTTTGTTGCTTGGAGGAAAAGGTGTCAAACTGCCATTAAACTAAGTCCCTCTTTATTCTAAAGTACAAAAAAGTAACACTTCAAATAATGTATCAGGCAAAGTGAACTTATATTGCAATAGGGAGTGATGTTAAGTTAAGAACCCCAGAGTACAAGTAATTGTGATGAAAAAAAATACAAATACAGATGAAACCTGTCTTCAGGCATTGCCCATTTAACTAGGCAATAAAAAAGACCCCACAGCAGCAAAAATCAAAACAATTTATTTTTTAGCAAATTCCTAAAATTTTTGCAAACTAGACTTCTGCAAATTGCTCTCCAGTGCTTTGGTGTTTCTCCACCAAAAATTTCATCATGATTTTTTAGGCAAGCACTCTTTTGTAATAATTCAAGCATTCTTTTGTAGCAATTAGTCACACTGTTGCAGAGCCCAAGGAAGGTGAGGGTGCTGGAAGGGATGGGACAGCTCTTAGATATGGGAATGGTAAACCAATTTGACAGAAATGTAAATATTAAAGAGAAAGAGGACACTGGGGATTTCAGCTGTTCCACTTTTAAGACAAATTTTGTTTCATATTTTAGTCTATCTTACTGGTGCATTCTTGGATATTATAGTTAATATATATTTTTAATGTTAAATATGGGAGTCCCAACTGGTAGCCATTGACTAGTGGGGCTTCTCAGGAGTCAGTCCTGCCTTATGTCTGCGTTAATGGCATGGGTGATGGGACAGATGGTCAGAACATTTGAGGATGTCACCAGACTGCAGGACAGAGCTCATATTCAGAAGGAAGTGATCAAGCTGTAAAAAATGGAGTGAAATGAACCTCAGGAAACTTCACAAGGAAAAGTTCTGCCCCTGGGATCCAGTGCAGCAAAACAGTCCAGCTAGAAAGTGATTTTACAACAAAGAGCCAGCACTCCTGATTGACAAAAATTACACATGATTAGCAGTGCAGTCTTGCATCTGGAAAAGAAAAAATCATCTCATAGTGGTCTACTATCACCTGATGAAAGACACACAGAGGGAGATTCTCACAGGGGTTTGCAATGGAAGGGCAAGAGGCAATGGGCACGAACTGAAATATGGGAAACTCTGGAACAGGCTGCCCAGAGAGGTTACAAGATTTCCTGTCCTGAAAACTTTTAAAAATCAGATGGGAAGTGCCCTGAATACTCTCATCTAGCCAGACATGCTCTGAGCAGTAAGGCATCACGAGATGACAAGAGAACCTTCCCATGGATTCATGATTGATCTTAATTGACCCCCTGCACTGACAGGACATAGAGATCTGCGAAATAATGAAAGGCCTGGAGGATTTATTTTTAATGTATTACCATTAACAGAAATATCAGTGATTGATTCATTAGGTGGCTCAGCTGATGTGGTAAGCAGCTTCCATGTTGGCACAGTCTGCAGAGGAGCACAAGTGTTGCTCTCCTCTGTGCTTTCAGTGTCAGGGAACAATGAAAGAAGAAGCAGAAAGGTTCATCAGATTGATAACTTGACTCCAAGTCTTATGTCACCAGCAGAAGACTGAAGATTTTGATGAATTACTCTACAGATCTGATGGTGACAGATAAGGAACACCTGTCTCAAAGGTGGAAAAGGATCTTTGTGCAGGAGTTAGCAGGGCTCATGGAAAGAACTCTAAACTCAGTTGGAGAGGGAAAGGGGTAAAGCCAGGCTTGCTAGAGATAAGATTGATTTGCAGCATGACAATATTTTAGGGACTGTGTGAAAGCAAGGTCCTTCAGTCTGCTGTCTCAGTGGAGATAAGGGATGAAGATCCAAAGGGACACCAAAGACGTGAGAGTTATTGGTCTGTTAGAAACCACAGAAGCATCTGAGAACAGTCCCATAGGAATCAGGGCTTCTCCTCCCAAAACTGTGGCAGGCTCAGCAGCCCTACTGAAGTACATTAACACCAATGCATGCAGGACAGACAACAGACAGGAGGAGCTGGAAGCCATTGTGCAAGTGGGATAATGTTGCCATCGTGGAGACTTGGTGGGACAACCTGCACAAATGAAGTGCTGCAATGGATGGCTATAAATTCTTCAGAAGGATGGGCAAGGAAGGAGGGATCATGGGTTACCCCCTATGTCAGGGAGCATTTTGGCTGTCTAGAGATCAACAGTGGTGATGGCAGAGTTGAGTGCTCATGGGGGAGGGCCAACAAGGCAGGTGGGAGCCTTTTATGGACCTCTCAACCAGGATGATGAGGGAGATGAAATCTTCTGTAACACCTGGGAGGAATCTCCAAATCACCAGCTCTTGTTTTCATGGAGGACTTCATCTTGTCAGATGACTGCTGATAATAGATTACAGTAAAGAGGAAACAGTCTAGGAGGTTTGGCTGATACTCAGGAAAAAAAAGAGAGCTTACAACTTTTGGGAGATGCCATGAGGTTATTCAGGGAGAAAATTAGTATAAACAAAGCCCAAACAGAACTTAATCTTATTACTGATAAAAAGACACTGAAAAACTTTTCCTTAAAAACAATAAAAACAAAAGGAGGGCTAAGGAGATTCCTCTTCCCTTACTAGTAGTAGATGGAAACATAGCAACAAAGAATGAGGAAAAGACTGAGTGACTTAATGACTTCTTTCCTCTGCTAGCTCTAGTAAGTCTGCCCTTGGCAACTAAGAAGTGGAACAGATTACTGAATAATAGCAATATTGCCCTAAAATCACCAGATATCACAAGGAAGAGAGGAAGGGTTCAGGGTCACCAAGATGACTCTTTTTTTTTTGACAGGAAAAATTCATATAATCCCCATCAGAAATTTAAGCTGTTTGAAAATATGTTAATGATAACCTTTTCAAGCTTGAGTTCCTCCTAACCAGTCTCATAGTTTGACTTCATCGTTCTTCAGTGTTTTTCCATGCGGAGGCTGCTACATAAATTTCTGAGTAAATATACCCTTCAACACTTGGTTTTGGATTGTTAAATACTAATCATTAAATATGTTTCAATTGTGATCAAAGCTAAATTTCAAATGGTGCTCTGCATATTCATTTATTGAGGCAGTTCATGAGTAGAAAAAATCTTCCTTGAAATGCTTATTCTGTTTTTAATTTTAAAAAATCCTGATTTTTCTTTTAAATTAATCAAAAATTACAACTAGCAATCTTACAGAGTAACTGTTCTTATGACAGTGGTGCTTGAAGGGATTATATCAGGCCTTTAAGTAAATGACTCAGTAGTTTCAAGCTGATTTCTAGAAGAGCTGATAAAGCAATCTAAAAGTCCCTTTCGTTTTGACATGCTAGTGAAAAGTACAGAAACAGTCACAGATCTTTTATTTCTCCAGTGATCTTTATGAATTATGAGTACCTGGGGTCTAAGAATGTGGTGGCAGTTAATAAAGGATGTGAGCCCAAAAAAGTGAGACAGTGAGCCCTGTAGACAGGAAAATGAAACCACTGCAGAGCTCATTTTCAGCAGAGGCTTTCCCCCTCACATTCTACATTTTATTCCACTGAGATCAAAAAACAATTTGACTGCTTCGGTAGGCAATGAAAAGATGTCAAAACCATCAGACATCCAAAAGGTATCAAAAACATCTAGTGAGTTTTTTCCGTTCTAGGTCCAGGGAATTTTCTTCACCAAGTATGAGAAAAGATGGCTTTGTGTGTTATAACAGCTAAACAACACTTGGCTTGCCTGAATGGTAAAAGAAGTAGTGCAAAACTTTTCTCTTCACCCTACTGAACAAAGAATAAGTCTTTCAAAAGTTAATTGCCTAGGGATACTAATTCTGATCACATTTTTATTCCTGGAAAATAACTGCTGAAGGTCCTCATTTGCCATGCATTTCCATCAATATTTAAAAGTGGTGCATAACTTTTGAGGGCAAAGTAATTTATCCTGTGTAGTACCTGTACTTTGCAGATTTCTACTAAACTACCTGAGAAACCCTGGGATCAATCAGTACTCTCTAACTCATGCTACAGGTTGCCGATGAATTAATTTGTTTGAGAAAGAACACAGACATTTTTTTTTTAATTTCAGTCTGTTTTGGACTGAAAAACAGCTAGTTCAAGAGAAATTCAAAAGTCTTTGATTGAGTGATGCTTGATCTGATAACTCTCCCTGCTAGAAATAAGTATCCTATTCTTTTAGATAATATTTTTAGACTGATTTTTTTTCCATTTTAGGTAGTGCTTGGATTTTAGGCATTTGTCAATCTAAACAGCCCTTATACATTTTCTAGTTTTCATGCAGCTCCTGATATAATCCTTGGTCCTCTTTTTTTATCAAGCTAAACAGCTTTGAATAATAATTTTTGGAGAGAATTATTATTATGTTTATTTCACAAAATTTGAGTTATTCCATGCATCTTCTCTGAATCCTTTAATTGATCAATATGGTTTTGGGGCTGTGGACACCAGAAAAAAGAGCATTACTAGCCAATTCATCTGATCTGGCTACCAAGAGCAAAGGGAATATGAACATTCTGATCTAATTTATTATATTTATGCAGCAGAAAAATGCATTGTTTCTTTAGAAATAGGAGCTAATGTTCATTATGCCCCTCTAATACTGTTCAAGATTTTCCATTTTTTACAGTCTTCGCGGCATCTACAAACAACATTAATTAGAATTTTCTGTTTTCTCCCAAAAAGTGACAAAAAATGCTGCACAGAATGCAGCCAAGAACTCAGCCTTGCAGAACCCAGCAGGATGTTCACTCTCTAAGATTTCCCTTCATACTTGCATCTGGAAACCCATCTTTCAATCAAGTTCTAATCTAGTTTATATCTACAATGCCCGTTTGCGGTTGATTGAGCATCACTTTTTAATAACCCACGTCTACAGAAGAACTCAGAAATTACTTCAGCAATGAACACTTCTATCAATCTCACATTCTTAATCTCCTTTTCAGGTTAAGAGATGCCTCCTAGAAAATTTTGGGATAACTTAAAGAATAATCATGTTGGAAACTGTTATTAAACCAGTATACTTAGGGAAAAAGGAAACCAAATTGGTTTATCAAGGTCTATTTTCTAGAGAAGCGTGATGAACACTGGTGTTTCCATTATTGATACCATTCTCTACTAGCAGCTATATTATTGCTTTGAACTCCTAGCAAACAATAACGAAACAATTACCAAAAACTAGGTCTCAGAATTTACCACATTTTGCTAATACTTATGGAAATTCAACAGAGTTTATTGAAGAATAGCACAAATATTTTAAAATTCTAGAAGCTAAATTATATAGAACCACTGATGAACTTTTTGTCCAAAAAGATACTGCTTCTTGGAAAGCATTGCATTTTGAAAGCATTACTGTATTATGAAAAGATTTTATTGTTTATCAAAAACTGTATTCAGAAGAAAACACCCTTTGGACAGTTTCTGTTGTTTATTTTTATTAGTTCCACTACCTTAACCTGTAAAACACAGAGCATTCACACCTAGAGTCATGGCCTGAACCTCTGGAGGGCAGTGCAGCTTGAGATGCTGATGATGTGCGTTCAGAATGAGTTTGAGAAAGCAAAACCAAACGTTTGCCTCCAACAATGCAGTTGTGTTCTCTTATTGCTGCAGGCAGATTGATACACCTCTGAGCCCCCTGTTTAGAGCTGATTCTCCTGCAGTGCTTTTCCTCGAGACTCCCTGAGGCCTCCATAGAGGTCGTGTTCCTACTCACACGTCAGAGTTTACTAATGAGCTTGACTTTACATTGCTGGTGCAATGACATCAGTGCAGAAGATGAAGGCTGTCACTGGGAAGGGCAGGTGTACGGGATATCAGAGTGGTCTGGTCTGTGGGCTTGAAGTTATTAGATTGGGATGATTTCACTGGGATAGTCCTCAGGAGTGTACTAAGGGCGCTGGGGCTGTAATTCCCAGTTGTAATTAGCAGCCTAAATCCATCCTTCTGTGATCACCTTTATCCACTGCACTTGGCTCACCTGTGTTTACCTTCCTTAGTCCAGTGTTCTTGTTAGATTGCTGGCAATGGCCATTTCACATCCTTTTTCAGTGGTCAGGGACTGGATTTTGCAGGAGTAGTTTTAGTCAGAACAAAGGTTTTTTTTACCCTGATTAGCTGTATGCCATTGACAAATGTAAATTTATCCCTAAGGGACTAGGATGAGGCACACTACCCATTTCTGAGCTTCACAATGATTGACTGCAGCCCCAATTAGGCCAAAACCTTCAGTTGTATTTAGTGTACAGTCTTCAAGGGCAGCCTGAATTATCTTGCACTCTTAATTCTATTGAGTATATGTTTTATGGTTTAATTTCCTTAATGCAGTGCTATCCTTCTGTCACAGAAAGGCAAATATTTTTCAGAATGACTTTATGTAGTGGTTAAATCTACCTCAGACATTTCATTTTGAAGTGACCTTGTTTATGCTGGGTGGGAAAAAAAAGCTATTTATTAGGTGTTTGTTAAACTGCAGCTGCGTGTTCAGCATAATAGGAGTCTGGACCTCTGCCTCCAAAGATTAATATAGTTTTGATTTGAAGCCAGGGAAAATCTTAAAATGCTTTTGGTATTATATTATTAAATTTGGCATAAAATTTGGCCTGTTGAACAAAAGAGTCTCATTTCACAAAAAACCATTTTTTGGCAGATTTTGGTAAACTAAATATTGTAGAAATCAACTTAGAACTTGGAAAGAAGTTCCCAAGTGAAATAAATATACAATAAAAATATTGTAATCAAATAAACAAACAGAAAAGAGTAATTAAGTATTTTAAGGGCACTGCGGAGTGGTTTGAGCATCAGATGTGAGTGTGATTAATGCTTTTTGAAATAACTTTACATAAGGTTCACAATTGAGGACATGCATATCTTTGGCTTTTATATTTTATTTTTGTCTATGTGACTGAGTCTTTTCTATCAAATTACTGTTTATGACCTACTCGGTATATTTTCTGGTGATTTAGCATCACTGGTGTGGTCACCAGAGCAGTTTGATTTTTAGCAAGTATTAAATGGGGATTGCCCATCTGAAGGTGAACTCCAAGGGTTATGATTTAGTTATCAGATTTACTCTGTATTATACCATGAGAGGAAAACAAGACATGGCCTCAAACCATGACATTTAGATGAAGTCTTCTGAAACACCAAGAAGTGGAGTTTGGCAACCTGATATGGGGTTTAATTTTGCCTGGTTTAATCAAAAGGTCACTTTGTGAAGTTTAAAATCTGAATTCACAGTCCTACTTCAAGAAGGTTTTTTAGAGTCAGGAGTTAAATGCATATATTGCAGGTTAAAATATATTTTTTCATTCTCAAATAATTTTACAGTCCCAGGACACTTCTGGGAGAACAAATAAAAGGCTTTAATTTTGTCAAAGTAAAAAATACAGTTGTTCAGGAATATTTGCTTCCTAAGTTGAAAGAAAGGAACAAGAATGACTTCTGCAAAGTGAAAGGCAGGCATCAACATAAATTACTTAGGTTCAAATCCTGTGATTGAAGAGAAGGAAACAAATAGGTATAAAATGACATAAATTAACCACAAGCTATTTCTTATATTGAACCTTGCCTCCCAGCTATGTTTTCAGATCCCTGTATCTAATAAGGTATTATTTTATTGTGAAAGAGTCAGTGTCAATATTCAAAACCATTATGATCTGTATTTATGACCTCATAAAGACAAACTCACTACGCATTAGTACTGCTCCCAATTGGATTTCTTTAGGGTGAGCTTATGGAGCATTTTTTCCTTCTGAGTGCACACACTGTAGTCAGATGTCAGTGTTAACTTTGCCACTGATAAAAGAGCAAAGAGAATTTCTCATCAATGCCTTGCAGCCCTCTTTTAGCTGTCTGCTGGTACCTGGCTTCTGGCATTTATCAGTTCTTCAAACAGCCTTTACTGCTTACCCATCTGACCACCTTGCCTGACTGATTTTGAAGAGCTAATGATGTCCGTCAGACCTTAAAGGTCTGTACTTCTGAGAAGCAAAAAAAATATTTTTTTTGACGAACACATTGATGAGCTAGTTTGTAAATTATTTTATTATCTCCTTCCTGAGCAACCCAGTCATTAAATGATATTGTAGCTACATTTTTTTCTGTAATGGCCTCCCTGTGATTTCAGGCTCTAGAATCCAGAGCCTCAGATGCTGTAACAATATTCTTTCCACAGTGTTGATAAACATGCCAGCTAGCTCATTATGACACATCATTCAATCCCTGATGCCTATACTTAAACTTTTCTGTTCCTGGTGCCAGGAGTTTTGTGCAAAGCTAGTCATCACTGACTTCTTTTTGCTAGCTGTGGTGTCTGACACATCAGAACCAACAAGATATGGATGTACACAGACTGAGGCAAAATGGTTTCACTAAAGGACATTTGCACCCTCTGGAGCATTAGGCTTCAAGAGACAACTTCCAGGCAATCCATGAAATATTCATTTGTACTTGAGTTGTCATTTTTCTATGTCCCCTTATATATTGCTGCGCTGAAGCACTGAGTGTACTGCTCTGTATTTTATCTCTTTGTATTTTATCTTATATAATCATTACATTTTGAGTTAAAATATTGACTTCTCTAGCTCTTTCCTTTGATCAGTTGATTTGTGGACATTAGAAACTCATTAAACATTCACATCCCGTGCTGATGGGTGTAGTCTACACAATGAAACAGACAGTTTATTGGAAAAGTGTATAAGGTGCAACATAAAACATATTTAGATGGCAATTGAGTGTAAATATTTCATAGCAGAAAACAAGTGCCAAGTCTCACTGCTTGCATTTAAAGAACTGACTGCATTTGTCAAATTAATTTCTCTTTAACAGAACATAAACAATTTAAAAATATAATCAACTTAATGCAGTCCTCCCACATAATTCTCAGTTTACATATCTATGCAAATTTAGCCTGTTATTAAGTCAGATTACTAACTTCACAGACAACAAAATGCTCATATTTTGGAACTTGGCATATAATAATAATAGATTTCAATTTGTCTCTTAGGCTAACAAAGATAAACCTGGTTTTTTGTTTCCTTTTTTTTCCTTCTGAAATATGAAAACCAAAATATTTTTTAAGGAAGTCCCGCAAAGGACACAGAAAAGTTCATATTCCAATCACATTATAATTACCTTAAACCAGTCTCTTTTTATTTGCCATTGAGAGAATATTTTTACTTGTGAAATAAGGGTACTACAAATATATATTATTTCATCCTTGCATATCTGGGTAATCTAAAGTCATACTACAACTCTCAACATGATTCCTTTGAAGAAGATATATGGTTTCATTTAATGCAGTTTACTATAAGTATGCTTATATTTTTTCTGAAGGAGTTAAACAAGTAGCTAATAAAATAAAATACAAAATATACACATTTTTTAGTTTTAATTTAGATAATTTATGAAGGACAACCATTCTATTAGTAAATTAGTAAAAATATGTAAGAGGTTTAGCTTTATATGCTGTATAGAGAGGGAATAAAAATTAATTATAGCATTACTTAATTATATTATCACTGTTGTCTATCCAACCATTCTTCCATATTACTTGTTGCCTAGCTTTTAATGCAAAAATATTTTTAAATGCTACATTCTTTTCCCTTCAATGTATGCTCAATGTATTTCTATATTTAATAATAATTTTAATCTTCAAACCTCATGCCTCTGAAACATCTCTGGTAGCTTATTTTTTGCTGTTTTTTCTGCGTCCTGACTGCTAGGAATATGAAGAGCCAGCTGTGAGGGGGACCATACTGGTAACTTAACTGTTCTGAGAAATGTCTAAAGTGGAGTCATCAGTGGTATGAATACTCCACAGAGAAAAGCAGAGTTCTCTTTATCACCTCAAGCAAATGCAAAATATCTCCTAAATACAGATGACAAATATCTCTTTAGCATTAATTTTCACCTGTCAAACTGAAAAAACCTTTAGGTCAGAATTTTCGAGAATGCATGCATGTTTTAGCTCAAGATTTTTAGCTAATGTGTGTTTGTGCTTCAGGATTTGTACATGCAAACCCTGTTAGCTGGGGTGAATTTCCCATATATTGGTATGATGGGTTTTACCTGAAGGTGTTAGTGAAAACTGTTGCTTGTGTGCAAAAAAGGGTCAAGTCTGAGAATTTTTAAGAATTGATTCTGAATAATTAGGTTGCTTTAGGTTTCAATCTAGTATTAAATGACTGTACAGTTTTTTACAGCACTGGGGCTCCCTATTATTTTATTTATAACAAGGATATTTCAACTGCTGCATAAACTTGTTATCCCATGGGTCATTGCAAGTACACAATAGTTTCAGCATCCATTAGCACTCTACAATTTTACAATAAAAGTGTGTAAACTAAAAAAACCCACACATCTGAAAATCCTGCTCTTCTAAGCAGGAACTTTGAGGAATTTAATTTCATATTAGCTACATTTCTTAGGAAAACAAATTTTCAAAAGCTCCTTTCGTCATAAATAAAACAGGAGTCTGGTCTGATTTTTGTTTTGATTTGTTTTGGTTTTCATCTTGGTTTATGTCCACTTAAATTTTTCATAGGCAAAATCAATACATGAACAAATCTTGAAAATACTGGCCAGTATATACTACAGAACACTGAAAATTCCTATGGAAATGGGACACACCTAGATCAGACATTTTATTTTTCCAACTTTTTCCAAATCTGGTGTAATTTAAAAAAAGACAAAGCCTGCACATCTAATACACCAGAGATTTTGCATCCATTTCTTAAATCTCTTCAGATTCAAAGTATCTCTTGGAACAGTTTAAGCCTGACTTACAGAGGCTGCTGCACATCTCTCTATGTGAGAGGGCAGCAGGGATAAATCACTTCTCGCAAAGAAAGTCACGCTCAGACAATGAACACAGTGAGAGTCCAAATAGTGATCAAAAGGCAGCGTGGCTCAGAATCATACTGCTCAGATGTTCCAGGCTGTGTTGGGCAGTCAGAAATGGTAATGAGAGGCACAGAGGAGACAGAGACTCTCTTTACTCACTCACCACAGAATAATAAGCTACTGGTGACCTGAACTACATAGTCCAATCATGAAATACTTAAACATTAGATCTTTGTAGTACTATAAAAAAACTGTATCCTATTAAAAAAGAAAAAATAGTCAGCAATTATTGTATTTAGGCTCCCCCCAGACGAAGGAAGGAATGATGAATTTGACTCCATGTTCTTGGAAAACCAATTTCTTATTTTATGATACTATATTATATTAAAGAATCCTATACTTAACTATACTAAAGAATACAGAAAGGATACTTACAGAAAGCTAAAAAGATGATAATGAAGACCTGTGACTCTCTCCAGAGTCCTGACACAGTTTGGCACTGATTGGCCAATGAGTCAAAATAATTCATGCCAGAAACCAATAAAACAATCATCTGTGGATAAACAATCTCCAAACACATTCCAGATGAGCAAAACACAGGAGAATCAGGTGAGATAATTGTTTGCCTTTTTCTCTGAGGCTTCTCAGCTTCCCAGGAAAAAAATCCTGGGTAAAAGGATTTTTCAGAGAATGTGAATGCCACAAGCAGTGAACAGGAAAAATGTGATATCACTGACCACAGCTGAATCCAGCTTGACTTTGTAAAGTACGATTGCTGTTTGATTTCTGAAGCTATCTACACTGGCCGTTTTGTCTGCTTTACTCAGCAGACTAGAATAGCCCAAATATTTTTAATAAAATAAGGAAATTTAAGGAGGTTATTAATTACATTAGATAAGTTAATAAGCCAGTTAGATATTGATTAATGGTTCTTTGAAAGAAATACGTCTGAGCTGTGCTTTAGTATGTACAGAAAACTGTGAAGACTGAGAGCCATTTTAAGAAATAGACAAAAAGTGGTTATTTTCTTTAGCTAGAATTTTCTTTCACTACTACTACTGATTTCAGGCTACTTGTGATAACAAAGGAGTTTGTATGGCTGAGACTTTGGAAGGGACTTTTTCTGCACCAAGCAGATTAACAGAAGTGTGCATCAGACTTCAGGTGACAGGAAGTCCGCCACAACATACCCTAACTTGCAGAACTATTGTTGCTGTAAGAACGGATGAAGAGAAATTTGAAAGATATTTATGCCCCTGACAGCTGAACTTAGCCATGTAGGGTAAGTGGCATGTTTTCCCTGATTCTCTTCAAAATCAATGGAAAGTTGTTCACCTCTTTGAAAGGGTCACCTGAGGGATCTTCTACATTAGGCCTCTCCTTCGAATTTTCTTTTTTATGATCATACTTTTCTGCATTGACTAATCAAAATGGGCAGAAGACTCATGGGCCGACTTAGGCTCCTGAAGATATTATCCATGACCATTTTGGGTGGATGAGATCTGACTTGGGCTGTGTTTCACAAGTGTCTTTTTAGCCACTTCACAAAAGGAGACTTTTTAGGCCTACTTTGTATGCGACAGTGTAGCATCACTAAAAGTTTGCCATATGCCAAGAGTACAGCTTTACATGTTTGAAATTCAAATACATTGTCAGAAATACCTTTGACATATGTGTAAACTTCCTCTAATGAAAAATTTTAGATACTTAGAGGCTTCACACTTAAAATTTTAATGTCTTTCCCATGTTACATGGTGGTTATCAATGACAAACAAGAGCTATTTTTGTTGTACAATTAATAGCCACTTGTCTCGCTACTCTTCATTATGTCACTCTACCTTACCAACAAAAGACTCAAACCTTTCCCTTGTGAAAAATGTAATGTCAAAGTGAAACCCAAACACCTGGGAATTTTGGCTAGAACATAGAATTGTTAGCAAGTACCAGGTCAACACAACATTTTCTTTTTTCATTTTCTGTAGGTGAGATTTTTTTTTTGTTCAGACTGTTCTGAGGTAGCTAAGAGATGCCTCTTTACTTTTCATTCTTGACCTGATTTTGTTTTGAACACTTCTCACTCCAGCCTATAGTTCTCTTTTGCATTCACAGTATCCCTTATTTTAATGGATGAATGTTTGCAAGAAAGATCTTCAGATGCTGATAGGATTTTCTTTGAAACCTTAATTTTTGACTTGCAACACAGAAGAGTTTTCATATTGAAAGCAATCTCTTTTTTGCAGGTTTTGATAGTTTAAAATGTACATTTAGTATTGTTTTAATAACTGAAACTCATAACTTTTTAAATAACTGCTAACTTATTCAACACCAGTTTATTTAATAGTATGTAGAAACAACCTTTTTTCTTAGAGTTCTGCATTTTTTTCCTTAAGGCAAAAATTTAGTCCTGTTACTTGTGCCTTCTTACTCATACTATAAATAAAACATGGATTCTCATTATATAAGGGAGAAGAGGCAATTTTTCACCAGTTATAGGATTTTGGTGAATGTGAAACAATTTTAGGTTATTTTATAAAGAGACAAAATACACAGGGAAATTCAAGAAATTATAAAAGATCTGTGTTATTTTAGAGCAAGTGTTATTTTTATTAAACATTTCAATCTTACTAAGTTTATAAACTACATAATTCTAAAATATTCCCTAGCAATTCATGACTGAGACAGTACCTGCTTTGTGTGACTTCAATTAAAGCAGCAATTTGATATGTGTTCTAGAAGATAGATTGTTCCCGACCTAGTGAAATTCAGTCCAGGTGTGTGCCCCTTTTCACGTTTCAACATGGGGTTTTACTCGTTTTTTACAATTTCAGCTTCCCATTTGCTACACAACAAGAAACTTTCACTTGGCTTTCAAATCACATCATGATTTTTAAGGATTATTAAAAATTTCATAATACTGCCTCTAAGTGCCTTTCTTTTTTTCCTGAAAGAAGACCTCAAGGCATTTAGAAATAAACTGTCCTGGCATCATGACAATCTGATTTCCAAGCTGAAAATTTGACTCTAATGCTCACTTCTTCACAGAGTCTTATTTAATTCATGTCTTTGAAACATTGTCAGAGAAGTGTATTTGCTTTGATACAAAATTTGTGTCATGCTGAGAAGAACTGAGGCTCTTAATTCTGAGATTCACAGGCTACATACAAGACATGCAAGATATTTCTGTTTTAACGCAGCATTTGAACACTCCCAGTAAAGGTAATGACTGCCTGTGTGAAGAGGAGAATTACCATGCTTAAGCAAACATATTTTGCCAATAAGTTAATTAAATGCTAGTGTTTAAAAGTAAGATCTGCAAGTGAATGTGAGAATAGTGTCAGTGCTTAGTGCAACCTTTTTAGACAGTTTGTTTTATTTATTAGCCAAAGAGACATGAATGAATTGGTCAACTGGTAGCCAGAGCTGGACCATCTCTAATCAGTACTACCAAAATCAGTCTTAACTGCCCCACTTTCTGTAAACTGAGATCCTTGTAGTGGAACTATTAAATATCACTCAATCTTCTGTGTTGCACACATGTAGTAAGCAGGGGCATTTTGTGATTATATACTAACATATATTCCTTGAGGGTTTTTCTAATTACTTTCAACTTTACAGAGGTTGCTCAATAAACTGAGAGAAAAGCCTAAACAGATACATAATAATGAACCAATGGAGGAAAAAACAATTAATAAGAGGACATTTTCTTTCTGTTTTCGTTGTGGCAAATTCATTCATCTACCTTGCCATCTGTTAAGTCTTTGACATAATCCCATACAACATCCTTGTCTCTAAATTGGAGAGATATGGGTTTGATGGATAGGCTGTTAGATGGACAAGGAATTGGCTTAATGGCAACATCCAAAGCATTGCAGTCAGTCATTCAATGTCCCGATAAAGATCACTAAAAAGGGAATGTCCCTCAGAGTTCTGTACTGGGACCAGTATCTTTATTAATGACATAGACTGTGGGATTGAGAAGCAGGTCTGAAGACAACATCAAGCTGAGAGATGCAGTTGAGGATGCCATCCTGAGGGACCTTGACAGGCTTGAGGAACTGGACAACATCAACATCATGAAATTCAACAAGGTCTAGTGCAAGGTCACTTTAAGGCTGAGGAAAAGATCATAAAACTCGTTTACTGTATATGTAACCTAATTCACCAATTCTCTTTATGAGACAAAAGCTACAAAAAAAAAAAAAAAACCAACACAAGTTATTTAGACTACAACGTATAATGAACTTTTGGTGACTAAGTAAATCATTTGAGAATTTTAAAAAACCCAACAATGGATAGGATATTCATAGGCACATTCACAGGTCTATTTATAACTGGAAGTCACAGTTCTGGTGCTGAATGTATCATAAAGGCTTTTCAGAGACAGCTGCCTGCTTCCATAAAGATATAAATATGGATAGATGTAAATTGCATATGCAGTACATACATATGTAGTATGGTATGAAAACCATACCATTTTAAAAAGTATCACCGAGTTTATACATGCAAGACTCTGAAGAAGGAAAGCTTGTACCCCGTTACAGCTGTGGCAAGAAATTTCAGGCAAGAGATAATTTCAAAGATAACCCAAACATAAATATTCATGTACACTAACAGGAATGTTTGAGTGTAGATAAGTAAATATGTACACTTAATTGTATAGTCCATCACCTTCTAATACTTCTCAGGAAAAATTCTACACCTAGCTGTCAAGAAGTTATTCCGGCAGATACTCAGACACTTATTATACTTTGGAAACTTTACTGAGAAATGTATTTTCCTTTATTGTTGAAACAGAAATAATCAGGATTGACAAGTCATAGTTTTATTTTACTCTGCAGAGATAATATATATCCACCTAGATTTTAATTGCACGTTAAGTCTGACTTGGGACTGGTCTAAGCTGGTGGTATTTCATACCTGGCAGATAGATAGTGTCCAGAAGAATGAGTATAATCCTTTCTGTATTTTCTACAATTTGCTACTTCTGGTGGTCTAGATCAAGGAGTGAATACTGGGTCATCACACACTGGTGCTGCATTCCTGAAAAATAGGTATTTGTCACTCAAAAATTTCAACAGCAACCACCTAAGATTTTTTTCAGACAAATTTTTTATTAGATAGCCATGGATTGAATTTGTCAGAGAAGTATTGCTTGGTAGAGTGTCAGCCTCCTCTTCCCTCCTGTCCTTCTTTTGCAGGGGTGTTTTGTTTCTTGCCTGCAAAGCAGCTGGTGTTCAGCGCACAGGGTGAAGAGACAAGACAGTGGTTGGAAGTGGAATAGGGTTTTGAATGTCCTGAAGGTAAGACAGGAATTGAACAGAGCACTTCCACCCTGTGTCTGACTACTTTAATGAAAACAGCAGCCCCATTTCAGGACTGACTCCATCTGCCTTCCTACATGGCTGTTCTTTTGTGACAGGCATGCTGCAGATAATGCCTTACAGCTTGATGTGTTTGCTTGTGCTCAGGCATTGAAGCTGGCTGCCCAGACAAATCTCATGCTGATAGGCAAATGCCTCAGGAGCTTTAAGTGGGTCAGGTACAAGGTGACTGTAAATGACTGTGTTTTCCAGGTACATTTTTTTTTGTACTTATTCACCATAATTTCATCAAAATTTTATTTTAAGCATGAATGAAGGTGCCCTGAATCTCACTTCTCATTTGTCTTTAGACATGTCCTTGTGCTTTTCCATACACCTGGCTATTCACTTGGGCTTGTCATCTCAGCTCCTGCCTCTGTGTAGCCTGGTTGCAAATAAATCAAAGCACAAAATTCTTACCTTGGCAATGACACAGATTTTTTTGGTTCAGGACAACTTAATCTTAAATAAAGTTAAGGTGACATTTTATTGCTAATCATGGGATGACACGTGTAATTCAACATATAATATTTTATAGAATTTGCATTTTCTTAGTTTAGGAACTATATTCACATTCTGAGATAGATACAGTTAGACTGCAGGATCTACCACAGGCAAGGAAGTGATTGTCTGAATTTGATAACAAGACACAAATTAGGTTTTATTTTTAAACATCATTTAATTTGCCAAAAGAGAGAAGATCAACTCATTCCTACCCTTTGTTTCTCTTCTCTCCACATGCAAACAAAATGGGATAAACAAAATGACTCCTACACAATGACGAATGGAAGGTTGCTAATCTTGGTGCCTGACCTTTGTAAGACCCGTGCTGTCTGTGCTGAGTGAGCCCAGGGCACAGGGCTGCTCTTTGCTGGTGGCATCAGTCCCCACAGAGCCAGCTGGGTTACAATTATGGGGCTGGCACATGGGAACAAGACAGTGGAAAGCAAAAAGCAAAAGGGCCTGAGCAAGTTTCCCCTGCCACTAAGAAAGGATAACTGCATCATGATGGATCACAGCTGAAGCACCTTTTCTGTTTCCCCTCCAGGGTGCTCTCGTTCAGGCTGGAGCCAAGCACTGCCCATGCATTGCTTATCCCCCTAGAGGCTCTCCTTGAGAAGCAGTCCCCTGGCACACCACTCGCTGGACTTGGGCTGTGCCTCTGCTTGCCCCAGCACTTTTGGCTGCCTTGCTCCAGTGGTGCTGCACTACCCTCGAAACTGTAGCAAAGCCCTAAAATATCTCACTCTGACAGGGAAATTGTTTGCATTTTGGAGTCCATCTGTCCCTACTGAATTGTCTGCTATCTTTCTTCCTCTGATCCTAATTACCACTGTGCTTTTGATGTATGACAAGGGGAAAGTGGGAGTAAATTGCCAACTATGGGCATAAAAAGGGAGTTTACTCCTGTAAACGCAAACAGTGTTATGTGCTGAACCTGGAATGTTATATCTGCGTAGGAACTGATTCTCTAAAAATAGTCTTACAGTCCCGTATTGGCTATTAATAAAATACATATCTGATCCAGATATCTGACTGCAAGATCTGTGCTCAATTCAACTGTGTCTTTCTGTCAATGGGTAAGACATAAACCAGAGGTTTGAGGCTTCATGAATAGTCTATTAAAGAAACTGAGAGATACAAAAAAGTTCTTCATACAATAGTCTTCGAGAGTTTGTGGAGTAGAAGTGGGAAGATTTCAAAAGAGATTAAATACACACAGCCAGAAGGAGCTGTGAAAATTCTCCTCTGCTTTCTTAAAAAACTGTTAACAGTAAAATTTATGTGGCGAGTTCTGCACCATGTGGATTTTTACATTGCTGATACAGGAAATGCAAGGAGAGTCAGGCTGAAGAGAAATACATCCTCACTGACTACTCTGTAAGGCCTGGTAATGCTTCATTGCCATCATCCTTTGCTGTTCACCACCATGTCTCTTTCCCTCAGGTTTCAGCACACTACAAATGAGAGGGCTAGGGAAAACAAGGAGATCAAGGGAGACAGGCTGAAAGACAGAAGTACCCACTGTTCCTTCCAGGGAGTGAATGTCTGTAAACTGGTTGGGGAACTTCTCTTACATGGTCTATCAGATCCTAGGTGTTCCTAGAGGGACCATGGTGCAGCAGTAGGAAACCCATGAGTCATGGATATGTTCCACTACACTAGCCATATGTTACTAGGATGTTATAGTCTTCATATTTATTAATTTTTCTCTTGAAAATTTGTATAACTAATTAATATAATTTCTTTCTTAGTACAGTGCCAGAAACATGGTTAGAGATAGTGGGGAAAAATGGATTGTAGTTGTTTGAAAAGTTTCCATTAAACTATTTGATTCCAATTTCAGCTGTTCAGTGAGTACCAGACAGGTTTCCTGCAATAAATCGTCTTTTCTGGCAGAAATGTGGTTTCTTTTGCTAGCCCCAATTCCAGATTCCTGTTCTGATCAGCCAAGCAGGCATGCTGCCTCCAAGAGGTGGCTTCAGGACTGTGATGATGCTGTGGGCTTTAGGACTCTGACACTACTGTTGGTAGCTCTGCACACTTATATGAAGAGTCTTAAATTTGGGGAATTTTTTTCCACCTGAATTTAAATGAAATCATAATTCTGTACATTTTGAGCAGAGAGCAAAGCTATCTTTCCCCTTCCACATCTAACTGCTAACTCTTTTTCTGTTTCTCATACTTTTTAAAAAAATATTTCTAATATGGTTTCTTCTTTTCATAGCTCTAATGATTTTGGTCTTCTCCTCAGTGAGCATCTCTCACAGGCTCTGATTTTTCCTCTCTGTAAGCAGCATTGGGAAGAATCCAATTAAAGTATTTTTAAGTTTTCTGAGGAACATTCCTTGCCTTCAGTGATTAGGACTGCCTCTGTAAATTTGCCCATTTAATACAGCCCAAGTTTTGATGATATGAACTTTGTTCCCAAGGTTTTAAATGATTTCTTAGTCTTTCTTTTTAGAGTTACTAATGTGCCTTTAAGAAATAATCAGGTGTCTCAGAACTGCCTGTTAAGTCATCTTCTTTTCTCTTTGAAAGTGAAATAGTTAATCTTACCAGTAAAATAAGGTTAAAAGGTATATTGAAGTCTATAGAGCAATGTGGTGTACAATTTCTTATTGCTAATTTTTAGCTATTGCACCTGTTACTTTCTTTTCTGTTTACAGGAGCATTGCATTCTGTTTGCAGGAGCATTTTAGTAAAACATAGAAATTCCATGGAAATTACCTGGGAAACACAGTATATATTCTGTGAGGAAATAGTTAATAAATATTTTAGAACATTTGGCAGCTATCATATTGAGCATCACTAATACAAGTGAATCATCTTGACTCAGAAACATCCTTCAGAAAATACTCTGTAATCTGCCAGTGTGATAGATGAAGGAAAGAGAAACTGAGGATGCAGTTGAATCTCATGTTATTCAGGAGACAGAAATTATATTCTTAGTTTTCCCATAAAGATAGTTTAAAACAGGGCAGAAGTCTTAAAACTCCCTGGGCATCAAGGGCCCAAGACTGCTGGGTGCTCATGCAGTCAGATTTGGGCTAGGTGGTGATTACTGCTGAGCCTTACTATAAGATGATCCTGATTGTTTCTCATGCTAAAAGAATGGAAAGTTTCTTTGTTGGAGGAGACTGACGCTGCTGAAGAGGTTCAATGGACAACACCATAAAAGCTGTGGCTGAGTTGTGATGGGGGTGACAGCTGTTGTGTTCCAGTCACTCAACCTCCAACAGCACTATGTCTTTGACAAGACTGGAGTTTTATAATGGACTTGACTATGGAAATAGAACTGTGAGGTAAGTCTTTCATTCTGTGTTATTAATTTCATTTCAAATATTCAAAAAAAAGCATATCGTGGCCGAAACTCTGCAAATAAAGTATGGGTGTTCAACAGTGGACTAAAAACTGCTAAAGAATAGTAACTAAGAGGTTATCATTGTATTGGCACATAAATTAATCTATTACATTATGAAGTATAGAGATGTTACTTTAAGGAAACTGGGATTTTTCTGACAAAAATAACAACTCTAGACTTGCTAAATGGACAGAGAAACTCATTCAAAGAATATTAGCTTGAGCACCACAGTGTTCACTTATTTGGATATTCACTTTGGGCTTTAAATGTTGAATATTCTTAATGAAAATTTGATATTTGTTTAGCATAGTTAACTTATTAGTTCACCTATTAATTAAATTTCATATGGAATAAAGTAATATAGTTTTTGGTTTTGACAATATTCTTATTGTCAAAATATTGATTTGATTGATTGATTGATTGATTGATTGGTTGATTGGACGACTTAGATGTAAATGAACTATCTCATACAATTAGATAGTTCATTTTCATTCATTAGTCTCCACCAATGTGGGAATTAATGCTCAAAATTAATTGCACTTGGGAAGCAAAGATACAAGTGAGTCTGAGGTGAACATAAGGACTCAGAAATAGAGATCTGGGATATCAGGATAAAGGCCTATGACAGAAAGGAAAGAAATAATGAAAGAAGATTCATTTCTTATGCAGGCTGCATATTTAGACTGTGAATATTCTCTCATTTTGATTTAAAGCTTTCCTAAGAATTTTACAAACCCTTGATGCTGAGGGTGCAAATGCACAATACTGAATATATTAAGAAAACCAAATTTTATATACAGCAAGTCAGCATACACTGCCCATGTGGTGTCGGTATTCATCACTCTGAAATATTTGATTTCACACCTGCAAGCACCAGTAATTGTTCCCAGTGCTGCCTTTCAAACCAGGTTTTGTGTAGCTAGTATATAAGATGGCAGAATTTCAAATAAAGGAGATTACATTATGCATCCTCTTGTTCCTCCTTAAAAAGAAATGTTGATAATAATGCTTTGATGACTAGAACCTTCCAGGAGGAGGGCATGGGGGCTAATGAATAGAAAATCCCTTTTCCTGTGAGAGCTGCAATGTCATGGGCAGAGATAGGGTTTTGGGTTTTTTAAGAATGGACTTGAAAATATAAAATATTCAGTGGTGTGAGATATTTACTATAGTTTTCTTTAAATTTTTGAATATTCAAAATTAGGCACAACTGTTGGTGGACAGGTGCTTTGGAGACAGCTCTGTCTTCTTCTGTCTGAAGCTGAAGAAGCCCTCTGCAAGAGTGAAAACATGTGGGATAGGATAAATATGAGGGTGCTGTCCTTCTGTAAGTCAGCCACAAAATGAGACCAGCAGTGGAAGCTGCTGTGTGCAAATACCTGTGATCCACCATTCTCTTAAGGGGAAAAAAGAGGTTTGGCTGCTGACCAGAACAGGGCTGAGCAGATGATGTTTAGTACAACAGTGAAGGGGTATATATGCAAAAACAGCTCAGTGCAGAGGTAATATCCTTTAGTCATGGAATGAAAGACAATTTCTGTATTTACATCATTTAGCAGGCTCATCACAGACAGTTCCACACACATCACTTTTGAATCCATGTCAACAGAGACACACTTTTGTGAAACATGATCTTCTCCCTCAGTCCTGGCTCTGTCTTGGAGTCTGTTTTCACAAGAAACAATGTTCAAAGTGTGCTGATGATGGAATTGAAATCTCATCTTTGTCACAGTAAGGATTTCCATTCAAAATACAAGAAGAACCTCAGTGTGTGTATTTCTGTGGTGATCTTTACCTACAGAGCTGAAATAAATGGTTTGGACAGAGATTCATAATTTCTATAAATGTAATCTCAAAGGCCTGAAGATTACACTAGATCATCTTTCTTAGACATTTATCTGCATTACAACCCAGAGGTTGAATAAACCCACTGATGCTCAGCACCACTCTGGAACTTAACTGCACAGTGTCTGCAACCTATAACTGCAATTCATGGGCAGGGAAAAATAGGAAAGGAAGAAAATTATCTGAAGAGTTAAATTATATTTGCAGGAGAGCCTGTGAAACACAGAAAACAATAAAGCAAACACTGTAGCCTCACTGTTTAGAATACATGTTACTCAGTATTCTCCAGGTAAATATTTTCTGTATAGGAAAAATCAAAGCATAGTCTTAAGGAATGAGCATGTCAGAGGCTGTTGCCTACTAATAAGGGTGTCTAAAGGAGAGGATAACCTTTCCCAGATATCTGTGTAGGAGCATAATCCTATTGATGGAAAAGTAGGAAGGATGAACATGAATTTTATTCTGCAGTGTTGTATAGGTTGAAATCTTGAACTGACTGTTCTGACCAGATAAGGCATTATGTCACAGTTCAGAAATCTTGGCTTAGGTTCAGTAAAAACCTTGTAGCTGAACCTTCTCATCTGCCCTTGCTTGTCAAGTTCCTCTGTGACAAGCAGCAAAGAGCTGTCACCAGCTCTGGGCTGGCCAACTGCTCCCATTCAGAAACTGAGTCGAAATGCCATAAAAGCTGTCACTGGGGTCTTCCCAGGCTCTGTTCCAGGTAAAAGCTTTTATGTCTTGTTCCATCAGTACACATTATGGTAGGAAAATCGGGTTATATTCCTCTCTTGTGGAGATGAAGGGAATGACAGTTTAGTTGCTCTGACTGCAAGCCAGGTGGCTCAAATGACACATAAAACATGAGACTATAAAAAGTACCTCTCCAGTGGTCATTTTTAATATTTTGAAAAGTAAGAACATTTTTACTTAATTTACTTTTGTTTTTCTCTGTTAACTATCAATTAAAGACTATTTGTTCCTATTTTCTTAATGTTATCTCAGTAGAGATGGAAATAATTTTCTTTACTATCAGATTTGGTGTATTACATCCATACCATATTACAAATCCTGAACATGTATTATACAACAAGTAGATGGCTATTGTGGATCCCTATTTATTGCATAGTGGGCATTTTGGACCTCTCAACCCAAGCATGTCTACAGGCAAGAAGAAACACATTCCCCAGGTACAAGTCCCCCTCAATATTTCCATATGATACATATTGTATATGGCTACAATAGTTAGAAAAGAAACATAGTACTCAGAGAACAAAAATTTATTTAAAAATATTACACTTCTAAGTTGGTTGGAATTGCTCAAAGACAGAATTGACATCCCAGAACAAGCTTGTTATGCAAAGGCATATTTTGGGGTTGGAGGGGAACTGTGGTCCCATATGTCCTGGTCTATTTTTCTCCCTGAAACATACGTAGTACTTATTCACTGTGTCTCAGTCCTTGAGGGCTCTATGAAATCTTCTTCATCCGAGTCAATTTATATAGCATTTTTCAGTTTAAGAAAAAAGTAGAGCTTATTCCTTGAATAGTTAAGAATAGGAATAAAAATAAGGAAAGGGTTGAATTATTTGTATGTGATAGAAAGTAACTTAGTTGCATTTGGACATTACTTTCCTCAGAACTTCTGAACTCTTTCTAAAGGGGAGAGCTTGAGAAGTGAAGGAGTATTTTACTTTAAAGTTGGACAAGTAGTCTTTCTCCTTGGCTTGAGCACAAGAGCTTTTGTTGGTAAGGTATTACCACAAGATGTTTTTGTCAAGATACTGCTTTGAGTTCTTAGACTGCATTAGTTCTGTTCTACCAGTGAGCTAGGGGTAACAGAAATCACTCCCTTCCCCACTCTTTCTTTTTTTTTGTTCCTCCTGCCCACTTAAATCTTCAGCTGTCATTTGAAGTAAAGATGATAATAGAAATTTAACTATTCTTGGCAGTCTTGTCTACACAGCAATGCCAGCTTATAGCTACATATATGTTTTTAAACTGAATCCTTCTAGAAAACAAGAAATGATAGAATTAAGTGCTATACAAATAGTACATGAAAACATGAAAAAGTAATGCCTACTTTTGTTCTGTCAGAGTTCTCTGCCACTTCCACAAACCAAGAGGGAAGAACAGTCCATAAAATTGTACAGAGATAAAGAAAATGAGAGATGGGGTGTGACATCCATGTAAGAAGGGTATAGTAAAGAAAAGATTAAAACTTGCTTGATTTAAAGTAGAAATTGGAGTGTGCAACACAATAAAAATAAAAACCAAAACAATAATTAAAAAAAAAAAAACTAAAAAATCTCACAGATGGTCTCCATTTCTTCTACAAGTAAAGATTTGTGGAGGGAAAGGGTCAAAAAGATTACTTTTATAACAAAATAGCATAGAAACATTCACTGAAACTAAAAGGGATTATGTTTAAAAGGAACTACTTTACATTAGTGCATAATTAAACCATAAAACTCACTGTAGTAACATCATTACAGTTACAGCTTTATGGAGTTCTGCATATTGTTATCTGTATAAAATATTTTTTTTAAAGTCTCTCTTTTCAAAAGAAAGATCAGTGATTGTGCTTCAGGGCACAAATCAAACTCTAATGAATGGGATTAAAAGCTCTCCTCCTCTGCTAGTTGTGTCAGATAATTTTATTCTTGGGTTTCTGCATTTCCTGCTTTTCCCAGTATGGTGATCCCAGTGCATTTTTGATCAGAACTCCATTAACTTTTCTGATGGACACACTTCATTTTAACAATTCAAGAAAAGTCTAGGCAGAGCAGGGTAAGTTTGCCGGTGGACTCTTAAGCACCACTGAATAGTTGATGAGATCAGGATTGAAATGAGCTTGATATCTTACACTGAGGACCTCAAAACTGTGTTGAATGGGAAAATAGCACAATAACGATTGAATGTCATTTATTATTTGCAATTTTCCAGTCTGTTTCTCTGTGCAGAAAGAAAACAAAATCAAACCCTAATCAAAACCTTTTGCAGAGACTAGAAGCAATCATTTTTTCATTGCGCACAACTGACTAGCTAAAGAAAACAAATCTTGATTTCTGAATTAATGATGACCCTCAGCATTTGGTTCAGAATGCACAGTGAAATGATGCATGCTGTGATATTGGAGCAGAAAAATGATTGCTGTATGAGCACCAGTGCAGCACTGTGTGATCCTAAGGATGCTGCTTCTGAACCTACATCATTCTTTTAGAATAAACATACCATGTTACCACCATTTCTTATAGGCTCAGCCTTGGCCAGTGTCAGGTCCATCTTGGAGTTGTCTGGCATTGGCTCTGATGGACATGGAGGAAGCTTTGGGCAGCTTCACACAGAACCCCCCCATGTAGCCTTCCCCGCTACCAAAACCTGGCCATAGACACCTAATGCAAACTTTAGACATCTTTTAGCCTTAATATATGCCCCAAGAAAAATTGCAAGTATTGGTTGCAGCAGTGAAACAGAGGCTGACACCAGGTAAAAAGCCTTTCATGTTGTTTTTATCTTTTGTCACTTAATGAAGAAGGTAGAAGCTTTAATCACAAACTGATTTAGAGACTTAGGATCCTGTATGTCCCAAATCTACCTAACCTAGTAATTATAATGTCTCTTATCACAGAATGATCACTACAGATTTTTAAATTATGACAATAGCTCTAAGTACCATATCTTGGAGTTCCTCTCCCAGATCCCATTCCAGTGAGCAAGACAAAAACCAGTGCATCCAAGGAGGACCTGTGTCTTCACAGGAAAAGCTACAGAGCATAAAGAAACACTTTGGGTGTTTAGGTAGTGGGATGGTACTAAAATATATGAACATAATATACATTACAGTCAGTAAAAATGGCAATGGAGATTGAAGTTTTAAGAATGTAATTATCAGAATGGAAATTTAGCCAGTGTAGAAACTGAGCTAATGCTCTTCTTTCATTGAAATTTAATGATATTTCTAATATTTGAAGGAGTTCCTATCTCCTATGACATGTGTGGCATTGAAGTGTTTACTTCCAGGCCAACAGCTCTTTCTTGAAACCTGCATCCTGTTCTCATCTCCCTGATGTTACAAGCTGGCAGAGTGAAAACTTAGAGGGCAGGAATGTGGTGTCTGAACTATTTGTTAATTTTATCAGTAAAGTGCAATCCTTCTTGAGTTTCAGTAGGTGTTCAGGTTTGCCCTGGAGATTTACTGGAGAAATACATTAATATAACTTGTGTAGGTGTTTGAAAAAACTTCCAAAGACCAAACAGATTATTTTTATTTATCTGGGGACTTGCACATTTTAAGGATGATAAAACTGCATTAACTACAGTTAAATTTAGCATGTATAACATTGCATTTATCTGGGGAGTCCTTCCAATTGTGAATAAAAAAAATTTTGCAGCATGTATTAACTGGGCTCCAGCTCTATACGTCTCAAGCTGGTTTTGTTCCTCTTGTTATGTCCTACTAGGATCATCAAAACTCAGTGCATATTCTGGCATCTCTTTCTATGTTCTCTGTCTTTCTCCACATAACGAAGAACAAAATTGTAACAACTCATAATGGGCTTCTACCCATAATGGAGCTGAGCAGACAGGAGAGGACTTTTCTCTATGTCTTTCTTACTTGCAAGAAAAAGACTTTATTTTGGTCCCTCTAAGCACAGTGGGATTTCCTCTGATACGTAAGCATCAGTATAGCTTAGCTGAAATTGATTTTCCCTAATTTTTTACCCAAAGACTTGAGAAAGGAAATTAATAAAAAAACCCAAAAACAAAACAAAACAAAACAAAAAACACCAAAAAAACCCCAAAACAAATAACAAAAAAATTCCTAATATAGAACATCTACAATTCTACACATAGGTTTTATCTTCATCCGGGCTTTAAAGTTCCTACCCTGAGGAGCTTCAGGTCACCAGGAGATCAATGCAAGCCATTTGGAATGACTGAATGTGTCAGACACTTGGGGTGAGTTGAGCTGTGCTGCCTTTGCAGCCTCTGTGTCTTGAAGGAATCCCATGTCTCAGGGAGCTGTGTGGGTTGGGATATGCATGCAATGTGATCCAGCATGCAAGTGTTGTTCTATCAGCTAGGCAGATTTGGTATTTCTCTCATTGGAATGGATGCAATTGGAGATATTTGGCTTTGTTTTCATGTCTGTTGTTATGAAAACTAGACTTCCTAGATTTTACCTTTTTCTGGTTCTTTTAAATTTTTTTTTTTAATACATGCAATCCTTTCTCAACTCTTTCTTCTTGGTCATGTTCTGCCCTATAATAGAGGAGGACTTTTCTTGCCTTCACCTGCCAAGTACTTGCCACCCCTGCTTGCAGGTGTCCTTTCAAACAGACTCAATCATTTTCATCTTTAAAAAACTTTGTTCTCTGAATGGCTGCTGTGTGCTTTTCTCTGCAGAACTCACTGTTCCAGAGGCTGAGTCCAGTGACATGTACCATTAGCATCATATGTAGCAGTTCATGAGACCAGATTTGAATGAAAATCAGAACTTGGAGGGCACCTGTTTACTCAGTGAAAAATCATACCAACAGTGGGTGTGATATCTGAGAAAAAAAAACCAAAAAAAAGCAAACCAAACAAACAAAACCCCCAAACAGTCATGTAGGGTGGTTATTGGTATGAGCATGCTTACTTCTGACACTTATTATTATGTCTTGATTAAAGAACAAGGAACTGCTAGGGGAAAAAAAAGTCAGTGGGCATGTATTAAAGTTCATGAACTTCAGCATGCTTTCACCAGCTGTCCTTTGAGTTATTTATTTCAGATTAGTTGGCAGTGGTAAAGGTCAAAAATATTTGATAATCAACTTCAGCAATTAAATCTTTGTTTTGATCTTGAGCGAGAAAGAAAAATCTGTTCTTATTCTCCCTTGCTCAAAGCAGAACTGCTCCTTAAAAGTCCAGGGTGGTTCATATAGTGGTTTCCCATCTTATTTGCCACTCAGCTGGGTACAAAACTTTTTTCTTTGATGCAGTGAAATGTAGAAATAAGCCTGACAACTGACATTGCACACCTACAGAACTAATGCTCATCTCCTGTTGTGCTGCTTTCAGCACTCTCCTCCCAGCACCCTTCTCTTTGTTCTATTCCTGTGCCTTGCAATCTTTCTGCATTTTCAATTCCCAACCCTTTTTGGTCCTCAGCTGGAAGCAGGCCTTGTGAAATCTTCACCTGTGAGGAGAGAAGTTGGGAATGTAGATGTAAACTCTCTGGACTAAATCCAGATTACAGGATGTAAACTAAATCTAAATAAATATTATGGGGTTTTTGGTTGGTTGGTTGGTTGGTTGGTTGGTTGGTTGGTTGGTTGGTTGGTTGTTTTGGGGGTTTTTTCCTATTAAACTGTACAAACTAATATAATTATAGATTTGTTTTCTTTCCAATGAAAAAGGTTTATATTTGGGTAAATCTACAGTAACTTGAAAGTGACAGCTATATAGTATGTCACCTTAATAATGAAAGAGACATTGCTTAGTATATTTAGGGATTGTTTGCCAACCTCCAAAACAAACCACCATCCCTCACACTCCCCCCCGCCAAGTGACCTCAGGCTTTGAAGGAACATGCAGAACTGACAAAGAAATGCTGTAGTGATTAATAATTTGGGTGATGGAGCAAAATGTGGAAATAAATAGTAATAACTATAAAAGTACCTAAAAATTTCCTGTGGTATAGCATCCCTTTTTCTCTTGGCTACCTATTTCTTTATTACAAGATAGCAAGGAAGGGCTGAGTGATTCCTGGCAGTAGTGATGTTATGCCTCAGTTAAACTTATTTCTTGCCCTTTTTCTAATTTAGAACTTAATAAACTGAAATCCCACCAGGAATATTTATTCTGAAGCTTGTGACTTCCAATATGTGGAGTATGCTCATTTAAACTCTGTAGTCTTCCTCATTTCATTGCTCAAAGGAAAAAGGAAAAAAAAGAGGAGACAAGAAGCACCTTTTTATTAAATTTTCATAAATATCTAGGTATCTTCAAAAGGTCTCTTGGCATTCAGTCCTAGTTCTCCTCCAGGCTATATTGGATAGCTTAGGTCCAAAGTGGACTGGTTTGAAATGGTAGTTTTTCACCATGCAGGCTTTACCCTTTTACTGCAAGTATTTCAGTAAATGTCTGTTTGAAATTCTGCCAGTCTGGTAGCACAGTACATTATGATGCAAATACAGCTGCTAATTTGCCTCCACATTCATGCTAGAATAGGTGATATAGAACCAGGTTTAATTGCTGAATGTAATTGACAGCTCTTTCCTAAAGCTGAAGAGGGAATTAATTGTCTCTCATTGTTACTTCTTGCTGTCTGAGCGTATCCTCAGGATTGCAAACAGGTAAAAGGAGCTGTGCTGTTGTGCATGTGCTTTTCTTCCTGTCTAACTGTGTTTCTGCTTCTGGTCCTTGAGATATGGAACATTCTTGGGATGATAAACAGATTTCCCCCAACCTGTACTTCTCTTGAGTCTGTCTTTTGCTGCACTGATATAAAGTGTCTTAAGTACCTGTGGGAGGGAAAGCAACTTCATTTTTCTCTTGGAACCAATTCATTGATTTGTCTCTAAGAAGCAGGCCAGGAGGAATACTGAGAAGCAGCAGAAACGCAACAAACTTGATATACTGCTGAACAGTAGCTATTAGCTAGGAATATAGTGAGATAATTAAGAATTTCCTGTTAGGAGAAGACTTTTGAAATGAAAGTTTTTATCTGCATCATCATGTCTAACTGCCATAGGTGGATTTTTTTTTTTCTGATTCAATACTTCATCAATTGCTTCTTGACAATTTTAAAATTTTCTTCCTCAACAATATCTTATATTTGCTGTTTAATCTGCCTATTGTTGTGGTTTTCACTGGACAGCTAAAAAACATGCTTAGAGAGACAATATTTATTTATTAGTCTCAAAATAATATGCTGTACAAACACAGGCTTTTTTAGTATCCCAAGATTTAATGACATCAGTAGACAGCATTGCCTCTTATGAACTTATAGCAGTCTCCTCTCTCCTTTTTGACCAGTGTGCTATTTCAGGTTATGTTTACAAGTACCTTTCCATTTGCAGCCAAACAGGTCAAGCTTTTTCTGCATTCACAAGGTAGTGACTTCTCTAGTGGTCACTGAAAGTTACCATAATTAATATTTGCTTTTTTCCTAAGCAAGAAGATTTGAATTTCATAACAATTCATTATAAACACATGAGAATTTACTCTCTTAAAGTCTGAAGGGTAAGACAGATGGGATGCTGCTTTGTACATTAATCTTTATATTCAGTCTCCTACCAGTTACCATGTCATATTGAAAAGACTTTGAGAAGTAGATAGGAAAACCGAGTATTAGTTTAGATGGAGATCTCACAGCTGGAGATCACAAGATATTTGTAATACTAATAATATTTACCTGTGGTGACTAGATTGTCAGGTGAGGCTATTAAATGTTTATTGACCTCAGGGCAATGATGCAATTAATGTCATTCATAAGTGCTCTCCTTGCAAATAGCCCTGAAAGACAGGAGGCAAAGAAGAAGAGACTGGGAGGCCTCTCTAGAGCACCACTGTCTGTGAGAGGGATGCAGAGATGTGTTGCACCAAAGTATGCGTGTGTGGGTATGTATTAAAGCAGTTCCTTGTCTTATTTTAAGAGATTAATTAATGGTATTGCTTTGTTCCAGGTTTTTGAAACATGCATTGCTCTTGTGAAATTTGTTATTTGATTTCTTGGATGGCCAGAGAAGATGCAGTTTACATTTTTAATGCTTTTCTAGTTCTGGGATGAGGTGGGTCCGGGCAAGACAAAAAGTATAGGAATGTGAGGGTCTGAAAATGTGTATAGAAAATTAGGTCTTCATCTCTTTTTTAATATATGGATGAGTGGCATTTCTTGTATTTCTGTGAGTGAACGACCATTTTAGCTGATTCATGTTTTGAAGTAAAGTTGTAAATTGAGTTTTGTGCCATAAGCTATACCCAGATACTACTAAGTAGAAGAAACTGGGAAAAGGAAAACTGTAGACAGAGTACAAGTTCACAGAATTGAAGAATCTCTTGAGTTTGGAGGGACCCAGAAGGATCATTGAGCCCAACTCTTAGCCCTGCACAGGCCATCCCCGAGAACCATGCCATGTGACTTTTCTGCAGCTTTAGAGTTAATAAATGTGATTTGTAATGATTTTCCTGTTATGCTGTGAGGAAAAAAACAAAATAAGTAAAACTTAGACTGAATTGATGGTGATCTATAATGCTTAAGTAAATAAGGAATGTTAAGCAGGACTTGTAGCAATCAAAGTCCCAAAAGAAATTTTTTGGGAGGGTTCTCGTCACTTAGAAGCACAACCGTGAAAACAGGGAAATGAAGGAAAGTAAAGATCACCTTTTGAAAAAAATATTATTAAATAAGCTCCCCTTGTTGTTTTTTTTTTTTTTTTTTTGTATTTATTCAGAAATTCAGTTCAGTTGTTTGGAAAAGACTGTAGGCTGAGAATTGCTGGGAAACAAAGATATGAATTTCTCAAGTGCTAAATTGATAGATGTGCTCTGGTTGCTGACAAACACCTGTGACAATAATAGATATTTCATTGGGGATGGGAGGAAACCTAGAAGGAAAGGGGAACTAAAAAATGAAAAGGTTTATAGCACTTTGATGTGCCTTCTCCAGATTGTGTTATGGACTGCTCATGTTTTGGAAATGTGAGGCTCTAAAGGGTCTACTAAAGGCAATTTGTGAAATTTTAAAATTATATACAGCTGAAAGCTCAGCTGTTGAGCATATAAATATAAATCCTGATGAAAGAAGCTGGGACATGCAGAGAATCAAAATGAACCATGGGTGAGCTTCAACAAAAAGGAAAAAACAAAAATCAGGCCTAGTTTTTGGTGTGGATAAACACACAAGAAATGTGTGCCTAGCTCTCAGGTACAACAGAATTCCTCAGTTGTCTCCAAAAGAATTGAAGACTTGTACCTTGCTAGGTGTCTAGTCATCCATGAGACATGACCACACACAGTATGGTTTTTTAGCTCTGCTGATTACAGAGCTCCTTGAGTACTTTATTCAGAAACTTGTGGCACACTGTGCCCAGAAGAAGGTTGCCCAACCTGCTGCAAACTTCAATTCTTGCTCTCAAAAGCACACAATTAAATGCATATCAGTCCAATGTGAATTCTTCTAGACAGAGCTTTTTCCAATAAAACAGAGCGTTTGCCCCTTCTTTGAAACAGACCTTGTTCTGAAACTTAGGGAATAACTAAAAAGACACTGAATAGATCTGAACACTTTAACTTTTGTAGAATAGCTTGCTGCCTTTTTTTCCTTCCTGATTATAACCAGACTAACCTTTGGGGAAAGGGTCTGAACATCCAGGGAACTCACATAAAGAATACTGAAGCTCGCATAAAGCATACTGAAAAGGTCACCTTTTGTGTAATGCTGAATTGTGTAATTCAAAGGATGCAGTTCACAGAGTGGCATTCAACCTGGCTCATCATAAGAACTGTTTTCCATCAGTTTTAGAGAAAATAATCCTCTCTCAGGTGTTTTTCATCTTTTCCCTTCCTTTTTGCTATCCAACATGTGTTAGTTTGGCATGCACAGTTTTAGAGTTGTGCCACATGTGGCAGCTTCAAGTTTGAACAATGGAATAGGTTGATTTTTTTTTTTTGGCATATACCTTGCTCTACTGTAAGCTAGAATAAGACATTCAGTTATTAGCCCATAGTAGCCAGTGTACACTAATGAAGTGGGATTCTTTTTACATCAGCTAATTTACAATTATTAATAGTTTATATAATTAATATTAATTTACTATTATTAATAATAAATTATTAGTAAATAATAAGTTTTCATTATTAACTTAATAAGTTATTATCTTAATAATAATTAGAATTTTGTGGGTTACCATATTGTTCAGTTGGACATTTCTATAAAAGCAGTCAAAAACTCAGAAAACTTTCAAAAGTTCCACAACTGGTATTGTGGTTTGTTTTCTTCAGACCTCCTGACAGGGAATAATTATATGGAAGGGACAATGCAGGTTCAAATCATTGGACTGGTTTTTATTGTGCTGTTGATGAAACAGGATGTTTGTGTGTTTCCAGGAAAACGGACATGTGAAAATCAAAATGTTTGGGAGTTCACTTGAGCTTTAACAACTCAATCTCTTTGATGAAGAAATCTGATTCGAAACTTTCAGAATAAAATATTTTCTCTAGAGGTGTCCAGTGATTTTCAGAGGCTATGAAAGAATACTGCCTGTATTTTGATGATTTAGTAGCTCTGAATTATGTTGTTTGGTTTGAGAAAAGCACAGAGTAGCAGTAATACTATTCCCTCCAGCAAACTCCAAAATGTGCTGCAGTTAAACTTCAGGAAAAATTCTGGTTTTGTTTTAGCAGAGTTGTATTCTTTCTGTCTTGAGTTTAGCAAATGGGAACTGACTCATAAAACTAGGAAACCTATTGATTCTAAGGTGTTTGGTGTATTAAAAATCTGGGAAATTAACAATATTTCTTTTATGCATGATATTATTAAGCATTATTCTTATCATGGATGTTAAAAAGGTTCTAGTCTTTGATCAACCAGGCCCATAACTATTAAATATTAAGATGACAATTTTGTTCTTTGACTAGATGTTAGAAACTATATGGCTGAAGGACAGGGTAGGAACCAAAGTCTGACTGGCTGTTGGAGATTTCTTATTCCAGGGAATAATGCAAAAACACTGTTGTTTGGCATCTGTGGCAAGTGATTTTTTTTTTCCAACATCATATGTGCACATGATACAAATTTCATGTGTCATGGGGAAATTTCAGTGTGACTTTGAATATTTTAAGTCTTCAAAAGCCTTTCAAAGTTCTTTAATTCAGCCATTTTGACATGCTCACTAATTTCACCTTAAATCCTGCTTTTTCTGAGTGGAACAATACTGTTTCCAAGCAGACTTGAAAAAGCTCAAAAGCACAAACAAAAGGCACACACATCGAACTCAAAGGTTCGGTCATCTTTGCTTCTCAAGTAGAGAAATCTACCTTTGCTGTTGGAAAGAAAGAGAGAGCTTGCTTTTCAAGGGTGAGCTTTCTTGGTTTTCTTCTGTTCTCACAACACTTAACGTGTGCTCATCTAAACCAAACAATTGTAATCCTCTAAATAGAACTGTGTCATCTTCCAAATTTGAAATTGGCTTTTATTTTTCTTTTTCACATTTCTTATTCTGTTGAGAGCCTTGCTAACTAATTTGGGTGTTTTTGGTGTTGCTACAAAATATTCCAGTGGAGACTGGGAACATTTATCTCTTGACTTTCATCTCCTTGTGGCACTCTGAAAAGCGGCTTTTTCTGTCCAAATCATACAGCATATCCAAGCAATGCGGTTCCTTTCATCAGAATATAATGTTTCACCCTTTTTGGACTTAATGACTCTTATTATCTGTCTGAAATATGTAGCTTGGTATGCAGTGGAAACAGTATATGTGTCTTTCAAGTACAGATTTATAAATTAAGGTTACAGGCAGATGTTTTTATTTTTAATATTTTATTCTCTTTTGTTAATATGGTTGTGATGGAATGCAAAACCAGCACAACTGTGAACAGTAACAGTGGTAAAAAACCTTTTTCTCCGCTCCCTGACCCTTCAGGTGAAATAAGATTACTATTACAAGAATGTTTTTTATAATTGTCAAACTATTGTATCATCTCTAAATGTCCAAAATCTTGATTTTAGACACACATCACTGCTTAATTGCTTAGCTGAAAATCAAATAAAAACTCTGGATGTTTTATGACCTAGCAAGGAAAAAATCATTTTTGCAGTCATGTGTTCATATCTTAGAAAATAAATAAAATGGAAATCACAAGAGACTGGAAAACTAGTAAAAATAGAAACCTCAAAATCTGTTCTGTTAGTATAAAGCAATGAAATGAGGAATGGCAAGAATCATAAGAGAAGGAAAAATATTAATTTTGAAGTAAAGATGTTTGCTGCTACATTCTCCCCTGAATTTCTCTATTTTAGTATATTGTTAATTTATATATCCAGTCACATTGTTGTCTGATTTGGTGTATGGTGTTAAAGAACTTCTGCTGTGCATGAATATTTTGTGTTAAAGCTAGAAATTTTCCAACCATGCACCTTATTATAAATTCAGATTATTTCTGCATAATTTACTATGTGTATCATTCTGCATTTTTTGATGGCATTGTCAGGTTGCAGGTTTACCATTGTAAATATTTTTGTGATTAAAGCTACCATTTTCTGAACCTTTTTAAGATTCTTATCTTAAAATATGAAAACAAATGTAGTGTTTAAGTTTTAAAATATTTTAAAATGGAACAATGAAATAGACATGGAATTTTTGGGGGTAGTTAATTCAAAGTTAATGGGTTTATATATCATTATAATGATGTTCAATGAGAGCTTGCTTCTCTCTTGCCACCCCATAAAAGCATCCTCCAAAAAAAATGGTTTTTCCTTATTACTTGCTATGCAAAAATAATAAATTTTATTTCTGTAGCATGCTACAGTGGGGATCAGCAGAGAGTAGATGAAATGAAAACACAGGAGAAAGTTCACATGTATGTGTAGTGGCTTGGTTTAAAGTATTGTTTTGCCAAAAAAGGGGCAGAGGCAGAGTATTTAACAGCCTTTATCTCAATTTTAAAGCAGAATATCAAAAAATCACCCCTTTCATGCATATTTGCTTTCAACTGACTAGACATTTATTGAACCATTTATTGTGTTCTGAATTAAAGCTTGCTGTAGCTTTAGGGGTGATGTCAAGCTCCTTTAGCAGGCACAGGTGGAGACACCAAAGAGCTGTTTTGGCAGAGCCATCTGAGAGGTATGCTCAATAGCAGTGCTGAATCCTCCAGAAGGATAACAAAATGCTAAATTCAAATGGTGACTTGAAGTGTGCCATAATTAAAAATGGTTTTTTGGCATTCTTGGATGCTTCAGAATGAGACAAAAACAAGCTTAATTAACAGAGACTGTGTTCTTGTCCCTTTAAAAAACAGGGTGCATATAATATTGTTAGGCTTCTGCACTTGAAGGGAAGACAGAATTCTTTGGTTAAAGGCTAGACATATTTCCAGCAGATCACTGATATGCATGTAGTTTGTCAGTAATAGCAGAAGTGTTTCTTAATGTTTAGGTTTAAAGTGAGATGAATTGCTTCTACAGTATGAAATTGAGGCCATGCTCTCAAAAGAATAAATCTGTTCCTTCTGGCTTGGGATATGGAGCCTTGGAGTGGCCTAGCCAACCTTAATCATGCAGTTGTGATTTCATAGCTTATGTTTACTCCTGGTAGAAAGACTGTGGGATCAGCTGATGGTAGTCTGGCAAAGGAAGGGGGAAAGAACACAATACTCTTGCTTTGAATTCCTGTGCATTTACACAACACCTCTGCAACAAAAGGCAATGTCTATTTTTCACCCACCCTCTCCTTCTGCCCTGTTTGGTCATGGCATGTTTGATACATTTGTCAATTGCAGAGGAAACTGGTGTAAGATATTTAGGCTCATTACGAATTCAGCACAAGTTTCAGTAAGTAAAGAAGGTGGGCTGTTAAGTCTTCAAATGCAAACCCATCACAGCTATTATCAGAGTATGTCAGGAATAGTTAAAGAGAATGAGCTGGAAGTAGATTTGTCTGAAACATTTAAAACTCTCCTGAAGTACGGAAGGTACATGAAGAAAGTATTCTCTGAGGGACTGACATGACCTTGTACTTATTCAGAGTATTTTATAACAGCACTTACTATGCTATTTAAATGCTATTATCTCTTGTGGCAGTGGCATGTCCTTTGCATTGCTATAGCAATAACAGGATAAAATACTGGGTTTTGCAGTTGTTTAACACCATCACTGACTCACACTGGTGTTCCCTGAATAAAGTAGACATAGAAAATTATCTTTCTTCTACACAAGCTACTCCTTTTTCTTATTTTTATACACCAATTTAAATGTAATTTCCAGTTCTCAACGTAAATCTCTTGGCTCTGTGATTTCGCAGTAATTTCTGGAAGATGAGCCTTTCTCTCTGCCATGGTGCCTGTGTCTCACAGGCCTTGCAGAAGCTTTGGTTGGCAGGAGAGGGCTGGCTCTGGGCTCTGTGATCAGAGCATGACCAGCCCCCAGCACAGGACAAGAGTAAAAGGACAAGCAGATTTTCTCAAGACTGAGGAAGTCCAGTAGCCTGACAGGGTTTCTCCAGGTGTTTGGGGTGAAGGGGTTGGTTTGAGAGATTAAACTCTTGTTAGTCCCCCCTTGACATGGGCTCAGTTTCCAAACCCTGCTGGCAAGGAGGATTAGCTGGGCTCCTGTGTGCCTGCCACAGCAGGAGCTTGGCTGCCTCCTTTCCCTGGGGGCTGGGGAGTCAGGCATGGGGAAGCTGCTCCTGTGTGAGTGTGTGGAATGGATTTCCTGTACAGCCTGTGCCATGGCTCCAGAAACCAGAGGAGTAAATGTTGTACAGTTGCCACTGCTCATCAGCACTGCTGTCCTCCTCAGAACATGCTAGATACAAAAAAATCCCTGAGTTGTATGGTCAGGTTTGAAAGATAAGTTGATGTGTGCAAAGGAAGTTACTGTCTTAATTCATCTGATATAAATACAGATATGCCTTTGAAAACTGATGAACTAAAACTGCTGTCTGTTTTTGAGAAAAAACTTGAATTTCTTTGTAAGGATAACCTTGAGAATATAAAGTTTATGCTGTTTGTTTTCTTTGAGAAGACAAAGCCTTTTTTTATTTCTTCAAAAGCGCCTGTGAACCGAGTTCTCTTATAAGCATTCTCCTGCCATCTTGTTCAAAGATATGTCTAGGAGCAGGAATGTTATCTGGCTAAAGTTTCATAGTACTTTCTATAATCAGGTAGATTTAAAAAGCTTCAGAGGAAAAGACTTCAGCTACCAATAAAATATGATTTAATATCAGACATTTTAAATTCTTATGAATTGCAGTAGTATTTAATTTTATTTTTATTAATAAATTAGCTTATAAGCTACAGGCAGTTAACTTGCTTTGATATACAAATGTGTTTTCTAGTCTAGTTTCTGCAGACATTAATTATATTTTATCTAATTTTATGTGAAATAGAGGAGGCAAGAGGTATAAGAGTAATTTGTAGTAGATACAGTTTACTGTTTGCTTGAAAACTTTATTTGAAGCAAGAGCAGAAAGCACAACATCTTTTTAGTGTTTTATTGAATATTTACTATTATAAACAGCTTTTTCTTTAACAATATCAGAAGATTTCCACAGCAGATGTATTTTTACACTGCTCAAGTACATCATTCCTCACATTACAATCAACAATTGCTGGGCATTAATGGAATCTTCTCAGGGGGAAATCTGTTATCTCTTTGATGGGAACAGATCTTTTATCAACCATGATTGTTAATACAGTTGAAAGAGACCAGAGAAGCTGTTAATTATTCTGTTTGGGTGTGCTTTAATGAAGTTATCAACAAAGTACATCTGTCAACTTCTTTTTACAAAGTAAAGCTTGCAATAAATATGAAACTATATTTTAAGGGATAAAAATGGCCTTTGCCTGCAGATGGATCTCAATGTTTGTGAACATAGGTACATTTGTAAGTGTAGTAGCAGTCTTCTCTAATGTGATTCATGCAAGAGAATTTTTGTTTTAATAATAACCATTACTTTGCTGGTAGTTTATTTTCCTGTTAAGTACTGTCTTTCCCCCATCAAATTTTTGGTTGGTGTTTTTTAGATTATAACATCTTTTCTCAGGGCATCATCAGCCACCAAAACAGATCTGACTCAGACAGGGGTTGGGTGTATCCTCCAGTAGCAAAAGCTATTGATCAAATAAAATTCCTGAATTCTGGGACAGCCCTTGTGGTTCTAGTTGTTTTTAGCAGGCAATGCTTGCACATCCATGCCTGGTGAGCCTGAACTGAAAACGCAGTTGCAAAAAAGGGAATCAGACATGACACTGGGAGAGGACAGCAGAAATACCAATGTGGGAAATACTTCTTTATAGAAATAAATTTTTTAAAACTTTAGAATTTTGAGGTTTTGTGTTCCCTTGAGTGCATATAAATGGGTAAAGAGATGAATAGTGCCACATAATTCCTTCATTCTCATCTATTATATTCTTGCCATGAGTTACTGTCAATCAGTGGAGAAGTCATGTGTTTGAACCACAACTACTGTCAGTTGTTTTCTTCCTTTATTTTTTTTTTAAGACAGTTGTTCACCAGTGCTATTCTAGATTTTCTACTATAACATGTGGCTCCCAGCCTAACACTTTTACAACTGTGGGAGAAAAGGTTGAACAGAAAAGGTACTGAGTTGCAATTCTCTTTCCCTCTTCTACCCCCTACCCACTCTTGGTAGTTTCAACAAAAATTTTTTTTTTTGCACTGCTTCCTACAGAATCATTTCTGTGTTGCTTTATAGCAAAAGTCTTCAAACTAATGTTTATACATCAGATAATCATGGTGTCTCCCAAGGCTCATTTTTCATACACCTAGAACATCATCTTGTATATTTTCTGATGTAAAGGCTTTTGGGAATTTTGGCTCTGTGAAAGTCATACTCTCTCCAAACATTTCTTAAAGATCAAATGTCTTGTGGGGATGAAGGTTTTTACCAGAACCAAATGTAAATGTTAAGGAGAGCATGTGGCCAGTGAGAAAGAGGATTGATAAACAGGTTCTAAACATTGGTTTGGATTCCCAACAGAGAAAAGAGTATCAGCTGAATGGCACCTAAAAAATAAACATGATTATGTGCAGCCTCTGCATCCATAAAGTTATTGTACACAGTCTAATACTTGAGGATAGGAGTGAGTTTTGGCTAACAATGCTTGTTTTCCCTTGTGAATAGGTTTTTAAAAAAAGAAATTTGGAGGACACACTGAGAAAGGAGCAGCTGGTTTCAACAGACACCAGGTTGCACTTTCCCTTAAATTTCCAAGATGCTCTGCCTTTTCATGCATTCTTACTCCCCTTCAGAATTAATGCAACAGTTCTCCTAGGATGTCTGTAGTTATAGCTGGTATGGAACACCAGAAGACACAATCTCTTCCTGACTCTTTCTGTAATGAATTCCTTCTGTATATGGAACTAACAGTAGGAAAATAAATCTGTTCAGCTTTAGGGGTGGTTTTATTTAGCTACACAGCCCTGTTTGTTTAAATTCCTGTTTGAAGCATACAATTGGAAAACTTCAATCCAGAGTCATGCCATCCAATGCCAGTTCTTCATTTCACACAACTGTGTTAGCATGCAGGTTAAACTCAGTTCACCACTAAAGCAATTGCAAGGTTACAGGTTAGAAATTAGGTAAGCAGTATGCAAAAGGTTTGTGGTGAAGGCTTTTCTATTATGTAATGGAGAACCTCAGTTAAAGGGATATTAATGTTGTTCAGGAATGTGGTGAGTTGAATCTTTGAATTGCACATGGAAAAATGTGGGCAGGGTGTTCAAGAAAAAAAGAAAAAAGATCTTGCTGAGTAGCATTGCAAAATTCCCTTTGATTTCTTCAAAAGCAGCCTTGAAATTTTGCTGATGATTTCAGGTTTGCTTGTTGATCAGGTTGGAACAAACATCTCACTACCACTGCTAGCTTAGTCTTGATCTTGTTAACCCTTAACTGCCTTTTTAACTTGTAAATTTATTATTAGGGTATTTCTTTCAGGCTGTAGAATTATATTATGCTTAATTCATAAAGCACTCCTGATTCCTTTCAACCTAGTAAAATTCAAATAATTTTCTCCCACTGAGAGTAATTTCCTTCCTGTATTCATGCTTCCTCACTTATAAACTTTGAGAGAAATATTAATGTCACTTTTAATGTTTTTCTGAAAAAAAGTTGTCAATCCCAGAATTTTTTGCATTTTAATACCTACTCTGCTAAGGCTCACACTAAATGTAGCATTATTTCTTTTCTGTGTTTCTGGATGTCATATAAATTCTGTGAGTTTTCTCCATCTTGCCAAGGAAAAGCATTTTGCAGGTCTTCTGCTCTGCCTTATATTAATCCACTTTGACATTTCTTAAAATTTAAGATTGAAATTGACTGTTAGATCATTCAGACTGATCTCTGCGTTACAAACCTTTCTTCATATTTGGCCTTATAGCTTTGGTTTCACTGAAGCATATGGTAGATATGCCTAAAGCATGTTTACCAGAAAACAGCCTCAGCCTGTGTGCATGTACAGAAGGGCACAGAATTCACCACTCTCCTGGAATATTCTCCCTTGCAGCCCTGTGACACCCAAACCCCACACAAACATTGCAGACAGCAGTACAATTCCCTCCCTACATTTGCTGTCCGTGTTTCTCTTTACACATCCCAAAATTTCTTGGGCTCCCTGATCATAACACTGGGCTGGGACTTGTGTCATGATGAATGGTTTAAATCTGTGTGTGACACCCTCCGCTCCACAGCAGGCCTTTGATTGTACAGGCACAGTGTAATTTTTCTAAGGGCTTCTTCAAGTTTGTCAGCAATAAAATCCCTTTTCAACAGGCTGGACCTATTTAGAACATATGCAACACTGACTAGCTACTGCTGGTGCTAGCTGAGGTTGCACTATGTAATTTAGTTGCATCAGCATGTCCCAAGCACTAATTACAGAAGTCTAATGAGGGACTGGGTGTGTAGGTGTGGGCTCCCACCTGACCTGCAAAGTGCTGTGACACTTACCATATTTCATATTGTGACTGACCTTTCATCGTAGCTATTTACGGTTTCACCACGCTTTACGCTACACAAATTTTTAGGGATTTTATGATTCTCTACAGATATCTCATTAAAATATGAAATGTTAATGGACTTATTAGACTTATTAGTGTCTCCTGTGGGTGTCACCCTCTAATTGGTGATTCCCTGTGGAGAGCTACTTTTTAGAGGGAGGACCCAAATCTGAAATAGAAATACTTGTAGACAATCTTAGATGTAGAGATATGTAATTGTCTTTTTATTATTAGTAGATGAGGACCCAAAGGCTTATAATTTGAAGATATCTTAGGGAGAGTTGTTGACCAGAATTTTCCACAAAAATAGAAATTATATGAGAAACATATTAACTCTTTTGCTAAAGACCATTAAGTACCACAAGCTTAAAAAGGTTTTCACTTTAAAGAAAAACAAGCAAGCACAAACCATCCTCCATTTCAAAGTTGAAGGTATTTAAACTAAGAAGTTAAAACAAAGGTACTCTTTTGGGCTGATTACATTTGCAGCACTGAAGTCCTGTAACCTCTGAGGGAAGGTTTATTTTAGTTCCTGCTGTAATTCTTCTTTGAGTGTGAAGAAGCCAAGACTTCATCTGACTATATCCTCTCTCTGCCAACAGTGCAATTTGGATACTGACCTGCATCATAAATTACTCCTTTGTACCTGAAGAAGTCCAGTACTTTAAACTAACTAGATAGATGTCATTTGTTATTCCTTTGACTCTTCATTTTCAGTTCAGCTGTCAACAAAAGGATCTTTAATGCAACAATATAAAATTCTAAATTAGGATGAAAGGGGAAGCTAGGGCTGACATCAATTCCCTGGTGTCTCTTTCACTGCAGTGAAGTAGATATTCATTCTGTAGACTTTTATAGTTATCAAAATCTGTTGACTATTTTACTTTTTCCCACTTGGTAATTGTGCATAGATACTTCTTACAAAAGTAATTTTCCTGTCAAAGATAAAACAACTTTTCAGGCTATTTGTCTGAACTTCAACTTCCATATGTCCTACAGACAGCATAAATTAACAGAACTTCCATATCACAAATAGAGAAGCACCTGACTCTTCCAGAAAATCATCCTTCTCTCTATTTTTGTTAGGTAAACTTGTAGGCTAATTTATTGTGTGGAAAATTTCTTTGTGAGCTAAATTCTGAAGGGCTGATTTCAAGTAGTTGGTACCCTCTGGACTCATGCTGGTGTTATATAATTTGTACTTAGCGAATAAAGTGCGCTTCCTGGCTTAGGCAATGTTTGCAAAGCACTTCTGCTGGTTTTTGTTTCTCCACAAATGTGGGGATCCATTTAAAAAATTGAAGGTTACATAAATTCCCTAACCTCTTCTTTCTGCAGCAAAAACTTGCCACAGAATTCTTGGTATCAAGTACCTCATGCAAAATATGGGGAATTTAGCTACAAGCTTGAAGACAGGAAAATCATCCCGCATTGAGTGCAGAGACAAATGTTGAGGAAAAAGAAATTAGTATTTGTAGAACTTAAATGGAAATTAGGTTTTCCTGGAAGGGGGGTCAAATTATTTAACATTTTAAAATAAATAAAAGATGAAGTTATTTTACAAAAATGTAAAATGTAAGCTTTTCTTGTGGAATTGTCTCACCATTTGCACTGCATTTGAGCAGTGGGCAAATTGTTTACCTATCCTCACACCCTGTATCCATCTATAACGTGTTTCCTTTGAAGTATTTTTCTCTTCTGTGTTAAAGCTGGAAAGGAATATTCCCTTAGTATGAATTTAAGGAACCTAGGATTGACATGACCCAGGGGCGGTAAATAATTCTGCCACCTGCACTAGAATGAAATTTCTGAAGTCTTGTTTTTCATTTCTGCTACTAGTGTCTAATAAGCTATTTTTTTCCAGACTATAATGCATATGATAATGTAGCCTTGTTTTATTTATGGGGTACACTGCTGTGATGTCAAGAAAGTCACCTTTTTTTGTGATTAATCAAATCCCAGGCTGCACATTGCATTTCTATGGACTTGAGACTCTCTTATAGATTTAATTTTTTTTCTGAAATTGTGAAGAGCAATAAATGTGTGGGTTTTTTCCCTGGAAGATACAGGTGATATCATAGAACCAAAAACTGCAGCCATGAGATACTGGGTCAATGGAAAATAGATAGTAATAGAATTATCCCAAAGGTTCTCATAGCAAAGAGGGAATAATTGAACTGTACACCATCACCATGAGTTGTCCCCAGATCAGCTAAAAAATAATCCACAAGATGGAGAAGGTTGTTTTCAGCTAAGAATGTAGTTATTTTTTATGCTTCCAGGGATTTTCTTTCTATTCCGTACCATGTTATTAGATGTGGAATTTCTTGATATAATTGCTTGTGGGAAAACATCTGTACAAAAAATACTTACTGGAGTTTTTATGGCTGGGAAAGGAAAGAAGGCAAGATATCCATGTTCTTTTAAAAACATGCCATATATCATGTAATATAACCCTGCTGTGTGTGCAGTGGTGCATGAGCAGCCTTCTTAAGATGGTGAGGGAATTGGTAATGAGTTTTCAGTCTTCTCAAAAATATATCAAAGCAAGAATCATGATTAGTATTTTGAGATATTGAATACCTAAAGAATTAACTTTGTTACAAATTACAGCCCTGATTAGAAGCTGACCAGGAATGAAACATGACTGCAAGGACTGGTGAGAAGAAGATGGACAGCCTCTTATTTCAGAGTGGACATCTCAAGAACCCAGGTGATACACAAAAGAGGGAAGTAAAAGGACATATAGGGAAAATGAATTGTTCTGTGGTGATCCCTGGTTTCTCAGCTAGACTACAGAGCAACTTTGTGGAATAGAACAGGTGGGATTCTGGTGTTGAACCTGAGCTGGCAATGTGCCCTCACAAAGAAGGCCAAGAGCAAGACCATCAGCCGGAGGGCAGTGATCCTCCTGCTCTGCTCAGCTGTGGTGTGCTGGGCCCAGTTCTTGACTTCACAGCATGAGATAGGTGTGGTGGAGTGAACCCAGCAACACATGAGGATTGTCTGGTGTGTGAGGGGCAGATGAGAGAGCAGATGTTAAGTCTGGAAAAGGGAAGGTTTAGGGTGATCTGATCAGTGTGTATAAATACCTGCTGGGAGTAGTAAAGAAGATGAAGCCAGATTCTTCTCATCAGTACTCAGCCAGAGGACAAGAAGGCAATAGATTCAAATTGAAATACAAGAATTTTTTTTTTTTTTTACAATGATCACAGTGATCTGACTCTAGGACAAGTTGCCAAGATAGGTTAAGGAGTCTCCATCCCTGGAGGTATTCAAACCCCGACTGAATACTGTACAGTGGCATTCTAGATTGTTTTCTCTGAGCAAGGGTTAGAACTAGATGATCTCCAGAGGTCTCATCCAGCTTTAAAATTTCTGTGATTCAGGTGACAAATATGGCTCTGGCTCTGTATCTGTAGGCTTTTTGAAGACAAATGTAAGGGTTTTTTCTTACATTATTGCTGCAGAAACACTAAACTATCAACTCCCTTGTTGATGAGAGTTGAGCATTTTAAGATAAACTGTCAAGAGGTTTAGCCTCACTATTACACCAATCTTACTCCACAGATGGTGTAAAAATCTTTCTTTTTCAGCACACTTTTGTCTTCTGAGAGGTGAATTGGCTTTTCTCTTCTGCTCTCTATGATGGGATCCCAGGTAGATAATCCTTACACATCAATAGGGAAGCGTGTGCAGTTAATCAACCTGGAATTTGTTAGCAGAGATTGTGAGGGGAGGAAGAAAAAGGAATAGATAAAACATAAAAATGGAAAAAGTCACATTTGTTTCCAGGAGTTGATAAGAGAGCAGCTCTCTTGACTTTTGCTTTCTGACTTGCAACAGAAATATGGTATTCATGGTTTATTACCAAGCTTTCAAAAACAGTGATTTCACCTGAGAGTTCTCTGAACACAAATGCAAAGTGTGAGCTTTCTAAGATAAATTGATTCTTGTGAAATATCTGTGGTCTGTCAGACTTACCAGCTCTCAGTATTTCTAATTGCAAAGGAGATGAAGCAAAGTGCTGCTGACAAGCCATCTGGACAACCTGCATAATGTAACAGACTTAAAAATTCATGCTGAAGAAGATCCTCTCCCTTTTTCAGTGGCAAATCATTGTGGGATTTCTGTGGCTTGGTTGCTGTTGGCAGCACAATTATTCCTCCTCAGGCTGGATGTGGAATTGGAGGGTGGAAGGACAGTGACAATGCTGGGGAATCCAGATTCTATTACTGATATGAGTAGTATCTCACCATGGACAAGAAGACTCAGTGTTCTGTTCCAGTGTCCCACCTACAAAATAGATAGAAGGAAAGCCTTCACTTGGTCTTTGAATTACATTGATTTCCTCATTTCTCTACTAAAAACAAGGAAGGTCCTGGTAAGGTTTTTTTTTTTTCTAAGACAGCAACACCTCCAATTTATGTCAGCAGCAGTTGTTAATTTTAGTAATATTTTGATTTTTTGTTCTCATTTCACCAATGGAAACTGGCTCTGGAATAAAGAACACACTTGTTTGGCCTCTTTGCCACTTGCACAGCAGCAAGTGCTGATGAGAAAGATGATGAGCTCATTCTGGTACTGAAATAGGAAGGAATCAGCCCTTTACCCACAGTTATCACTTTTCTTTTGCCCTGACCACTGTTACACTCTGCACCTCTGTCCAGCACACACACAGCAGGATGCTGGTATTCAAGCTCCATTAGGTTATTGACTCATCTTGTTCCTCAGGAACCTCCTGGGATCAGAGTAATTGAGCTCAATAGTTGAGCCTCTATAGAAATATCCCTGACCTTTTGCCTTGCAGTCAGTGGGGTGACCATATGGGAATGCCAATTAAGAAGCCACAGGCATTTTGACTGAGGCAATTGGGTCAAGCGTAGCATTGAGGTACTAAAATCCTTTTTTCCTATTAGCGTGTGAAAGTTGGAAGTACAGAACCATTCCTTTCCTACCTTCTCTTCACCAGTGGATTTTTATTCATATTTGAAAGACATCACTTTTTTTTTTTTTTGCAAAAGCAGATCATCATAATCAGCTACTTTCAAATTGATCAATACAATATTTATTCTTCTGGAAAATTTATCATGGTAACAGAAACAAAAAGCATTGTGAAAATGGGGATCTTTTTCTTTCCTTCTGAGAAAGAAAATGAGAGGATGAGGACACTAAGGGTGATGGTAAGATCTGAATGAATATCTGCTTACAGTTCTGCTTAGTTCAGATGCTTCCTTGAGGTGAGCCTGCTTTCTGAATTGCAGCTGTTAGATTTTCTGAATTAAGTGGGGAAATTTCAATTGTATCAGGCAAGAAAGCACAGTGGTAGTCATGTAACCAGATGAGCAAGTGGCTGAGGAAATGAGGAAGGAGCGTTCCCCCTCTATAAGCTACAACACCTGCACAAGCAGTAGGATTGGAGCTTGTGCTGCACAGAGTAACTCCTGTACCAAGCCACTGAATTTGCACAGAGAAACTGCTGCTACCCACAGGGGCCTGCAGCAAACCAGCTTTAGTGTTTTCTATTTCATTTGCTGAAGCTTAGTCAGCTTTGCCCTAGGAGTTTATGAGGACCCACTTAGACATTTCCATCCTGTATTATTTTGTGATATATCACTTCAAGTTTTAAATAATGCATGAGTAAAATCAGGTTGTTTTGTTGTATTGCTGGTATGATGAGGGGTTTCCTGGTAAAATGGAAAATGGTATGAAAAGAAATTAATGTGACAGTCTCTCTGGCCTCTGCTCCTGTGTTATGAGTGCAATGTACAGGGAGGGCTGGAAATGGCAAAGATTTCTCTAGAAAATATAGGAGAAGAATGGTATGGTAAACAATAAACTAATGAAAATGGAATAGTTCAACTAATGCATCACACAGTTACACAGACAAAAAAAATCTGCTGAAATATTCATGATGAATAGAAGTCACAAAAAATATGGTGTGCGGAATTAAGGGAGCAGAAAGAGATGTGTGAGGGGAATTCAGAGGATGTGAATGGGCTGACACTGAACATAGAAAGGGCTTCATTAGAAGGAAGCAAGAAAGAATATGGAAATGAAGGTGAGCAAAGAGAGCCTTTTCCCAAAAAGGTGATGCAAATCATTACCAGATAATGGGAGTTCATCTTTATGGGAGAACTTCAGAGTAGCTGAGGAAACTTGGGCATGCCAGTTTTTGGAGACTGGGGCAAAGGTGAAGGAGGTCAGGAAGACTTACTTTCAGTATGGGAAAAACTCATTATTGGTGAAATTACACATCCCACAGAGATGTGGTTTCTTGATTTTTGGCTGCAGGTAAGTGGTGGAGTCTGTGAAGGATTTCAGTGCTCACAGAATGTTTGGGGTCAGAAAGGAGCTCTGGAGATCATCTAATCCAGCTGCCTGCTAATGCAGGTTCACCTGGACCAGGCTGCACACATTTGCATCCTGTCAGGTCTTGAATACCTCCAGAGAAGGAGGCTCCACAGCCTCTCTGTGCAGCCCTGTCACTCACATAGTAAAGAAGTTTTTCCCCATATTCAGATGGAACTTCCTGTGTTTCAGATTGTGGCTGTTGTCCCTTGTCTGGCAATAACTTGACTTTGTTCACAGGCTGCTGGTCTGACACAATTCCGAAGCAATGTACTGCTGTTGCATAATCTGTCATATAGTCCTCTGAAAAGCTGCACTGTGAGGGAATTTTCAGCTTGGAGTTAATGAATAAAGAATTTACTTTGATAATGTATCATTTTGCTCATACTAAGAAGCTTCAGAAAGCATACAGTAATCCTTTGCTTGCCAGGAAAGGCTATTTCACTAATTGAGAAATCTCATTTTAGAGGTAACTTCATGCCAGACCATTACTGCAATATTGTACTCAGAGCACGTATGGGAGTGATTATATTTTAATCTTTGGTCTTGATGGGGGTCTGCTTCCTACAGCCTTTCAGTTTTAATTCCAGCTTGGAAAACATGCAAGATCCCTGTAGAGTGACATTTATGCTCTTGTTTAACTTCTTGTCCTTGAGGCTGGCAGCTTGAGTAACAGACTCAGAACCTGCTTCCCTAACCTGACATCCTGCAAAGAAGAATAAAAAAAACCTGAGTTTTGCCCCAGGAGCAGAGAGGGAACACGATGCCCTGTACACAGCAGTGTTCTGGCTGCTGGTACACTTACAAATGAGAGGAGCAGCAAACCCTGCATTTTCTGTGCTTCAGTGGTTTGCTAGATTTTTTTATTTTCCTCCTGTGGGGTCATGTAAGTTTTATCTGGTTTTGTAATTTATAAGTGTTTTGACAAACACATATTCATAGGGTCTTTGGGTTATGTTTTGGGAAATAGATCTGTGTTTTAAGGATAGGCTTGGCAAATGAGGACTGAGGCAGAGTCCCCATTAATTTCAAGATTGGACCACTTTCTCCTGTGTATGGATGCTGGGGTACAGAGTGGCTAAATGACTTTTCCAAGATACTGTTTGCATTTTCAAGCACAAATCACTTCTAAAAATAGTATGTACAAGGAATATTTACCACAGCACTGAGAATGGCAGGCCCCCAGATAGGAGCTTTTCTCAGGAGAGAAAAATCCACAGGATGTCATCAACATCATTATGAGATGACACTGTTAAAGATGAAGGGGTGCCAGGTTTTAGGCCTGTGATGATATTTAATGCTACACTTTTCAGAGATGTGGATACCCCTGAGAGTGCTCAAGGCTAGGTTGGATGGGGCTCTGAGCAACCTGGTCTAGTGGGAGGTGTCCCTGCTTGTGGTAAAGGGATGGGAACTAGATGATCTTTAAAGCCCTTGCCAGCCCAAATAATTCTGTGATCTTTAATGGAATAGATGGAATCCTCTGCTGGATGCAGAGAGAGTCTACACATCAGGATCCACACATATGTTGTGGTGATGGGGTTGGGTGAGAGGCAGAGAAGGTCTTCACTTTGTGTATGCACTGCTCAGTAATAACTAAAGCACCAAATTATCAAGGGTTTTGATCACAAATCCAAAACACAATCCTCTGTCAGCTTCTATGAAAAGGAAAATAAGAATAATAATCAAAATAAAGGGGAGCAGGAAAACACTGTGGGAGACAGTTAATGGTGGGAACAAGTGACATTTTTTTTAATTGACTGTGCTTTTTTCCAGTTTTAGGGTTTTGGGGGTTTTGTTTTTTTGTTTTGTTGTTTGTTTTGGGGTTTTTTTAGTAAAGGAAATACAGTTGTATTGTTCCTTTTGGGGTAGATGATGTTTAGACTATATAGATTTTAGAACTGTGTTGTACTAGGTGGTTTTCACAGTTCCTTCCAACAAAATTATGGTATTGTGTTCTCTGTCTACCTGTTCATCACCACACTTTAAACAAGCACCAAATAGTTATGTTCAGAAAATCCTCACATTTATCATGTCACTGGATACTGGATTGTTTTTTTTTTGTTGTTGTTCTCAAAACCCAGAGAGGAGCATACTAGCCTTACCTCACAACTATGTGTTTTAATGTCATTTGCTGCCAGCTGCTTGTAAATACCTGTAAATAATAAAATTATTCTTATATAGCCTCCAAGACATTTGAAGAATTATGACTGAAAGTGCAAACAGTAATCTATGCTTAGAGAGAGACACATAGCCAGAAACATATGGCTTTGAGTTGAAATGATCCTTTTTCCTCACCTTGAGACAGCGTGCATAATCCTGAATTATGGAAAAAGAACAGGCAGTTCCTGCCACATTGGGAGCCAAGTTATGAATAGTTAATGTCAGCATGTAAAGGCAAGATTGGTTTGCAGTTTTAGGTGGCTTACCTTCCTTTGCAGTGGTTTTCCTGGGAAAAGGAAAGAATTCAATTCAAGTATTGTGAATATAAGAAACAGAAAAGGAAGATCTGTCAAAATAGAGGAAAAAATTGAAAAAGGCAATAATAAGTAAATGGGTGTCTTGGGAGCTTTTTGGTACAGAAATACCCCAAGTGGTGGTGTCTGGAAAATCTTAGGAATAGAATATCTTTATATTTGTTGGGAGACTTCAATTATTTCATTCATCTGGGGACTTTGATTATTCTTGTAGGAGTCTGGTATCTGTTATTATTCCAAAATCTAACAATTGACACATGGGAAGTCTGTTAGGAGACAGAAAACCATATTGGAATTAGGTTGGGGTGTCCTAGGAACCAAAAATTTTTTTCCTTCCTTCCTTTCCATTTGGTCCAGCTTCAGGAAATCACTAACAGATCTTTCTGCTATTTATAAAACACTGAGGAATGTCAGGTTGGCTGAAGCCCACTTTGTGTTTGGGTAGCGAGCTGAACTGGGCAACACTTTCTGTACATTGTGGAACAGGGAAAGATTTGGAAAATAAGCCATTCCATTTGGAAGCCCAAATGTGCTCTCTTATGCCCTCCCTCTGGCAGAGAAGACAGATTTGTAGAAGACTTTTGGCTTTTCCTTTTGTTCAAATGAATGGTGTGGTTCAGGAAGTGTCTTCCTCTTAGCTTGCCTACTGGTTACTTCTTACCTCTAGTCTCCAAAATTAAGAAGTAGTCTCATAAAGTGCTATTTGGTTTAATTATATTGAGAAAAGTTAGGACAGAACTACTAGGGTTGGGAGAAAGAGAAAGCCAAATGACCTATGTGAGGTGGAGCTGTGAGAGGAAAGTATGGCTGGCAGAGAGCGCTTAGAACTGAGAACTTTGCGTCTGAGCAATGGCCAGGGAGGGAATTGGGGGAATCTTGCCCACTGTTATCCTCTAGAAATGGTTACCTAGCTCTTGTGAGTGAGAAGGGTAGGGGACAGAAAGTATTTTTGCTATCATGGAGAACCATCACCAGTGTGCTGGCTTGTTTTCCTGATGAAGCCTGAACTGTGGTAATGCCCAAGGCTCCTGGACTTTGATTAGTGCCATTAGTCAGAGCATGGTGCTGAAAACACCAAAGTCATGGGTTTGATCCCTGTACACGCCATTTACTCAAGACCTGAACTCAAATGATCCTTGTGGGTTGCTGCCACCCCCAAGTACTCTTCCAAATTCTTTCACCTTTCCTTTGAATTTCTGAGGGCTATCTTCTCTGAAATGGTGGATTTAAGTTCTGTGAATGACAATGAACCTTGGCAGCAAATTTGCTCTATAATATAACTTCAATAATTGTATAATTTAGCACCTTCCACCATTGTTCTCTGGGTACTATATGAAATGGTTATCATTTGCTTATTGATAGAGAAATTTAACTGTAGAGATAGGATTGTCCATTTTTTATTGGAAAGTTCAGTACTTGTGAATTGAGAGCTGAGTTCCTGATGTCTTCTAGGGCCTCTCATAAAACACTTTTCTTCTGATACTTTAACCAGATTATATTTAAGAGTAGTGTAACTTTATAAACTTGTTGAATCGTCATCCAGGATAGATTTATCTTTTTTAAATAAGTCTGGTTCACTTTTTCAAAGAATTTCACATTGAAGTTCAGAAACTTTTCATGGGCATTTTAAGGATACAATTTAGTATTGGAAAGTGGAATGATCAGACATACCACGCTGTCCTAATTAAATGCCAATTTTAATTACAAGCTCCTCCTGAAAACAAAATTTCTTGTTCTTTAAAGTTAAACAATTTCTGACTGTGTTCTTGATAATTTCAGTAGCTATCCATACAGATTATGTTGTAGTATATCTACAGGTATTGTGGGAAGGTTGGATAGTAGGAAGATGAAGAGATTTAAAAAAAACCAAATCACATTAGGCCTATTAAACAAGTGGAAGTTGTGTTGAAAATAAGGAGTTGTCTTGCAGGTGGGATTTTTACCTATTAGATGATTATTATCTTTTATATGATTATTAATCATATAAATTTATAGGGGATTCAGGATTCCTCTTGTTCAGACCTTTTTTTATTAAAAAGACAGTGTTAAGGTGAATTGCAATATTTCATGAAAGGACAAGAGAGAAAGTAAGTGTAAATATAGGTAAATCTGTACAGCATATACAAGTAAAGGTATAGGAGAGCATTTGCTAAAAAACATAGCAAGTACTCTCCTTGTTTGTGTATGCTGAACACAACTTAATAGGAATGACATGCCTCATTTCTTCCCTGTGCTCTAGTTTAGGCACAACTCCTTTGTTTGCCTTTTAAATAGTGCTCAGTTTATTTGAATTCTTTCTGATTGACAAAAACAAGTCTGCCTTTAAAAAATTATGTGGGTCATTGATTTAATTTGTATTAGCTTGTTTTACTTACTGCTTATTTTAAATCTCAGCATTTTGCATCATAGTTAGACTGTGAGGATGACAAACTTTCATTCTCAGTGGCAGAAAATAATGCATGGATGTGCTCTTTTTGAGAAGTCCCTGCTCCTCTCACAAATTTACAGGTATTAAACATCTGAGAGAAGCTCCACATGTAGCTGAGTATATGTGGAAAGGATTTACATGATTTGTTTGTGTTGATGTTCCACTGCCAGTGAAGTAGGCATGCAAGCAGATTTACCTGGCCAGGTGCGTTGACTCTGCTATGTGTTTCTCTAGGTGTAGTGGGCCACAATTTCCAGTGATGGCCATTAGTCCCCACTGAAAGATCAGGGTCTCTCTTATCTCTCTGTTTCAGTAGGAATCCAAGCAAGATTCCACCTTAACTTCAGGAAAAAACGGCTTTGTTTCACTGAATTAATACCTGGGGGCCTCACATACAAGTCCCCTTACACTTGCTTTTTCTCAATTTTACTGATTTGCTGTGATTCTCAGATGAGCATGTTTGATTGTCCTTACATACATACATGCAACTTTGACTAAGGGAAAACTCAAGAGACCAACAGGATGGGAAGTGCTTATGCAACCCATATCAGAGAGTTGCTAATGTGAGTCTAAAATAGCCTCAAACTACTGCAGTTAAATGAAGTGCCCTAGAAACTTTGTGACTTCACTTGAGTGACCAGCCTGAAGGAAGGTCACATCATGCTGGGAGATTATCTGGCCTGACACACTGAAACTCTTTTCAGACTGAAAAATAGAATTGTACTAAGCAACTGAAAATAGAATATAGTTTATGCTAATTTTCTTTGTTTTGTTCTCAGTGGTGGGCTTACTTTCTTATAACAAACTGTCCTTGATTCAAAACCTGAAAACTCCTCGTCTCTGGTGAAAATATGCAGTCAGCAATGTCTTTTTCTTCTTATTTTATTTCTTTATACGTAAATATATAGTGTAAGTCTACATATGCATATGTTTTTTTGAGAGTTTATGTATATGTTAATATATTCTCTGTGTGCTCATTTACAAAAAATACAATTGTGCCCTGTTACAGACTGATATGGAGAGAGAGTTTATTTCCATTCTTAAGATATTTGCCTTCTAGATCTCACTACATCTTAATTTTGTCACCTCCTAAGCAAGCAGAGTGTATGAGAATAGGAACACAGAATGGAAACTACTTGAAGAATAAGGAAAAGAAAGATGATCATGTGTTACCCACACACTGAGAAGTACAAGTAGTAAAGTTTACTTTTGATGTGGCCAAAAATAATTTGGAGATTTCTATAAATAAATCTTAGGGCACCTGATGAGTACTCCTTGGTCCTGGCTGGAGTTTTGGCCTTGGAGGGCTTTGCTGTATCCAGCAGCACAGAGAGCCAATGCTGCAATGCTGCCCTAGCTCCATGTCCCAGGTTCAGCCAGCAGGGAGACTGAGCATTCACCTCCAGTAGATGCACACACACACTTACCTGTGAATTTACAGAAAAACATAACTCAGCCACACAGATCAATGCAGACAGAGATGCTCAAGGCTCTCACAAGCAGCACTGAGGGCCTCATCCTATCCCCCTGACCAGGATGAAAGTTCATTATTGGGAAATTTATGTCTATCCCCCTACCAGTGACCCTGTAGTCTGTAGGTGATCTCAGACAGGGTATCCTGATGACTCAGACTGATGTCACTCCCAGTGCTTGAGGCAGAAACCCTCCTGGGATGTCCTAAGGCAGCCAGGGTGGGGACTCATGTCCCTGACTGGATGATCAGGGTTCCCTCCCTCACAGCTCTGGGCTGTTCTACTCCTTCATGCCCGGAGAAGCCAACTTCTTATACCCATCCTAACAGGGCTGCTGGTCGGGTGTTGATTCACTGCCTAAAGGATTAGCAAGGTTAACAAGTTTGTCAAGCAGTTTTCAGTTAAATTAACAATCTTTTAATGATTTCCTTTTTTTTTTAATTTTAATTCAGTTTTTCATGATCTAAGCACATGTACTGAGGTGTACAGTGTGGTAACTAATTGCATTTCTTCCTCTAAGATGTGTCTGCATGTCTCTGTGGCACTGTAATAATTTGCATGTGCTCATAAAACATTTTGGAGCCCTGAAAGTACTGTAAAACTCACCTCTACATTGCCTCTTCTTCAGGTTTTCGGAAATGACTACTTAAAAAAAAGTTAACAACTACTATTTTTTATTCAAACTCAGTAAGGATGTTGAGGGATTTCATGGTCACAGGCTTCAAGTCAAGTGCTTGTACACTTCAAAAACAGCATTATGGAAATAAAACAAGACTGCCGTCATTAGCACTGAAGGAAACCTTCTTTCCCCAACTCCTTGCAATAATGTTTGTTCATGCTCGCTGCTGTAACAACCTCACCTAAATTACCCCAAGAACTCCTCATTTTTGAGATTGTGTTCTGATAGGAATATAATTACAGTCAAAATAACAGCAAAATACTGTGATTTCAGTTTGAAATTTAATTGCCTTACCTGCATAATCATTGCAGTATAAATTATGCACAGCTGTAGAGCAGATGGAATGTTTCTTTTAACTAAAATTGTTTCCTTTCTCTTGACTATATTGAACACGTGCATTTCAGGGTTCCAGATACTGAGAAGAACTAACTTTATGGCTGGAGAGTATGTATGCATATTTTTTCAGATATGGGCAAAGATTTTTTTATTGCCATTTTTCTTTGAAATGTCTAAGTAAAACAGTAGTTTGCTGGAAATGTCCATTTTCGCACTGCTGTTTCTGCAGCTTATTTATTGAATCGTGGAACACAAGGTTTTGGGTTTAATCAGGTTTGCTCTTTAAAATTAAGGCAGCACATAAATAATCTTGTGGCATTAAATCAAAGTAGTTGTCATGCTTGTCAAATGTCTGTAGTCTGCACAATTAAAGGCCCTCAAAGGGAAGCAGGGATGGGAGGCAGTATGGTTTGAAAGAGAATTTACAATGAAAAAGAATCTTCTCTTAAACAATTGACAGGATGATAATGAGGTCAGAATAAGCAGAAAAGAGTATTTTTGCTTGGGAGTTAATGCAAAATGCTTGAGCTTTATCAAGAAGGAAATGGGAAGCTTAGAAGTCTGCTGGCTTCATATGCATGGAGATTGGTCTCTCTTCAGTATTGCCCCACTTTCCCCAGGGTAGCTGTTAGAAGGCAACCTGTCCCTAGAGTTATTAAGATTCGTACCCTTAATCTGAAATCTAAAATTATGTTCTTCAGAATTTTTGAGAACAGGGAGAGGGTTTTCATTTTTGTTTGTTAATGATCTGGGTTTTTAAAATCTAAATCTAGAACTAACTTTCAGAAATCATTACAAACAAAAATGTATTTGATTTTGCTGATGAAAAGCAGGCAAATTAAGTCTTTCATCTTTTGTCTTGAGAACTCATGTCTCTACTGGAAAAAAAGAGGGTTTTCTTAATGTGGCAGCCCATTTTTCAACATACAGAAGAGGAATGAATATTTGTTCTTCTCATTTTTCTTGCCTCAGGGATGCTGGATGATAATATATTGTGGAGCTCTTTTATGATCTTTTAAGGTGTTTGGGGACAAGTACATATTTAATCATTCAGTTGTCTGACTAGACATGGCAGAATAAACTATGTTCATAGAAGATGCATCTTCAAGTACTTGCTGAGTGCTAAACAGGATATCCTGTAGCAGAGGTGGTCATCTTAATAGTAAATAAAATCTTAAGAGGATCATCTCCCTTTCATAGGATTGACTTTTTTCATGTGACCCCCTTGCCTGGGGTTCTGACTCTTTGAAATGGCAAGAGAGAAAAGCTGTGTCTTCTATTCAGATTTTATTCTGTTGCCGGCTTGTTTCTTAAAAGTTTCTTTCCTTCTTGAGATTTTATGAGGCAGGCACTTCAAAGTCCTTTGTGAATCATATAGATGGAGAGAAACACAGTAGCTGTAGGAAAAAAATATTAAGTAAATACAGAATAATAGTTTGCATGTACAGAGTTCAATGTTAGCTTTTAGGTTTTTCAAAGCACTGCGTGAAATTGTTGCCACACAGGTTCTGTAAGCAAAGCTCTGCATGACTGATAGAAAATGCTGAACTGCTGCTGCTGCATGAGGAAAGGCACACTGTTTAGGTCTAAATATCACCTTTAATTTGTCTTGTTTTCTCAAGAGGTCATATTTCATCTAAATATCCAGGAGATGAAGAAAAGAATGAACAACCAGACAACCAGTCTTCAGTTGCAAACTTAGCTTACTAAGCGTAACTATGTTTCTGAAAATTGTATCATGCATTTTCAATTCCCAGGTGACTTACTCTTCCTGTAAATAATAATACTGTTGTGTCCTAGGGTTGTAGTAAACCAGGAAGTAAGACAAAATGTTGCCCGTGGAAAGGTCTTGTTCGGTACATTTGGACACAAATGTCTACCAGAAGTTTGCATTAATAAATACACTTATAGTGTGCTCACTCTTCCCACCCCAGTGCTGTCCACCGTGGGGTAAGACAATTTTTGCAATCTATAGTGATCTGGTCAAATACAGCACAGAAAGCTCATTACTTTTTCTCTCAGATCAGTAATGAGAAATAAGCAGTTCAAGCCTGTGCTGTTTGAGAATCCAAAGCCCAAAAGCCCGTAGTGCCTCTGAACCAATTTAGCAATAAATTGTGTCATCAACCAAAAGATTTTCAGAGACACCACTCTATCCCTTCCCATGACAATAAGTGTCACTCCTACTTCATTTTGGATGAACAAAGTTGATTTAATCAATTTTAATCCTGAGACAATCTGAAAAAAGAAATTAAATTGTCAAGTGTTGTTGGATTGAAAAAGAACATATACCAGAGTATCAGTCTACAGATGTCACTGTTGTCAGCTCATTGTCTTACAGTTCTTCCAAGCAACTTTCTTACGAAGCTGAAACATAGAGAACCTGTAACTCTCTTTGGGACCTTTCCCTGCAGGACACAAATTTGTTCAAACCATCCCCAACAGCCCTTTGATTAGAGGGAATGAGGCTGTCTGCAAATTAATATCTGCTTCCTCTTTAAAATGGCAGCCTACCCATCCACAATGTTGGAGAAAATGGTTGGCAGTATGATTAATTTGATCAATCATTAGTCTTTCATCTAAGAGGTCTTGAAGAGGTTTAGTTTTGGTAACATTTTCCTCATTAACTGGTTATTTCTTGTGATTGCCTTCCAAAGTTTGCTCCCTTCAGAGCAATACAATTCATTGCACAAGAGTACCCTGGGCACTAATGCATTGTAAATGCAAACAAATGTATTTTCAGCCATAGAACAGACTTACAAGGCCCATATTGAGAAACAGCTGCTTATATTGAAGGCTAAATTTAAAAAGTTATTTGTTAATATATTTATCACCCCAGACTGTATGCATTTGGACTGAGAAAGCAGCAATGAATGACTGTTCTCTGGGAGATATGTACATTTTAAGGACCTTGGTTAGCTGCAGAGTCAAGTCCAAGCAAATATGTACAGTAGCAGTTGTCTACTTGATCAAACTCTGAAATGCTATTGGTTCAGTAGCACAGACTTCTTGGTTACTCTCTGTGTAGCAGCAGACTGCATAGCCCTCTATGTTCACTGATAATAATTAAAATTTTAAAAATTTCTATATTCCACGACTTCTTTAAGGTGTAACACACAAGGTTCAAAGCAGTTCAGTCATTTGGTCGATTTGACCTGCCTGCTAATGAACTGTCCATTCCAAAAGTGTCCTTGACTGGAGTAGAATCACTGGTAATTCTGATAAGAGGTTTGTTGCAGTGCCAGCCTGTAAAACCATTGTTTGTTTTTTTTTTTTTTTTTCATCTACAGATGAGAATTTTGCTGAGTTTATAGTGTGGGAGGATGCAATGCTCCAGCAGTGAATGCTGCAGCAAGAAATGGTCTTCCAGTAATGTCAGGAAAGTGATGCGATTTGATTCATGGAAGGAGAATGGAACTTGTTGCTGCTAATCACAGAAACACCCAAAGAACCTTAGTAAAAATTGACTTGATGTTTATTGACAAAGTTCTGAGTGGGATATTTTGCCTTTTTTTTTTTTTATATTTTGGTATCTCTTCTTTACTTCATCATTTGTAGATTTTTTTTTTTTTTCTTTTTTGTTTCTGCCTTATATATTGTCCTCTCTGGGAGAGATGGAAAGCAGTAGATTGGTGCTGTGTGTCCAGAATGGGCAAGAATTTTTTTCTCTGAACCTCCCTTGTGAGATTCTTTTAAGAGGTAGGATATATACATATCTTGAAAAGTAATAATTAAAAAAAAAATTTAAACATCACAATGACCAAAATGCATTCTTTGTTGTTGAAAGAATTTAGCATTTTTGACTGTCAGCAGTGTTTTCATTCATAAAAACAGTTTTTTAAAATATTTTTAATCTCATTTCCTGTGTAATATAATCACAAAGATGTTTTGGTCATTCAGAAGTTAATTTTTTTCCCTAATAGTTATTCAAATACATTTGGTAAATTAAACGTCTGTTTTAAAAATCATATGTAACATGCTCATTGTCAAAAGTTTTTTAATATTGTAGAAACAATGCCATTTTGCTTGTAAGGAGAATTTTATCTCTCTTCATGTTGATTTGGGTTTTTTTGAGCATTTTCGACTGAAATGATGCACTGAATACTCACAATTTTATTTTGAATGCACTGTAATATTCATGCAACATAATTAGGAATTGCTGCTGCCCCTGTCTAAAGCTATGTATGTAGGTATGTGTATGTACAATACATGTAAATATACATAAAAATATGAATATAAATATGTATGTAGAGAGAAACTTCTCTTTTACAGTGTGGTTCTATGAGTAAATGCTCTATTTGTTAGTACATATACAAGCACATTGTCCAACTAACATAGTAAATAAAGAGGTCTATACCATTTTAAGTATCTCTATACCACTTTAAGTATCTCAGGCACTAATATTGGGAAGATACCAATTTCCATAGGGGGTTTTTGGCAGTGAAATCTGTCCTACATCTCCTAGTGATTTAAATATTTATTAAAATGCACATCAAGAACTTGTTTTGTCTGATCACTGGTCACCTGGTTCCTAGAATTCTCCATGAAATACTTTTTCTAGGTAATGGAATGATTGATGCAAATGTTAGTGGAGAGACAGAAAATTTTCTAAATGGAATGATTGATGCAAATGTTAGTGGAGAGACAGAAAATAGTAACTGAAGTGATGCTTTTGCTGAGAGCATATTTGAACCTTGTTTATATTTTTAAATAAAGGATTTGTATATCAGGAAGGATTTCCAAGTGGTTGTTTTGTGATGCTTCAATGCACAAATAAGTATGTCTTTGGACTTCTACTTTTTAATTTTGGATAATCAATCACTTTCTGCCAAAACTGATTGTAATGGAAAAGTGATATTTTGAATAAATGAACAATTTCATGCCTGTTGTCTTCTGTCCATGCAACAACTAAAGTGATGAAAATTGGCTTCATCTCCCAAGGACAAATTCCACTATATTCTATCTTGTAACTGAAGAATGCATTTTGAGAGATCTAATTGAGCTTAGAGGGATATATGAATTACAAAATACATTCTGGATTAATATTTTAGTTTTTACTTAGGAGTTTGTTTTTGTTTTATTGTTAATTTGTTTTATTTTTGTCATTGAGCTTTCTTAAAAATATGCTCTTTCTCTAAGGTCAAAATGCATATTCAGCCTTGAGAAAAAGGGCAGATATTTTGGAAACATTTTTAATTCAAGCATAAAAAATTACTTCTTGTCATCTCTCTAAAATAACACAAAATAGCCTTAGGAAGCTAAAGTTATGAATTACCAGCAGTTTGAATCTGTAAGCTTCCTCTTCCAGGCTCCAAGGCCTCTAATCTCTCACCATTCTCTTCTGGCCTTGACTTTTTTTTTTTTTTCCTTTTTTTTTTTCTTTCATGAGTTGTTTGAAAAATCACCTTCTTAGTTATTTTCCAGTGCTGGTATTTTTGTAAGCCAACATTTTTTTTCCAAGTGTAGGGATTATATCTTGAAAATATGATCCTAGTAGAAATTCTAACAGCTGTTTGTCTTGCTATTGTGTAATTACAGCTAGGCTTTGAGCACGTTTATGTATGGTCCTGAAAACTTAAATTAGTGAGTACTGGGCTTGGTATAGGAACAGCTGACACAGACAAGCACAATCTTGTGTCAGACATATTGACATAAATTTTCTTAATTAATGTAGTTTTTTAGAAGTGGACAAGCCCCTTGGGGATTTTTGATAGTATGAGATCTGTACTCTTAATTCCTAATCACAACTGTATTTTTCCCTGTTTGATGACAGATTGTCAAGTGAGCAGGTGCAAAGAAGCAAAAATAGATTATGTGTTCTGTTTGTAAATGAGTGGATGTGTTTCCTCCTTGTTTTGATTGATGGAAGATTTAATCCAGGAAAGGTTATTCTCAATTTGTTATTTATACCTTGGATGATCAGCATAGTCTAGAAAATGCTTTTCCAAATCAGCTTTCTCTACAAACAGAGCCCTTACAAACAAACTTTCAGGCTTTAAAAGAATAGGAACATAAGTGTCCAGCACAGATGTTCTCATCAGTGTGTTTTCAACTAGGAACAACCCCCTTCTTCACAAGCATACAGGACATAAATGAACTTGCTGGTTTCTGCTCTCTGTTTCACCTTGGCTTTCACCTTCTGAATCCCTCCACGCCTGTGGTCTATGCAGAGATTTAGAGGTTTACTCCCCCCCGTGTCAGCTTTGATGGAATGAGAAACTTCCTAAAACACACAAAAAAGGAAGTCCATTGTTTGTGATTATGTAGAAGTAAGTTAAACTTAAGACTCTGTTTTATTTTCTGAAGCTGAAGAGGTATTTTCTTTCTTTTTCTGAAGCTGAAGAGGTATTTTTCATCATTATTCATCATTTCTATAACTGGCCTTTTTGGTTTCTTTCTGAACAGTAAGTGTTCAGTCAATGACTGCAGTAAAAACCTAATTTTGAAAATCAATAAGACCATAAAATTTAAATATATTTTTGACACTGTAGTAGAATTACATTTTATATACTTTCTGGAAATGAAGGATGTTTGTTTGAGGTTCTTACTTCACCTTCATATTTTGACTATAATAACTTTTTTCTCAGGATTTATTTTCATTCATGCATGTTCAGTGAGCCAGTTCAAAAGATTGTTGCATCACTGAAGTGCAAGAGAATGTATGAAGAGGAAAAATCTCAAAATTCCTAATACTGTTGTTGAACACCTTGAATCATGGGGCTGCCAATTTGCTGCATAATTGTTTTCTTTTAACTGGTGTTCATCTCCATACAAAAGATGAAAAGAGTGGTTTAAATATAAATATATAAATATTTGATATATATTATAAATAACTATATATAACTATAAAAGCTATAGAAATGAGCAGTTCTATTTAGAGGCAATGTGCAGTTCAAGTTCAGTTTGCAAGAAAAACTATGAAATTGTGAACATTTGATCTTGTGCTGTTATCATATAACCAGCCAAGAAGGATTTTTCTGTGTTCTCTTTTGGCTCTATCGAGATTATCAGCTGTTGAGATGCTCACTTTCAAGTCAGGTGTGTGAGGTGGCATTTTTCCTTTCAGGTTTGTCATCTCAAACAGCTGAAGACTCATGTTGTGAAGATGTTGTTTTTCCAGCAGGAAGACTCTGGCAGTCTGGAATTCCTATTTATGCCCAGCTGGCTGCCTTACCAGCTGTAGTTTGATAGCTACCGCAATTAATTTACACATAAAAGAAAGGCTTCACTGTGCACGGCTGGGACAATTTACACCTAGCTGGCAGAACAACCACCTTTGTATTTACAATGCTATTCCCACACTGCCGTCCTGACCTTGCTGATAAATCTGAGTCAGAGAAGTGTACAGGAACCTGTAATTCACAAGCTGTCACCATTCTCAAACTGAAATCAGAATTGAAACCTTTATTGATTAAAGAGGGAAAATTCTTCATCTTAATGACTCAAATGCAGCTTTTGGTCCTAGAGAAAAGAATAACATGGGGAAAATTTGCCTTCAAAGTCATAATTTCCTGTGGAATAATGTTTATTTTCTTGTCTCCTAAGTATTAGTAGTGGTTTAGCTAATGATAGGTTTATAAATAATGTCTTGAGCCTGAATGCAGATAAACATACCTATAAACTACCGTCTACATGCTCATATTTAAAACAATCTAACTTGTTTTTCTCTTATGTATATATTTGGGATTTGGAAGGAAAAAGTGCTGCATGTGATCACCTGGTGTCCTATAATGTAATTAACCTCGATTCAAAGAGAAACTTTTGTGTGCCTGTATGGATTTGAAGATGTTTGGCTGATAAGCATCAGTCTTACAACCTGGTTGCCAGAGCATTCAGATAAGTTACAGAACCATATTTGCCAGAACTTGATCACTATCCAAAAACCGTAGAGCACCCTAAAGCGAGAGAAGCAGCAACAGCTGGCTGCCTGACTCCAGTCTATTTGTTAGGGCATTTTCCCTAACATTTTCATTTATACATGCGCTTCTAAAGTAGCTCTCCCCCTCCAGCATATTTCTGTGACTTTTTGATGCAAACAGTACTAAGGAAATCCCAGTTATTCCACGGAGTATGCATGCTGCATGGCCCTTAACAGATCAGGCATCTTAGGAGAGTGGTTTGACCCACATATGATCTGCACTGCTGTCTAGATTGTGTCTCACTGACGGGAAAGACCCTGATTTTCTCATTTGCTTGAATCTCTACCTTCTATGTGATCTCTTTTGTTAGACATTTAACCCTGCATTTGACTTCCTATAGAATGCCCTGACAGAAATTTTGGAGGCATAAATGGTTCAAGAATGAATTTGACAGTGCTGAAAAAGGAGAAAAGTCTGACCAACTAGAACCAGATTATCCTAGGTTTCAGGTTTCTTGAGAAAAAGGCTCTTTGAATAAATAGTTAATTGAACGTTACCTAGCAGAAGGTTTGACATTCTCAAGGGTTTCTGGACCACTTATAGGACATTAAATGTCACTGAAACTGGTAAAAAACCACTAATAGAGATGCATAATTCCATTTTCAGAATCAAAAGTCTGGAAAAGCTCTTGCCTAGGATTCACATACTGAGAGTCACTGCATTCCTATGCAGAATCTTTAATAGCTGACTTCAAAACAGAAGAACTGAATCAGTATAAATTATGAACAGAGTGGAAAACTCTCAAAAATGTACAAAAATTCTCCAAAAATCTTCAATACAAAAAATTCATTATAATTTAAAACACATTAAGTAATCAACGTGTTTCTGATGCGAAATTATCCCATTTTATCCCAATACATTTCTGAAATAAGTTTTATTTTTAAAATCATAATACATGAGGAAGGAGACTATTTTTGTTATAAAACCAAGTTATTCTGAGAGTGCCAGAAGAGACAAAGTGTCCGCTTTTAATTTTCAATCCACTTTTCAGTTTAAGTGTGTTATTGTAATTATAAAACAGTAAATGGTTTCACAGCAAATTTGACTGCAAGTTGAATTTCATAAATTTAATTTTCTATCAAAATAATTCCAAGTATTTCCCAGTTCTAATACTATTCTTGAGTCTTGATAATACTATTTCATTCTCTTATGTTGTGAATGAAAAAATTAACCATGTATAAAAATTTTAAATTTTGAAATATATACAAGAGACTCCCCAGATAACTGAGATAAGAAGAAATGTTATGATGTAAGGAAAATTTGTGGAAGACAGGTAATCTAAGAACAGTGATGTTTGAAATTATAAAGATAAACCTGAGATACTGTGTCACTGAAGAGATGTTTTCTTTGCAGTCTGATTGGTCTCACACTGCTTTGCTTCTTGCTATCTGAAGAAGGTGGAAATCACAGAACTGCTTGGTTGTCCTGCTCTTAATTTAATTGCATAAAAGTGCCTTTTAAAAAAAATATAATGGACTCTACTGAAGTCCTTAAACATGATAAAAAACTTATAGTCCTACTCTCAGTTTAATCAATGGTCATCAGTAGTATCTAGTATTTGCAAAATTGAGCCTCTTATGGAAATGTTAGATTTCTGAATCCTCTGTAGAAAATTATAGGGATATTATTTTCTATGAACTTCTAAAAGATGGAGTTTTTCTCTCCCATGCCCAGACTGCCTGAGTCATAGAGGTTTTTACTAATTGTTGAAGTCCTTTCTTCAGAATTTGCTTTTCCTCAAGTATCCTATTGTATACTGGGTGCCATGACATTTTTCCATACTGTACAGTAAGGATGCAAATTGTATTTCCTAGTCTCAAATCGCCAATTTAAGTGAAGTTGTGACCATGTGCCAGCCAACAGTTATTTTTCTTTTTTCTATCAAATCATCTAAGGTCCCATTCCGCAATCACCTCCCTCAACTTCTTTTACATAAGCTGTGAAAAAGCTATCAGATAATGAAGTGAGATTTTTGCTGCTGCATTTATTTTGACCTCAACTAGAGAGTTGAATGCACAACATCTGTTCTGACAAAGTATTCAAAGTATTCCAAATGGAGCAAAGAGCTCACGGGCTTCAGTAATGTAGCTAGCAATCATCTATTAGATGGTGCAAACACATATTTTGTAGTGAAGAGATTTTTCCTATGTTCTTTCTTAAAAACATTTTTGGTCTAAGTAATTGATGGCTTTCTGGTCAACTTGGGCCATCAAACTCAAGGCAAGAGCTTTTGCTGAAACCTGATGAGCTGCACAAAGACAAGCTCAGGGATGAAGAAATTGGGAGAAAGCCTAAGAGTAAGGACTTATTGGTGGATAAGAGGCTGGACATGACCCAGTAATGTGCACTGGCCCCCCCAGAAAGCCAATGGTGTCCCAGGCTGCATCCAAAGCAGAATGGCCAGCAGGATAGGGGAGGGCATTCTGCCCCTCTGCTGTGCTCTGGTGAGATCCCACCAGTGGAATTGTGAGTCAAACTCCTCAACGTAAGAAGGATGTGGACCTGCTGGAGTGACTCCAGAGCATGTCCATGAAAATGCTCAGAGGACTGGACTGGAGCATTTCTTTGCTGACAGGCTGAGAAAGTTGGGGCTGTTCAGCCTGAAGAAGAGAAGGCTCTGGGGAGAACTGATTGTGTCCTTTCAATACTTAGAGGGAGCTTATAAAAAAGAGGGAGAGAGACATTTTTCCAAGTCCTGGAGTGACAGGACAAGGGGCAATGGTTTTTGTGTTGCCCAGGTAACTGACAGTCTCCAGGGGCAAGGTGGTTTGTGAGCAAGGTTTATATGACATCAGACGCATCAAAGAGCAGAATTGTCTCTCTGATGCATGAGGATGTGCAGCTCCATTAGCTTTGTTTTATTTCACATAAGTACAAACTTGACTAGTTGCAATAAAAGAATTCTGTTTAGAGTGCTGCAGGTGAAGTTTTGAGGAGCTGACCTATGCTCCATTGAGTCTACACTTTGAGTACACTTTATGTGGGGAGGTACTCCCCCCAGTACTAAAATGACCTCTTTAGGATTGTACCTTTTTTTCCCTTGTTTTATACAACTAGAAAGGGTAGAAAGGCCAAAGTAATCACTCTCAAGTATTAATTATGAACATCTTAATTGAATCTCCATTAGGTTTTTTCTGTCCTCACCATCTAATTCTCCTGGTTAGAATCTCATGGTGCATGTAAAATATTCACAGCAGAAGAAACTTCTGCAGACATTTGAAGATATATCAGGAGGTAACTCTGCCATAAAGGTTACATTAGGCTTTTCAATTAAAACAGACATAAATTTCTCTATTTCACACTTTAATGATCAAATGTAGTCTTCAAAGGTTCTAATAGCTGTTAAATTTTTCTAGAACGCTTATAAGCTAAAACAAACTGTTCCATTAGTAGCAGAACTAATGAAAGTTGCTTTCCTATTGTCACCGGTCCCTGCACACCAGCCCACACTTGTATGCAACCACCACAGCAGGAGTGTATCTTGTCTGGAGCTGTGTATCTGCTAAAGGAGTTTTATTTTTCTTCCTGTATGTTGCTGTTTCTCCTTGGAAAAGGTTTGGATGAAACTCTTTCTGATTTTCCATTACTAAAAGAATAAATACTGTCTTCTCCCTAGGAGTAAGTTTCTAATGGGGAAGCAGGAGAAATAAATACTTTAATATCCTTAAAAACTTGTCTGCTTTCAAATATGAATGAAGTAAGCTCATGGAGGGGACAGTGAAAGTATTAGCCCTTGATTTTTACTTTTTAAGAAAGCTCATTAAATTCGATATGCTCTATAAAAATTGAGATGGAACCTGGTTTTGGAATGCAGCTTTAAGGGTGTTACTTTACTTTAAATATGGGCCAAGAGTTCCTAAGATAAGATTCTAGCTCTGTGAAACAGTATAAGTTTTCTGTTCTTTGTCAGGAGGCAAGAACTGGATGCCTTAGGAGGGCTTTCAATTCAGCTGATTTTTATGTTGCTGAACATTTGCTTTGAGATGGAATTAACACTGACTTGCTCACCTCTGACTCAAGAGGTTGTCTGTGGTGAATGATTCAGATACGGATATTTAGTCAAACATATATATCTGCAGGCATTTATGAGCTGTTGTTTGCTTCTTGAAATAAAAAAAAAATCCACTCAACCTCATCTCTGTGAGCTGGATCCAGATTTGTGTAACAAATCTCTTGCAGTTAAAGTTGAAACTAAGTTCTGAATTTGGGAGACATAGTTGGGGTAGTGTTTGAGAATGGATCTCTGAGAGAGGTTTTGGGCCTGTTCATGTTGATAGGACTTTACCACAGGTATTTTTGTAGGAAGTTCTTGTGGGACCGGTAGTGCTTCTGTGAGGTCTTCTTATTAGGGTTGCATGATTCTTGGCCAGGATTCCTAGTTCAGGTTGGTGGGGCAGCACTGATGATTAGTCTGTTTTACTGCAATCCCTTTTTCTGAGAAACTTAGTGGTGCCTTTGACTTTAATGAGCTATTTTTAATTCATAGTTTAGTTCTATTTATTTGATTTGAAAACAAGGGATTTTAAATTAAGAGGGCAATAAAACTACAGTGGTATTCCAATTTTTATAGGGATTATTCTTAATTTTCAGAAATAACGAAAAAGATGCTAACACTCTACCTTCCTGCTAATGAATGTGGTCTCCCAGAATACTAACTTAAGGGTTCCTTTTGGGCTTTTTGCTGTGGTCATGAGTCTTTTTTCTGTCCTCTATTTTGTCGTGTCTCAAATTTCCCCTGATGTATTCAATCATAATTGAACAGAAGCTAATTTCAGTTGCTTACAAAAATCAAAAGCAGGAGGGGTTATGGTCTGAAGGAAGGGATAGGAGGGAAACTACTGCACCTGGTGCCTTGCAGCACACCTGGTGTGAAGCTGCAGGGGTGTGGGTGTTGTTGAAACTCTGAAATTTCTCCAAGAAATTTATTTCTGCCTGAATCAGTGACTCTTCTAATTCAAATAACTGTTTGTGCTGTGGTACTTACTGAAAATCAACAGTGACTGCATGTGAAGTAAACTGATAAGAAAATCAAGGTTTCAAAAGCCAGAAAGATGAAAGAATTAGTTTTCCTGAAGTCTCTGCACTGTGAAATACAAGTGGTGGAACAACTGGCTTAAGCTTTTTCCAATTAGCTTCCAACAATTTGTAGATACACAGTGCTGTATATGCAGTAGCTATTTTCTCTGTGAATTTTTGTTTCTTGAAACAATACAGCAATTAACAATGATAATGCAGGGGAGGAGAGAAAAGTTCTGGTTTTGTTTAACAAAAAACATCCTTTATTACCCTGGCAGGTGCATGAGCCATTTTGTCACAAAGTTTTCTTTGAAAAGGAATCAGCACATTCTGTTGCTTTGCAGAAGGCAAGTATGATTTGGAAGATAAAAGCAGTTACATATAAAAGAGCTCCATTTACATTCAGGCATCGTTGCTTGGATGAGGACGTGAAAGAAATCCTCTTTACAATATGTATTCCAAAACTGAGGAAAGAAAAGCAATCCTACCCATGGATTTAAAATATGCTCATTAGTGTTGAAGAAGGAAGTCAATTAAAACAATTATGAAGTTTTAAATTCTCTTAAACTTTATTTGCTATGGATGCAATTGCTTCAATGCAATCTCTGATGACAGTGTTTGGATTGGAATTTGAGATTTTAAAACTTCAAGATGGATGGGACATAAAATCTTGTGTTTCTGACAAACTCCTGTCAGACACAGATACAAATGAGATTGGAAATTTAGATCTTGAGAGTGAAATGCTTGAACAGAAGATATCCCAGACTGGGAAGAGAGAGATAGGAAAAGATTTTTATTTGGATGCCACTCTCAGACAAAAATATAGACTGGGATTTTGAGATTTAGAACTGTGTGTGGGTAAAGAATAGAAATTGTATTTTCTTTTAGCACTTTCTAGAAGGGAAAGATTGGAAGCTAGGTGATGACTGTTTTTCCTTTGGTGGTGAATTTTAATAGCATTTAATAGCATGTTTTTTCCCTTATCAGAGCACTTAACAGGGAAGGCAGGACCTAAAACAGAGCTGGTGACTGGGATACCACTCCAGTTGTTGACTCACCAAATTCCAAATGTTTATTTTGAAGTAAAAAGCCTCCTATGCTCATTAATATCCTACTTGGAGACTTTAAAGAACGTCTTTTAGTGTCAGAAACTAATAGCAATATAAGAAAACACAAAAAGTATGCCTGTTGTATTTAAAGTGTTCAGCATTGTTAATATTGTTAGCACTGCCACTTAAGAATATGTCATGAATTCATGGCCACAGATTGAAAAAGGTGCTTATTTCTTTTTACTTTCCAGATGAATCAAAATCTTACTTTCATCAGGTTTTCTCCATTAGTTGTAGATTTTTAAGACATTGTGATTTTGGTTTGAATTAGCTGCTGTCATCTTACATTGGTCTATAACTCAAGGCATTTTTTAACCCTCATTCATTTCCATGCATATCTTCAATGTCTTCATGATAATTCTAAACCAGATTGCAAAATGATTTCTTATTTTTCAGCTGTTCCTTGAAATCAATGTCAATTTTTAAATTTAGCTGCAAGATAATTGTTATCAGGTTATGTGTAATGAAAACTGAAGTACTATCCAGACAATATCAACAGGTAGATTAAACATTTAAACTTTTTTTTCTTACATAAATCTAGTTAATCTAATTTATGCAGAATGTGTTTATAAGGCTGACTTTTTAACCTTCATTTCCTCTTTCTATTTGTGAAAAGTGCAAGGTATCTCATAACAAATCCCTGGGACATTTAAAAATCTGGTTAAGAGAATAAATGGCTGGAAATACTGGCTTTAAAATGTCCATGCATTGATATTAAGCATCTTTATTAGCATTCCATTACAATTCCTTATCCATTTCTATTGAGATCATGGAAAAAGAATTTATTTCCTTAGAGGTAACCTAATATCTGTGAACTCCCACAACTATTAACTAATAAGAAAGTACTCAGCTGGCTAATGTAACACTATAATGTGTTTAGAAATGCTATGTTTGTATAGTTCAAATTCCACTGTGATTGTCCTAGTTTAAAATAAAAGTAAATTATTATTCTGTCACACAATTTGTAAACACATTTTATGTCTAAAACACTTGCATGTAAAGGATGTTTGCATGTTAAACATGACAATAATTCATGTTACAGAATTAACTCTTCAGATTGTATTTTTTGATTGAAAATTTACTTCTCAGCCACAAGAAGTTTAAACACTATTTCTCTCTTTGAAAAAGGCAAAATGGAGAATTGCAGTGGTCTCTTCTATGGCTAAATGGATCTGTGCTTTGATGATTCTTGGGTCATGGTTCTCTAAATGGAAGCTTTATGCTGGCTCCATAGGTGAAAATTAATTATATTCATCTGCTATAGAGACAGCTTAAAAGTGCTTGTGCTATAAGTAAATTTGTACTCTTTATTTGTAGCGTAAAAGCAAAACAAACAATCTAAACAATTTTAAATTTCTGCAGGAAGGAAATATATTTCCTTCAATTAAGAGTCAAAATGTTTCTTGTGGTATCTAACATGGTAAATACAAGGAAAGTTTGATTTTCCACATAATATTTTAAAAATAACAATTTTACAGTTGAAACACATATGTAGTTTTATCTTTTTTATTTCTGTGTAGTACTACTGAGTATCATCACCAAATGTATCATTCTTTTGAGCCTCTGCATAATAATTTACAAGCTTCTGTGTATTCTTGGCCTGTGTTCAAAGGGATTGATTAATAGTTGCATCTTTGAAGCAATTTGATACCTTCGGCCACCTTTTCTCTGTTTGAAAAGCTCTTAACAGAACACCAAATATGTGTAAAGCTTTTAATCTCAAAAAATATTAAGGTTTAAAAAAAAAAAAGACCATACTAAAAACCATTTAAACTACAGCATGGAAAAATTATGCATCAGTGCATTTGTTTACATAGGCATGCAACAGTTAAAATATATATTTCTGGGTATTTAATATCATTGCAGATTTTTCCAAACATATTTAACTTGTTGACCTGCTCACTGGATAGTCAAGCGGTAGAAAATTTCAGTTAAATGTAGTAATTATTGCATGTTGCATTTGTTACCAGTAGAACAAAGTAATCAAGATTTTGCTTTTATGCCACAGCTGAAAAACACCCACACTGCTGCTGAGCACATTTAACATTAAACAACTGTGTCTGAAGCAGGCAGAAAAATTCCTGGCATGCTCATTCTCTTTGTATTGCCTCTTCATTCATCTTATTGCCTTTGTATTGTTCTACTTCATGCATTGAGTGCTACTTAATATTGAGAATGTGAACTCAACAAAATTTATGAGAGCAAGAGTACAGAAGTGTACCTAACAGATAAGACATAACATAGTGTATTTGGACATAAAAAAAGCAAATATTAGTAAATATTTCATTTACATAGTCTATTTGTTAATTATTTTTAACATGTTGTAGAAGAGTGCTACTTTAAGAAGACAGTGTGATCTGAGACTTGTGACTACAGCACTGTTTTGAGGAACATTTCTGAAATGTGTGCACAGTCTGACTTTTACCTGTGAAGTGGTAAACTATGAAGTGGACTTGGTATGCATCTTCCATTACTTAGAGTTTCTACAGAATAAAAACAGTAGTCTATTTGTTTAGACAACCAGAAATCTTCTCTGTGGAGATACAGCTTATTAGCTAAGCAGATTAATATTTGCTATTTTGGATTTTCTTCTTCTCAGTATTGACAAATGGAGTCCTGATAAACATTGCACCCCAGGTTTTTTCTGTGAACCTTACATGGATGAGCAATCTCCAGACTCCTCTAGGGTTGGATATTTAGTTGCATGTGAGAGAGAGCTTTATTTACAATTATTTCTCTAAAACATTGATAATACTTTATTGTCTCAGGAAGAACCAAGTGGCAGTGCTGATACAAAAGAGCAGAGTATTTCCCTCTCTCCTTCCTCTTTTCAGCATCCCTGCACTGTCACAAGAGGAATTGGATAAACACTGGAATCTTCACTCTTGTTAAATGCTTCTCTGAAAGCAAACTTAATTTTGTTCAGACTGGAAGCATATCTTTGCTTGCTGAAGACATGGAAACTAAATCACTTTTTAATGTGAGTACTAAAACTGTGAAGTCTGTCAAATGAACTCTGTTGCCTTATCTTGAAAGCTGCTGTCACACATTCATGAAGGTGAAGAGCTGTGTCTCTCATTTCATCCAACGGATTTTTATGCCTACCAGGTGCTAAGTTCAGAAGTGTCAGTGGCAGGCACATGGGACAGACAGAGGATTTTTAATACTGTACAGGCAAAAGTAATTTTGGAAGACCTTTTGAATCTGTGTGTGGAAGTATACAAATTTATCATGAACTGTTCAGAAGAAGACAGTGCTAGTAAGTTTCAGATCCAGTCATCAGCCAAATCTGAACCCTTCAGCAGATTGGAACATCTATTATTTTGTTTTCCTTTCTCAAGTATTTTACTAGCAGGGACCGAACAGTCATATAAAAGTGAAATTATCTATGTATTCAAGGGGAGTTTCAGTAATTTTAATAAACTGTCAAATATCTTGTAGAAAACTCTGTTGCTTTTATGACAGATAAAGCTTTCAGTGAAGCTGAGTATTTGTACAATTTATTTTAAGAAATGTAAACTTTTGCCACTTTATCTTAGTAGCTGGAGCAGATTGAAACAGTTTTTAAAAATAATTTACCAGAAAATAGTAACATTTATTGAATTTTACAGACTGGTATAATCTTAATCTAAACCACTTAATATGAAAACCTTTGTTTTCCAATGTATAATGGACTTGAATTTAAGCAAGTACAGCATTTGGTGCAAAACTCTATTGTTCCTTGAGGACATTCATGCTTTGTCTCTGCTGTTTTCAAAACTTGAGTGCTACCAATGAAAGAAATGTCAGACTTTCAGGAAGGGCAACTGAATACAGCTGATATTTTCATGTATACAGAAAAAAGGTTTCAAACATGGATCCTGAAGTTTAGCTTTAAACTCATTTTTGTAGACATCTAAAGTTAGGACTAGAAATGTAATTGATAGTGAGATTCATGGTGTGTAACATCAGATGACAGGATCCCATCTGTTCATTTGTATTTTACAGGTCACCGACTGACAGAAATTCACTAAACTCTGTAATCAGTATTTGATAGACATGTCTGATCAAGAAGGCATAAAATATTGATGTGAAAAGGCTAAGAAATCAGCATTTGCCACTTATTTGTTTAGTTTGTTTCAAGTCCTATCTATGTCTGATTTAAAAGATGCTTAATTTTAAATTGAAATACTTTGATATGTTCCTCAAGACTATATCAATACTGAATGCTCAAAGTGCTGAGGAAGTCAAGGATGATCCTCCTAAAAGGCATTTCCCAGAAAAAGAGAGTTGGATATTTGGATGAGGATGAGAAATTTTGAGAGCTGGGTCTGCAAGGGTGTACAGTATCTTTGCAGAGCATCTAAACTTGATCCTGAATTGTGGCACTAAACCCCTGTGCAGGAACATAATAATGTTGTTTTGTGAAGAAGTTTGTAAATGTTTTTATGCCATCTTTAGAAGACACTACATTGAAAATGTTTTTCTTTTAATGTAGATACACCATTTTCATGTGGATAAAGAAATATTTTGCCTCTGGTTATAACAGGATATTGCATGTCCTGATGTTTTACCCAGTGCTAAGAAAGGGGGGCAGATTTTCAGCTAGATCAGGGGCTACCTTACCAAAATCCTTGGGACTATGTGATCTCCCAAAGAGTTAGCTGTTCTATTTGAAAATCTGGATGTCTAACCTGAAGATGTTTATTTTTCTTCTTTTGAGACTCTCATTTTATCAGATTATGATTTTTACTTATATCTTTTTAAAGATTCAGAATATCTGGAGAAGAAAGCTATCAAAAAACCACCAAAACAAATAATTCAATACTGTTTATAATTCTGCTTTGCTAATGGTTATCAACACTTTGGACAACATGAGTAATAAATTAAAAGATGTTTAGGTAATACCAGAGGGACTATTTTATGAAAATAAGAAAAAATCTGATAGTCTACTAGTATGAAAGTACTTTGTAATTTATTTCAAATAATAAGGAAAGTTTAATTTGCAAATTACAAAAAACAACCCTTGCTTAGGTGCATTAAATTTCTTAATTTGTTCTAATTTAGCAACAGGCTTTTGAGTCTGAGATGTTAGACAACTGCATCTCCTGCTTTCATTGTAAAGAAATGGAATTTTCTTGTGTATTCAAGGTATAAAGTTGCTCTTTGGATAGCATAGGTTAAGCAGTTTCCTGATTTTTGAGGGTTCCATAAATCTTTTAAGCCAAGGTACTGGTTAGCCAGTGTCCTTACATGATTGTTTTAAAGCTACTGCATATTGCTAGCTGTAATTCTTCCATTACACTGGGAACTAAAGAAGCCTGTTTAAGACTGCTTACTGCCATCTTCTAACATAGAGAGTACCAATTTGCCATTGAAAAAAGGATTAAAAAATACAGTGATTTGTCATCATCTTGGGGTTAGCAGTTAAATTAATTCTTGTGAGAAGAGAAAGGGATTTGGGGACAATACTGGAAGAGATGTAAAAGCATGAAATGGGTCATAAAGCAGTGGAAGTTATAAATGATACTTACTGGTCACTATGAAGTTGGATGAGAATAATGTGGGTTTTTTTCACATGTAGCATCAAGAGTTTTTAATAATGAAATGTCTTCTTATCTCCCCAAGGATGCATCAGTGAAAGAAATTATCTGGAAAAACATCTGGAGACATCTTACTAACTGAAGGCCTAAGAGCAATCCTTTCCTAAGGAAAGCTGTTTATTCGCAGGCTGAGGGATTTCAGAAAAAGGAGGAATGTAAGCCCTTGCTCTAGTTCCCCTGGCCAGATACAGCTTTGCTGAGAGGCTACAGAGGGGCCCTTATCAGCATTTTGTCCAGACTTCTTTGCCCAGCTCAGCCCCTTAACAGAGGGTCTTTGTTTTCAGGTTCTGCATTTCTTATACACTCTTCAAGAAGATAATTTAACACTTTATATTACTCTTCTGAATAAGACAGGTAAAAACTTCATCTACACTTGTGATGATTACAGTTTCCAAAGTTTCAATCAAAGGAAACAAGCAAGATACTTTTAGCACCATTTTGGAAATTTTAAAATTTTACTCTTGCGTTTCCCATCCTTGAATCTTTACTGACAATGTGATCTGATCTTTAATGCACCTTCACCAAAAAACTAGTTATGCATACGAAATTGATCATGTTTCTCAGATAACTAATTCCTTAGATCAGGGCAGCTGGCCCACAGGAATTTTTGTCTTTTTTTTTATATTTCCTGATGAAATTTTTTAGTTTCCTTCTAGTTAGCTTAGTCTATATTAAATTAAATGGGGCTCTAATGCTTCTTTCTATTTTGTTTCTCTCGATGTTCATCAGTTTCATTGGAAGGTGTTCTAAGAATCTTTTGCTTCGTTTTCAGGTTTCCTGAGACACTTTCAAATTAATTAGGCAGTGCAATTTCTCCTTGTGGATCTCCACACCTGATTCTTATTTTGACAATTTTTATACAGGCTGTGTAACACTTCTGAATAAAAGCATAGAACAAATTTAGGTTAGAGCTATCAGGACAGGTTCTCTAAAACAGGAAATAGGTTCTGCAGACATCTTGCCTGCCTATTTCTCCTAGCAAGCTTTTCTTTTTGATGTAGCCCTAAGATGTGACTGATGCTGAACTGTTGAAATGCCCTAAATCAGTTGCCTCATTTAAATGATATACTCTGGAAATACTGACAACATCCAAAAGACAGAGCTTTTTTGACCTGAAAACTAAAGCATAGCATTTTACTTGTTGGCCAAATAAAAGGTATTGCATTATCTGCCTTGTCAGTAGACACTGACATTCATAGTGCTTGGCCCTTATCCTAGAACACATAAAAAGCTCTTGGTAAATTACTTATGAAAGGCTGGATAGACAACAGCCACAGTGACAGCAGCATATTTCTCTTCCCTGTCTCATTCGAACAGGAGCGATGGTGTGTTTAGTTTTTCCAGTAGGGGTGTTTCAGGATGATTACTGTAATTGAATCTGGTAACAGACACATTTGTGGCTTTGCAGATGTTGCAAAATAGCATTTAATGTTTTCTGTCATGAGTCTCTCGCAGCAGCCTCCACCTCTTCCCATCCAGAGGAATGGATTACTCAGCTGAGGTAATAGTCTTTATGTTTGTGAAGGAGTTAGCCCTCCAAGTGCACATCAGACCAGCTTTTTTATGTGATTATTGGCTTCCCATAGAATGTCAAGACAAAGCTGGGGATTCAGCACTGTCTAGACTGTGTTCTCAAAGCCATTCTTTAGTACTCCATGTTTCATGGTGGAAACCTTGTCCCAAATGTTGGCTCAGGTGAAACAGAGGAGAGGAAGAGGGAGCTCACTGGCTCTGGCCCAATTTGGTGCAGGAATATTCTGAACTAGTCATGAGCAGGGCTTCAAGTTCAGCACCACTCACTACAGAAAATCCAAATCTGGGCCACACTAAAAAAAAAATTCTGCAGCCATTCCTCCGGAAAGTGAGTGAAAGATTGGACACTGTTTATGCAGCCAATGGTCTGTAAACTCAGGGACTGTGAAAAATGCTTGGATGCTGCAATGAACTTTTTTTTTTACAGGTCCAGGGAAGCTATGTCATTTCAGTATAGGCTATGCAGATTTGAACTGATATAAGGAACTTCTCTGTCCTCATCCCTGAAGATTTACACCCTAACCAGCAGAATCTGAGGGCAGAAAATGATATGAAAGATAATTGATTAGCTGCTGAGAAATGCTGCATTTCAATAGGCTACAAAGAATAGAGTCATTTAGGTTGGAAAAGACCTTTAAGATCATTGAGTCCAACTGTTAACCTAGCATCCCCAAGTATAACTCTTGCACTCACAGAAACTGGCTGAACATGCATGTTTTGGGTCTTATTGGGTTGGAAATGCAAAAACTCTTTTAGTACGCAGATGTTCATCTAAATGACAGGAGAGAGTCTTTAAAATAAGGCAGGTGCGGTATGAATGATTCCTGTGTCCTGAAGTTGAGGAGTATTGAGTATTAGAACTTTTTATTAGGGATCTTAGAAAGAAGTGGGAATTAAAAAAATACTACTCAGAAAACATGACAGAGTGAGTTCATGTAATAATGATGGGAAATAGTCTGATTGGGTCCTGCAGAAACCTTGATGTGCCTTCAAAGAATCTTGGATCTAATTCAGTTTTGTAGGTTGGAAAGTCATGAACGCTAAAAAGGGAACCTGTAATCTATGCAGGATACCATTTGAATACAAAAGAAAGGTTGTGACTTTCCTTTTATCTTCTCTTTCAGGCCTTTACCAATAACTGTACAAGAATGCAGAATGAATCTGAACAGTCATTTACATTTCATTTGAATGCAGGTAGTATGTTTTGTGCTAAAGCCTTGGGCTTACCTCTTACAGTGGAATTTAACTTTGGAATAGCTGTACAGAAATACCAAGCCTGTAGCAAGTAAGTATTAGAAAATATTCATCTGCTCATGTTTTATTTCTTCAATCCTACTAGCTCTTCATCTGTTTTCCACTTCTTAAAAATGTGGGGGATAGTCTCAACTCTTTTTTACTTAGAGAAGCAAAATGTTAGCTGCTACTCTTCTTTGGTGCTAGAAATGTTCTAGGAAGAATTTCAATATGTATTTTAACAGACCAAAATCTTAGGGAGGAATGTTTACTGAAGAAGGCTTTGTCAAAAGAAAACCCTGACTCTGCTACATAAAATGCCTCTTTCTGGTAAACAACTGGAATTTTTTGAAAACAAACAAATGAAAAAAAAAACCCCCCAAAACCAAAAACCAAACAAACAAAACAAAAACAAAACACAATGTCACCTGACATGTCAGGTGGGAAGGTTTGTCATCTCATAAGTGCTATATGAAATTATTAAAAAACATGTATACAGTGGGGCATTTTGCTTCATTGTGAAGGTTGAAAGGAAAAGATGGTATTTTTGTCATTTAGAACAACCAAACAAGATGTTTGGCATAGCAGGAATCCTATGACTAATTCAAACCAGTGATTGTTCATGTAAAAGTTTTCTTTTTGTGGAAGAAAGACCATTTTGAAAAAAGAAAAATGAAAATAAAAAGAACAACCCTAGGAGCATAGGCCAACCTTTCTGACGCATGAGTAGGAATAAGAAAAAAAATATGTGTAAAATGAGTGCTTTTCTTGAGGAGAACTCTGTTCTTGTTAGAATTTAAAAGGATTTCAGTTTGGACAATGCTTTTCATTTTATGCTATTACATTTAACAATTGCATGTTGTAGTTCTCCTCTTGTAAGTTCTTGTATTTATAAATAAATTTGAAAAAAAACCTAACCAAAAATAGGTTACTTCTGCAAAATGCATCTGGAGATGAGGATGTGTCATGTAGGTTATCAGTGCACTATGAACTACTGGTTCCCTCCTGTGCTAGAACAGACTCTGTGGGTGCAAAAGCAGGGATCTATCAATGGAAAAGTTAAATGGCCACAATGGAGCACACTGAAAACTTGTTTCAATAAAGAAATAAGAACATTTCAACTCTTAGAGAAAGAGGGAGAAAAAAAAGTAAAAACTCAACAATAAGAATAAAAACTCTAAAATTTTTTCCACTTTAATGAGAGATCTAAGAATCCCAGTCAATTTGGTGTTTATTTTAATACAAAGCAAAATAAAATAAATCGATTGCAATACAGCAATACCTAGCAATTGAGATTTCTGAAACTAAATAGCTTATTAAAGTAGCAGAAAAATGTAGACTACTAAAGAAAGGCAAAATCCAAGCAGGTGTGTTTCCTTAACAGGGAATACATCACTGCTTTTCAGTTTTCTTAAGGCAGGCAACAAAATATGGCCATCAAGAAGCATGAAAATATTTAATACTTGAGCTTTATGTTAAGATTCATAGATCAAATAGAGCCAGGTTGGATAGTTGGGTAAGGTGTGTGGTCTGTGTTATGGTCAAGTACTTGATTGCAAATTACTTCTTTAGCCTGAAGATTTGTGGCTTTTCTGTAAAAACTGTTTTCTTATGGTACTTTAATCCATACTGTCAAAGGTCTCTTAATCCTCAATTTACCTACAACTAGGTTGCTCAGAGAATTTATGCTTTTTGGAAATACCTTAACACTTACATTTTAATTCCCTCAAAATCATCCATCTGTCTCCTTGGCAGTTTCGAAGTAAGACTATATTTTGTTTATTGCTAGCTGGAGTTGGGATGGACTAGGGATCAAGTCACATGGCTTTTTGACTATGTGGTGGTTTGGGTTTTGGGGCAGAAACAAGGGAGGGCCCTCACAGAGCAGTAAAGGGTTACCTGGATGTCCAGGGGTAGTGCATTTTCCCAGAGCAAATGTTTGCTGCCAAGGTGCCATATCTGCACTTTGGATCTTGGGTAGCAGTAAGTAGATCTCTTCTTACTACACATGCGTGTTGGTCAAGTGAAATATAGTCCATCTCTGTGCTATCAACACGGCACAGAATGGGAACATTGTGGATGGCAATCCATATGTAATCACTGTGCACACCATATGGACTGCAAAGCAATGCCAACACACCTTTGTCCTCATATGCCATGTTTTGTCCATACAGTCTGTTTGTCAGCGACTAAAGAGGACAAAACCATATCCTTTGATTGATTGATTTATTTATTACTTAACTACAATAACAACAAAAATGATTGCAGACAAAGTCTTCTGTCTAGGTGGGTTTGTTTTATACCCAGTATTGAGTGTTCCATCTTAGCAAGGACATTGCCACATTTTTGTACACAGTGTGTCTGGCCAACTATGGAGTCATTGTGGGCCACAGATTTAGTGACAGCCAAAAGTCTCTATCACAATTTAATTTCATCTAGCATGGTCATTTAATTTAGTTTCCAAATGAAGGGATTTGGCTAGTTTTCATTCCAGTGTGAAAATCTTTTAACTGCACTACAAATAGAAGAAAGTTGTTCTCTTTGTTTCTGACTGAAAATCCATCAGGGAAGAATGATTTTTGAAGTGGAAAGAACGAAACAGTCCATGGACTGTTTACTCCATCTTTACTCACTCTAGTAAGATTAATTTCTTGCAGATCCGATCATTATACATCCCAAGGTGGACTATCTGTTCTGAAGGAAACCAGAAGCAATGAATAAGTTAGCTTCACTTCCTTGCAATGCTAGCAACACCTGGGTTTCTAGTGCCCTTGTTAGCTAAATCAGAAATGTCACAGAAGTCTGAAGTCATGACATTGCTTCCCCTAAAAATTGCAGAAAATCACTTGCTTTTGTAATGAAATGTCATTTGTGGTGTGGGCTGTGCTTTCTAGATGTGGCTTGAAACAATTTTCATAGCAGTTGAAGTGTCTATTTATTGAGTGAAAAGGAATTAGAGGCCAAATGCATTACATCTTTTCAGCTGAATTCAATTTGTGATTCTAGAATGGAGATTAGGTTTTTACTAATAAAGCTTGCCGTGAGGCTAAGCACAGAAAAGATAACCACTTTGCTCTTTTTGCTACTCATTTCTGGGGCTGAAATGTGTCTGAACTTCTACAAAGGTGCAGAACAGCACTTCAGGATATTTTGAATAGTCTATTCTTCTTAATGGTCTTTAAAAATACCTATTCTGGATGTTTTTCATGTTGAAGCCTATTTCAGCTTTTATCTAGCACTCTGCTTTTACTTCAGTCCTGCATTCTTATAGCCAGAAACTCATATATTTTCAGGGGAAGGCAGATGAAATATCTGCCTTGAGGGTTTTTGTTGCTGTTTTTTGTTGTTGTTGTTGTTTGTTTTGATCATTTTTGTTTTTTTTTTTCCCTAAGTCTTCACTTTTTTTGTTGGAGTACCATGGCTTTTACTTATTTGTTTAAATTCACATTTCTTATTGCTAAAGCCACTTTTCAAATTTAATCCTCATTTTGCAGTTCTAGTAGCAGAGCCTTGTGTGGGTTAATTTCTGTAGTTGCCAGATATTTGGATGAAGCACTGACCACTTTGTCAGAGAGCATTGTCTCTGCTCAGGCTTAATACTCCATTCATCCTGCTGGGAGTTTTCTCATCTCTTCTTGAAGGAAAAATGGAGTTATAGGAAAGACACAATATCCTCTGCAACTGTACATCATTGTAGAATTGATTTTGGAGGGAGGATGAGATGGGGAGACAATGGTATAAAGGTATAAGAGGTAAGATATTTGGCCATAACAGGCAGACAGAATGGGAATTTTTTGCAGTGCAGTACCATATATTGCCTCTTTCAGGAAAGATCTTTCTCACACAAAGGTGGCACCTGCAGGAGTTTGTACAGGTCCAGCCTGCAGGTACTGCAGTGAGTGAGGAAACTGTGGGGAGGAGTTGCACTTAGACCTATCTGCCACAAATATTCTGCCCCCAAATGTGCCCCTGGGGAGACAGTGAGAGCTCAAGGCACTAGAAAATGCCAGTGGGTTGAATTAAAGTCAGGAAAATGTGATTTTCTCATCAAATTTTGCCAACGTGTAGAGAAAGGCATCAGTATTCAGTCTGAGCTGATAAGTTTAAAAGATGTAGTATAATCAGCACTGCCAGGAGACAGCATAGACACATCATTCCTTGTGTGCTGCTGTAGAATAGAAATTACATTGTCCCAAAAGGCCCTGTTGAAATAGAACTTTGAGTTCTGATACGTGGAGATCAGTGAACCAAAAGTTTCTTTTTTTTTTTTTTTTTTATTTTTCATACCTATCTGAGGAAGTAGGAGAAGTTTTAGTATAGTAATATTTGCTAAGGAGCTCTTGAAGATGGCCTCATACTCTAATGCCTCCAGCAGGAAGCAAAAACTTAAACAGCCTCAGGGAAAGCTTTTAAACGGACTCCAGGATACCCAGTAGGCTCTGTTTTGAGGGCTTCTCTTGATTTTACTGAAGCTAAAGTAAGGAAAGAAAAAATCTAAAGGAAATATTTTCCCAGTGTAGGTCTTTGGCAGGATCTTATATATATATAACACTGTCAGTTGGGATGCATGTAGAAAAAAATAACAAAATGTTGAAAAGAAACAGTTTTATTTACTTTAGTTTGAGATCACAAAAGTTACAGAATCACATGAGGTATTCAGAAATCTTCACAGCTTCTTGGAAGAAGCATTGGCTGGGGACTTTTTCATTAGGTCCATTTATACCTCTGACTAGTTTTAGGAGTACAACAATCTAGCATTTGAAACCCACAGTCTCCTTTAAATGCTGTGTTACTGTGGAATATCACTTATGCAAAAGTGATGTAAGCATTGCTGAAAAGTCAGAAAATGTCTCAGCTATGCAAGTTGGATCCTTAAATGGCGATTTACAAAATTTTTTAAGTGTCTGGGAGTCTTTTATAGTTTTCACAGCAACAGCTCTTATAATGAGATAAACATAAAGTCATAAACAAGCTTCAATGTTATCAAAAAATAAATCAGAACTTAGCAAAAATGGAAAAAGGTATGATTTCTTATTCTTCCTAAATTGTAAGAAAATGTGTAGAAATTTTGCCTTGCAACTTCTTTTGAAATTGAGGAGGGTAAATTTTTTTTAATTTTTGATACCTTTATCCACATATTGTAATGATTTTTGCATGCACTGATCACAAATTGTTACTTCTGTTTACAGAAATGTAAACTTCCTGCATATTTGGTATAGAACAATTTGATTCTGTGTGAGGATAAGGAGGGTTGATCAATTAAGTGTCAGTTATGTTGACAGCCAACAAGGGACAACTTACAATTGAACAGTCCTGGCAGCATGGCATCAGTTTTTACATGATAGGGAACACAATATGAACGCTTCCTTGTTTTCCTTGTCTGCCTCTTTAGCTGTCTGTGTTACTTTTGCATGAACTCATCAGCAATGCCATTCTGTAAGAAGTCTCGCTGCCTATCAGGGAAAGCTAATGCTTAGGATGGCAGTGCCAGGCAAAATGGACATATTAAATTTCCCTCCTTTCTCAAATTATGAACTTCTGATGGTAGCTGTTGTTTTCTTAGAAGGAATTATGTTTCTGATATTTGAGAGCCCAGAGGATGATCCTAAATACCTCAAAGAGGCTCAGAGACCAAGTCACTCTCTATGAGTTGAAGAGCAGTCAATTCTTGATCAAGAACAAAATATCAGTTTTCCCTGATGCACTGAACACACAAAATTGATACCTGCTTGCAAAGTCTCCCTTTTTTCTCACAGCTGCTATTAGATTAACAGGCATCCTCACAGAAGAAATGCACATTATATGCCACATCATGGTGTGCTAGAAAACTTAGATAGGATGACATTAAAAAGCCTGGAATTAGCTAATCATCTGGGACCTTCAGAAATCCAACTGCTGGCAGAGCTGACCTTGCCCCAGGTAGGTGCAGGTGTGGCATGTTAATGTCTGGTTCAGAGCTTAGGACTGAATTAGAGCTAATCACTGCAGACTGCATAGACAGGATAGAGAGAACAAACAGTGGCATACAAATAGAGTAAAAGGAAACTGTGCTAAGTAAGGAAGGAATAAATAATTGGCTAGGTTTCTTTATTATTACCTTGTAATGAAAAATTTGAGTTTGTTACTGACCTGCTGTTAAAGCCAGTGCCGTTAAAGTGGAACTGGAATGTTAACACATAAGTATTTATTTCTGATGTTTCTGGCTTAATGCAACTTTAATTAAATCTATTGGAACAACTACTTTGCTTTTATTGGAAAGGAGAAAAAATATTGGTAATAAACCATTGCTAATTTAGGGATATCATTTTTGTAATCGTCAATGCAATTTGTAAAGTTTGCTTGGATATTTTGAAGCAAGATTAAATGTTAGAGCTTTGCAATTCACTCTGTAATCTTTTTACATTAGCAACTCTTAGCATGCAGCTCTTTTTACATGTGTAGCTGTTAGCAAGGTGATAACAGTAAGATGATTGTTCCTTTCTGTTATTTTTTTTCAGTGCTTTCCCCATAGAAAATACTGCTGAGCATGTGAAAGATATGCCACCAAATCTTCCCTTTCACATACAAATAAAAGAACAAGTGTGTTGTCAATGAGGTTTAAGTAGATGGGAAAATTACCCTGAGTTCATCAGAGGCCAGTGTGAATTTAAAATAAACTCTTAAGTGACTGAAAGTTCAGTTCTGACAGTAGGTGCAGAAAGAATGGCTGGCTAGCTGACACACCTCAGGCTCTCACCAGTGTCCATTCACTTGTCTCTACCTCTCAGTCATGGCTCAGGTGATGGTGGTGGAGGGAAATGAGCTAGGGCAGGGTCTGTTCCCAGGATGCACACCCCACTCATTTGCTATTTGTGTGAGGACAGTGGGGAAGGGAAAGCAGAATTAAAAAGGAAGGGATCAAAACCTTCTGAATTTTTGTTTTCTAAGGGGTAGAAGAAATGCAGTACTTAATGGATGATGGTAGACTCCTTATGAGGTCTAAAAGAGCCTATTTGTTTCTATTAAAGAATATATCTGAGGAAGTTCATCTACTCCTCTGATATCCATGGAAAAAGAGAAAACTTACTGGGAATACTGCTGATGCCAAAGGAGCTTCTTTTCTCATTAAAATTCCCCCCATGCTGGCATATAGCTTAATTTGCTTCTACTCAGGCTTATTTCAATACCTGGCATGACGCATCAACAGGGAAAGAATCCTCCTGAACTGCAATTACTGGCCTATGGCAATGGATGGGGGTAATGACTCCCCTGGGGCTATTGTGGACAGCATTCAGGTCTGCCATGGTGTAGCCAATATTGCTTTGCTTAAGACAGAAGAGTTTGCACCAGTAAAATACCTTTAAAACAGAATAATCAGTGTCCAGTGAGACAAAATTTGTAAGATACTTTTCTTTTTTCCAGAACCCTATGGTTGGGTTCAACCCAGCTGGATATCAAGTGCCTACCAAAACTTCTTTATAACTCCTCCCCACAGCTGGACAGGGGAGAGAAAATGTAGTGAGAACCTTTTGGGTCAAGAAAAGGACAGGGTGTTCTGCTGGGTGTTTTGTGAAACAAAAATACCAATGGCCCATCTCCTCTCCTGTAGGGGGATAGAATATAAGTAAATAAAGATAGTACAGAAACTAATCTTCTCCCCTAAGGTGTTGCAGCTGGGTTAATTATTAAATATTAGGAACAGGCCACAGCTGTAGCCAACCAGAAGAGTGTTATAAAAAGGTGTATTGGGTGGTTGAGGGGAACTGGAGTCAGTTGGCTGCTGTGAGGATAAGGAAGAGTCAGTGCCTAGAGGAGATAGCTATGAGAAACATCAAGGAGGTAGAAAACTCTGCCAATATGGAACCCTTGCAATATAATGACAATAGAACTCTTGCACCATAATGACAACACTTTTCAAGTACTTTTTTGGTCAGGAAGATTAAATGCTGCTGAAAGTCATTAACTGTTCATGGGCTGGACAAGTTTTTATCTTTGAGAATATATATTTTTCCATGATAAAATAAAGGATAATAAATACATGCTTTGTGCTGATAGAGTGTCTTAGTGAAACACAGCTATAAAGAACAAATTTTCAGCTGCCCCATAATAAACGTGCATACCAGTCAGAAATAAGGTCTGCTGAGTTTGCACCTCAGAGCAAAGATAATTTAGACCCATTAAGGAACTCAAATAACAATCCTGGGATGGTAAGAAAAGTCTTGAAAGTACAGACACAGGACTGTGAGGGGCCCTAAGACCATAAGCACAAGTGATCAGTCTGTATGCAACATGGAGAGAAACTTGTTTTAGGGTATAATAAGAAATATTGTTTGGCTGGGCTGACTGAAGTGGCAGTAGTGGAACTGAGGTGTATATCCTGAACAGTGTTGAAAGCAGGAATCTCCTGCTAGAAGAATCTGGATATTGTTAAAAATGGTAAGGAAAATCAGCAAATGTCTGTTAATTCTTTTGACCAACTATTGTATGCAGGGTTCAGGTAGCTTAATCATAAATAGAATTGTGCATCAACCTGTGAAAATTGACTATAACTTATTATACAGGCATCTTTGGATTGTTTTTGCAAGTCTGCAAGACAAATTGCTGAGTTAACTGTTTCTATACTTCAGAAAGGAACATGCAGAATTGATCACTGATATCCTCTGCTGTACTGATGTGCACACAAGTATCATCACTAAAAAAATTCTACCCAGATATTTGGTTAAGGTTTGGTTGATTACGCTTTGAGCAATTTCTTCAGTTACATGCCTTTGAAAACTGGATATTAAACATGAATGCAACAGTATTTTGGGAAGGGCTTCAAAATTTCAGTCTGTATTCACTGTCACAGACATATTTTTCTCTCTGCATTTGGAAATAATGCCCTTTTAATACAGCCACTGTAGCAAATCCTGCTATCTGTTCAGTTGATCACGCATTATGATTTGGTTTATCCTTTCAAGTGGGTTAGAATAAATGAGATTTTCCATAGCTGAATTCCTAAATTGCCTTAAGCTGAACTTGGCTATTGATGATGCTGTGGAAATGGTGAAAGTTGCATGGCACCATTCATCAGTACACTGGGAAAGTAACATCTGAAAGGATGGGAATGAGGTAATTGTTATCTCTTAGGAAAAAAAAAAAGCAGAAAAAGCCAAAGAGTTACATTATTTACTCTTGCATTTTTTGACCAGTTACATTATTTACCAGTGTTACAAAAATGTAGAAAATACCAAAAATAGTTGTTCATTTTCTGTTTGGAAGAATAGCAAAGATGCTCTAAGAATTGGAGACAATGTATTTGATTTCCTCTTAAAGTGCAGAAAATACACGATTAGCCATATCAGAAGAAACCAGATTGTGTGAGGCTGACATCGGCCAGCTGCCAGACTATCAAGTTGCCACTGTTTTACTCTGTCACAAAACAGGTGTTGGGAGGAACAAAAGGGGGAAAAAAGGGAAGAAAATAAGAATTTTTAGCATATGCTGTAGAAGGGAGGAGAAAAAGAAAGAAATCGTAGTAATAATTTATCCAGACACCGGAAGGGATGGCTGAAATATTCTTACTGCTTTGTTCATGGTGTGGTCCCCACACTAGGCTGCTGGAGCACCTGCCTTGCTGCTCTTTCAATTTTTAAAATATTAGCTTTAAATGCAAAATACAAACTCAGTTTTTAGCAGGGATTCAGAAAGACATTATATCAAAAAACCTAAAGACTTCTGTGTTTCAAAGGATCTGCTGGGAACTCATCAGGTCTCAGCTTCCACGTTGGAAGTGGCACATGTCATCTTGGAGCCATGGACAAACTGAGCCTCACACAGCTGTGTCCCTGTGTGCTCCTGCCTGGCTCCTGGAGATAAAGCAGAAAGAGAAAGAGGAGAAATGCTATGCAAATAAGTGTTTGTTTAAGTGCTGATACAATTTGGGGTGGGTCATTAGCTACAATGCTTATGTCGAAGAACTCTGGCCTGTAATTCATTAATCTCTACTGCTTTAATCCACAGCTGTTTCTGAGCCTGCTGCAGCTCTGGTGTCATGGGCAAACTGGACTCGAGGTAAACTGAAGCAGTAAAATAAGGATCACTGTCATGTGCACGAACAGTATGGAAAAAGAGGTGAAGTTGAAAAAGTGTTCTTAGTAAACACAGGGGCCTTAGGTTGTGAAATAACAGATCCTTACAGTTTCTTTTGAAAGGTTATACATGTAGCACTAGCAGCTGGTATAAATTTCTTTTACTGACCTCTGGTGCACAGGCAGACAGGCTGAAATTATACCCAAGATTTAGGTATTATTTGGTACAGATCTAGGAATTATAGAAGAGCCAGGTGTAAATTTTAAGTTTGACTTTCGTTTGGCCATCTCCCTGCCTGAAGTTTCACAGGCTGAAATGTCTACAGAGTTAGAACAGCAGTGAATCTTAACATATCAAAGGCAGATTGACCAAAATACTCATAAGTAGTTGGGTCATAATTCTTTTGGTGTTATAGGAAATGGCCTGTATCATAATTTTATCGAGAACATAAATTGTAAATACATTTTTCCTATTGGTATTTGACAGCTGTGTGGAACTGAAACTTTAAGTCTTCTTAGAAGATAATATAAGCAAAAGGTCACCATCTAGCCTCTTTTTTATTTATTTGTAGTGATTTGAGGATTTTTTGGGTTTTTCTTTCACTTCTTCCTTCTCCAATTAACTTTTAGTGTTTAGTTGTAAATTTGAGAAACTAAAATATTTTGTCATTTATTCCTCTTTTGAAAATTTCTCATCTATGTCAGGTTCTAATACTTGTGTTTCACTTTCAGTCTAACATACTGCAAGGAATGTGTTTTCAATCAAAGTGTGCATGTGCTTAATCCCTACATTTTTGTTAGTGAAGGGCATTAATTTTTTTCCAGCCTGAACTCCTTCTCTTTGATGAACAGCCTTTGCTCCTTAAGAGCTTTTGTACCTTTCATCTCTAGACCAGGTGAAGTGCTGCATTGCTTCATTTCTGAACAGATTTCCTTTAAGAGCATTCTGTCTTCACAAAGAAATGAATAGTTCTTTGCAGAATGATATGGGGTTAGTAGCAATTTGAAGAGAGTGAGAAACAAAGCAGTCTTCTGAATGAATGCTTTCCTACTGCATGTGGCTAATTAAAATCCATCTTTGCTTCCTGCTTTCCAAAAAGCAGTTGAGATATGGATTATTGGTGGCTTGTGGATAAAGTCTGAAGATGATCATATTGTAAAGCAGTGAACAATTTTCAGCTAGATATTGAATGGTAATGTATCAGTGATCAGTATATTTGAACTGACTGAATGATCGAAATACTGTAAAGCAAAACTGAATAAATTCTTATGGCACACACCCATGGTTGGCTGTGAAACACCCAAACACTATTTTAAAGGCTTTGATCCTTCTGAAGATATGAACAATACCTTCAGAAGGATCTGAGTACATATGTCAATTTGAATGCCAACATAAGGAATTGGATGCCAGGTGCTGAGTGGTGTCCCAAACTTTGAAACAAGTATCTTTGAGCTAATTTCCAAGAATTACTATCTGTTGTAGTGCTATTGAAATGACTATATCTAAACAAATTTATGGAGTTGGAATTTCCAGTAGATTTATTTTTTCTCATTGAAAAACATGGAATTATTTGAGCTCTCAATTTTGTAAGAACGGTGTTCAGAGTTTGCAGGGTTTTTGTGAGATTTGAACTTGCTAAGCTGATGTGGATATGGAAAAAGACATGCTAGTTCAAAGTTGACCACTCTTGCCTGAAAATTTGCTGTTGGTATAGTTGCCACCACTTTCAGAACAGCCAAACTGGGAGGGTAGGAAGAGCTTGATCTTGGGTATGGCAAGGAGGGTTTTCTAAATATTGCCATGTGTTTATAGAGAACTTTCACTGTAAGATATTTCAAAAGAACTGCCTCAGGTCAATGCACTGGTACTTCTAAAAAAATGGGTTCTGTCAAAAAACTTATGGTTGTGCAAACATAGCAAGGCATTGCACAGAAAATACCATTCTACAGTAAGTAAGAGCTCATGTACCTCTAGGGGCTGATTGTTGTTCCAGGCAGATGATGCTTTCATATCCATTGAAAGTGCAATTTTAAATTCAGATGGTCTCTGTTGTGCTCTGATTATTTTATGAAGGGCTTTGCTTTCCAGCTTCATGCTGGCATACTAATTTGATAGTTATTTCTTTTCTAATTTCTTAGTCTCAGATCTAATGTTTATGCTCCTTCTAATTGTTTTTTATTATTACATTTACTGTTTTAAGCTCTGGTTTCTCTCTGTACCTTAAGGAGCTTGCTGCCAGTGCATCTTTGCTACACCACTGTGCACACAGTGTTCACTGCCTGTATTTGCATAATGAGCTAATCTTTGTTGGCTGATTACTTTGTGGAAAGAATTGAACTTTTAACTGATAATAATTGCAATCTATGAAACTGCACAGTCACCTCACAAATTATCAAAGTATGTTTGCTCAAAGTTCTGCTGAAACTGATGAGCTCTCACTCTACATATCAATACCCAGCTAAGAACTTTACCTTACATTCAGCTCTATCAGAACAAAAACTGGGATCTTACTAGGTCAGGTGCTTTGGACTTAATAAAAGTAAGATAATTCTAAAAAAATTCCCAATGCTGTTCTTTGTATAGGTAATGATTTATCTTAATATAATGTTAGTTTGAAGCAAACAGAGAAAAGCATGTACTTTTCCAAGCTATAGTTTTAAACTGAGTGCTTTGCCTTGTGCACTGAGCTTATGATGCTAAAATTATATTTGCAAACAGAACACACAAAGCTTTAATTTCTTCAAACAGATTAAATATGTCTGAAGCTACATATTAAATTACCCATCATATCTAGCCTAAATTTCTTAATTTTCCTTTCTTGTGGAAAAAATTTTGTAAGTGTTAGCATTGCTTTCTCTATTCACAGATGAAACTTTTGAGGTAGAATTTTCAAATAATATAATCTTAGTGAAATTGTCATTAGGATTAAATAAAACAAAAATATGTGAACATTGACCTTTACTACATGGTCAATGAAGTAAAGTTGAATGTTTTGCTACAGTGATAATGTTCATTTACATCCCCTGGTCTTTGTGAGCAGCACATTCTTTTGTGAATGTTTTTTCATAAACAGAAACCATGAAATTGCTACTATATTTCAAGGAGTTCTTCATATATTCTGTCCCATGACCTGAAATTTTTTGAAATTGCAATAGAAACTGCTGGCACAAATATAAAGGAGAAGGCTCTTTCCTGAAGACCTTGCATGAGCTAGGGTGGAGAGGGACCAAACATTCTTCTCCATATTCTACAGCTCTGGATTTGCAGCATGAAGAACTTGATTTGCATGCCCCCCTGCACATGGAGGAGGGATGTGTAATGAGGAGCTAAGCACAACTCTTTCCTGGCAAAAGACATTTGAAGGCATATATGTGGAGTTCTCCACACTGCTCATACTTTTAAGTAACACTCAGAGTATTCAATTTATGACAAGCTTCCAGACAGATTTCTGTTAGGACCTGTGGCAACTTTTAAAGAGTAGCAAGTTGAACAAACCCTTGTGTAAAGAGGCCGTGGTTAATGTCAGAGAGGCTGGAGAAAAGGCTGAAAGAGGCTGAAAAGGAAAACTTGGCTGATCCAAAACTCTCTCCACATTGTGAGAGTTCAAAATCAATCTGAGTTGACTGTATTGTCATCAATCTGGAATTTGCATATAATTTTTCAAGTACCCTTTTGCAGTTTGTATCCTGAAGTACCCCTAAGATGAGTTTGTTATCTTCTATCTGTTGCAATTATTGTATAACTTCACTGCTGTTTTTTAAAAAGCTGTAGGTGACATGGATATGCAAGGGCCTTAGGGATACACACTGGCAGCTGTGGAATATAGTGGAAGAAAGGACAGTTCAATCAGCAAGCTGAAATGAAACCTATATGCCAAAGAAAATCTGCTGTGGGTCTTACCATGGTTTTCCCTGAAGGAAAACTTTTGTTTTATTATAGGTTCTGAGCTTGTTTTCTTAGTGTCCTGGGGTGACTTTATAATGCTGAATTGTATCCCTATTCATTTGTTTAGCCCAGAAATTAGTTTTTGCACCTTTAAAACTAGATTTCAGAGCGAAGAGGGGGAGAAGGAAAAGCAGTGGAATGTCTGAGGTGGTTGTATTCAAAAACACAGAGATAAGAGCTTCAGGTTTCCTTCTCGCAGACATGTCTGCAGCATGGATGGACAGTGGGAGAGAGCTCTCCTTTGCTTTTTAGTTAGCTTTTGTTAGCTAGCTGAGGCAGAGAAGTTCCCTGGACTATGTTTTTGCTTTTTCTTGGAACTGTTCAAACCACCTCTGGATCGAAAACCCAAAAGAACACCAGAGGACACCCAGAGAAGTTCAATTGTTTAATATTATTAATTTCTCCATGTTTTGTGAGTACTTTGCTTGTTAAATATACAGAGTTTTTTTCCAGTTTTCTCTAAGGAGAAAACTTAGAGAAAAGTGGGTGGGGGGAGGGGCCGCTTGAATTTGCTTTCTAGAGGGACCCCTTCAGAGATTTCCACCCTAAACTTCCCCTAAACCAGGACACTTAATTAGATAAGAAATAATATTTGGGTTTTTTTCAAGTTTCTGGCCCACTTTTATCTTCTGAAAAGGTCATTTGGAAGACTAGTTCTGACATTTACCATTCTGCTCTTCAAAGTCAAGTCAAACTGGCTGCTCGCAAACCAGACCATGATGTACCATAATGAATGTTAGTGTATTTCTTTATATCTTTCAAAGTTCTTCAGTGGCCAAAATTTACAGTAGAAATGAGTTCATGTTGGGGGAAACAAGCTATTCTTACTTTGGGATTTTGACACTTTCATCTTCTCTACTGTAACAAATGATAGTTTAAGTGCTTGTGACACAAGTGGAGGAGACATTTTTCCATGGACATGCTATTAGTCATGTTACAGGTTCACCTTGCAACCCTGATGGGGCTTCCACATCCCACCTGAGCATCTAGAAAACAACCCTCACAAAATAAGATTATGTCCTTCTGCTGTTTTTATCATGTAAAGCAGCTAGTGGAAGGATCTGATAGTAATCAGAGTGGTGCAAACAGTGAGACTATTAATCGCTCAGGCAGGGACTACAGAAGGTAGCAGCTTAATAAGATTTTTTTAGCTGCCTGAAACAGTATGTTCCAGGAGTTCTGTATTACCATTTTTTCTGTAATGACTATTATATATAGTTCCTTGTAATTTTGGGGAGCAGTGCTGATGATGAGGTGGACTATTTTTTTTATAAAGAATATAAAGACATTTAAAAGAATTTGCCACCCTGAAAATAATCACTGTGCTTTTGGAAAATATTTGATGAAATCTGTTGTCAAAATTCTGTTGAGGTAAACTGTCCCATTATTATTCACCAGAGAGGATGAGCCAGCTGACTCAGGGTGGAAGATATCCCTGTTTTCCTCAGTGTAGTGTGTTAGTTAGTCGCATGATGTTGTCCATAGCTGTGTGAAACAGCTGGCACCAAGAATAGCCAGAGTGCTAGCTGCAGCAGTGTTGCAGGCTAAAAACAGAACAATGGTTGTTAAACACTGCACTGATAATTCTCCCACTCCTTCAATTCAGGATGTTTTGGAAGCTTCAAGTCTACTGCATGTTGAAGGTCAAGGCAATTATTCAGGATACAAAATTAGTTTCTCTAAGGGACAAAGTTGCATGGCTCCAAGTGACTTGGCTGAAAATTCATCAAATTTAATTTTCATGGGAGTCGGAAAGGGTTGGGATATCTAGAGACCATGGTTTCCTCTCACTTCCAGATTCTGTACAAAATTAATTTCCTACAAATATCTGAATGACTCCAAAGTGATTTAGACAGATGGTCTAACTGGCTTCATGGGTCTATAGTTTCCCTCAGAAGGAATTCCTTGCCAAAACTGTATTTGTTCCAAACTTTGGTTTCCTATTTTCTAGCAGGAAGCTTTTCTCTGCTGATTTAGAGCTAGAGGAAAATGGCAGTGTAACCAAAAACCATCCTGGTTCAGCAAGGGAAATAAACTTTTTGGAGAAGAAATCTTTGCCTAGAAAATCCATTACAGAAATTGTGACAGTATACACATTATGGCATTGTTCACATCAGTGGGTTTTACAAATCAAGAAAAGTTATATCTGAAAAAACTACTTGTAAGTATGCCTTCTAAGTGAAAATTGTGTGGCAATAGCCCGGATGACTAAAAAAATATCATATCTAAGCCATCAAAAATTTTGAGGAGAGGGAAGCTTAATTGGATTGTTGTGCTTGTGAATGTCTGTATTAAAACTAAAGCAGCATTTTAAAAGCTAAGTCAAATTTTAAAGGAGTTAATTCCCACAACATGGATGAATCTCGTTCCATGACAGGCTTTTAGTTGTAGCAGAGAAAATATCAAGAGCAGATGAAATCATTTGAGAGGGTAAACATGAATTTAAATGGTTAATTTCTCTTGGAGTTTTTATTCCTTTGGTGTTTGTTTCCTTAAAAATCTACTCCAAAAAAGCTTGCTTTCTTCATTCATCATTTTAAGTGCATTTCATGTATTCTCCTTGTCTTGTTCTATTTCTGAACAGGAAACTGACTGTATGAAATATTAGTCAGATATCAGTTCCTGATTTAACACCATCTAAACTAATTTTTCAAACCATGTTGAAACCTCCCTATGCACCACTGCTCTGTATAGTATGCTTTAAGGCCTTTTGTTTTTTGTGATGAAACAGAATCAAACAACATTATGCTCTGGAGCTGTGGGGAATTTTTTAATTTACTGGTGTTTTGGTATGAAAGGAACAGGGAAGATGTTTTTTCCCTATACACTGATAAGTATCCAAAACTTTTTGAATCGGTTCTGGCTAGGTGAAGTAGTAAAACTGGTAACTTAGTCATGATCTGAAATGTAAAGAATTGTTTTCCTTTAGCTTAGATGTTGAATAAAAATGAACTCTAAAAGGACAGGATCTGTGTAAATGGAAATGTCATTTTAAATTACTGGAAACTACCTTGAGTAATCTAGCTTGGAAGAGTCATATCTCTGTCTACTTATGTATGATCAGTTAATAAACAAAATGCCAGAAGAAATGCCATAAATATAGCCCACAGATTTGCAGAAACAGTACAAACACTGCAGCTCTCCAAATGACTTCCTCATGGGAAATAAATGATAGTTACTTCTCCTGGCACAAATACACTGTTACATTTCAAACAAGTTTTTAATTTTTATCTGCTCAAATTAGGTAAAATTTTATCTTCTGTTCTAGTCCAGTGTGATATATAGTTAGATCTTATAATTTGAGAGGGAAAATGTATGCTGAAATTACCACCTATTCTTGAATCTATGAACAATTGCTATGGATTAGCTAAAAAGCATTTTAAGATAACACAAAATGGTTTAGAAAAGCTGAGACTTTTAATCTGTTGTCCCAGTGATTGAGGTGGACATATTAAAACACTCAAACCCAGAATTTTGAGTCCAACTATTTACCACTGATATATTTTTTTTTCCTGACCACATCTAAATTATTTTATTTCAAAGTTTCTAGTTGCTTTCACTGTCAGTATTTCTCTTGTTGCATGAACATTATATATTGTAATGGAGGAACTTTCTACCTGCAGAACTGTCATAAAAAAAAAAATTGGCAGAGATGAAGAGTTGAAAAGTATTTTTGGATATTACTGTTTTTTATCTCAAAAGGCTGGCTCCTGCTGCAGAGACTAAAGGAGGTAGTTAGGAAATGGCGTATCTTTTCTATCCAGCATGGCATCCCAGCTGATGGTCAGTGGAATATGACAGACAGGCAGATGCAGCAGAGCTCTGTTTCCTCCAGTTGGAGCCTGGGTCAGGACTGCTGACAGCATATTTGGGAGGGTCATGTCTTCCTACTACTGGTTTCTCAGTTTTCCCAAGTTGAGGATTTATTTAGTGTCTTGTTTTGGGGGTTTTGCACCATTATGTTTATTTTAAATCAAGTTTAGTTACACATTTTAGGTACAAGGAAGGAAATACGTCTTATCCTTTAGTGCTTGGGCTGTCACTGGGGATTGGGAACAATGAGACAGCTGAAAAAAACAGAGAAAAACCTGACAGTGGTAAATACAATCATGATGGAAAGCAAGGAAGAAGCAACTGGAAGAGGAAACCAGAAAAATACAAATAGATTTTGAGATGGAAACTGTGTGAATGGAGAAATTTATATATATATACCTGCAAAGCTGTATAAGGGAGTCTTCAGACTGGAGGTAATACAGCATGTGAGCATGTCTTCAGGTATCTGTTGCTAAAATGGTCGTTTCTTTTCACACTGTTATTGATTTAAAGAAGATACCATTGATTTCCCCATCACTTCAAGCTTTATTTCAGTCTACTTGTAATAGGTGTCATTGTCCTGTTTCTGTCATAGGGCACAACAGAATTTTAAATTATTACCACATATTAAGATTTAGCATTTACATAAGATTTTCATGCACTAACTATTTTATGGATGTGTTCTAATTAATCATCTGTCACAGACATCTTTTGGGAAAAATCCTTCCTTTAGGATTTTTCCCTTCTGAAAAACCAAGAGACCTCAGAGACAAGATGTAAACAATGATTGTCTGCTGCTGTGGAATGCAACAGGTGCATCTGTGATTGGCCCATCTCTGATGTTTATAATTAATGGCCAATCAAGGACTTGAGCGATCCCAGACAGAGTCCAGGATAGCTGCTTTGTTTTCATTCTTTGCTATTCTATTCTTAGCTAGCCTTCTGAGAACTTCTTCCTTCTATCTCTTTTAGTATAGTCATAATGTAACATATATATAATAAATCAAGCCTTCTAATTATGGAGTCAACCTTCTCGTCTCCTCTTCACCTCAAAACCCTTGCTTCCCCAAGCAACAACAATCATCTCAGCATATACAGACTGTATGAAAACATAGCTGCTTGTAGATGGGAAGACTGCAGTCGATTGAATTGCTGGAAATGCAAAAATTCTTTTATCAGTAGCACTGCTTGGTAGTCTGGCGTTTTGCTTTCTACTATTTGAATCTGACCTTTCTAGTTATTGTGTACTGGATCTCTTTGGATTAATTTGATGCAATAGTGATGAAAGTTGTGAATCTGGATCAGTACCTCTCTCTTCTTTGTTGGGGGACAAGGAATACAAAATGACAGATATTGATATGGCAAGAGTCCCTGGGTTACTCATAGGCCTATCACAAAGCCCTATTTTCCTGAAAAATTTCTGCTGCTGCTAAAGGAACTGATGACTTACTTCATAATGGATATTTAATCACCCATGGTCTGTCTAGAAATATGTATATATTAGTATTCAAGTGTTATTCACCACCTGGATGTTTGTTATTTGTTGTTTCTTGGTTTGAGATAGATGCCTAAATATGGTTATTTAAGAAAAGAGAAACTGCTATTAAGGTTAAAAGAATATTTACCATGTAAGTCATGCTGGCCTCAGTGTCAGGCAAGCAGTTGGTTCTAACAGTTCTTGTCAAAATTCCTTCCTTATACTTGCCAGACTCTTTTATTAATGTAGGTGAGCTGACATAGTTCACAAAAGTGCAAAAGTATTTAAGACAGATCTTTGCTAGACAGGAAAAAAAGCTAAACTTGTGAAGTTATGAAATGCAGTCAGGAAAGTAGAAATTAGTGGCAAAACCTTTGTCAATGTTCACTTGTGGGAACTCAGCACATCACTTTGGATGTCCAGAGTTACTGAGAGAACCCTTGGGGGGCTTGGAGGTCCTGGAATGTTGCCAAAAGCATCTGGTGGCTTGACTTTGACCCTTTTAGGAATCTGCCAACTGTGTGTGGGGACATGGGAATCACTCAAGTTTGAATGGTGCAGGGATGACACATTTACAGGGTGAAATATAGATTTTAGGATTTTGGTACAGGGGGGTTTGGAGACAAGATGGAGGAATCAGGGCATGTCTCATCCTTCTCTCTTCTTCTTGTCATCCATCTTCTGCTGTGATGTTAGCACTTCTGGATTGGTTCATAGTGAAAGTGCACTGTCTAACATGGGTGATGGGCATTGGAAGGTAATTGTAAATCTGATGTATGTAGTTTGTAGTATAAAAGACCACACCGCCTCAGGGGCAGGGAAGAATTCCTTAGACTGTCTTGCTAAGCTAACCTCGTCAGGGCAAGAGAAAATTTTTTACAGATAAGGTAAAATAAACAACCTTGAGACCGTGAAATGAAGAGCCCTGACTCCTCCTTTTAAGTGCCGGGCTGGGAAAAAAAACTCTCAAACCTTTCTCGGGGTCACTGAGATAAACTAATGATCCTGACATTCACTCTTAGGTTGCATTTAATTTCAGAAATTTCACAGCAGGTTCTAATGTGTTTTATAATTTGAATTTGAGTATGGGCTCATTAGGGTATATATAACCATTTTATCTAGCAAAGTTGTTTTTCAGAACTTTGGAGTAATCTTTAGTTTTTCTCCCAGGAATGTGTTAACAATATTGGATAAATCTAAATTCAACATTTGTGGTTTCTGTTGGACTTCCAAAACACTGTATCATTAATTCATAATCAAAATATTTTGAGATTATGGACATTGCAAAAAAGAAATGTTATTGCATGTGTTGACAAAACATAATACTTTCCCCTCTTCTTTAGTCAAATAATAAAGATTCTAATTTCATTCACAACAAAGGTTAATAATGCTTTATTACATAAAACTATTTATTTGTGTTTTTTTAAAGACAGGAATATCAAGTCTTTTTTCATTGCATGTATTCAAACATCCCATTTTCTCAATATTATCCACAAAGTTGGAACAGAGTTTGATTTCCATTTTTTGTCTTTTCTTACACATGAATACACAATAGCAGTTGTTTCTAAAGAAAAAATCCATTTGTCAGATCCAAGTAAAATGCGAAGGCTTTAGGACAGTGCTACAAGGAGATGATAAAGAGAGAATGAGTTGAGAACAGGTTCAAGGGTTTATAAGGAAGAAACTGCAGCATCCTACAGGTGGCTCCTTGAAGCTGCCTTCTGCTGACTGAAAATGAGGCTGTGCACATCACCTGTCTGGGAAAATCTGGTTATCAAAAGTAGGCTATGTCTTATTGAAAAACTATATTCTGAAAACACTTATTATTTATTTTACAGTATGTACATTTCAACAGTCTGGCTGATTTTAGGTGAGACTGAGGTATCAATCAATCAGCATCCTTTTAAAGGATGTAATCAAAACTGTAAAATAAAGTGCTTGTTTGCTTCATCTATGTGTTCTGTGTTCTTATGTTCCTCATGTCTTTCAGCAGCATTGGTCTGTAGAGCTCCTCCAAGCTTTCCATGTAGTCTAAATAATCACTCACTCGAAATCCATGCAGTGCTTCCTCCTGCACAGATACACAGCGAAAGTCATTTGTTAGCTAGGAAAAAAAATGTACAACTCCAATTTAATGAATGCCAAGCTTCTAAAGATAGCTCATTTTTTTCTGATTGTCAGAGCCTGGCTGTTTAAAATAGATTTTTTATGTTTTATTTAGAAATACAGATTTGGCAGTATCTGCTTCCAGACAGCTTTTTTTTTTTTTTTTCTAATTACACACTTGGTATCAGATAATTTCATTTCACTGGGATGTTGTTTATCTAATTTCTGAAGAAAATTTCATTGAAGATTTTTAAGGAAAAGAAAGTAAGCTTCAAGAAGGGAAAGGCAGGTACTAAAACATTCTTTTGAAAGAAGATTTCTACACCAGCACATGGGATAAATTTATAAGTGTGGCTTTTCTATCCAGCTAGATTCTAAAGAAAAACAAATCAGTGATAAAAGAAAATCTTCATGAAGTGCCATGAATTCCAAACCTTCATGAATTCCAAAACATAGAGTAAAAGGATGTAAAAGGATGTGCCCTCAGAAAACAAATAGATAATGTTCCTTCTCATGGCTACTATAGTGGAGGGATAAGGAGGATGCCCCACAGAACACAGGATCCTGAAGAATGGTTAAGTGTAAAAAGGGTTAATTTGTTACTGTTGTGTACTCATCATATACTAATCACTATCACCACTGCTGGCAGCATGTGCTGCAAAAAACTCTCTGGAGCCAGTCTCTGTGGACATAAGCTGTACCTCTGGTGTATTAACTGTGAATCTCTGCTAAGTAGAATTCTCCTGAGAACATCTACTCAGGCTTGGAAAACTGCACTTTGGCATCTGAACAGGAATTCAAAATAGTCTTTATATTTCTTCTCCTCTATGCAGAAGCAAAGCGAAAATATGATGTTACCTTCCAAGTTGCTCCTCATGCACTGTGAGAAAGCTGACTATGGTGGAATATAAAATTATATATATATACACATACACACACACACATCTGGAACTAAATGGCATGTAGTGACAGAACAAGGGGGAATGGCTTCAGACTCAAAGAGGGTAGGTTTAGATTTGGTATGAGGAAGAGCTTTACCATGAGGATGGTGAGGTACTGAAAAGAAGCTGTGGAACACTCTGGAAGTGTTCAAAACCAGGCTCAATGGTGTAGTGGAAGATGAATTGTAACTAGATGATGTTTAAGGTTCCTTCCAACCCAAACCATTCTACAGTTCAATTTTTTTTTTGTTTCAATTAATTAAGACTTATCAATAGCAGGAGTACAAGTTAAGTATGCTCCTTTTTTTTCTGCACTGGTCACTCAATAAATTGCACATGTCCCAGTACTACATTAATTTACATTCTTTTCTCATTAATTTAAAAGTACCATGCCAAAACCTTTAATCTGTTTATACTTCATGTAGCAATGTACAATTTCTTTCTTCTATATTTTACATATTCTATCCAACAATGCTATCAAGATACAGCTGTTAAGACACTTTATCCAAAAGCAGGGAAAACAAAACAATACATTCATTAGACTGTGAACCAAATATTTTCAAGGAAGCTGATTGGGCTGAGATACTTTTCAATATTTAAGCATATGTAAGTTGGATGCAAACTAGTCAGAAAACTATTATTCTTGGGACAGGCTAAGATGCAGATATCTAGTTCTCAAAAAAATTTTGACAGGTGAAAAAAAACTAGCAAAAAAGACAAAAATAACCCTGTGAAGAAGAATAAGATACTGTATCAATTTATGACTGCAGCTTCAGCTATGCTCTACCCTGCAAAAAAAACCCCAAACATAATTTATAATTGGGAAAGAATTTGAAATTGCGAGGCTTGTTATATAGTAATTGGCATTTCTTCAAACTACCAGCTTGATCAGCTTCATGCCACATCTCTACAAGCTTCAGCAAGAGACGACTATGCAAACCCACCTTTCTGGAGAGCACCTCGTTCAGTGAGAGAGAACTGAGTCAAATGCTCTCCCAACTTAATGTGCCTATTTTCTTTGCTCATGAAGGAAATTTCTCAGTAAAAAAATGAAGGAAAGCTATTTTCTGGAAAATACACAACTTCCTGCTAGGGAACAAATAAAATTAAAGTACTATTTCACTTGTTTTAAAATGACTAAGTGAAATTCAGTAAGAGTTTCAGATTAAATATATATTAATATATATATATATAAATATATATTAAGTATATATCCTCAGTATTAAGAGCTTTGCTTCTCCTCAACAGTTAAAAATTAAGAAATCCTTACTTTCAGAAAAACCTGAAGATCTCGGGCTTCTGTGTGCTTCAGGATGTCTTGCTGTAGGTGTCTGAACAGAGAAATACATATATATATTTGATAATCAGGACCAAGGAAAATACATATGGCAATGTAGTGACAGATCTCACTCCAGTCCATGTAATTCCAGAAACACTGAGTTATCCATTGCAGACAGATCTAGATGAGAATGAAATGATATATCATTAAACCATTCTATACATTCAGTCATAATTAATCAGCTTTATCTCTTTTCTATACTACAGAACCTTTTCCCTGTAATATTACCCCATGTATGAAAATAAAAGGGATAAAGTACAAAAGGAGCCAAGATTCACCATTTTTAATGCACAGCTTCTGAACAAACTCCAAAGGAGTTAGAAAACATTACAGCCTGTATCCATGCATCTCACTTGTACGAATGTATTCCAGTGCCTCCTGAGGTTGAGACTCAAAGTCCAATGAAAGAAATAGTGATTTTTTTCAAAATTTTGTTTTAAATGTGTCCTAAAGGGTAATGACAGTGATGGAGCCATGTTCAACATAGGTTTTCCTTTCAATTAAAGTAGTTATCTGCATTATAAATGAACGTTAGGTCCTTCCCTAAAACCCATTTTCATTTAATGAAGTGAGTATGAACACAGTGACTCCTTTGCCCTGGTCTAAATTGTATTAAGAGGTATAAATGAACATTTCATTTACTTCTAGACCACAAATCTTCTGCTAATCATTCCTTAAAGTGTTTAAAAATAAGCAGCAGAATTACCACAATTCCAATTAAATGACAACCATAGTCTGGCAGTAAATCTGTTTTGAGGTATTTATTGAGGCACACAATCACTTAAATACATCAGAATTGTTTCTACTGTACAGAGTTTGTTTTTAATGCTGCAGTAGAACTGCCAAATCACAGAGAAGATACAGTGGCACCCATGAGTGGCATTGCAGTAACTTGTTAAATAAATGAAAAAAATCATTATTAGCAGTTTAGAACAGTATCTAGTCTACTACTGAGTGCACACAATTAAAAAAGAGAATAGTGTAACTTGCACAAGAATAGCTGAAGGAGTGACTGCCCCCATGTATTTTCTTCATCCTAAAACAGGATGAAGAAAATACATGCAACTCATCTTATTACAAGCACCTTATTCCTATGCTGAGATAAATTACTTCATCTGCTGCTCTTCTCTCCTCAACAACCAAGCCCCAAGCTGACTACTTTAAGCAATGTTTGTATCACACTGGCATCTGCCCCATTAAAGAGTCTCTTCAGCTGCAAATCTTGCAGCAAAAAGGAATTTTGAAGGCATAGGATGAAAAATATTTTTCTTGCCTTGGCACAGCAATACATTTTCTCACTCTGGCAAGATGTCCTTTGCATGGACAATCTAACTCACGGCACGAAGCTCTTTACCCTTCATCATGATTGCAATCTTTACAAACAATGCTTCATCCATAGCTTTCAATACTACCAAACAATTGTTGTAAGTAGGCAAAATGAAAGCTGGTGTTATAGATAATTATTCTTCTGTTGTAACACTTCTTTAATATGAAAGAACATTGTGTTACCTGATTGCAGTAGTTATAGTAGCTCACATAAAATTATTTTTTCTCTAATATCACAGGAACTGCCTCCTAGTATATAACTACTGCAAATTATCCATTTCTCTCCTATGGAAGATTTAAATAATTATTCCAAGGAATAAGGTATTTTGTTTAAATGCTAAATCTGAGGATTTAGTATATATTATTTTTATCAATTTTTCTGCATGAACATGTAATAAAAGGTCATCAGCTCCCATACACTAGAATTATTCTATGAGTCAGTCACTTTCTATTTTCAGATGCTCAGATAAGTCACTATATGCTCTTATCTCTTACCCTCAGTTTTATAACCACCACACAAGTGCCATTTGGAAAAAACAACCAGTAGTTCCTCAGTGTTCTTGATCTTGTAGATTTAAGTCAATAGGTTGATGATCTTTTAATACACTTTGATTGGTTACCTGGGATGGAGTGAAACCAGACATGTGGAAGGCTGAACAGACAAGGGGCAACTCAGCTTTCAGCAACATTTCAACGTGGTGAGCACTGCAAAAATAGACTGGATGGATGCCATATTCCACTGTTGCAACAGGCAGGTGCATCTGGTTAACAACAACAACATCATCATCATCTTCATCAACAATGAAATTGAGGAACAGAATTACAGACTACAGAAATGTGCTGTTTTTTAATGCCTTGCTGAGAACAATATATAAAAACATACACTTTTATATGTAAGATAAGTAATTCTGATTTAGAGACAGGAAACAGGATAAACAAAATAGGTTGCAATTCCATAAAGAAAAATATGTGGATAACTAAAAACTATTAATAAATATATCCTGATTGTTATTGTGCATTAGTAGTCTAGTTCTCTATTGTATACAAGCTTTAATTGTCAAAACAGGGATGGAGAAACTGTTGTTATATTTTAAACAGCAGAACAGAAGGAAAAAAAAGATTGATTTCTGCTGAATATTTTTCCTCCATTTTGTGGTGGAGTAGAACTTAATGATATTTCAAGTTGGTTTTTTGTGTGCACATATCTTTGCGGTATGTGTGGAGGCTGTGTGTGAAATTCTATTATGTACAACAAAAAGAGCAGAGGTTTTATCACTATGGAAGGCTCTGGATATCAATGCCCAGTTCCAGTTAATGAATCCTTGGCAGCAGTGGTTTTTCAGCACTAGCAAAGTGGAGCAAATTTCAGCACAAATTTCATTATGTTGGAACAACCTCAGGCCAGACTCAGTGCTGAATGGACCGATATCATAACCCCTCCTAGTGACAAGACAGATCACTTGGTATTGCTACAGAAGCCTCCATGCAGAAGAAACACAGAATCTAATCTGTGCTTTTTGCATCTAAGTGTTCTCTGGAAGTCTCTACTACAGTTTAGAGTTTATGTTCAAAACACAACATGACAATGTAAAAGGGTTTTATTTTAAATAGCTGGGAACTCCCATAATGAAAGAGAGAAATGATGCTTTCTATATTACAACCTCAATCCAGATATTGACAATTCAAAATTGTCAATCCTACAGAATTTTTGCATTAATAATTTTTAAAATTTACTAAATATACTCAAATGTATTAAGTAAATTTCAAAACTGTCACTAAAAAAACCCCAAAAATCAGATTGACAGACATGCGCTCTTACTGGCATCTGATAATTAAGAAAAAAAAGGTCATTCAGCAGTATCACTGACTTCACACAGAATTTAGTGTCACTAACAAAGTTTGTTTTACTGTCAGCTTTAAAATTCATTAACACTGTCTTTAGTCCACCTGCTACTTCTCTCCTTTTAAACAAAAAATTTGAGCAAATATCAGACCTACATTTTTCAGGGTCACGTATTTAGCTACTGAGGCTTAAGGATAATATAATGCATTAGAAAAGTAAACAAACAAACAAAAAAATGGCCAAGAAAGAAAAACTAAGGAGATTAATAAACTCTCATTTTTAAACTTTCAAAGGTGCCTTTCAGAAGGAAACAGGTTATAAATTCTTACGGATAAATGCAGTCTTGGTAGCCAGAGAAACGCTGAAACAAGAAGACGTGAAAATTGCTGAAGAAATGTCAGTGTCCTCTCCCTGTCCCCTGACATTATGAGGAAGATGGAAGATGCAAACCAGTCATAACCAGCATAGTGCTCCTGCAAGCAGCCTGAGCAGAAAGGTTAAGGAACTTGAGCAGAGATCTCCTCCTCACTCTCCTGCAGTAACCACAGCTCTCCTCCTTCTGAGGTCCATGCACACAGAGCCAGGAGCTGGTTTGTTAGGTATGGCCAAGGGGAACAGAGCTGCACAGAAGGCAGCATCAAGGCACAGTTGTCTCTCAAAGTGAATTAAGAGAAACAATTTAAGCTGTTTTCCCCATATACTAATTTTTTTAGTCCATACGTAGTCAAGCTAAATCAGTAAAAGTAAACAAAAAGCAAGTAAATGCAAAAAAATCTACTTCAAAATGAGTGTGCTTATAAAGTGCAAGAAAGGAGAAGAGTGGAGGAATAAAACAGGACTTAAAATTATTGGGGAAAAAAAAAGTAAAAGAAAAGCCTTAAAAATGAGATTTGGCACATTCTGACTAATACACCTGAAGTATAATGTAATAGTGGTATGAAAATTTAACAGAGAATAATATAGCAAAGCTGGTTGAAAAGCTATTATCTGTTTTGATTTTTTTAACAGGAAGTTCCACAGTAGATCCAAAAGAACCAAAAGTCTAACCACTCCTTTTGATCTGACTATCCTTATCACTTTATGGGCAGTATCATTAACAGTGTTAGTATTGTGGGAGTACCACAAATACTCACTAATGTTCAAAGGTACATTGCTACAGGCTCTTTATCACATTCAAAGATGTGATCCCACTCCAAAACAGTTGATGAAAAAAGTGAATGTGATTTGCACTTCTAACAAAGTATGGGAACAAAAGGGTGAACATTTTCTTAAGTGCATTGGGAATGCATTTAACTTAATAAAATTTCAAAGTAAAAGTGCTCTTTTAATTTTTTTTCTTTCCATAAATATAAAATACCTAGACCTCTATTAAAACTACAAACCAGGAGCTCAAATTCCACTGAAATTTTTAGACAATATAACTTATACCATAGGGAAAGGATACAAAGTGAAGATACCACAGTTCTTTGCTGTTGCTTCAGAAACTCCTCACAATTCCTTAACACAAAACACAGCCCATTTTCAGCATCTTCTTTTAGCAAGTTTAAGTATTGTCCATATCTATTTCAAAAAGTTTATTAAAAAGAAAACCTCTTTAAATATTTTTGAATTCATAAAAAGGAAGAACTCATATTTAATAAACCTGTAAAAATTAAGCTGTCATAAAGTTGTTCATCACTAAAACTATGCTGTAGATATACACATAGATCACTAAATAAAACCTTCTGTGCTCTACCTAGAAAGGATTCACAGCAAACATCTCCTGCTCATTGTTACAAATCCTCACCCAAATTCCCTTTAGTTCAGTTTTAGAGACAGTGGTGGGGAGGAGCAAGTATTCCATCACACACAACTCAGTTTCTTCACATACAATATTTAGAATTCGATATAATTATTGTGCATGTAATTATTATAATCAGAATTCAAACATTAATGCTAAAGATAGCAATCTGTGGAAGTACAGACATCTAAGCTTTTCCTTCATCACAGCTCTGCAAATTACCAGCCAAATAAAATGTTTAAATGGCATATAACTAAGCTTAGCTAAACAGAACCATTTAGAGAAGTAATGCGAGGGAAAAAAAGACACATAATTCAGGATAATGCAATTTTATGGTAAATCTTACTAGCACGTTACAATTAGTCTTTACGAAAATAAAGGATAATAACATACATAAACTGTAAAGATAATTTAATTCTGTACTAATACCCTTTTCAATTCTAGTTAGAATTCATTTTCTAAAAGTTTATCTTAGATTTAATGCTATAAAGCAATGAGTTGATGGATTAAGTATTATTAAAGTCATTCCATGAAAATCAAACAAATCCTAGAAATACTCTAGGGCAATATTTTAATACCATGTACCTGATTGTCATTTCAACACCAAGCTGCTGCACAGATGAAAGATTTTCTTTTTTCACATCTGCATCCATGGCTAAAACAAAATAAATTAAATAAACTATTATAAGAAATGTGATTTGAACTGAATGCTAATGTAAATCTCTTTCTGTGTATGAATACCAATTACGGAGAACTGTCTCCTATTCAGAATTATTTTGGTAGTGTTTGGAAAGGAGTAATAAAAAATCTCTATTCTTCACAAGACATTTTTAAAATGAAAATCACCCTTGTTTCAAGGAAATCTTCACAGTTGGCATGGTTATCATTACATCATTACCATTTACAGCAAGCAACATCTTTTTCAGCCCCATATCTTAGTAGATCTTTATCCCTTCTGGCCTATAAATCAGACAAGGCAGTCTATTCTGATCCACTTTCTACCATTCCAGAGGCCTTAAAATTTCCTAGCTATAATTCCAACTTTATTAACAAAAATTCTATTCTGATATGAATCACAGAAAACTTTAAAATTGATAGATTTAATAAATTAATTAAATCCTATATTTACATGCATTTTTTCATACAGTAAAATATACCCCATTTTCTGCAGTTGTTTGAATTAAAAATACAAGCTAGAAAAAATTAATAAATAAGGATTTAAAGAAACCACTACTATAGCATTTCCTCAAAATTTTAAATTTTAGATTAAATTTTAAATGGGCAGTTTCTCTATCAGGTACATGTTATCATCTAAGATAACTATACCACAGATAAAAATTGCAGTCTTATAATATTATGAGTTACAAAGCTGAGGGAATAAACCTTGAATATACTTCTTTGAAAGTGATACTTAAAACCAGAAAGAAATGAAACAAATTAAAATCCTTATAAACTTACAACATTTGTTTAAAATGTAAATAAGAGATATGGCAGCAGAAGTTAAAGCATTTTCATGTAAACAATAAATGTAATAATCTAATTAAGCAAATCACGCAGTAACTTCTTATGTATTTTTTCTATATCTTCAGACAGAGAAATCAAAGTGAAGGATTCCCTGACTATTCATGTAGGTAAAGACTCTATGTCACATAAACAGGGACTAAGGTATTAAAGATGAAATAGTTACAAGTTCAGGGAGGAAAGGACTCAAAGGGAAAACAAACAAAAAAAACCCAAAAAAAACCCACCAAAACCCAAAAAAATAAGATTCCACCTGCTCATATCAGATAAGGTAGGGCAAAATTCTTATGAAGAAAATAACACAGCAAAATACACTCAAAAATGAAGCAATGAAATTCAGCAGAGAAAGTATGGCAAGAATAAAACCCCACTCTGTTTTATAACTTTCACAGAGAACAATAATTTGTGTCAGGGTTGTGAGAAGTTAACCTTGTACCTTTGACAATATATTTATACATAACAAATATCAACTGCTCTTTGAATACAATTATTTTATTTAATAATCTAATGGGACTGAAGCAATGAACACACATCAGAGAGGTTTTCTGCAATCCAAAGAACAGAAGTTCAAATATCTTTTGCATAGCATACCAGCAGTGCAATCTTTGGAAGAATACATGTAAGTTCACAGGGTATTTCAGTTAAAACCCCACAGAGATTACTGAAACATTCATAACATTTTACAGCTCCTGTTCCAAGTTACCTGTTTACTCAGGCTGCAATTGCCATACTAAGTCAATATATTTTCAAGTTTGTGCATGCAAGTGGGAAGGCAACAGGCATAGGTACATCCTAGGAAATAGGGGGAATTTAAATGAGTTGGCTCTGGCTAATGACTAATTCAGTCCTAACACCACCATATTTAGTAGCAGGAGAGGGCAAGGACAGGAATGACCTCTAAGCCCCACTGCATCCTTCTTCCATTCTGAGGTGGATCCTCTTGTGGCTGGCAATGCAGGTATCCCAGTCCAGCAAGGGTGTAACGAGGAAAAGCTGTATCACAGCCCCCTGTGTGACCTCAGTGTCCACTCTGTAACAGTTTACAGCAAGTACTGAATTCTTATTGTCCACTAACATTAAAAGAGCACAACTGACTTTGCTGATTTTCATTGACTTTTCTTCTCTGTTGTAACAATTTCTTAGGAGCTGGAAAGGGTTTTTTTTCCCACCACACTTCCTTCTGATATTCTTCTCTGTATTGCAAAGGAAGATAAAATTAACTTGAAGTCTCGACTGAATAAAAATTCTCTAGTACACAATACCTTATCAAGGCAAAACCTCTTGAATTCAGACATCATTGTATTTGACATAATCACAGCTCAGTATCCTGCTAATGCAAAAATTGTGCTTCTTTGTCCTGGGTCAAAATTTTTATTTTCCTTTTGTTTATTACTTAACAAACTGGGAAGACTAGGCCTAAGAATACTGTAAAGTCATTTAGAATACACAAAGGACTACTTTTCCACTGATTAAAAACTGGACCTAGAAACCTTAAATGCTCCATTAAAATTAGAAAAATGCTATGAAAAACAAGTGGAATATTTAAGTACTTTATATTGCAGTCCATGGACAAAAAGCTTGCTTGTTGTGACTATACTATTGTGATGATGCCCATATAGCTGATTTAATGCACTGAGTTAATTTTATACAAATATTTTTTGACAAATATTTTTCAATACATCTGATATAACTGTCTTGAAACACAAAAGGTTTCATAACAAAAAGGCATGGAGAAAAATCAGTTCTCGAAATAAGAATGCCATTCATCATCAAAGGCCAGACCACCTCTTTGAACTGTGAATTAATAATATGATATAGCACCCTGGCTATTATTAAATTGAATGAACAACATATTTTGGCAGCTTCCTTTTTATTTATCTTAAAGCAAAAAAATCTATGTTGAATGGATATTTCACACTTTTTTCTTTAAAAATGAAAATCACTGTAAAACAGAAGCCAAAATTAAACTGGTGACCTGAAGGATATCAAAATTCTCTAGGAGCTGATTTACAATTTAAGAAAATTCTTAGAAATCACCTCAATGGGAAGCACTTTTCAAAATGTTTTGTAGCATTCAGAAGCACAAAAAGAGACTCCCATGAGGCATGATTTTTAAAATTATTAATCTCAGTTTATAGCTATAAGCACTTCAGCATGAGTTAACTGCCGCGCATAGTTCTGTGGCATTCTTTCTGATCAGCCTACACTTCAATTAAATTTACAATTCATATTAAAGATTGCTTTCTTATTAATTTTTCCTCTTACCATGACAAAGCTTTTCTGTGGTTATTTCAGAAAATGGGCTACATCGCATTCATACTGAAATGACAGGATGCCAAGCTGAAACAGCTTTACAGCATATGTCATGTAACTTGTAAGGTCTTTGGATAATATTTAATTTATTTCCCTGTTTAAAGTGCTGTAACATGAAAGACACAACTGGCTTCCCTTTTGTCTTAAGTAGAAATTATTACTAAAGCTGTCACATTATTGGTTTAGCTCTTTCACTTCCTGGTGCCTAGGCCAAATGGTTTTATGTCTATATAAATAATCTGTGGAATATACTAATGGATGCTAAATTTTAACTTCAGTGACAATAAAAAAGACTAGGGTTCTTGCTATGGATGAAAAATACTTTTGATTCAAAGAAAATATTTAAGTAAAGATTCTGCAAAGAGCTGAAAATACCATGATAGCTAGAGCCACCTGCATGATTCCCACTAATGCTTTAAAATACTTAGAAGTATATAGGTATGTTTGCTATCAGATTTCTAGTCTATGGCTTTGTCCATATAAACTGAAATTACGGAACTCATAATTTTTTTCTATGATTTATTATTTTTGTTAACAAACCAGCAGGTTTTCACTTACTCTTCAACAGGTACCCAAACACTAACCCTGTCCATTGGGAGATACCCAGGCAGTCAATATTAATTTTTGTGCTATGCCAGTAACTATCCTTTCTCATTCTGATGTTCTTATGAAAGTTTTCTATTTTAAACATTATTTAGACTTGTGGCAGAGCAAACTTTACGAGTTTTTCTCCATAATCTGTTCTGCCATTTTGCTACTGTTTCTTCATTATGTCACCTCCTTCAACCAGGCTACTCATCTAGAACAATTCTGACAGTCTGACCTCACACTCATTGTTATAAATGTCTATAAAATAATCCTTTTTCAAAGAAAAGTATTAATTTTGTTGGATTTGAACTGGGATTGGAGACAATGTAAAAAAGATCCAAGAGTGACTGCTGGAGAATGGTGATGACTTACTTCTCAGAGGTAACCTTATGCAAAATTCTACTTTGACTATCTAAAGTATTTGTTACGCCATCAGTATTCTTGTCATAACAATACAAGACCAAAATATTGATATCTAGAACTTCAACTTATGTAATGATCATCTCAAACGCTCAAGCTGCTTCTGGCAACAGCTTCATTAAGAATGAACCACATTTTCCATCCAGCTACCCAAACTGGCAATGGGTAAAATGCTTTCTGATAACAGCATCTTCAAAATGGTGGACAGTTTGAAGAAGTGAATTTATCAAATGATGCAGAAAGAATGGAAAAATTCCCTTCCTTCTCCTTTCCTTTCAGCACAATTTCAGGTTGTAATCAGTGTTTCTCGTTTGCTGCTCCTTCTGAACAGCTCTATATTGATACATTCCCCCTGGTGTTTTTAAAATTTCTCAATTTGTTACCTGACACACCTGACTCTTTGAAGATTAAGAGCTCATTAAATGGTAAAAAGCTCCTAGAGATTTTGTTCAGTCAGACAACTTAGGCTCATCTAGGAAAAGGAACACACCATGAAATTTGAGTTTTATGACCAAGACCTGAAATCCCAGAGGTTCTGTCCCTTTGGCAGTAAATGGCAGAGCTGTTTAAGAGACAAAGTTCAGTGGAAACAGAGGATTCGACTGCAAGGTCATCTGCAAAAACAGAACTCCCAAAAAAAACCTGCTGATCACAAAACATTGCAGCAGTCCCAAGTGTCTGCAACGCATCATGGAGATCAATTAAGAAGCACAAGTCGCCAATACACTAGATGACTTCACATATCTCTGATAAATGGGTTGTTTAAACCTTGAGAAAACTATGACATTTTCACAACGTGTTTCTGTTACATTGAACTAGAATTTGCTAACAGAAAGGGAAGAGGCTATTTTAGGAACTTCATATACCTAATATATAATGCATGGTATTTACTACTACAGCAAATTTCAGTTTCTTGCCATTTTATTACCTATTACAGCTAGACACCAAAGATTTGGTTTTCAATGTTTTAGGGTTTATAAAGGAGAAAGAAAAAATAAAAGCATACTAGAAATTATTAATTCTAGGAAAGGGGAGAGACAGAGATCATCAACATATGCACAGATTCAGTCATCTGAACAAGCATCACAGCAGTATTGTTGCTGCTAGCAGAAAGTAAACTTCATGTAAGATTTGTGTTACTGTTTATAATTGAATATTGCAACTGCATAGTTTTTTTATCAGATATTTTTTCCTTCTCTCTTATCTTGAAAATGGTAACAACCCAATCTAATTTAATTTTTCCATATTTGCAAATTTTATAAGAGACTGAAATCCTGAGGGGTTCCACGACAGATGGATGACTGTGTTATTCTAATTACAACTAGCTACAGGTTTACAAGGCTGTCATCTTTTTAAGATAATCAAATTCTAATTTCAGGAAAGATGATAAACGCTGAATATCTATGTGCTGTACTGAATCCACTTTCATGAAAAATGTGACTTTTCTTCATTGAAATTAAACAACTATTAGAAACCGGCTTTCAGTTCCTCAGACCCAAATTTATTTTGTTACCCTCTAACTACTCATTAGCTTTACCTCATACAAAAAAAGTCTCTACTGTAACTAGTTTTAGGATTTAGGTTAGATGGCTCTTACAGGAGGATATGAAAAACATACTGTGAAATAACATGGCATTCAATAATTGTCCTTGAAGCAATTGCAACACATGATAAAAACTACCAGAAAACCTTGGGAAATGTACAGAAATCTGGCCAATCATTATTCAATCAGTGAGAAATCTAATTTTAAACAAATAAGGTCTGACAAAGATTTGAGTGTGTTTTGTTGTCCCTTTGGTACAAACATAGGAAGCATAATGCATCCTGGGTTCTCAGTGCACATCACCCTCCCTTCATAGGAAGGCCATACTGTTTATTTCATGATGTAAAAAAGAACCCAAAATGAACATCATTTTAGTTATATGACCCATTCTTAAAATCATGTCCTTTTACTGTTTCAGAGTAGAATTAGAATATGATCACAGATTCAGTTTTAGAGCCAGACTTTTGTTTCATGTCAATCAGCATGAATTTATTGGCCTAAACTAACTTCCCTTGTTAACCCTTGTTGCTACACCTGTCAGGAAAAGGTGCTGTGAAGTTTTAATAACTGTTTTCGATGATACATCGTGTTTGCCTGAGCAACACTTCTTCCCGGGCTGGAGAACTCTTCACAAAAGAAGTCTGTGATAATGCTGTTGCTGACAGAGAAAGAACTCAATAGGGCACCACCAGTCCTCTGCCTACCTCTTACCACCAGATTACTGACTACCTTTGAGAAGACTTCTTATTCTCCCATTTCCAAGCTTTTCTTCATTAAAGCACACAGAATATCAAAAGCTTTTGCACATGAGAACTCTTTCTTAGACAACCCATTAAATGTTGGAGCCTTTATTTGATAACCAAACAGGCAAACTTATCCAGAATGAATGTCTAGTAGTGCCTGTATAAGACGTAAAAACCCCTCATACAGAAAATACAAAAATAAATATTAGACAGAGTTGGTTTATCATTAAAAGAAAATCTTTAAGGCTCAAGAAAACCAAGAACTGAGGTTTTCATTATGTTATCTTTGGTTTTGTATCTACTCTTTTCGTTCTTTTTTCATTCTAGGTAATTAATTTAATATGCAATTGTCACAGGATTTTCAAACTTTTTCTTCGAAGTTGAAATTAAATTTTAGACAAATAATGCAGTGTTGATGCCACCTCTGTCTAATCAGTGGTTCATGGTAAAATCAATTAAATAGAAGATCTAGGTTCAACCTTCCTGAATGTATTTTAAATCCCAACTTTGAGAGGAGTGGATTAAAAGTAAGGTACTTGATGACTAAGGGAATGGAGTAAGGCCTACTGCTTCTCTTTAGAGATCTTTCACATTAGATGGGAGCACTTAGCTGTCATAATTAAGGAAGAGCAGGATGGCTGTCTTTGCTGGGCATCCATTCAGAGGATGCAAGTCAGATGTTTCTTCTTCTTCTAGTTAGTTTTTGCATGTTTAGCCTTTTTGAATAAGGAAGTCTCAGAAATATTTAATTAGCAAGCCTTTTGAGTCCATGGAATTACTTTATTGCTCATTATGCCTCATGAGAAGTTGAAAAGTAATACAGGACCAGAAAAATATCTCATCCTTGACAAAGATATCAGTATCTTTCAAGAAAAAAATAAAATTGTGATAGAAATAACTGTCCCAGCAACAACCCTCTTCATAAAGCAAAGAGACAGATTCTCAAATGAAATTAAGGGTATCCTGTTAGCAAGCTTTTGGAAGGCAAAGGCCACTAAATATAAAGAAAGACAGCTTATAAAATTTCTAAAGAGGTTTTATGCTTTGAAACTTCAAAGGCAGGCCACAAGTCTCCAAGGATATTATATCTGCATGCTATGGACAAGAGAGTAAAATACCACTATAAATAACAGACTCTCCCCAAAGCAGGCTTGATTCTCCACAGTTAGTAACAGAATAAGTACTCTAAATGGCTGAACTACAACCTGAGAGAAGAGTCATGGACAAACAGTGAAGAATGAAAGTGCATCTTCCAGCAGATAGTAACGTGGTTCTAAATCTTCTAATTTTACCAGTGCTTCACAGTATTAAAACACCTTACTTTACACTCAGAATAAATTGAAGTTATCATTCATCCTTTATTCTTGGCTGTAAGCACAACATCTGTACAAAACTAACACTCAGGTTACTCTGGCAAAAATAACAGTTCTTTAATACATATCCCTTAATACAATATAAAGTGTATACCTTTGTGGGGCTTTCAAAGGTGAGCCAGATTGCTTACACAAACTTAAATATGTATGCCACCAGCTTTGCAAATCATCCATAATAGGTGACAACAAATACTCTGAATCTCATCCTCACCTGCTCTGCATCTTCCTCTTTCCATTTTACACACAGAAATGTGAAAGCCCATCACTAATAATTATCTGTTCTGTTCACTCGAGCACATAATTTTCTTCTCCAAAGTGAGGTATTTCCCACTAGTGAAGTAATGAATTTCTGAGCTGTTAAAGAACATTTTAAACAACCCCCAAAATGATACAGATACATTTAGAAGAAAGGCAATTTAAATATGAAGATGCTGCATGGCAATAAATTATTAGGAAACTGACCTTTATAGCTTCCTGTGCTGAAATAACAATCTGTTTTGCTTTCAGAAAGATGGGACACGAACTTTTCAATCAATTCTGACAAAACTGCAAGAAGCAAAAACCCATTAAAAAATTAGAGGCAACAAAGAAAATATGGAACTACGTCACCTAACTAAATGACACTTTTACTATAGGAAAGTAAAGCTATTTAAATTCCTGCATATTTATTCATATTTTTATGGGGGGAACAACTCAAAACATGCATTGCACTTTTACATTCCTAACACCATTCCTAACTTAAATTAAATTTTAATAGCTTTACTGAGAATATATTCAGTGTAAACAGAAAGAGAATCTCATATTATCTCCATATCCTCCAAGGATTACTTCAGAATTTGTTACATGGTTTCAATATGAAATGAAAATTAACCATAATTAAACTATAATATCTTACCACATTTGTCTGTGTATAGAGACAGGAAAGGAAAACAATAAAATGAACAAAAAACAAAACCAACCAACCAAATACCTCAAATAAACTCAACAACCCACACAGAACAAAAAGTTGACACCATCCCAAAATTATACTAACAAAAGCATGTGAAGTTTAAGGGCTGCTTCCAACAAACCTCAATATAAAACTATCTATGCCATCACAAGATAAAAATTATTCACTTAAATTTATGCAATAGGAGTATTTAATTTTGGAAATTCTGTATTTAATGATGACCATAATGTTCTTCTTCACTTCTTGCTATGTGTCTGCAGACACTGCACAGGTAAGTTGGATGCTGACATATGTTCACTATGGAGGCAATCTTATCTCCCACCTTGATAGGATGGTAGCCAGGAAGTTAGGAAGACCTCTCAGTGACAAATCATTATTCAAACTGTCCCTGATGCCTCAGTTCCCCAAGTCTGAGGCTATGGCAACTGAGCAACACATGACATCATACAAGTTTAAACAAAGGTCACAAGGAAGGCTTTACACAAAGTGCACAGAGGAGGCCCGCATGAGGAAAGCCATATTAGGAATTTAGGATAGCAACAATGAACTTCTTTTATAAGTAAATGCTATCCTAAAACACCTGCTGTTGGCTCCATAAATAGGATATAAAGCATACAAATATGCATACTGATACTTCTCACAAGAATGCAAAGCAAGGGAGTGTATTTACAGAGTAACAACTGCTGCCACCTGTGGGATTTCCTGTTTAAAGACCATGTTACCATTTCCCTGGCAGCACTTCCAGCTAATAGGAATGAAGCTTCAGCTCCTGTTCCCCCATTCTTGCACATAATTCCAGGCACCCACTGCCCAGGTGGGTTTTCTGCTTTTAAATTAAATAGTTAGAATCATAGAATGGCAGGGGTTGGAAGGACCATAAAGAACATTCAGTACCACTGGTACCAGTACTACTACACTGTTTAAGCAGACAGTGGTAGGAGCAGCTGCAGCAGTGCAAGTGAGGCAGAACAGCAACACATGCTGGAGGGGGCAATGGAGAAAGCTAGAAACCTCTTGAGCTAGCCACGACGACAGGAAAACTGACACAAGCAGTCAAAGAGCAGTGCATGCTCTTTTGGGAATGAGGAGGAGGAGAAAGACAGAATTTCCACCCACACTCTGATGCTTGTTATGCCAGAAAACAATGGAAAAAAAAGATATAATAAAGATAATTCTTTTTTTCCAATTATTTTAAGCTAACATACTGACATTAAATCACAATCTTTTTTTGTCTTGATTAATTGCCTAAAATATTTACAGAAATTAAACAGAATGAGTCCAAAAAAAAAGTTTTTAAAAGGCTGTGTTTTGGTAATGCTAAAGAAGTTTCACTACAACAGCTAAACATGAATTTACAGTTAGATTTCCAACTCCAACGGTAACAAAATCAATTTTGCATTGCAACGGACTACTAAATTAAAACTAAAAACCTACATGTGTCATTTATATTCTTATGCACTTTTACAGTGAAATGAAACTGCTAATTAAATATAACATAGCTACTTTTAATCACAGTTAATAAAACACATGAGGCTAAAAAAAGCAATTTACTTTACAGGAGAGTAACAATTTACTGTTTTTTGAAAAATATACAAACTCACTAATCCTCACTAATATGCTTAGTGGAATTTGGCTCACAAACAATATAACAAATATTTGTGTAAAATGAGCAAATGTGTCTATTCCTGCAACTGCAGACCGCAAAAAGCAGAAATTAGACTTCAAATTTGTAACTAGCTATATATTTACTGTATGACTATTAGTACAGTGATTACTGAAATGTGCCATACTATAATAATAACTGAGAACTACATTAAGACTAAAATATCCCATAATTCAGAAAATGTAAATCCAAGTTGGCATATTGTACATTTCTTCTCTTTTTGTCATAAGGCAACCACATGCTTGACCTAGCAGGTGAATTCTCCAATTCAGTGCTTGAGTTAATAGAAGTGAGAGTTCAATGGCTAAGCAATATTTTGAAACTCAAGGACTAAATTGATTTCCACCATTTGAAAGTATTTATCTAAGTGCCTATCAGGATCTTTGAAAATATTTTCATCAAGTTTGAGAGACAAAGACACACAAGAATGTGTCTCAAAACACATGTGGTTAATACTTAAATAAACGGTTTTCACAGGACACTGCCTTTTCCAAAGGAATGTCCATGTGAAATGACAAGTAGCTGCTTTAATTTTTTTCTTTTAATACTAAATCATTTAGTTGCCATTTGGACACCACTGTAGAAACGGGTTCAGTGATTCTTCATTTAACTGGAAAACTAGACAAAAAACATTTAGGCAGGTTCATTGTACAGTACAGTCAGTATTGCTGTAAAAGTGGAAATTTTCAGGTAAAGTTTATGTGGCCTACCAACACAGTGAAAATGTTGATTTTCTTAAATTATGGTAGCTTGGCTGTGTTAGTATTGAAGTTTTAAGAGTCTAGAAATAATCTCATGGAAATTGAATTCTTACACACAAAATAAACAGAATTTTAATTTAGGTGTGTGTCATCATATACCAAATAAACAGATATGCTTTTAAATTTCTTATATTACTGTAGCATGCTCATAAAACACCTACTCTCCTCCAGGGTTTTCTTTTTCCTTGAAGAAGTAGTGTACAAAAGGAAGGTAACTGAAACAGCTTCAAAACTGCGTAAGAACACTGCTTTAAAAAAAGCATGTGGTTAAAACTGTTTTAATAGGTAACAACCACAAGCACTAACCTAATTCCTACTCTGAAAGTTTTAAGTAAAAAAGGTCAAAAAGTAAAAATCATCAGACTTTTCAAAATCCTCTAACTACTGCAACTGGATCATGTTGTATGATCCAGATGTTTCAAAGGAGTTTAAAAGAAAATACAAAGGATTTTTTAAACAGCAGTTCTGCTCTCAGGCACAAGGTGTGACTCTTGGGGATGGTTCTGTGCAGGACCAGGGACTGGACTCAACGATCCTTGACAGTCTCTTCCAACTCTACTGAGTGGAAGGGATTCTGTGGTTTTGTGACTTCTGTTAGAGGCTAGAAATTCAAGAGTGAACATCTTGGACAGATTACTTTTTTGCAAGAGTAGTGTCAGAATTTTCAACTCCATCAACCATACTTCAGTTTAATAAGTATATGAAAAACAGAGTTAGCAATTCCATTATTGATGGCAAGAACAAGGAGGACTTTCAATTATTGTACATTAAAATGACAAATGAACAGCCTACATTTTCTCTGAAAATAAGCAAACAAGATAATAAAAATTCTGACAGTGCTTCCATTAGAGATGAACATTGCATATGTTATATCAATATACAAGTATTTTCTTTATTAATGGAAAAAAACAGCCCTTCAAACCAAACCAAATCTTTACACACCTGCACAGACATTCATGTGCACTCATGTGCCACTGCTTACAGTGGCTCCAAACTGATTTGGGGGTCAGAAGAAAGAATTCGTGATCTGCAATTGTTTTTTCTGTATAACATAAAGACCCACTGTTTCACTCAAATTCTAACAAGCTTCCTTGGAAAATCAAGGACATAAAAATAAAAATCGCAAACATCTAATTTGTATTATCCTAAAAACTTATTTTGAAAATACAGCATTTTGTTATCCTGAACGAAAACCACTACTACAGCATACAACAGTCATGGGTTCTTTATCCTATAGGGAAAGTCCTGCAGTTAGTTTCCACTTTTTGTTGTAATTGCTAAAGGCTGCAGCACACATACATCACAAACAGTGACATTACCTCAAAGGCTCACTGTATTTTTTTTTCAACATGTTTTGATAGAGCTATCTCAGATGATGCAGAGCTCACAAAATATTAAAGGATTCCAGAACACTGTGTTTACTATAACCACTCTGGTTCCATCAAACATTTCATTTATAAAAGCAGAAAATTCCTATGTTTTACAGTGAGTTCTTACACGCAAGTTCAAGAGCTGTTGTATTTTCTTTTCTTGGTTGGTTGGTTTTTATTAAGAAAAAATGATTTGGAGGTAAATTAATAGGCCCTAAAGAATATTGAAGATCTAAATCCAGATCCTGAGGGAGATAGGTGATGGAAAATCTGAAAGACTCTATGAAGCAAGTAATTTCAGCTGAGTTTACTATCCCTACCCACATCACATATGAATATAAAGTTTGAGAAGAATAGGATTTGGGGACAGAGTATCTCATTATGAAGGGAAAAATGTTAACATATAATTGATATAATCTCTGCAACACCCTCAACTTATTTTGCTTTGGGTTTAAAGTCTCCTAAAAGGGGAGTGGAATAAGGATGTTGAATCTGCCCAGAAGACAGATGCTGATACAACGATAACTGGGAACAGATGAAAAAAGAACCTGCTGGAATGGAAAACAACATTCTGCCATATCTGAAGGACAAAAAGGAGGAGGAGATAATTGAAAAAGGCATGGCTAAAATAGTTAAGATGAGATTCTGGTTCAAGAGAAAAAAAAATAGCAAAACCACAAGTCACCTCTCAGTCATGTGAACTACTTGAACATCACTATGCTAAGCCTAGATTCATTAATTCATTCAGTAATAACTTTCTACATAAACCTAAGCTCTTGTTCAGAGGAGTTGATATGCCTGCTTCTTTTTCTGGCAAAGCTTAGATGCAAATACACGGAAAGTTATTTTCTAGCTGTACTAAAGACTCTTCAGGGAGGCCACAAATACTGTAAAGAGTAGTCCAAAAGAAGATAAGACATAACCTGGCCAAAGGCTCTCCCCATGGTTCTCTTGCTGATAAGTGACCCAAAGAAAACAAGGAGCTATACACCCTAACACCCACAGATCTGTGGGTGGATCTTTATGGAAGGAATGACTGGAAGAAATGTCTTTGTCATAGCTTATTGTGCTTAGAACACCAGACTGTAGGAGCTGGTTGTCTACAATGTTTTGTTTTAGGAGACCAAGAAAATTTCCAGACTTTCAGTCCTGACGTATTAAAAGACATTCAAGCCTGGGAAGTTTTGCATCCCCTTTTAGCAGATCAATAAAGCCTTCCAAAAACCAGATTTTGATGTTTGAGAACAGAAATTACTTAAAAGCTACAGTCAGAGGTGATGCTTTAGCAGAGAAAACACCAGTCTAAGGACATCTCAAAAGCAATGGATAACCAGAGCATTTAGCACAAAAGTATTGACCAATTTGATGGGAGTGTAATCAGTGTGGGGAGGGTAAATTGCAGATATTGATACTGTACAGTTTGCTCAAGAATTTTTTGATGGAGTTCAAGCAGGTTCTATAGATTCAGCATCTGGTAATCCTGACACCAGATCACAGAATATTTTTAACAAATCAATACACATTACTCCATACAGTCCCTGAGTCTAATGTTATCTTCTCCCATTATATTCTGGTTTAACACCTATTAATGTCAGTCTCCCTTAAAATGGGCCCAGTAAAAAAAGCACAAGTGTACATCTTTGTTCTGTAAACCAGAGAGACTGCTCCATCTGTAACTATAGAGAAAATTTTGATTTCTGGGCATCTGGACTGAAGTCTCTCACTCCTCTGAAATTTGGGAGAGCTTTGCATGCTGCAAAAGATACACAGCAGCACAGCTGTCTTTTGTAAAGTGGATTCAGTGAACATGATGTTGTCTCAAACCACAGAGCTGCAGATATTTTACTGCTTCTGAAATATCTCCAAGCAGATACAGAACATCTGAAGAGATGTGCAACAGCCAGTTGTATTAACTGCTTATCTAAATAACATACAGGGAAACCATGGGCACCTGTAAACAAGTAAGACTACATGCTGACCATAATCAGAATTCTTATAGGAATAGAAGCCTGAAATTTCTGAGAACACTTCACTTCTTTACAGCTACACAAGTTTATATATCACAAGGGAATTATTATGTCTTACTTCTGATGATTTATGTCATATGGATGACTATGTTTTTGCTTTGTCTGCTTTGGTTTTTTAACTGAGCTATAGCACTGCTCCTGCATGATCACGCTGTTCATCAGAAATGCATATGAAAATTAAGAAAAATCTGAATGAATAAAATCTTTGATGTTTAGTATGGCTTAATTCTGATATTTTTCTACAGAAATTGCCCATTAATATAATTTCCCAACCCATGTTAACTCATTCACTAATCTCTGAGAAACGTCTGTTTTCTTTCAGGCTTTCATTTTCATTTTCTCAGTATCTCAATAATGGACCCTTTAGAGATCTGGGAAAAAAGACTTGTATTTGAACCCTCTTTCTCTGACAAATTTCACTGACAACATAGGAGGCATAACAGTTGTAAAGAGAAAAATAGGACATAAAATGCATACACCTTGCTTTCTTGGGAAAATACCATTGAAATCGTTTTCATAATCAACACAAAATTATGGACTACTTTTATAGATAATGTACTCCTCAATGAAAATAATAAGAAGAGTTGCTTATTAGTGGTCTTTTGTCTGCTTTCTTTGTTAAACTTCTTAAGTCATACTCACTTGGTCCACTGATGTTATCTGGTCTGGTTTTCATGACTTTGCAGAACAGTTTTCTACAATTTTCTGCCCACCCGGGGGGCTTGTCTGGACTTTTTAAGAGTTTTAAGAGCTTGTCAAGATCTTTATCTAGAAGAAATGAAAAATTATCATTATTCTATAATGATCATACACTGACAGAATAGTTTGAGTTGAAAGGGACCTCAAAGATCATGCAGCCCCAACTCCATTGCCATATGTATTTCTGGCAGACCTCATAAGAAAAGACTACAAAAACTATGCCTTATGCTAAGACAATTAAACTGGAGAGCAGTTCTAAAGCTGATGACAGTCTGCTTTATACAAAACATTCTATTTACTGATGGGATTTTGTGCTTATTTTGGCTGGGGTATAAATTATTTTCTTCACATGGCTGGTATGGGGCTATGCTTTGGATTTGTGCTGCACACAGAGCTGATAATGTAGAGATGTTCCAGAGATCTGTGTCAGCAGAGCAGAGCTTACACAGATCTGGCCTTTTCTGCTTTCCTACTGCTACCCCAGCAAGGAGGCTGGGGGTGCATGGGAAACTGGGAGGAGACACAGCTGGGACAGGTGACCCAAACTGACCAAAGGGATATTTTACACCATATGACATGGTCAGTATATAAATTTGGGGGAAGAAAAAGGAAAGGGAAGAACATTCTGAGTGATGTTGACATGATTACAGTTGACATGGTGGTGTTCAAAGGCTGGACTCACTGATATCTGAGGTCTTTTCAAACCCAATTAATTTTTTGATTGCATTTGTCTCCCTAAGTAACCATTATAGGTGATGTGGTCCTGCTTTCCTGCAGATGCCTGAACACCTGCCTGCCACCTGGATGCAGTGAATTAATTCCTTGTTTTGTTTTGTCTGTTTGCACAGCTTTTGCTTTTCTATTATACAATCACAGAATAAGCCAAGTTGGAAGGGACCCATTGAGTTCAACTCCTGGCCCTATTCAGGGCACCCCAAAAGTCACACCATGTGCCTGAGAGTGTTGTCCAAACACTTCTTGAACTCATAAAGGCTTGTTGCTGTGACCATTCCCCCAGGAAGCCTGTACCAGTACCCAATCACCCTCTGGATAAATAGCATTTTTCTGATGTCTAATCTAAACCTCCCCTGACTCAGCATCATACTATTTCCTCAAGTCCTGTCATTGATCACAAGCATGAAAAGATCAGTGCCTGCACCTCCACTTCCACTCATAAGGATGTTGAAGACCACAGTGAGGCTTCCTCCAGGCTGAACAGACCAAGTGACCTCAACCACTCTGCATAAGGCTCCCCCTTTAGACATTCACCATCCTTGCTGCCCTCTTCTGGACATTCTCTTAAGGCTTAATCTCTTTTTTATGTTGTGGTGCCCAAAACCGCCCCCAGCACTCGAGGTGAGGTCACTGCAGCGCAGAGCAGAGTGGGACAATCCCCTCCTTGCCCAGCTGACAGTGTTGTGCCTGATGCCCCCCAGGACACAGTTCGCTCTCTTGGCTGCCAGGGCACTTGGCAACTACCAGGTAACTTGGCTCCCAGAGTCCTTGATGCTGCTATGAAATACTTTCTGGCCATCTGGAGGAAAAAATAAAGATGGTACCTGACACAAAGCAAATGCACATGCATTCACTCCAGCTGTGTACAATCCTTCTGCTGTTGGATCATTAATATTATTAATTTTTCATGTTTGCAAGTATTTTGCTTGTTAAATAAAGTTTTTTCCATTTTTCTTGAAGGAAATTTTTTCTCCCAAACTGGTGGGAAAAGGGGCCACTTGAATCTGCTTTCTAGAGTAACCTCTCTGGACATTTCCTCCCTAAATTTGCCCTAAACCAGGACAAGTGTCATTTGTATGAGCCAGTCTATGGATATGAAGAATATTTGCTGGTACTTTTACTTCTTTATACCATTTCTATTTCAAAACACTCTTTTCAGAGGATCTTATTCTTTTTAGATTATTATTTTCAACAGAATTATGATTTTGCATGTAATTTATTTTGAGCTCATCTAAAGACCTTAATGATTTCTAATTAGTAGATTGCATCCCTGTCATTGAAATTTATTATACAATACATAATGTTTCAAAACCATCTTATTATAACTTAATTTTTATCATTAATAATGCCTCCAAATTAATTAACCTGAAATTTCTTTGTTATCCTCAAATAAATAAGTCCTTAGTATCTTCCCAAATAACATGCAGTGATGCTTAGAACAGCTTACTTATGAAAATTTAATGTGAAGAAGGATTTAACTCTTACAGTACTATCCATATCATTTCTAGTTCTTTCTCTGCCCTTTTATGTTATTTCTGAAACAGCTGAGTATTGAAGAAAATCCTAGAACTGCAAAGAAACACTCCTTGATACAAGTTAAATAGTTATTTTACTTCCTCAAGGATTGTAGTAATTCACTTTGGCAGACAAGGATCAGAGACTACAAGCTGAGACTTAATCAGTCAATGTACCAGAGACCCATGCAACCAAGATACTGTGGTGCAGTCACGTATTTAATATAACCACTACAAACTGAAACTGGTATCATACTGTGGAAACTCACTGCAGCTTATTTTCTTCCAGGTAAACCATTGCTTCCCTTAACATGTCATTAAATGTGAACTATCACTTCTGCCAGCAGGTCATCACAGTACAAAAAAAAAAAGGACAGAAACTTGGGGGGTTTTTGGAATGACAATTGCTTCCAAACACTCACGATATCTAAAAAACGCCAGCTTGCTTTCACAATTTAGTAGGCAACTACAACTTGCCCAACAGTATTACCCTGTAGCTGAAACTTAAGCAACAACACAGTTCTGGGCTATGCATATTATGTGTTACTGAGGGCAGGCTGTCACACTACCACTACCACTAGAGGTGTTCGAAACACACCAACACTGAGAAACAGAAGTCCTGCTTTTATTTCTTCTCTTTTCTGGTTTGTCACTAAATGAGTTCACATGTTATCCTAAATTAATGACTTGAATTTGATTTTTTTCCTGAAAAAATACTAGACCTTCTGAATGAAGGTCTTCTAGACCTTTAAATGACTATAACCTACTGAAGAAGGTCTTAGTCATTTAAAAGCTAGCAAGCTTTTAAATATGGACATGATTGAAAACTAATGTCAATTTAATCAATCTGCTGCACTTCTGCTCTCTTCTTCATATGTGGCTATATTTTGCCATCCCATCTGTTACTTGTCCTTACCTTGTGGTAGCATTGGTTGTTCTCTGTAATCCCATGAAAAAAAACCAAAACCCCCACATTTGCTAGTTTATAAAGCTATGAAATTGCACTATAAATAAGCTACACTTCCACACATGTATGAAATCTGAACCACTACATCATAACAGCAAGTTGAAATTGATCTCCCTTTTCTAAAAGATGCTGCTTTATACTTCTTCAAATAATTCTTCAGCTGGCTTGTTTAGATCTTCTAAAGCAAGTAAGATGGAGAAAAATTCATCAATGTTTTATAAAACATAAGAAATGCAACAAGCCCCTTCTCATCTGACTGTGCTTTGTGGCAGAAGTGTTTTTCTGTGATTAATAACTAAGATCTGTAAATCCATGCATATCTTATTCAAAATCTAAATTGAGAGATTAATAACCTGACTACAATTTATTTGGCTAGTACATAGAAACAAATCCATATAGAGATATATAATTAAGGAAAGCTCATATGCATTTCTCATAGACCTTACTACTCTTTCATCTTTTTTTAATTGAGTGGACTTAAAAGCAAAAGGCAACAGACTTGTACATCAATATCACGGCAAATATAAAAAGGAGTACAAGTCAAAGAAGTGTAGGTGATTAAGGCAATTACGTGACATTATAAGGAATAACAGAAAAGATAATACAGTTGATTCTTTGACAGAGAAAATTTTAAAAAAACTTAAACACTGCTAATACCAGGTATTACAAAATAAAAAAGAATTAAATCAGATTTAAAAAAAACCTAAACAAAACAAACAAGAAAACAAACAAACAAGAAACCCTCAATGAAACCAAACTGTAAACATGGCAGCATGTTCCCATTCAAGTTAGAAGTTTAAAGCAAAGAACTCAGAGAACAGTGGCTGAGATAAATTATCAAAATACTTTTGATAGCAAATAACCAGATTTTTGGTACCAATTCTAGAATGTATGATTTCAGAAGAAAATAACATTAATGAATGGTGGAGCACCCAAGTTTAGGGAAATGTTAAGCAGTGACTGCATCACTGCAGGACATTTACAAACAATATTCTTCAGCCACGGTCATTACTAAATGTCATAACTGCAGAGCTAGGACTAGAAAAGAAAAACATATTCTGTGCAAATAGAAGAGTGAATATTACAATTTAATAGCCTTGTAAAGAGTTTAACTTTTAATAATCGACACTATAGTTAATATTACAAGTTTAAAAAAAATCTTTACACAGTTGTTTCCTGAATATAAAAGGATGATATCACTCTTTGAAAATTACTTAATAGTTCTTCCTCAAATTACCTTAATAAAATAATAATTGAACAAATAAACAAGAAAAGCAACAGGGTATCTTGCTGGAGTGTAAACAAGTAGAAATAGCATAATTAATTTTCACATATAAATAATGATCCACATAAATAATTTGAAGTTTCACTATAAATTATCTTTGACAGAAGTGAATCATTAATATATGGCTATCCAGTAGTTTTCAAACTCTAACTACTGGCTGAAATTATTAGAGCATATAAACATACAATCAACCAAATTTATTTTTCCATAAATCCTTTCCTGCAGACTCATATACCACACAAACAAATACCTAGCATCTGTAAAGCCAGGACAGATATTTGTAAACATTGACACACTGGAAGTTTTCCTCAAATACAAACATATTTTTTGGATGAGTCTGCTTACTCAAAGTGTCCTCATGAAATGGAAGAGATACTCCACTGTCAATGCAGTTACTAAATTACAATAGTCCTTTTTTATTCTGTGAGTCAAAATATGCACTTGTCAATGTCTGTGATCACTATAATAGCACAGACTAAAAGCAAGAGTGTTAAAAGAAGAGTTCTGTTACATACAGCCTTCAGGCCTTGGTGCTGGAAAACATGTTCCATACACTGTCACATTTACCACTGCTCTGCTTTTTATTACAGCTGAACCGTAAGGTGTCAGTGTTGCACATTTAGTGCTGTTCTTCAAAAGAATTTATAGAATAAAACCCCTACCCACTTCTTGGGTTTTCATGCTGGAAATCTCAGTGTGAACAAGTCCTTTTAATTAACCACCACTCATAAGCTACTTTCAGTTTTATCCATGGTTTCCATTATACTGAAAAAATGAAGCCCCGAGATCTGGAAATGAAGCTTCCTTTTCCTTGACCTCAGTTTCGTCACACTAGTTCCAAAATGTTCTGTTATAGCATCTGTCACTCAACTCCATCTGAAAGTAGGGTTATAAACACTAAAAAATATAAAACTATTAGAAGTATCATATTCAAGGCACATCTGTAAATCCTTTTTTTTTTAAATACTCACAAGCCATCTCCATCTATTATATAAATAAATTTAAATATCAACTCAGGTTATGTTTTCACATCTGCCATCACAATTATGTGATGGATATAGGATACATTTTCAAAGCACAAAGAAAAGGTAAGCTTGTCTTGAGATGTCCATGTTTCTTGAGTAATAAAAGAAGACACAAATAAGAGGTCAGGACAGACAGGAATGAAAGCTACAGTTACAGCTTTTTCAGCCAAAGAAACTATACATTCTTTAACAGTACTAAGAATATACCAATCTTAATTATTCCTGTCATAGAAACACAAAAATAAGAGCACCAGAATGATACCTCACATGTTACATAATGAAACACTTCGGCATGAAATCTGAACACAGACAGGTTCGGGGAAGGAGAGACATTGCTCTGGCCTTCAATCCTTGTCAACAGATACAATGAAGCAGTCATGCATTCCCACTCACACAATGGCTGCAGAACTCTTGCCAGTCAAGTCTGTGTGAACCCTGTCCATCTCCTTGCACTAAAGCAGAACGAAAATTTAACAAGTATTTTTCTAAACTACAAGCAATCTGAGTAACACACAACATGAACTCTGAATATTTACAACAAAGAAGTTGTAAGATCTTGTATAAATGTAACTCATGGATCCATCTTGTAATAACATTTTTAACCTCTCTTGTGAAAGAAAACTTCTATCACTGCCATATCATTGCACTTAAAAATACAGTTCAGATAGTCTCCATTTTCTATTCATGCTCTTGATTTTTTTTTTTTTGCAAGCACTACAATAGCAATTTAAGAACTTCATTATTTTAATTTTTGATCTATTTATTCTAATGCTTTCTTTAAAAATAACTTACACATCCTGAAAGCTTCAGTCTGGCAAATGATATGTTCACAACTGAGTGGCTTGTTGTTTTTTTAACCTAGTACTGAAATAGAACACTTTCAATGGTTTATTTCCTGTTTATTTTCAAACAACAAACACAAAATATTTTGATTCCACTACCAAACATTCTGTTCATTTTGCAGTTATATAATCTTTTACTTCAGTTACCCTTAACATCACAAATGCCATTCCAAATTAAAACATTTCTTTGATTTCAATTTTTCAAACTCTTTGAAAACCTTTGAAACTTCATTTTAGCAAATTTACTTTTAGCCAAAGTTTTAGCCAAGTTTTCTTAGTTGGCTGTCATCCACAAATGTGATAACTGTAATATCTATTTGATTAGCCCACTGGGTAATGATGAACAACAGAATTATTCTGAACAAGAGAACCAAGGGATCCTTTGAACACGTTCTGAGAATAATAACAATCCAATATGCTTTTCCAACCCAAGAGTGACACTACTGCCTCCTTGAAGACACCCACTTTACCATTATCTGATTGTTGTCTTATGAAACTTGCCTTGGGAAGCCTGGAACAGTCTTACAAAAGCTAAGATACAGAAAACTCCCTTTTTATATAACTATATGGCCTTTCATCCAGTCAGAGCAGGAAATCCCCTTTTAATTTTTTTTCCCCAGATATATACAAACACACATTTTATTTAACGTGCAATTTCTATCACTTCTGTAAATCTGTCTCTGCTAAGGAAATTCATAATTTCTAATAAGTTCATTTCAGGGATATAGTAACATGGATAAATACAATGAATTATTTATTTACCAAACAATTCACCTGATTCTTTTGCATTGTCTATGCAAACTAAAACATTAAAAGAGTTTCTCTGTGTGAATTAAACTGCTGTGCCTAGGTAGTTCTTCAAAGGATTCTTCAGTCTGCTCACATTCCAAATTGATGTTCAATGTGGAAACCAACTATCCTAAACGCTGTCTATTTCACACACCACCAAGCTCAGTAAACACAGGGATGTGAATCACGAAAATAGTGTACAAAGAACTCTGCAGTTTAAGCAAACTGTCTTGCTTCAGTTACTAGAAAGATGATATAAATGTACCTTATGAGTCACCCACCAGAGACGAGCCAGGAGGTTAATCTTGAAGTGTGCATAAGAATTAGATTACCAAACGGCTTTTCAGATTGACAGTTGCACAGAGCCAGACAAGCAAAACCAAGCCAACTTATTTACCTACAATTGCAGCCAGCACTGAAATAACCTTAAGTACTTCATGAGATTATGATCAGTGGGATGTGAGGGTGGGGAGCAGGGTGCAGGGAGGAAGGAAAAATGAAATTTTTAAATTAACTGAGATACTTGCATGAAATCTACACTGCTCGCATACTTTCTGCATACCTTGTCTGAATTCAGCTTTCCTAGGAATTTCTGCAAGATAGCACTTTGGCACAGGGAATGATGAAACCATTGGCCAAGGATATAGACCACTTTCCTAGAAAAAGGACCAGAAATAAATTAATTTAGCAGAAACATTAATAGCTTTTTCTTGATTAACAAAGGTACAGTTCCCAGAATTACAGCCTATGTACCAAAATTGTTTGATACTACAATTTCCAATGAGATGTACTATCACCAAAAAGAAAGATAGAAAATCCAAAAAGCTTTGAGAATATAATTTTTTATGGCATATATACCACTGACAGTTTTGATTTTACGGTTCCTTTTTTTCAACCACAAAGGAAATTGCAACTTATATAAAAAATATTAAAAAGAAACCCCAACAACCTACTGAAATGTATTTCCAACTTTATACATTGATTTAGGTGCCTTTGTTGTGCTGACAGTAATCTGCACTTCATCTTTATGAGACTGACAGATAGTGAGAAGTAGAACAGTTAAAGAAGTTGCTTAACAAACACTCCTTTGTTAGAACATTGATGAAAGCCCTAGGTATTAGATAGTGTGTATGAGAACCCAAGAATGGAAAAAATATCAAATAATCTGAAGATAAATGGAAATCGAATAAAGAAAACACAAAAATATAAAAGGAAAAAAACCAAACAAATTGCATTCACTTAAAAAGTAACATTAAAATGGAGCAAAATAAACAGGTCATCTGAATATAGTATGTCCCAGGTACATGGCAATCCCCAGATAGTGGGAGCAATGTATTTGTTCAGTGTATCACTTCTTCAAAATATTAACACTTCATAAAGCTAAAGGTGGTCTGGTGTTAAATAATTTTTCACATGCCAAATTATCAGCAAAAATGTTCAGTTCATGAAGGCAGCAGTTACAGAAAGAAACTGGTAAACTCTAAATTCTAACCTTATCTAATTCTCTCAAAGGCAAAATCCTTTCCTGTGGTCCTCCGATCAGATTTATCCTTACAAGAACATGGTTTCTCTCCACTGACAGACCATCAATTATAAAAACTCTGTGGAAAAAAACCCAAACAAAACACAACAAACCTTCAAAAATTACAAGCTTTAATTTGCTATTTAATTCAGAAAACTTAAAGCAAGAATATTTTGAGAAAAATACCAGAGTTAAAACAAAGGCTGGAATACAAATAAGCATAAATAAACAGAAACATTAAGCATTTTGAGATGTCTCCAAGCATCGTTCTAACTTTGTGCTTCCCTACCTTCTACTGATTAGAAAAATTTGAGCAATTACTGGACCCAAAAGAGTAGAAAATCTCACAGATTTTCTTACGTCACATAAAAAATTATATAATTTGGGCAGTGACAGTTAATGGACCATAAAAATTTGCTCCTTATTTTGCCTACCAGTATATTTCTGCTATCACAAATAAGCAGAATTATTCACTATTTGAAACAGAGACAACTTGCTGCCTGAAGTCACTGTGCAGCCTAAGGTACAAAATTTTTGAAAGCAGTAACATCCAGTTCTTATTCACCAAGTTTCTTAATAAAAGTTTTGCCTTAGTAGGGAAATAGCAGCTTTCATCTTCAAATAGTAAATAACTGTCGCCTTCACCCAAATTGTTTGACTTACATTCTGTAATGGTCCCATATAACAAAGTAAGAGGAAAATACTTAAAACTCGGTATGCCATGAGAAGGGAAAAAATGTCAGTTACTAAATGACTGTTTGCTTCCATCCCAATAATACTTTTTTCCTTTTGAAAGGATGCATTGTGCAATTTTATTTAGAAGATAGCAGTGGAAAGTCACAGAAACTGGGGAGTTGACTAAGCTCCAAATAAACTGTTGGAGAGTTGACAAAGCTACAAACCAAACAATAACAAGAACAACAAAAATAGTTCCCCATAAAACTTCCAAAGTACTGATGATGCCTGTAATTTAAGAACATTAAAGCAATACCCTGATGTTATATTACATACATAACATTTAAAAAATAGAAATTTAAAAGGCGTACTTACAAGTACTTCACAAGTTTTAAACACTTTTTTTGTTTTAGAAACAACTTAGAGTAATGCAACTAAAAAGTAGAAAAAAAATTGCTTTTTTATTTTTTATACTTTTGGGTTTAATATGGGAGAAAGAGAAAGCTATTGTATCTTTTCATAATTTAAAATTGCTGACAAACCTGCATGTAAGGAAACTTATGGACATTAGAAGCCAGTTTAAGTGAAAGCATTTGTAAGTTTTAAAGCTACTAAGGCATTCATGTATTTGTTCTCAGGAGAAGAATTTGATAGTTAAAATAACATTTACATCAATCACTTCTTACCCTGGTCCTTCTGAAGTTTCTGTGACATTTTCCTCCTGAGCAGTTAGTAAAACTTGTGACACTTTATACTGAGTCTCCAAGAGTAAAAGGGTATTGAGCTCACAGCACAGCACATTTAACAGCCTGCAGAAGGACACATTGAAATGGTAGCATATCAGTCAGGACTCCAGTAATGCACAGAAAGACAAGGGTGCACATATTTATGAGATCTTGCAATGGAAAGGGAGAGAAGAAAAAAACAACAAAAAAACCCACTTGAAGTATCTGAAAAAAACTCACAGCTAGGTCAGGAACACTCTTTTATATCCTTTTTAACCACTCAAGTGGCACAACCCTAGGCAAACAGGGAATGGTTCCCAACAGCTGTTTTTTTGTGTGTGCACTGAACAACCAGAGAAAATACCTACTGGTCAGCTCAGTCCGCTTTTGAGTTTACATCACAGAGTAACAAAAATGATACAGGCTTAGTAAGACATTCCATGTGAAATATAAGGAAATTATACAATAATAGGCTGGTAAAGCAACTCAGAATAAGGTTGTCTGAAGGGGGAGGAAGGAAGGGAGGTAAAAAAAATATGTTTCATTTAGAAAAGAGGCTTTTAAGACCTTCTGTATAATCACATTTAACGCAGTTCAAAAGCAATAAAAAATTTGGTATGTAACATAACCAACAAATCTGCTGGGTTGGGTTTTTTCAGAGAAACACAAATGGTAAATGAAATGAATAATAACAAGTGCACAAGACAGTACATTATATACAATTTTCTTTCATAACTTTGGGGCAAATTAACAGGGTAAGTACTCCAATATATTTTCATATAAATCTGAAATAAAACAGTCCAAAACACATTACTTTTTGTTTTAACTAATCTATTCACTCTAAGACCACAACAGAATAATTTCATTGAGAGCTTCCAGTTCAAGGAAAACAATGTAACTAAACATTCTTGTTACTGGTTTTATTTCCTGTTTTAACACAGTCATAAAATGCAACATAAATTAAGGCTGATCAGCATTATATTTTGCATTCACATAAGATTTTAGATGAACTAGAAAATATACTGCTTTAAATTCATAGTCTGTTAGTCAAAGCTTATTTTCTTCCATGTAATTCCTAATATGTTTCTACGGACAATAGCAAAAATCCATAAGCCATTCTCTCAATAATTTAACACCTGCAAATTTATACAGTTGTGGCCAAGGATTAAACAGCCAAGATGAGAATATGTCTCAGGTTTTTTTCTGTTGTTTTTTTAAACAAGTTGTTGTGCTCAGTTTCAGTACTCTTCAGATTTATTTCTTTTACATTAACTATTTTGTGACATCAATTTGTTCTCAGTACTTTTCTAAATCACAAAAGAAGAAATGACAGTTCAACTATAATTTTTATTATTATTTAGGAGGAAAAAAAACCAGAAAAGAGCATGAAACCGTTATGAAGATGGATAGTTTTTTTTCTGTGAAGTACAATTAATGGCAAAGAACAGCAGCTAAAAACCACTTGGGAGAAGACTAGTAGCTGAGAATGCTTTATAACATCATCTCCTCTGGTAGGCAAGACAGAGCAAAAAAAAAAACAAAACAAGAGCAACCAAACCATGAGCAAATAAAATTAGGTAGATGGAATAGTGGTTGAATAAATGATGAAATATACAAGATCTAGTGTAAACAGCTGCTGCTTGGGCATTCAAATGAAATTTTCATCTACACAAAAAAAGACATTTAAAAATGCAACTATTGAAGTAGAGGTTATTTGGTTAATTGTGCTATTCCATTAATTACCTTCCAAAGTCATAAATGTATAGAGTAAAATTTACAATTTAAAAAAAAATAGCCCACATTTTATAGTAAGTATATTTGTAAATATGCTTGAATACAGTTATGTAGTTTTTTGTCTTTTCTGTTTGTTTTTGGAACATAAGAATTGGATCAGACTCCCCATCTCAATATCTCATCTATAAGTAGTACATGCTTATGAGAATGTATAAAACCTTTACAGATATAACACAATATGATTAAATAATATATTTTTGACATATGTTTTTAAATTTTCTTTAGAAAGACTCCCAACCTAAATACTGCTGAAAATTGGAAGATACACTTTGATGAAGTTCTTGGACCTGGTAAGAGCCCAATGCAACAGTACAGGCTGGGGACAATCAGTCATAAAGCAGCTTTGCAGACAAGGACCTGGGGGTCCCGATGGTCAATAGTTTGAACATGAGCCAGAAACATGCCCTTGAGCGCAAACACCATCCTGGGCTGTGTAATGAAGAGCGCTGCCAAAGACGCTTGAGAGAGGTGACCCTGCCCCTCTACTGGTTCTGGTGAAGTCATACCTGGAGTGTTGGGTCTAGTTCTGAGCTCCCTAGTAACAGCATGACATGGATGCACTGGAGCAGGTCCAGCAAAAGGCCAAAAGGACGATTAAGCCTTGGGCCATCTGACATAGGGAAAAGCTGAGAGAGCTATGACTGCTCAGCCCAGAGGATCCTCAGGGGAGATCCTGTCAATGTGTATAAATATCTAACAAAAAGGTTTGAAAAATTGACTCAGACTCTTCTCAGTGATACCCAGTGAAGGGACTAGATGCAAATGGCATGAATTGAAAGACAGAAAATTCCATTTTAATATACTGTGATGGTGATAAAACAGTGGAACAAATTGCCCAAGGATGCTGCAGGATCACCAGCCTTGACAATACTATAAACCAGACTGGACACAGCCCTGAGTAATGCTCTGTAGTTGAACCTACTTTGAGCAGAGCAGTTGTACTATGCAATCTTCCATCTCCCTTTCAATTTTTATTGTGTAATTCTGTGATTGCTACTAGTAAGATATGCTACACACCCAGGAACAAACTGCAATGCATATAAAATAAAACTTTATCTGAAAGCAGTCCTTTATAGAAGAGTAGTTTCAAAGAGGTTCAGAAATATCAAAATACATGTCATAGTTGTGAAAATATGCTAGGAATAAGTAATTTTGTTCTGAATTCTGCATTTCCTGCCCAATCCATTTTTCTTGAAAAGTGCTCCCTGGATTCTACCACTTCAACTACAATTTCACAACTAATACTTCACTGCAGAAATCCCTAATCTAAAAGAAAGCATTCTAACTACTATTTTGTTCTACGGGCTATCTCCTTGGTTTTGCTATGTGGAATCATAATGACTTCTTTAATTATGACACAACAAAAGGTCCTTTGTGGAGTATAAATCAGCTAGTAAATAAACCTTGCTAATTTTTATGCTCTTTAAATTTTTTACCCAAAAATAATATAATAAATGGCTCATGATTTACTCTGAGTTGCTAAAAATACATATCAGGAGGATAGCTTATGACCATCTCAATATTTTTTCTAGGAGTTCCTTTTAGGAACACAAAAGAGTATATGTTCTTTGTTCTTTTTCCCAATATCAAACCACGTTTCTCTCAAACAGGACCTTTATTATGGTAAGCCAAATTCTATTTTTCTGCAGTTCCCACTACACCACCATACACTATTCTTCCTTACTTTCATATGTTCTTTCCAAAGCCACTCTGATGTTCTGTCCTCACTTCAGGCATATCTGCTAATGCTCAGCTGGCAGTGAAAGAGGCAAGATACTACTCTTGAACACAGCAGCTGTAACAGTCTGTGGTGGGCTGACACCAGTCAGCAACTAAGCACCCACCCTGCTTCTCACTCCCTCACCACTCATGCCTGGCCAGTCTCTGACCAATGAGACCTGCAAGACCAACCTCCAAGCCCCTCAGTGTGGGATGCTATGTAGTATGAAACATTCCTCTGGTCAGTTCAGATCAGCTGTCCCAGCTGTTTTCATTCCCAACCTCACGCACATTCCTAGGTATGGCTAATGTGGATAAAAAAGAAAGCCCTGTTGCTGAGCTGCTGCTTGCACAGCATCAGTAGAAACATGCTGTGTTATCAATACTCTTTTAGTCCCCAATTCAAAACATAGCACCCATGTGGGGTGCTATTAAAAAATTTGACCCCAGTCTGTACATACTCCAGAGAAACAAGATAAAATTTTATGCTATAAGAGCACGAAATTTCCACCACATGGAAAAAAGCAAGCAGCTCATCCAAAGTCAACTATACTACAATCTCAGTAATAGATGTGTGCATGCAGCATAAAATGGCCAACTAAACACAAAATGCTTACATCTCTGCTATAGACAGTGACATGATGCTGAAATAGAGAACTAAATTGGTCTTTAGTAAAAGGTTTTCTTTTGGCTTGTAGTTACTGCCTTCTACAGATACAGGCATGGCTGAATCAGGCCAGTGCAAAATAGCACAATATTTGTAGAGAACTTAGCTGTGGGACAAGGTAAGGTGCTTTTTTTTCATCTCTCAGGAATAAATATTAAAAACTGAAGAGCAATAAAACAAGGACTGGAGCCTCTTTGCAGTAGCAGGACCTCCTTTTGACTAAATGGCTATGCACAACAAAAGTGAAATCCAAAGCCAAACTTACATTAAACAATTCCAATGTCATCATAATGGGGGACAGCCTCAAAACATTTAACATCAGAGCTTACATTAATAATTTGATTTACTCTTTACTACGCTTTGAGTAAGAATCTAACCTTCAATGAGAACATGAATCCAAACAGTGAATGACAAGTATTATCAAGTGCCAGACCAGTAGACAGAGGCTATGGCTAACAAAAAAAAAATCCTACAGAAGTCAAAAGCCATTCAGTCAGTGCTGGAACACAAAGGGCATTTGGAAGCTTCAGCCAAGCAAAGCTTTGCACATTGCCTTTGCAAACTGAACAAAAGGCATTAGCAATGAGCAGATAGAGGATGCCTCTCCACTTGGTCTAGCTAAAGGATTGAGGCTTCTAATTGTTCCACATAGGATGATGCATGGTTTTGAAAAAAAAAATAAAATATGAGTTTCTGGATACAGGAATTACACCTTTTGTGCCTGAGGTGCTGGAAGCTACTACCTCAGGGCAGTCATGTTTCTCCCAGAAAGAAAACTCAGGGACTAACATATTCCTTACAATGTTTTCTACATGAAAAGATTTTCAAAAGAACACCTACACCATTTCAGCTACCCAATGTACCTACAAATGACATGTAATGTGATTGCTAATGATAAAAGTTTCCCCAGCTAAATAAAAATGCTTTTCATGAGCATCACTTGCCAGCCTAGAGGACCAGAAGTGAAAAATTTTAAGTTAAGAAAAAAAGTCAACAAACAAGTAAAATCTGATCACAGAATACTGTTCCTATTTTATTAATAATTATTTGTTTTAAATGAATAAACCTAATGCGCTTCTATTAAATTATAAGTTAGCAAAAACTTGAATTAACTGTGTAACTCCATGATCACAGATAATGTGGAAGCATTCTCACATAATCCTGTTGTGAATTCCCACCATTAGTAGTCACTGCTAATCCAGACCCTGTCCACTTTTACCTTTGGATTCTGCTACCCATGATGCTTTTTCATAAAGAGAAAGGAAAAGAAAGACTAAATATAAACAGCATTGTGGTACAATCGTTAAAATCACACATTCTCTTAATTATTAATAACACACATAATGCAAGTACAATTAAGGAATGACCTATTTCATATGCTGAGGCTACCTCACTATTAAAATGCTATTATATAAGGGAGGTGTTTACAATGCAGTTGACAAAGTAATGGAGAAGAATGCAGGAGCGTTTGTTATTTGTATTTCCTAAACTCACAAAGTTATCTTTTGCCTATCACATTTTTTTCATTTAATTCATTCACCTGGATTTCACTGGAATGCTCTAGATTAAATTTTGACAGATATGTACTGCTTTAAGGCAAATTTCAAGATGCTGATTGATTTTTATGCCAGTAAAGTATAAGCCATTTAAATTTTCTTTCCTAAAGCTTTCTCTGCTAGTTTTTAGGGCAACAGAAATAGATACAATGCATTTTTATCATTCTCTGCACTCACTTGGTAAGCAAGAAAACATAAACAAAAACATTTACCATAATATTTTATATGACAAAGAAAATGTGACCTAACAATGTCAAAATCTTTATTACACAAATCTGAAAATAACAAGCCAATATTATTTTTCTATTTGCAGCAGACAGTAGATTTACAATCCTGAGGCTGATACAGATGAGCATATGACTTAGACTAATATTTACAATTTTCTTTAATTCCACAGAAAAAGAAATGCAATTATTCACAAGGACCACTGTAATAAATACTGGGTTTTCAGCCCTGCCTTACAGAAGCCTAAAATAAATCTATTTTCCATTGCAGTTCAAATTACACTTCTACAAAATGGGTTATCTTCAGCTATCTCTAATAACAGGCAAACACATTGAATCTTTAAAATTAAACAGTCACAATTTGCATATCTAAAGTAAAATGGTTTACCCTCAGAATTTTCCAGGTAATTCCCTGCAGAAGGTTAAACTCTTAAAGAGTTGCTTGATGCTCACTAGCAGGAGGCACCTCAGTGAACAAGTGTGGAGGTAACAAAGTTCCTTCTGATTCAGAATGTATGTACAAAAGATCTTTTGACTTCACAATATTTAGGAGTTTTATTGATTTATGCTCAAAATAAGCCACTGAGGAAAAAAAAAGATAGCCAAAGGAAAAAAAAAAGGTCTAATTCTCCTCTTTAAAGTATTCAAATGCCCCTTACTTCCATTTTATCATACATGCACAAAAAAGAGATTCCAAGAACAGTGTGTTACAAAAGTACTCTATTAAGTAAAAGGGAATTTTTGCAAATCTGCCTGTAAACCAACTCTTATCCCCTACCACTGCCCACAGTCTAGGCATATTCCAGTAATGTTGTTTCTCCTGTTTTTTACTCAAGCCAACACTAATTGAGTATCTTCTAATTTATTTTGGGGTATTGATACTGTATAGAGACAGGAACCTGATTATCAAAGCTAGAAATTTTTACTCTGACACACTTAAATCCAGCTAAAAAACAGTAACACTCACAAAAAACCTATTTTCTGAATAGAGAGAACAGCAATATGTAAATGGCTGAATAAATCCTTCAGGCAAAGACTTTGAAAATATATATATTACGCATATATTTTCTTGGCAGGCTGTAAAAACTCATGAATGCATTCACTGTATTGAAATACTAGACAAATTGTGTTGATAATGTATAATATCATTAATCTGAAAGATTCCTTTTTAATATAAGTTAGAGACAGAGAGCTCTTCAAAGAGCTTGGCCTCAACAGGGAGGTGGTGAAGACTTCTAGGGTCATATTTTAAGAAAACTGTTATTTCTCATATGCAGTATCTTTTAAAATCAGATTGATGGGTATACCTGTATCAGAGAAATAAAGCTGATCATTAAACTAAGAAAATACTCTCTGTTTAGTATGTAAAAAAAAATGTTGCTTTAATTACTGCTCTTAATTTCCTTTCTGTAGAATTTATGCTCGATGGCAAGTTCAGAACCTTCTACATTTTCAGCCTGTACAAAAGAGGAGAGAGGCTGTCTCAGACAGCCTTCAGTATTCTTTTATCAACTGATATTGGCCAACTGGGAGACTTCTCTATTCTAAATAAGTGTAAATCTGCTTTGAAGCTAAAAGCTGAACTGACAGTTTGAAAATCTTTCTATAGATAAATTAGGAACTGTCTATATACTTAGACATTTCTATTCTTATCTCTAACTCCTTGCCTAAGGTTTACCTTTAATAAATACATAATAATAATGATAATAACACTTTTTTTTTCTCCAGTTAGCTTAAAAGGACCTTCAAGTGAACAAATCTCATCACAGAAACACACAAAAGATTCAATGAATGGAATACCAGATCACTGTCTGAAATTACTGAAGAATCATCCTAGGCACAGGTACTTCCAAGAACATAAAAACAAACAAATAAAAAAACCAAATAAAAAACCAAACCAAACCAAACCCCCAAACAAACAAACAAAAAACCCCTAACAAAACCAAAGAATAACAACAAGAAGAAAACCAAAGAAACCACAGGTTTGAAATTACCTACAGCTTGTGGTGGAAATGAGTATTTCACCCTTGACCACACAAACCCTAATGTATATGAATGCACCATAGGGAGTGTTCTTTAAAGACTAAGAGATATTGGCTATGCACACCCTATTTTTTCTTCCCTATGTTTTCCCTTTGCTTTCTACTACATGCACACCACTTCACAGTGGTTAAGCTTGAAAAGTGAAGTTGACAGCAAAGCCTCTACCAGACTGTCCTTCAAAATTGTAATTCAGAATTTATGCTTATTCAAAATGAAGAAAACTATCCACCAGAAAATGCAATAATAACCTTACAAACATAAATATACCAAATACCTGTGCATTTTGGATTAAACAGACTGTGGAAATACCTATGTATTTTATGCTTTATATGCAATTGCACAGCTAATAACCAAAATAATTTAAGACTGAAGCTCAGTATACACACGAAGGAAAATGTAGTTCTAAATTGCAGAAGCTGTTTAACAATCAAGTAAATGTGTAACTGTTTTGAACAAGAAATGCAGGACCTCACAGTATAACACTGTATGTTAAACAGATCTGAAGTTCAGCACTCAACTATGGGTTGAGTTGAGCCACATCTATAGTGTCTGGCTGTGTAGATTTGTTAACAATTACAAGAATGTGGGTTTGGCTGTACTATTGATATTTAGTCTAGCAGAAATGTTTCCAGACAATTGCTTCACAAAATCATACTGTTTTTCAATGCTGCAATTATCACCTAAATATTTAATTTCTACATAAAAGCAAAAAGAAATTATATCTTTTGCTATAATTTCCACATTTTCAGATCTGTTAAGCATCTAATATTATTTGGTATAACTCCTGCTTAACTTAGAACTCTTGATGGAATTTGGTCAAGGAGCAAATCAACTACACAAGGCAAGGTTCGTTTTACAAAACATGGATGCTGCAGTCAGTAGCATTCACAGGAAAGATCATGGAACTTTGAAGTGAACTGTATTCCTCTCATGTTCAGGTAGTTTAGGTTATTGCAAGTCTTAATACTCTAAATAAGTCTTAATACTGTAAATCCTGAGTTAGAAGGGACCCATCAGGATCTAGTCCAACTCCTAGCCCTGCACCCCAAGGACACCCCTAGAATCACACCACATTTCTGAGAGTGCTGTCCAAATGCTTTTTTGAACTCTGTCAGGCTTGGTGCTTTTATCACTTCCTGGGGAGCTTGTTCCAGTGCCCAACCACCCTTTATTTTAAAGATCATTTTCTCTTGATCCTAATTAAATCAATGGAGGTTCTGTCAAGTCTTCTATGGAGTCAAGTCTAATCCTAAATGAAGAACAATTTTTTTTTTCAAAATTCATCTTATGACTTCTCATTCCTATATGAACTAGTGATTTCCTCCAAAGCAGCATTTATAACTTCTGATTTATATGTCAAAATCATATTATATCTCCCAACTCCAATCTCTGCCATTGTTCATCTCCTCTGTGCTCACCCTTATCAACAAATTGTACTGTGTGTTATGGTCATTCATATATAGTATGAAATAATTGTGATATTAAAGTACAAACATAGCTGCAAAAAGCTAAGGTTTCAGAACTTAATCAGTTGGGCTATATATATCATGCTCAAGCAAGGTAATCAAAGTTTTCCATATTATGAAGTACAATCCAATAGGTTTTTATTTCAACTGTCTACAATAAGTTCCCAACAAAAACGTGAATTCAAGGATTTATATAATAATCCTTGGAAAATAGAATAAAAATGCAGAAACTAATTTCTGTGTTAAAATTATAAAGCACTGAATATTACAATACATGAGCATAACAGTGTAAGCATCTTTTAAGTGTACCTTTAGGGTCTAGAAATATTTGGAACCAAATGGTACACTCCTTAAACTACATTTTTGTGTTACGTATTTTAACAAATAGTTAAAAACCAATTTTAAGTAAAGGGAAACTACATAAACCAAAATGACATAAACATAGTAAAAATAATTTTGGTATTTTGGTGTACAGTGGATTTACAACTTGGTTTTTACAGTCAAGTAGGCAAAATAACATGCAATTTCTATCACTGCTTCTCATATTACAATATATCCATTTACAGATAATAAGATTAGATCCGTCACTGGTCTCATTTTGTAGGCCATTTTTCATTTAATCTTCTTATGGTAGCAAAAGGGGGAATTTCACCTTCATACACAATAAAACCCAAACAATGTTATCTTGTCAGAAGTAACATATCCAAGCATATTATATCCTATTCAGTTAATGTGACCAGAGAATAAAAAACATGCACCTTACCTCAGACCAAATATATGGGATTGTTCATAATTGAATAAGGAATGAATTTTAGCTTCTGAGTTCAAAATTATAAGCCTGTCAATAATATCCTGCCAAAGGAAGAGAAATGTGAAAAACTATGTAGGCTTTTTTAATTGATGCACATCATAGTTTCATAGGAATATTTACTGTTGAATGAAAGCTATTATTAAAACACACACTGAAATTATTTCTGTAACAAGAGGTATTTTCCACACAAAAGTCAACAGCAAAATTGAAGGCAAAAATGGCAAAACCTTCCTAACCATGCAAAAGGTTAGGAAAAAAAGCTATTGAAAATAAAAACATACAAAAAGATCCTTACATGTCAACTATCCTAGTTCTTCTTTAGCATTAAACCACAAAAAAAAGTTAAAATTTTTTGCATGTTTGAAGTGTTTACATGTCTATTTTAATAAAGAGAACAGCAACTCCTTCAGTATAATAATCCCTTCTCACACCGGTTAGTACTACATGCTTCAAGACACAGCCATTTAGTCTTGGTTTAACAAGGCTTGGCTCGGATGTTGAGGCTTACACCTTTTATCTTGGAGCATCTCATGCAGTGGACAATGACTTGTGGCTGCTTCCCACTTCTTCCACAAAGCCAACCCAATTATCTTCCCCTCTGGCTCACTGCATATGCAAACTGATTCTGAAAAAATTATTTCATTAAAAAAAGCAAGGAATGAACATAAACATTGCTCATGTTCCGTGTTGTTATCATGTCAGAGAAAGATTGCTGTGCTATGGTCACAAGAAACAAGAATTGCAAAATCCTTATGAGCTTTATTTAATCTTGATTAGATACAAAGTTTTATTTTCTCCACAATTTAGAAGTACAGTTTCAGAGACAGCAGAGGGAGTTATTATTCACCTAATTAGATCAATGAGTCATTTCAATAAGATATGAAGGGAAAGTTAAGACCCATACTTTAATGAAATTAACAAAAGCTCTGGTTTTCAATTGAGAAAAGTAAAACTCATGAGTAAAATGCACTGGGGAAGACAGCTTTTTCCACATTGTATATTTACAATAAAATTCTCAATTAAAAAACTCAACTTGGACCTCAAGGCTGTTCATAAAATTGATAATGCAAGCAATTGATTTGTTTGGGAATTAAGATTTTTTTCAGATATCTGTGCATACAAAGAGTTAAATGCTAAGGGATATTTCCCTGGCATTATCTTCCTTCTCTCATTTATAAATCAAAGCTTGGAGCTGCAAAAAAGTACAAAGAGCAGGCACAGTGAGAGGACTACTGAGAAAGGAGACTAAGCTCTGATTTGGGATTTTAGGAAGGAAGATAATGAACAAGGTCTAACAGGATTACATCCAAAAAATATGTGGACAGAATTTCACTGCTCAGCTACAGAGCATAGCTTAAATATTACAGGTCAGATGTCATCTTCTCTGAATACCTAAGACAAACCATCTACGATTCTCTAGAATCACTGAAGAAAATCACCTTTTCTAATGTCTTTCAAAGCTACAGGTCTAGAGGGTACCTTCCAAACTAGATTCCCCTGAATAGACACAGTACAGACACCTGCAAAGACTGGAGGCAGGCAGAAAATCCTCATTTATGTGTTCCATTCTCTAAAATAATTTTACATGCCAAACACAGCAAAGAGAAATGTTGAATATATTAAGAGAAATTTTCCTAAGGGCACAAATTAAAACCTGATTAATCTACAGTTAAAAGTTGCAAAAGTTGTTATCAACTATCACTATTATCAGTTGTTATCAACTGATTCAGTCAATGATACAGCTAGTCAGATAAAAATATAAAGCAGGTAAAAATGTTTAAATCCTGGGTATTCAAGAAATAAAGGATATACCAAAATGATTAAGTTCTGTGCATTAGCAAACATAGTTTAGCATAAACAAGTCACATTCTGTGGCAACAGGACAGAATTCAAAAATAGATAAAAAATAAAGCAAACAAAGCTGTTAGGTCTTCCAATCAAATCTTCTGGTGGCACAGAAGTTGTTTTTACTTTGCTTCTTGTAGTTATATCCAGTCAGACTTTTACCTTTTGCTTTCTGGAATCACTGCTCAAAAACATAGTCATAACAAACCTGTATCTCTTCTTAACTTCAGAAGTTTTCTGCGTACTTAGACTCAGCCATTATACATTAAACTAACATTAGAGGATCTCACAATTTCCTTTCTGCTAACTACATAATCTTGGATGCCTGTCTTACATATCTAGGCATATCATGGATGGCTAGGCCCACAAACCCCACTGCTGCACAGTAATTGAGACAAACCTCATCCAAAATATCTTTATCTCCTCAGGGAACTTTGAACAATTGTATCAGTATTGGCATTTCTAGAAACCTAGAAAATCTCATAAAAATACTCAAGCGCCTCTAAAGCTAAAATAACACTGGGTTTCAAAAGCTGCAAAATCCTTCTTGAGATCTACCACAATTTGAATGGTCTCAAATACTTATGATCTTCAGCATACATCTATCTTCCTCACTCTGATTTCCTTGATAAAAACTTGATAACTGAACAAAGCTATCCATCAGTGAACACTCTAGCATTGAGTAGATTGAAAAAATGAAATTTGTCATGCAATTTCCTCTTGAAATCATCAAAAAAGTATTGCAAAAAAGAACCCCAAAATACCTTCCAAACCTAATATACACTATTATGATAAACTCTGTCTAAACAACTTAAAATATCACCAATCCAGAGCCTACGCTAGACAAACACTTCAACATAACAGCAATTTAAAGTGCTAACTCATTAGGGAAAAAATCTGATTTTAACTGCCACACAAGGTCACAAATTGTCTATGCTTTGTAGATGAGAAAAAAAGCCATAATTGACTGCAGTAGAATGATTGAATACAAAATAATACTAAATTCAGAAATGGTGAAGCTATTTCTCTGAAGTATGTCTTAATCAGTAGCTTTCCAATTACCAATTTTTTCCTTTGTGTGAATTATGTGTCCTATTAAAAAATAGCCTGAGGTATGAGGCTTTTGTTTTTTCATTTTGTTTTAGCTTTTTTTCTTTTATTCTTTTTAAATCCACAGATAGTGTGATAGAGCAATGCTGTATAAAGTACAAGTATACATATTTTCCAACATTTTTCCATATGTAACTGTATGCACATACAAACATGATTATTTATGTTACTTTTTTTCTGTGAAAAAACAGAATTCTAACACAAGTCAGGAAAGATGATCTTTAAATTAGGCATCAAAATTTATATTACCTTTAAGATTTCAAAATGAAAATTTAAGTTCATGTTAAGTGATATGTGCATATACTGCCCTCATGCTGTATATAATATAAAATGCAGAAAAAAAAAAATCTTTCAATAGGGAAAAAAAAACTACTCTTTTACAACAAAAACATTTTCTCAGGTAAAAATGTCTTCACAGAATTATTTTTCCTTTAAAATACTTACAATTATATCTGTGGGTACTTCACGGAATGAGTACGTGGGTTTATTTGGTATATCTCGTTTACTCAGGAGCTCAAAAACTGCTGGGTAAGTGAGCAAGTTTACCATAAACAAAAATGACTAGAGAAAAAAAAAAAAAGAAGGGACAGCAGGGAATATTAATCAGTTAAGTGCAACCAAGTAAGTGCTAGAAATTATTTGTCATCTTCATTAACTTTGTTTTTATCCTTTACAGGCTGAACTTAACATAAATAGACCTGTCCAAAATAAGATTGCATACCTGGTAGGCATCTGTGTAATCTAAAAGGGCAGTAGTGTATGAAATATCTATTACCTCTCATATGGTACATACAATTTTGAAAATTACAGTATTTCACTACCACTTAATTCTAAAATCTTGAGACAAAGAATAATCTAAAATCTAAAATTCCTGATTTTATTACAGTAATCTGGACATAAACTGATGGCCAGCACTTAAGACTTCATTTTGCCATGATTTTTATTCATTATTTCATAGTTAATCCTTGGCATTGTGAACAGCCATGCAACGTAAGAATCCTGTATCAATCATGATTAACTAGTGTATTATACCAATTTTGACACATGTGCCAAGAAGCAGGTATAATAATGAATTTACAGAAAGGTATGTATCATCCTATCTGAACCACAGCACTGTTTCTTTCCATGCAAAAACATAAGATTAAATAATTTCTCACCTTCTGACAACTTTGGTCAATTGGGTCAACTGGAGTAGATTTGGGTTGGGTTATTCTCAAATCATCTTTTCCACACTCCAAAAGAGCCCATAAGTCAGTTACAAGTGCCTTTATAAAGCCTAAAACAAATGTTTGTTCTAATCATGAGTTTCATGTTAGAAATATTTTACAACACAATTCTAAGCAAAATTTGTAAAATTCTCTATACTGAAGGCTGAAATTTCACCACACAGATTGCCTTAGGGTTACTATCCTTGCTATTCTCAATCCTTTAGTTCAAACTACCTTTCTAGAGCAGTTTGCTTATGTTGAATCTACAGTCTGCACCAATGGTTTCCAAAGGCTATTACACTAGAGTAGGATTACATTCATATATCTTCTATGTAAATGAGCTTCTGACCTTCTTTAAAAAGTTAACTGCAATGGATCAAGGCTTAGCTAGTATTGTCTCTGTGGTTCTAAATATACAGAGTCACTATAACTCATAAATAAATGATAACAGACAACAGTGAAAAGGACTAGAAAAACCCCAACTTTAACAGAAGCACTACTAGCTGAATTTAAATTGTTAAAATTTAAAATGTTAAATATTTAAATAGAGAGGAAAGAGCCCTCTAACTCTGAAATCTTCAAATGTAACAGTTGAAAATCAATGCTGATTATTTTTGGTATATCATTTGTCTCTGATTCCAAAGGGCATAAAAGGGCCATAAGAAGCAATTTAGCTGAAAACCTTACAACAGGACAGATGGGTAACTTCTCAGGGGATCTGCTCCCTGCTTTGTGAAAAATCCCAGAGGCATAAATAGTAACTAACTAAGAAACCAATCAGTTTCCTTGACTGGCAGAATTTGCCTGCCTTTCTGACTGTCTTTCAGTCAACACCAGCCCCATCTAGATACTCAGAGAGACGATTTGCAACTTTTGCACCTCATGGACTTCCTTAGCAGCTTAAGACATTACCTTCATGTTATTGAAAAGATTCTGGTTTTAATGTAATGGCTACCTGGACTGTTGATGATGTGGTAACAGTTGGGTTATCTGAGATTGACTCTGAAGGGACTTTGAATTGACAATTCTTCTCACACCACAATCTCTTTTACATCTCATTAATGTGCAACTTCACCTATGACATTCAGGCCCTTGCAGTTCCTCACCCTTTGAACAGTTAGTAACCATGGAAATGTACATAAAAATTACAGACATCAACAGTTCTTAATTCTGATCTCCAGATCAATAAGAAGCACCTGCAAACTTATTTTCAAACAGTACAGATGTCTTCACACACATACAGGAAATTTCTGGAAATCCAAACTAGTGAAGTAAAGATTTTAAGAAGTAAAGAAAACATAAAACAAATCCTAAAATGCTGCATCAAGATTAATGAATGACTTCAAAGCTTGAGAGAATTAATTTCCATCAAGAAATAATTAACAAACATTTAGGAATTTTTGTTAATGCTGTGTAATTATTTTATTTAAACACAGTTGATCTTTTTTTAACATCTTTCCCACTGTCTTTTTTCAAAATGAAGGACTACAGCATGCAATTATTCATAATAACATCATCCTTCAATTTACCTGAATTCTGCAGAGCCACTGCAGCCATTGGTGTTGTTGCCATTTGTGTAACAATGATTCTATTACCAAAATCTTCATATTCATTTGTCTGTTGATAAGAAGCATAAAAGTGCAGTGTTAGTTATTCAGAAGACATGAAACTCTCAAATGATCTCTTAAATATTGATCTTTCTTACACTTGTTTAAGAATTTAGTCCACTTTATGTTTAGACTTGAACAATTCATAGATATTATCCTCTACAGACTTACCAGGGTCAGATTCCTAACCAAACATCTTTATCAATTATCTTATAAAAATTTAAACACAAAATACTATGGTTGAGACATGCAATATAAGCAAATAAAACCATTAGTATTATAATGATTTTGTACACATTCAGGAGGATGCCTTTGGCATTACTTTTTTTTGCACATTGTCTCAGTAAAAATGCACATTATCTGATTTTTTGTTTATATTTCAAGCTTTGTCTAGCATATCTAGATTTCAACATGACCTACCAACATTGTCTAAGAAAATTTGCACTTAGAAGAAAAGAAAAAAAAAATTCTAGCATTTCAAACTTTACAGTAAAAAGTAAACTACAAAGACTGCAATGCTTACCTGGATTTTTTTTGATAAACTGTTAAACATAAAGTTCACACAGTCATTCATGGCATCTGTACTGTGAAGCAGAAATAATCCTTTGGGTGTGGCAGAAAAATTTAGCAAGGCATCTAACAAAGTCTCTTCCCATAACAAGCTGCAAGAGTAACAAAATAGAAATTAAAAACTATATGTAAAATAGCATGAAAAAAAGTAAAAAGTACAATTCCTAACTTTGAAAAACAACAGTACTTTACTCACTGTACTCTATGCTTAATTTATAAGCTTATGTTAGATTTAAAAAAGGATTTGGGGGAAAAGATAATATACCAGACTGCATTTTATGTGAACATTCAAACTCAAGTGTGGCAAACCTAAAGTTATGTAGGAGCACAGAAGAGAGAGATGATGTAAAGGGGAACCCAAAAGACCTGTGATATCCCTAAACATATGCATGACTTACAGTCTGACTCTATATAGTCTTAAGATATTAACATGGCAGTTACATGTTGGCAAAAAGGCACAGAATTTCTCAACAATGTGAAAACACTATGAGTGACTCACATTTGAGGAGCTAAAGGTTCCTACAAGAACTTGGTACGGAAATATGAAGAAAGGTGCTAAATTTACACAATAGCCTCACATAATAAGAGCAGTAAATGGAAAATCAACATTGTCCTGAATTTTCAGACTCCGAAATACTTGTGTATTTCTCATCTCAATGAATATAAACTTCTATAAAGGGACATTAAGTTTCAGTATAAAAGGAAGGACACCTTTCACTTGGTATCAGCCAAAATGTTGCCAATCTTGCTACATAATATTTTGAAGGTATAAATGTGATTCAGCAGAACAACATTTTAAATTAGCACCACATAAAAAGCATAAGATAGATAGATACCTTGTTCTGTGCTTTTTAACTCACATTTTCCTCTAACCAAATTCTTTAGTCAGAGAGAATCAACTATAAGTCAATTTTACATAGATTAGACACCATTCTATAAGCCAAGGAAGTTCTCAAAGGCCAGGAAGAATTTTGTAGCTCTACTGAGACCTATGCTAGGATAGTTTCTCTACCTACCACTATCCTTTTGTCAAAAAAGACTGTCCTGGGTTTGGCTGGGATAGAGTGTTTTTTTCAAAGGAGCTGGTAAAGTGCTGTTTTTTTGGATTTAGGACAAGAATAATGTTGGTAACATGCATATCTTAGTTGTTGCCAAGTAGCATTTCTCAAAGTCAAGAACTTTCCAGTTTCCCATGCTCTGCATGTGAGCAGGTACACAAGAAACCGTGAGAGAGCACAACCAGGAGAGCTGAGCCAAACTAGCCAAGGGGATATTCCATAGCATTGGAAGTCATGCTCAGTACATAAACTGCAGGGAGTTGGCCAGAAAGTTGGTCAAAAATCACTGTTAAAAGATGAACTGGGCATCAGTCAGAGGGTGATGAGCAATTGAGTTGCATATCACTTGTTTCTCTTGTGTGCTACTTCTCTCTCTCTCCATTTCATTACTATTAATGTTATCATTACCATTAGTAACATTACTAGTATTACTATATTTTACTTTGTTTAAATTACTAGACTGTTTGCATCTCAACCCATTTTTTTTTCCTGATTCCCCTCTCCATGCTATTGGGATGCAAATGGCTGTGCAGTATTTAGTTGCCAGCTGGAATCAAACTACAACAAAGACATGGGGTTACAAGATGTTTCAATTGTAATTAAAGCAGCAGTTTACGTTCACACTTATACATGTGCATAAATTAAGTACCAAGTTACCTGGTTTTTGATTCTTGACTTATTGATGAAGTGGAGTCCGCATCAGTTACAGGAGTAGGTACTCTTTCTGAAAGCAAACTTGTCTGTAAAACAAAAATAAATAAACACCTCCTTAATATTGATGCAGGATGTCCCCCTTCCAGGGAATGACATGCAGTGACTCCAAGATTCAGAAGGCTGAACAATTGCTTTATTAGGCTATGCTATACTATACTATGCTATACTATACTATGCTATACTATACTATACTATACTATACTATACTATACTAAACTATATTCAAGAAAAAAACTGTGACCTTTTTCAGACCGTCATGATGCAGCTTTGACCTAATAGGTCAATCAGTCAAAACAACCATCACCAGCGTCCAATTAAGAAATCACTTTTGGTAAACAATCTCCATAACACATTCCACATGTGCCAAACAACAGGCGCAGCAAGTAGAGGTAAGAACTGTTTTCTCTTCTTTCTCTGAGCTTTCTCACTGCCTTCCCCAGGAGAAATCCTGGGACGGTTGTGCCTGCTGCTGTCTGGGAAGAGAGCTGTGGCCACACCTTAATGTTTATTTACAGCATTTTTAAACTCTAGATCTAGTTCATTCTCTTGCTATATACAAAAGACAAAAAAACAGTGATCTGGTTATAGTCCAGTCTTTGGTACAGAATACGCTATTCCTTTATATGGTTTTTATTCCAGAAAAGCTTATTTTTTTACTTCTTCCTTGGGTATAAACAATTGCAAAGCTAGTACATTTTAAGTTTTTTAATTAGAATTCTTAAATAAACCTCTTTACTTTCCAACTGGAGACTCCCAAATCAAAAATTGGTACTTAAAAGTAAAAGAGGAAAAATTGTAACACAGCTCTTTACTCTGTTTCTGTCACAGGCAATGGGAATAACAGCCTCTGAAGTCAGTATGCCAAACTTATTGACTAATTCTGCCACTTTTAATTTTTTTATTTATAAATTATATAAATTTATCTATATTGGTATGGATGTCATTGGAGTTACAGACATAAATAAATGCTTATATTTATATTTGGTCATTTAAATTATATTTGAAAGTAACTGACATGAAAGAATGCATATTCAAAATTAATTATTTCAGTTGGTTTATGTTTATGGGATAAAAAGCAAATTACACCATCGAAATAAAAGTGAGAAGTTATTAATTTAATACCTCATAAATGTGATGTAAAAAAAATCAACAAAAGATTATTCTATTAAACTAGTCAATCATACTGGATCTGTTGTTTCCCTTTTATTATCATCTTTATAAATTCTGCCTCAGAATTTCATCACAATTTGCCAAGGAAAAAAAAAAAAAATTCTTTCTCCATCAGTCTTAAAACTTGTAAAAGGAAACTTGTAAAAGAAAAGGATACAAATTACCAGTCTTGCCATTAAAAAACTGACACTTCTGCTTGGAAAGAATCCACCATATTCCACTGTTTTTTCTACACTATAAATGGCATGATATTTTATAACCTTCAGGTGTTTTAAAATTTAAAAATGACAGAAAATAATTTGAAAAGTAGTAAGACGATGGAGTTGACTTTCCTGTAACAGCTTGTTGAGTCTTGAAGTTCACGAATATGTTGATTCTACTTCAGTTCATATTAGACTACCAAAGCGAAGCAAAGAAATAGCATTTTGTAGGGTAAACTTTGTTTTCACTCAACACATTCAATCTACTTATCCTGTACACGTCAAGGCAATTTGTCTAAATTATGTTCTATACATTAATAAGGGATTTTAATGTGGAAAGAAGTCTTTTGTACAAAGTGGAAATGCTGTGTTTTTTAGAGGAAATAACTGGAAATGCCCATCAAAAGCTTTTAACACTCTGCCTGTGATAAATATTAGAGCAAGAGGCTAGTTGAAGTAAGATTGACAAGTTAGACAACAGGAAAGCATCAAAAAAAAGATTGCTGAGTTACGTAAATTACAGCATGGATCAAGTGAACTAAGCTCCTTAATTCAATAAAAGACCTCAGGTTTTCAATGCAAGGAATAACATAAGTCTCAAAACCAACATTCTTTGAAGAGAAACAGAATTTACTGTGATATAATTATGATTTTTTGTAATAATATATTTTATTTTCAAGACAATGTATGGCTTTGTGGCAGTATTAATATATGAAACAGTGAGAATTACCCTCAAACTGGTGATTTAAGTACCTTTTATTCATGTGCTCCCCTCTGGTATTTTCTGCCTTAGTTTACATTGTGACTGTATTTTTAAAATATGTCATCATAATAAAAGCATACAGTAGAAGCATTCAAGAAGGAAGAGAAGCTCTTCCATTCTTTTTCCCTTGTATTCATTTTCTTTCCCACTTCCTCGCTTCCAGAAAAAAAGCTTTTAGTCCATTCTTTGTTCCAGCTTGATCTGATCCCTCTCTAAGATATAAAAAAGATAGTCCTATTTTTCAGGGTAAAGTGAATAACACAGCTAGACTTTGGTTTTCCACTATGAATCATAATACCTACAGTTTAAATATGCTTTCAGTTAAGCTGGAAGCCCAAGTTGAAATTTTTGAAAACTGCATTTGCAGGATCTGCCATCATTTCTCCATCTTAAGTAATTTTTTACAATACACAAGGATTTTCATACTGCAGGCGACTTTCAGAACAATGAAAATAGAACTGATGATGATGAGGGACTGGAACATGATCATTTATGAAGCAAGGCTGAGAGAGATGGGCCTGTTCAGTCTTGAGAAGAGATGACTGAGAGGGATCTCATCAGTATCTGTCAGTATCTGAAAGGAGGGTGTCAAGAGGAGGGACTCGGGCTCTTCTCAATGGTGCCAAGCAACAGGACAAGAGGCAGTGGGCAGAATCTGATGCACAAAACCAGAATGGGCAGAATCTGATGCACCCTGAACATGAGAAAGAACTTATTTACTGTGCAAGTGAATGAGCACTAGACCAGATTACCCAAAGAGGTTGTGGAGTCTCCCCGACTGGAGATACTGAAGAACCCTCTGGACACAATCCTGTGCCATGTTTTATAGGATTACCCTGCTTGAGCAGGGAGGTTGCACCAGTAGACCCACTGTGGTCCCTTCCCATCTTACCCATTCTGTGATTCTGTGATAACAGGAAGCAAAACACACAGAACTGTTGGATCCAAGCTCTTTCATGTAGAAAAAACACCAGACTAGCAATCAAACCGAAGTTAAAGTACAATCTAAATTTCATAACAAATCTAAACTTCGTAACAAATCCATGTACACAGGTAAGACAAAAACTCCTGCCTGGCACTTTTCACTATGGTCTCTAGAGAATATTTCAATGTCACCTCACTATTTAACAAATAATTGCAATCTGCTATTTTTTTTCTCTGTATCTCCCACCTGACACAAACCAGTTTAACTAAAAATTGATAAGAGCACATCTCAGGAGTATTTTCCTTCAAAATATCCCAAACCAAGAATGAAGGCAAGATCTGTGGTGGTCAGTGGTTATCATGACATCGAGTGACTTCTACCATCGAGGACGATGAATGGCAGGTCTACCAATGCATCAAAAGTTCCTGTTTTAATCTTAGGCATAGAAGTCTCAAATTAAATTTCTGCTAGGTTCGCATTCAGAAGGAAAATTTGCAAGTAGAACTTCATTTTTACAACATTTTCAAGTACTATTTAACCGGTAAAAATAATTAACCTATAAGAATAACTATTACACAAGCTGAACCTCTCACAGTAAGATTTTTCCCAATCCAAAAGCAAAATTTACCTTTCTCCAGGCCTCTGCGATAGATTCATGCAAGCCATAAGGAATTAGCATCTGTAGGCCTTCACAAGTTCTGTACATTTGACGGCATACAAAAATGAAAGCTCCTTTAACAACTGGTATAAACTCAGATCCAGATAAAAGAGAAATGTCATCATGAAGAAGTTTCTTTGTGAACTGAACAAGTACATGAGCAGCTGTAGGACTAAAAATAAAATAATACATTTAATTTTTTTTTTTAGTAAGCCTTGAAACAAATCATCTGACTAAACTTATTTAATTTTTTTTTGTGGAAAAGAAGCTATGGAAAGAGATTATGACCCACTACAGAGGAACAAACTATGTTAGAACTTGTAATAACACCAGTCAGAAGAAAAGAAACTTACAGAAAGTGATGTCACCTTGGCAAATAGTTCTATGCAATACAAGAAAGCATCCATTGCCTTCCACACAACCCACAGGACCATGAACTACACAGACTCTATGTTTTATAGGAGTCCAGGTGGGAAGACAACTCAGAGATTTCTCCACATAGAAGACTATAATTTAGAATTCTAAACATTTTCATGACCTGCAGCTTGGCTATTTTCAAAGGCTTATCTCAGTTTTACTGCTGTTACAAGTTTTAGCATCAGCTAACTATAGTCCACACATATGAACATACTGATCCAAAGTTAGATACAGTGTTACACATGGCAGCTTCTTATACAAGATCTGCCTCTACTAGATGTACTGAAATGTGAATGATACATTAAATACATTCTTTCAATAAATTTGGTTAGTTTAAATACTTATTCTAAAATCAAAGAAAATTGAAGAAGAGAGACCTTTGGTCTGAAAAGTAACACTACAAATATAATGGAACTATATTCAGAGAAAGGAAAGCTCTCACATGAATTAGAAAAAGAAGAAAAACATTAAAATCTCCCTTACTACTAGTATTTCTTTACATTGTCATTTCAACTGGTTCTACACATAAAGATCTCCCTCATACATTCTGTAAAATACTTAGTACTTTAATTTATAATGAGATATTTTACTAAAACAAAACCAAAATGTATCACGTTATAGATAAATGAAAGATGAGCAAACGAGTCTCATAAGAACAATGTAATTCATTGAAGTGCTCACTGATGCCATCCATTAATGCACTCTTACCCGTCTTTGGCATTTTTTTCATTTTCTCCATAAAGAAGAAGAGAAAGACCATCTTCTGAAGCAGCAATCCTTGCCAAAATATCAGCTACATCAAGTAAAGTTGTTTCAAGGCAGTTTACATACACCTATTTGGAAGAGAAAAAAAAAAAAGAGGCTTCAAATTCAATGGTTTTGTGAAAGCTGTTTTTCCAAGTCTGTCTTATGCAAAACCTGAAGGTCACCTTTCTGATGATTTTTTAATATCTTAAACACAGTAAGTTAACAGCTTATGCTCAAATGTCATTACACAGAAATCTTCATCACAAAGGGCACTAATTCCCAATATTTTCATAATCCTTATAAAAATGTTTACAAGGAAAAAAAACAAAAAAAGGAAAAAACCCTTTTTTCTTTTATCAATCCAGAAAATACTAGCTTTCCATGAATAATATATTTTATTTACACTACTTATTGAGAACACCTAACTTACACATTGCCAACTAAAAAAAAAAAGTAGGTTGCCTTTCAAATAGAAGGTAGAGAAAACATTCATCCATCAAATATCCAAGCGACGACAGAAAAAAGCCAAAACCAATGAAAAAAATTAAACAGTGTATTTTTTTCCCAAGGAAACAGTCTGACTGCAGCACCATTTTTGCTACTATTCACAAGACTTCCATATCAGACCAATCATAATAATGGACTAAACTATTCAATGCACACTCTGATGGTCAAGGTATAAAATACCACAGAAGTTACCATATTACATGAGTAAATAAACCTTCTACATAGAAAATATGGATAAAGTATAAAATTATATACATGTAAAAATCATTTGGAAGATTATTACAAACCTCTGTGCCATTCAGCAAACTTTGAATGGGATGAAGCAGGGCATCTATCACTGTGTCTGTATATAAACATTCAGCAGCACATCCTGTTTGATCACAAAAAACCTGCAGAATCTCCATAACAAGACCTTCTGGAGAATAATTTTCTGGTGAACACAAGAAATATTTATTTATATTTTAACTTACACAAATATCTCTGTATGATTTATGCAGTTGCTTCTGAATTATTATTAATTTTGTTAAGTCCTGATTCAACATAGAGGGTGGAAGAATGGTAAGGGGGGAAGGGAAGAGAAAAACTGCTTTAATAACAGAGACAAAAATTGCAAAAGAAGTTTTCATATGCCTCACTATAAGTAAATATATTCACGTATAAGGAAAAAAAAGCATTTACCTGTATGTGCTGCCAAAGCTGTCTTTGAGTAATTTGGAGAGGAATAAATAAGTTGAACAAATAATACCAACACATCAGTTATGGATACAGTAGCTATTAAAAAAAAAAAAAAAAAAAAGAAAGTACTTTGTAAATTAAAGACTAAGTTTAATTTTCCAAATAAAAAATGGATTTTGTAAATATATGTAAAGAATGCTTTGCTGTAGAGAGGAAATCAGTCACGTACAAGTTATAAAGCAAAGGACATACTTGTCCTTGGGACTCCACTAAGGTATTTCATGATCACCTTATAAGACTTGATCTTGCTCTCAATTTAGCCAATTGAAATTTTGCAATGTCTTTCACTGTAACAAATGACAGCCAACATTTGAAAATACTGGCTGTAGAAAAAAAAATTACCTTACTATTAGATTAAGTGAAACAAGTGGAAAAGAGAGAAGGTGTCACACAACTCTTTCTCAGGTCTGGAACAAAAACAACAAATGTAGCTAAATGCAAGATAGGAAAAATTGCTCCAAGTTCGATGTAATTATGTTAATAAATCAGAGCCACTTTGTGAGGAAAGAGGTGCCATCTATGAAGCTGAGAAGGACACTATTAAGAAGAGAAATGGCAAGATTGTTACATTTCATGGGAAAGAAATAAACAACCACCATCCCTGGATCTCTGCTGGATGGGTGTTACCCTGGTAATGCATAAATCACAAAGGCACTTTATTAGTAGATATTTCTTACAACTGTGCTACACTGAGTCTATCAAGTCTTGGTCCTCTAACCAGAGGGACAAAAGGCAAGTCACAGAATGAGTATCCAGTAATGTTTGGAATTATACGTTGAATTAATAGTGACACTAAAGTAATGGAATGCTATACTTGCCTTCACACACTTCTGTTTGTCAGCCCTGCCCCATGTGGACTTCTCTGTCTGTTGAAGAGCTTTTCCATCTCATTTCTCTGTCCCTATTAACACCTCTGTTCCACAGGTATGAAACTTTTCTTCTACTTTTATTTTATCTTAATTAACAATTAAACTCAGAGCAGTTGTTTTCAATTTGCAATTAGTTTGAAATAGTTATTTTTCTTTCACACCTGAAAACAAGTTTTGGCCCCTGGACATATCTTTCTTCCAACCAATTACATCAAATGGTTTGACAGAAGCCATTACTCACACCTAGAAAAACTGAATCACTTACACGCTGATCCAACTGTCCTTCAACACAAAATTAATGTATTAAAAGTAAAACACACAATCCAGTCAAAGAATAAAAACATCCATCAAAGAATAAAAAACTGTATGTAGATTCTCATATATAGATATATACACACATACACCACCTTTATGAATGTTTCCAGGCTCAGAATTGGTGAACAAAGTATTGTTCTTCAATATCCACAATATTGCAATGAAAAAATATAAATATATATCAAAAATAGATACAGTTTTTCTGAAGAGATTCCATTTTCCTCAACTCTCCCCCTACCTTTTTTATTTTTCAGCTGTACTGGAAAGAGATTCTGGCCTTCCTTATAGATCAACAATCTTCCTAAGAGGCACAGTGAATGAACAAAATAGATGTACTGCAATTCTGGTCCAGTGTAAGAAAAATCCTGCATCTCACCTATAACAATAAAGCAAAAAAATTAGAACTTTACTCGTGTAGTTTACTTCACAGTACCTAGCTGCTTCCTGCAACACAAGCAAATCATTTTGGATATAAAGACAGCTTAAGAAATAAACCACTGCTATTACTTTTCTCTTAAAAGACAGTCATACGACATTTGGAGAATGGAATAGATAGAATGTCTTCCTCTTGAAATAGCATGCTCAAAAGCCTAAAGAATGTGGATGTATGCACATATAATGTGAGACATGCAAAGATACTCACTACAGTGCTGCTGGGAAAAGTCACCGACTTTGGAATTTTTATTAATTGCTGCCTTGCAAAATTCAAAATAATCAAGACATTGCTGGACTGCTGCATTAATCTGTGGAACAAAACACAAAATAATAAAGTACCTGATATTTCACAATAAAATCATTCTCTCTTGCATCCAAGTACTGTCCCTTAACACAAGAACTTAAATATCCACTTCATTTCTATAGTTTCATTTTTCAGTGCTTTGGATGTATTAAGCAAGAGAAGGCAAACTTTTACATGGCTATTAAAATATATCACCATTATTATTACATTATCACACAATCCGTTCTATACACATAAAGACAGTCTATGAAAAAGTACAGAGAACATGGAAGAGTTTTTAGAAGTCAAAAACAATCTGTGAATGCCCTATTGGCATTACTGTGGAAGATTTTAAATTTCCACATGTGAAAACCTTTGTCTTGAATACATTTACTAAACTGTAGGTTTGGTTGCCAGGTGCTGTCAGTCATACTACTGTTCTTGGTGGTGTATCATTGTCATAGCACTATAATCTAATCAAGGTATATAAAATTTTAAAAGTTATAAGCATTGCTATAGCAAGGAAACAGCACATTGATCTGGTTTCAGGTGGGATAGAATTTATTTCTTCTATTTTCTTATGATCTGAGAAGAATAACTAGATTTATTACAGCTTGAAGCTGCCAAGATTTATTCACAAGTGTAAATATGCAGGCATACACAATAAATAAAAAAAAAACCAACCTTAATTAGATGCTTACCCTTGCTTATAAATTAGATTAGGCTACCCTGCCTATGGACTTTCTATTATAAACTCTTTGTTGCATGGATCATGATTTATTCTATGTTCTGTTCTATGCACACAGATAAAAAAGTAAAAAGGTCTGTTATAGTTGTCTGTGTCCTTTTCTCCATCTTAAGGTTTTATTGGTCCCATATATTTTATATTTGATTTCATTTGTTTGACAAGATTTTATAAAACATAGCCAAGTCCTGTTTATATGAATGGATCTCACATCTACAGTGGTCTTATTAAAAACAATTAAAATTCTACCCCAGTAAAGAGATCTGCCCATACAAAATATATGATATGATTAAAAACTACATTACTAAATATATTTTCCCAGTTTGATTTATCTTGCTGACATTGAATCCTTTATGCTTCAGAGAATACAATAGCAGATTTTTAACTTTTTTTCAACAAAAATCCAAATTTAGCACATTGTATTTACAGTATTTATCATGCATCATTTGTCATTTTTACGCTTTTTTGGAAATAATTCTAAATATGAATGAAACATAACAAATTAATACATTATAATCCTAAGTAAACACCTGCAATAAATATCCAAATTCCTCTTACACAGAGCTGGCCATATATGCTTCTTTGCATTTATGAATGATCCATTTAAGCAAAGAAAAATTGAAAAAAAAAAGTTAAAAATCCAAAAGGCTTATTTAGCTGAAGAAAATGAAATAGGTACCAAAAAAAAAAAAAAAAAAAAATTAAAAATTGTCCAAACCACTATGTGCAAAAAAAGACTAAGTTGCAAGTAAATTTGCCTTGGTAATTCATAGAATCATAGAATGGCCTGGACTGAAGATACTTAAAGATCATCTAGTTCTAAACAGTGTCATGGGCAGGGACACCTTGCACCCCCATCCAAACTGGCCTTGAACTTCCAGGGGAGGGGCATCCACAAATTCTCTGGGCAATCTTTTCCAATACCTCACCACCCTGACAGAAAAAGAAGTTCCTCCTAATATCTAATCTAAATCTACCCTGTTTCAGGTTCAAGCCATTACCCTGTGTTCTATCAATAAATTTTATTTACAGACTATTACTGCATATATAATCAATAATGTATATTAATAGAAGTACTTACCAAGGATTTATATTTCCTTTCCAGAAGCCTAAATACCACTCTTCTGCTGTAATATGCATGCTTGAATGACAAAGAAGATGTAATGTCAGCTACAAAGAAATGTTGTGGTTTTTAACTAAAAAGTAGAAATTATCACTGATTCTATTCTAGTAGAGATCCCATGCAGAGTACATATTCAGTGAACTCCAGCTTATGTAAGCCAGTATTATACTCAACTGAGACTTGTTTGCAGTACATTTATGACAAAAAAACCCCATGTCATTAGAAAAAAAGTGTAGCAGAACATGTAGTTAAAAGTAAAAACCAGTAAGTACACAAATGCTAAACTATGCATTTTGAAATTGTCAAGTAAATCCTAAATTGTAAGTTTATATATGGTAGGCTGGAAAAAGTTCTATTGTCCACTCAAGTTAGCAAGTTGTGTGTAGTGTGTGATATAAATGTGTTCTTTCATGCTCATCACTTCTTCCAAAAAAATACTTGCATTTTTTTGGTGGCTGTCAGTCAATTCTTCCAAAGGGAGTGAAGACACAAAGCACAGAAAATACTCCTAAATTTCATGAAAACAAGTAACTGAACAGAAATTGAGGTAGAGAGTAATATTGAAAAGCAGTGGACATAAAAGTCTAAAAAAAAACCCTGCACTTCCTTAATTACAGTTCTCAGTATAGGCTGTTATAGGACACAATAGGTCTGCGCTATCAGAGCCATAACTTTTCAAAATAAATGTCTGACATGAACAAGTTCTGTGTTGTTGGGTTGCAGGTTATTTACTTACCGTCCACTTCTTAAACCACAATGCTTTGATATCTAGCAAAGCCAAGAAGTGCATCGGACTCAAGAAATCTGGAGAGGCAGGATGATTAGGCTTGTGTTTTAATGACAAAAGTGACAAGGTACTCTCCACTACTTCTTCCATATACCTTATGACACAAATAGGAAAAAATGGACAGGAAACAAAAAAATCACTGAAATCCTTCCACCAGTAATAGTCAAGATCAATCTTCTCATAAAACCTTGTTCTGATAAATCATAAATACCAACAGCATTATCTTTAACTTGCCTTTGTATGGGCATTAATTCTTTGTAATACCACAAATAAAACTAATATGCATCTATAGTCTCCTAAATTATTACAACTTCTAAGTGTATTACCCTTGCTACACTTGCATCCAACTTATTTTTTGTTCAAATGTACTTGGAACACTCTAAAAGCTAAGTAAGCAGCTAAATAGGACTACTCCTATGCAACTTCCCCATTTTACTTTTCCCACCCTCTACTTTTATTTCCCCTGTTGTCACTGACCAGCCACTATGCATCCTATAATCAAGCCTTTGCTAAAATTACATGCATCCTATTTTATGTCAATAACTATTAAATTAAGAAACAGTTACAGGGTTTTGAAGGTGACATACTTTTCTGGATGTCGAATCCAGGAAGAAGGTGCTTCTTTTTGGTACTCATTTAAAAGGCGAACCTGAAAACATAATTATTAAAATTAAAAAAAATTAATGCATAATGTTTCAGTACTAATAGAAAAGGTACAGAAAGTTCATTTATACCTTTTTAAGTAAACGATTTACATCTGAGTTAGATACATCCAGACCAGCTGAAATATGAAGAGAATATTCTTCAGAAAGAAAGTACAACTCCAAGTGTCGTGCTAAAAAAAAGATAAACCAAACAACAAAAAATCACTTCAGCTCCATGACAACAGTGACAAAACAGACTGTCTTATACAATCTTCATTACAAAATTTAACTTTTCAAAAAGTACGTAACTCATGAAGTTTGAAATGTAATTAAATGCACATACCTAAACTTTTATAGACTTCTTTTGTCATATTAAATGGAGAAGAAGAAAAGGTTTTTGCATAGAACCTAAGAATTTTTTCCTAAGAGTGAAAAAAGCAAGCAATGTATTAAAATAGTCATTAACTGTGCATTATAATTACAGAATAATCAATATATAATTTATTCTTAGTATTATATATTATTCATCTAGACATCTGTGCAGATGTTAAGCATGTTTTATAAAAATATAGTTTCTGATCACAGAAATCTCCAGTTCAAAGGAAATTTTATTCAAATACTTGAACTACAGCACCAATGTAAAGCCTCACTGAGTTATAAAGTAGACCAAGGGACATTACTTTTCCATTCAGAATCAGTAACTTGCAATTATCACTGTTTTAAAAGAAATTGTAGAACTCAGGTGAAAGAGAAATATATGACAGCAGCTGGGGCAACTTTCCTACTTATTTTGTAATCACATTAAAATTTGAAGAAGCAAAGAAGTTTAATTGACATAATAAATAATCTAAAAGCCATTTAAGCAGCTGTCATTTCTTTTCCTCATCACTGCCTGTGTCATATTACTATGCATCATTTTCTCATTGTCATGGAGTATAAACCTGACTTGAACAGGAAATATTAACATGACCTATTTTACAGAGCAGTTTTGTCCATTGTTTTTATGTATGTTTCTGCTAAAAGAAATTAAAATGTCTTCACTGCCATTAAAAGAAATGCAAATTACTACTTTGGTGTCTCAAAATCCTATTGAAAGCCTGTTGCAGTTCTTTAAACCAAAATGTACTGAAATCCTCTATTTCTATTACTTAAAAAAATAGTTTATGTGATTCACACACAAATAATAAAATGTCTTGAACCCTGCTGGACTACTTATAATATGTAAGAGTCGTAACTTCTTATAATATGTAAGAGGCAGTCCTTTCTTTGGATACAAATCTGGTAATTAGATACAAAACATTCCCTTACACTGAATGTTGCATCAGGATCTGCCAGAGAGATTGTCAGATGCTTACTCAGACTTGGCCAACTCTCAGAGTTCAGGATATCAGAAGCAGGGGCCAAGCACAGCGTCTGCAAAGCTTCTTGGCGAACCTGGAGTAGTCAATAAGATAAACACCAAATATCCATTCACAGCAGCCTCTGACATGTGTAATTTACAAGTCAGAAGGAGGGAGGCAGGACAGGAAGGAACAGAACCTGGCTGTAGAACAGATAAGGAATACCAAATACTTATCTTCTGCTATATTTTTTATGGCTATTTAGACAAAACACTAAATCACTGAGTGGGGAAAATGTGTGCATTCGAAGAAGTAATAAAACAATTTTAAATGGGTTTTCAGTACTGGGTGCAAGGTTTATATTCTATTTTCTAGCTGTAATCAAATATTTTGAAACTGGGGAATATAGCTCTCTAAAGCTCTCAGCTAGGAGAAGCAGACACAGTTATTAGACGTGTTATACTGCTGAATTTTCATCAGCATTCTAAGTAATTTCAAGTAACTTTTTTTTTCAATTCATAGACAACTGTTATCTCTAGCAATTTATTTCATCTTACTGAAACAAACTGTAAGACATTTTAATAACATTTAATAGCATCAGACTTTTTATCTGGTTTTCTAATTAAAAAAATTGTTTGTACCACCTCCTACCTACCATGCCTGGTTCAGCTGCCAGACAAGCCCCAACAAGTCTTATCAAGGCAGCACACTCAAACTGGTATTTTTCCAAGCTTCAAAAATACCAGCAGCTGGTGCTGGTTGTTGGTTAGAGACACAAATTAGTACTGCCACTGACACAACAGCAAACCTAACTTGGATTTATATTTTCCATTTGGCAGCAGGTTGTTGGCAAATCAGCAGGCACCTCTCTCTTTGGACAGGGGTAACTCAAAGGGCAACACAGAAGTTACCAAGAAGGGCAAGGGACATGTATACAGGACAAATAATGTTCAGTAACTTTATTTATCATGGAACAACTTTTTTTTTTTTTACTAAAAATGCCAATATTTAGCACATAATCTCTAAAAAATATATAGATACTTGCTGCAACACTAGTTTTTGAACCAGACTGTTACAAACAATGAAATATTGCACTGCAGAGTAGCTTCTGCACTGAAGGCAAAATAAATGAACCAACAAAGAAACTTTCCACTCAGGTACACAGGAACTTGTATGCACATACAGGCTACTCTACAATATGCAATAAACATTCATTTGTATCTACATTTCATTTCTGTTTTTAAACTTACTTCCTTGGGCTGACTAGGGTCAAGATTTTCTGTGAGCAGCTGCAATTGTTCTTGACTCATGAATGCATAACTCTGTAATACACATTATTAAATGATCATTAGTGTATTTTATTAAACTGAACAGCAGAAGATTAAAATCATCAGTCTTTCTGATACCTAATTTACTTTTAATAATTAGGACTTCAACATTTATACTAATTTTACTGTAAAGTCAACATTCTAAATGTTTTCTGCTGTTTGCCCAAAGTTAAACTTAGGATAATGAAATCACTATGACATATTTTGTTTGCTTTACTTCAAAGTTTTCTGTATCCTCAAAAAAATCCATATAATAATTTATTCAGAAAGAAATGTAGCCTAATGCAGTAGTCTGGAAATGAACTGCACATTATTTGGCTTCTAAAGTAAAATCACAAAAGTTAGATGATGTACTGATTTTATCTTTATTTTTCTATACCATACTTGGATAGGTACTTTGGAGCATATGGCATCACATTGATGTCATCTAGCACATGATGCCTAAGGTAGCAAGTATAAGCTTAGTACTTAAAACTAAAAGAAAAGCAAATAATTTGGGTTAAGATATAACAAAGATTGGGAAAATTAATCTTTCTCTAGGGCCATTTCATTGACAGAACCTTAACAATTTCGCAGTATCATGCTTATTTCATAAGATAGAGAGAAAACCCATTGTACTTGGTTGAAGGAGGAGTCACTGTCAGAACAGTTGTCTGTGTAATAGCCACTCTGACGTTCTTTCTTTGCTTTACTGGCCAGCTCCTTATCATGCATCCGATCTTCTTCAAACTTGTTAATCAAAGATTCTACCACAACCATCATGACATTCTTCAAGGCATGTATCATTTCTCTGTATCTTCAAAGTAAAGATGATTTGAATATATAAGAACATAAAAATCACTACATAAAAAAAACCAAAAAGAAATCGCTACATAATGAATAACTGAATATGAAATAATGCTAATTGGACTTGAACTCGCTGAATTTACAGAAATGAATGAATACAAAATCCAAACTAAGCAAGGAACCTTACATGTTTCAGTTAATGATATTTTAAAATCACAAAAAAACTCCTTTTTTTCCCCTTCCAGAACCATTCAATGGTATTCTAGTTTGGGATGTTCTTAAGAAAGAACAACATGAGTCCACCAAAAAGGAGGATCTGTCCCCAAGAAAACAGGCCAGTTCTCATCCTTGTTATTGTTTGTTTCTTGTAGTTCAACACCCAATTTTTCTTTTTGCTATAAATCTTGAGCAGAACTAGTGGAAGTGAACATATCATTCTGATTCAAGATCTTGAGTACAGGTCATGCACACAAAATAATTTTCTTTCAACAAAACCCATTATGTTTTTTCTAATTTCCATAAATTGAAAAATAACATCCATAGGGAAGCAATTCAAAATAAAAAAATGCTTCAGAAAAGCATCCTACTGTAAAACGTTGATGTTTTATTTTAAATTATTTTTTACTTTAATGCTACAATTATTTATTTTACAGTCACAAAGATACAGACTATCATATTGTGTTTTAATATCTTCCTACATGTCAAATTAAAAATATAAAATACATTTTTAGTTAATTGGAGTATCTTCTACCAATTTTAATACACAGAAAACCCTAAGGCCCTGATCCTTGAAACAAAAGTATACAAACAGCATAATCTAAAAAATGGTCATCCTAACATCTATTTTCCTATTTTCTTATTTTGCGACACATAAAAATAACCACTGATGCTAAAATCCTAAATATCTCAAAAATTTCACATATTTGCTACCTCTCTTTTTTATGCAATTGTTCTCAACCTTAAGTCCAGGATGAGACAAAGCATGACAAATTGCAATGTATGGTGTCAACACGTGAATTTCTTAGCACTGATTTTGGTTAAAGATTCAGAATTGTTATTGGTTCAGATCTTATTTTTTCAAAACACATTATGAAAAAGCAAAAGGAAGACTAAGACAAAGAAGAAATAGAGATGTGAATTACGGGTTTATACTCACTCTTTTGATTCACGGGCCTTCTTAGTAAGATGTTGGACAAGCGTGTCATAGCCAGATATTTCACCCTGACTTTGAGCAGAGGTACATTTTTCTGTTTCTTCTTCAATCACGGGTCCCACAGTATTTTTTATGTATTGTCTAAGGTATTTCACAAACTCATAGCTGCAAGAAATATGCAAAATTAAAATGCTATATCTCTTTGAATTCACTGTGAAACATTTTCAACATTATATCAACAACCACTATCTTCTCTCCCAGTAGATCTGTTACTCTGAGGTAAGAGTTTACGACTTGCATAGAAATAAACTTCAGGACTGTAAAATAACACATTAGTTTGATTTTCTTCAATATGGTCAGTATCAGCATATTGTAGGAAGAAATAACACCAAATAGAACAAAACTAATAGTTTACTAAAATGTATATTTTCACTTTGTGCTTCTTCTAAAAGTAAAAATCCACTCAGACAAAAAGGTAAAGATTTTGTAGACAAAAAAAATGAACATCAAGAAGTTTCAAATTCCAAAAGAAACATTCCTTCTAGCACTCTAAACATGTCTTAGAGTATAAAATGTCTGATAATATTACTTATGCATTATACATACAAAACTAGAAAATACACAGAAAACACAGTTTATAAATTAGAGCATATGAGAAAACCTATGGCCTATGAAATTCTATGTGTCATTACAATACACAGATCTCAATCAAACTGACAAAACAGCTCTCTGTGATTACACAAACATACCAAATTGAAGGATTCACCAGTTTGCAGTCTTATGATCAGACACCCACAGACACTTCCTAACAGAACAGAATAATCAGAGGGAGATCTCAAACTAAAGACTCTCCCTGGGTCCTCCAGCTCCATATTAGCTATAGAAATTGCTAAAGAGTACTGCTCAGAATAAATCAACTTTTCTTTTTGGCTAGTACTGCGATTTGTATAAAGGGCAAGGCAAACAGAAACCCACAAAAAAGTAATCACATAGTTACAATAGATGCATAATTTTATTTTCATTTTATCAAAAGTAGATGCATGACTACTTCATGTTAACTTGGATTAAAAACCCAAAACACAAACAACAAAGCACACAAAATTGTATCATGATAGATACTTCCTCACTGGATTGCCTACCTCAGGTTCCATCAGGTATGTCAGTATTTTTTCTTTTCCCCTACCTTTCCATTCTTGTTCTCAGTGAAAGTAATAGAAACATGTCTCAAGAAAGATATGCTTATTTTTGTTTTCATTTGTGAAATTGCACACAACTCTCCACTGCATGAAAGCTTCCATGAAACTGTCTCCCCTTTGTTTTATAAGGGCAACACTTCCAGAGTATCAGTTTTTGCAGTGACTCCTTCAATCTGAAATATGCAGTGACCACATCACTATTCACACCACTACTCTTATGTCTGAGGTTCTAGTCTTCATCTTCTGTATTATTCTTCTACCTTAGACATGTTTTGTAACAATTATGTATTTCAGCAATGACAATACTACTTCTTCACAAGCAGAATCAATTCAGACTGATCTGGCAGGACTTATAAAGGAATCACTTCGGGGGTTAAAAATACCTCTAAATGTAACAGAAAACATGCTACTTATGTAGTTTTAAATCCTTTTGTCTACTACTGCACAGAAATTTTGTACTTGATTCAATTTTCCTTTTTGTTAGCTTTCTGAGGATGTTGTATTTCTGTCTTTTCTACATCAAAGTGAGAACAAAGGGGAAGGCTTCAAAATCTGGTAAAATTACTGTGTCAAAATAGGCATGAGGCAGAAACAGTACTGCTCAAAATGCTGAGAGCAGCAGTGGACAGTCCAAAAGCACACACTACTAATTATCACAGACATATTTTATCAAAAATACTTTTGTTAGGATCTTTTGTCCTGAGAAGCTGGGAAGCTTCAGCTTCCCCATGTTTTGCTGCTTTGGAATGTGATTTGGAGAACTCTTCACCCAGCATGTGAAATTGTTTCTACTTGATGACCAATGACAGACACCTGTGTCAAGGCTGTGAGTAGTCACAAGATTTTTTTATCATTCTATTCCTTTCTTTGCTAGCCTCCTGATGAAAACCTTTTCTCTTCTATTCTTTTAGTATAGATTTAATATATGATTTTCTTTTAATATAACATGTATCATAAAATAATATATTAGCCTTCTGAAACATGGAGTCAAGATTCTCATCTCTTCCCTCATCCTGGGACCCCTGCAAACACCACCACAACTAATAACAGAGCTTGCAATCTGGATGGATAGATTAAGGAGAAAGTTTCTTAATGGCCTCGCTTAAAAATGACCATATGACCTCTCTGACTTTCCATGAAAACCAGTCTATACTGCTGTGGGTCACAAACAAGACAAAAATATCTCCAGAAATACTGCAGTATCAGATAGTAATCCTAATGTTCTGAATTTAAAGATCCCTTAATTTTCCATTAAATGTAAATTAAAAGTGTTCTCATGAAAAGAAGTATTTTTAGGATCATGAATTTTCTAACATGAGAAAGAGTAATGAATGTCAAGGTTTCAACTGCTGTAACAGGAAAAGCTATACAGACTTCAACCACTTACAGACCTTACTCCCTCACCCAGGGTATTCTATTAGGTTCTTAGAAAAAATGACAGAAATAATTTTTTTTGTTTGATCTTTATTGTATATATCTTCTCTAAATATTTTTTTCTTTCAGAACTACATGTCTTTCAACTTTGACATGTTTACAACCAAATTATTTTACTCTCAAGCTTGACACCCAGCAACCTATTATTCAAAATTCACAAGAGTACAAGCAACAGTGTAATTCAATACATTGGTAACAAAAACTAAGACAGAACTAAAACACCTTTTAAAGAATCTTCAAAACACATGCAATCATCAAGATTTTAAAATTACAGTGAAATTTTAGATAAACCCTAGTTCGACTTCACTTACTTACTTTTACCTAACTCCTACCACTGACAAAGGAATGCTAATACCTAGGTAAATTTAAGAGAATGTAAATAGTGCCACTTCTGAAAAAAATGATAGGGAACCAGCTTTCTCAGAAGTCAGGTCACAGAGCTGTTTCTTATTAAAATGCCCTCAGGTTATTTCAGACTGATATTGTCTTGGCTTGCCATAAACCATGTACCAAAAATCTCCCATGCAGTAAAAAAATAATCAAGTTATAACATCGTGGAAAGGAAAGAGGAGCATGGGATCTAGAAATTTACATTGCATGTGAGATCACACTGACAAATCTGATTTAACAGAAGTATGATAGGGATACATTTCTGTTTTACTTAAAACATAAACTAAAAGAATGATTGGAATAGAAAGATAAGATAGACATGTTCAGTAATAGAGGCCAGAGAGAACAATGAAATATGGAAGCCAAATGGCCCTCTGAAAAAGTACTCTATTTTGAAAAACATGACTATGCTGTCTAGCAGGTGTCAAATATACTAAGAGTCTCCAGGGACTACTTCTTCTAGCTCCTTGTCACGTGTGCATTTAGTACATTATGTGTGCACATGCATCAGAGCTTTGTAAATTCCTCTCTCACAAACAGCTCATGAATTACTACTACAGCAAAAATATATTAGCAAGAGTGGATGGGGAAAAAAGCAAACCAAGAAAATGGCAACATTAATTTTATTCTTTAAATGAGCATCATCTGAGAGTTGATTAGTGACAGGAATATCTACATATGTATAAATACACACACATTTACAAAGCAATATAAAGTGCAGACATTTCCCAGGAATAGTACAGTTTAGGAAATACCAACTTCTTCAAAAGACTAAAAATAGCAAAAAATATTTTTACTTGTGAAAATTCTCATCTGTTTCCTCCAAATGCAAGAGAATTTCTTCTGCACATTCTGCTGATGGGGCTCCAGTGATTTTTTCCTTCACACTCTGCAGCAACTGTCTAAGCATAGACTGTAATAGAGCTTCATCTTCACATGTAAAGTGCGACATCTGTAGAAAACAAATAGAAGAATAAGAAACTCTCATAGTTTTGTTTCTCCTCAAGATGCTAAGAAAAGCACAAATCCCTTAAATTGCCACTTTTATTACTGTTACCAACAGGATTTTCATTAAAAGACATAATCACAGACAGGAAATATTTGACAGAGCTTAAGACCAACAGAAAAAAAAACAATCAAATCAGTTTCACTAAAACTCCTGATATTGTAGCATAATATTCTTAAAGGAGATATTACATTAAGAAAAGCTTGAATATTCCTATTTGTACTTGCCCATGATAGAGGCACAAGACCACATAGTAAGCTAAAAAATAAAAATAAGGGAAGGTTTAACAGATGTAATGACTGTATCTTGATGAGAAAACTTTATAAATAATCTTTCACCTGCTTCTCATCCACTATTACTACCCAGTTCTGACTTTGGAATCCATTTACTCAGAGCTATTGCTGTGCCACTGTGCCCATGACTGAAAATGCTGTCAGGTTTTGCAAGGGGCAGGTGGAATTATCAGAACAGTTTAATTGCCCTGGGCTAATCAACAACAGTGACCTGACAGAGTCCTGTCAAATTTAATGGAAACTGCTGGGAAAAACTGTGAGGAGAAGAAGCAGTAAGAAATTGGAAATATCTGCCAAGTCCAGAAGATAGACTATCAGTTAAATTTTTAAGAACTACAAAAAAAAAAAAATACAAGCTCATTTTTGACCTTTATTAATCAATGGCTTAAACATCTTTATATGCCAAGGAAGACTTTCAGACCTCAGTGGCAGTTTTAGCTTATCTATTTCTAGCCTATTTAAGGAAAAAATTACATGGAGATATTTGACTTTCCTGAATTAAAAATTAAAGACTCTAAGCACCTGTGAATAAACAATACACACACACTTGGAAGAGACAATATAGCAAATTAGTGTTTAAGTATCAAATAGTATCAACCGGGGGGGGGGAGCCATATAGCACCAGCTGGAAGAGGTATCTTTTATGAATGGTAATAGTTCATCAAGGTAACACTCTTCTGCTGCAACATTTTACTTAGACCTATCATTAGTCAATATTAACTCAATCATCTTACCAGAAATTTCATTAAACTAAACTCATAGCAAACAAACACAATACTCCAAATCCCTTGCAATAATCTTAACTCACTGATTTGCAGCCTTCCTTTTCTCATAGAACCTCAAGATACTCAATCAAAGTCAATGCACTTTTAGGCCTGTATAAACATCAGACAATAGCCTATTCCCGTGGGGAAAAAATAAATCACCAAGTATTTTGGTATAACTAGGCATTTTTTGAAGGGCAAGGTATCCAGATACTTGCTGGCAGTCAGTGCAAAGCCGTGCCCAGGTTATTCATAGAGAGAAATCATGAGAATATTGCAGCTCCACCTCCAGTTTGCCTCGAAGAGTCTTACCTGACTTATGTAATCACTAACAAAGATACATATCTTACATTTCATTTGTAAACGTTTGCGGGTTTGTTGTGCCTGGTTTTGTGGTAGTTGTTGCTTTGGGGGTTATTTCCCAGCAGGCACAGCCCCCATTCAGTTTCCAGGCAACATTTAAATGGTCATTTTCTCTAAATTACAACTTTACCCTAAATCCAGTTTGGGCAGTCTTTTCAAGGTCCCGGCACTATCCCAAATGTAAATCCTGCCCCCAGGCAAGGATGCAGAAGCGGCCTGTTGTTGCCAGCATTTATCCTTACACCAACCTTCGCCTGGGCAGGGAGGCAATTTTAGTAACAAGCCGAGGACAGCAGCTCCCAGGACGCGAGCAGTGCGGGAATCCCTGCCCCTTCTGGCGCTTTACCGCCCGGTCCTTCGGCTGCGCACCAGGGCGGGGAGGCAACCAGGATTCCCGGGACAACCCAGAGAGCAGGAGAGCAGCCGGTCGGACCAAGTGCTTCCCTCAGCCAGCGCCGACAGCGCGGCTGAGCTCTGCCCGGGCACCCGCTCAGCTCCGCCACGCTCCCCCCGCCCCAGGATCGCCGCGTTCCCCGTCCCTGCCCGCAGCCCGCCGGGATTCACCTTGGGCGGCCGCGGCCCTTGGCAACCGCGGCGCCGCCGCCGCCGAGTCTCGCCGGGCCCTGGAAACATCGCGAGAGGCCGCGTGGGCCGCCCGGCCCCGCCCGCGCGGGATGGCGGTGGCGCGTTGGCGGGCGCCGTGAGGGGCGGGGGGAAGCCGCTTCGGTGAGAGCCGCTCCGCTTCCAGCCGGGATGTGTTTGCCGGTACGGGCAATCCCAGCACAGCTCAGGAGCGCTCAACGCTTCCTGGCTTCAGGCTTCTCTCTGTTCAGCCCGGGGTGGTGGCCCCAGGTTTCGCGCTGAAGTCAAAGGAATGCAGTCATGCCGTTATTCCTAATTTACATCAGCAGGGGAGCAGGTTGTCTCAGTAAATAAAGTTATGAAAGGCAAGGAATTTTTCAGCCCTCTTTGCCTCTCCATTCCCTCTTGTGATGAAGGAAATATTGCAAAGAAATCAAATAGTATTTTTTCTCTCAAATTCATAACATAAAAAGAGTTTAATATGAAATAATTTCTATTAGGTCAGCTGTAATAAACCAGAATCTGGTTACCGTAAGCACGTGTAATGATGTTTTTCAGTGCTTGCATGCAAGGTGTTACATAGTGCATTATTATCCTTTCCTCCTACATTTTTCTAATGATTCTGGTGTTTTTAATGATTCTAAAGATTCTGCTAATCTTCCATGATGATGTGTCCTTTAAATGTTAGTCTTCCATGTAACGCTAACCTTCCCTGAGCACTTGTTCCTTTAACTGAGCCTGTAGCCCTTCAGTTAACAGAGCCCTACTTAGTTGTGGGGATCCACTTGCACAGTAGAATTAAGCTTGTAAACTCCCATATTTCTATTGGAAAGGGACAATTCAGGAACAACACAAACCTCTCTTACTGCTGATTCTCAGAAACCGGATTTTGATCAGTTACGACAAAGTTTCTGTGATACCTTTAGCAGTGAGCTCTTCAGTGCTTGGATGTGGCCAGTGCACTCAGGTACCCACAAAATAAAATTGGAAAAATTGTCTGCTTACTACTGCTTGCAAAGGAGCTCCAGTAAACTGACCAGGGTCCTGGTAGCCTGGCCATGCACTCTCCCCGTCTTCTAAGTGCATTGTTTGGAATGGGCTACACATTACAGCAGTTTATTCCACATCCATGCCCAGGCTCTTCCTTCACAGGCAACAGAATAGTTTGCTTCTTTTCTGTCCTCATACCCACTGAGAGGTGCAGTGGTGCAACACTTCCAATTCCTTTATCACTTCACAAGCACTGATTCAAGTGACAGCATCTCAGTTTTACAGCTGAAAAAGAATAGAAAAAAATCAGTGTACATAGTATTCAGCATTCATAGTCCTTACTGAAAGAGCCTCCACTTTAACAAGCCTTCTCCATCTACCTTATAAGAAAAGTTGTGCTTGTAGTGGCATACAGAAAGATGTCCTCATGATGCCTGCCATGTTCCTCAAATCCTTCCATTCCTTTCTACCCTCTCCCACCTTCTGTATTGTATCCAGCTTCTTTAGCCATGTTTTGCAGCCATAGGAACCTGGAGCCTTTCTTGTGAGCAAAGCTGGCAGACCTCAGATGCCATTGGCCATGATTATTAGGATGCATCCAGGCAGGCATCTTCCGAGGGTGATACTCCAGAGTGAGCAATACCATTCTGAAGTACAGTGTGTTTACATGGATGGATGTCTGTCATGTGAGAGAGGTTGCAATCACTGTGAAATTATTTCTGTGGATTTTACACTGCTGAAATTCCACTCCCTCTTACTCTGGGAATTCCTTATCCTTGGTAAAAAATATTTCAGATGTTTTCCCTGTGGTACAAACAGGAAAGCCTGGCTCCTAACCCTGGTTCAGGAAGGCATGGTCTTCAAAAGATCTCAGCATTGTTAGAAAGTTACAGTGCTGACTTCTATAATTTTAGAAACTTGAAGGAAACAATACACAAATTCTTAGAGTGTGTAGCATATAAGGTAAGCAGAGTTTCAAACTATGAAACATTATAGGAATGTAATTTAAGTAATATAGAGAAGTTTAATTTGATATGATTTTCTCTCCATATCTTGAACATGTCCCAGAATTTGAATTACCACAGAATTTGAATTATCAGTTTATGCCAAATTTCTGTAAATTTAAAATGTTTCTGCAGTGTCTTCAATGTGGCAGACCAGAAAAAAAGAAAACTGTTAAAACCAAAAGAATCTTCTTTACAGCTGGTGGTAGTAGTGGAAACAGCTTGTGTTGGTGTTCATGTCATTACAACCAGGACATAATTTCTCTTCCCTCTTTCTGCTCTTTCTGACTTTTTTCCTTCACTGTAACTTCCCACAAGACCACTCTTTTTCTGGATGACAAAGGTTTGGAGAAATTTTGATTTTATATAGTTGATGAAGATCTGTTAAGTTTCTCCAAGACTCTTTAGCTAAGATTTTCACCAACTTTGTATGTTGGACCTACTAAAGAAATTTGGGTTTGGTATCTGATTAAAAATTTTAGCATAGCCAGGATCTGTTGAAATTTCATCAGCCTTTCCTTGGCTGATACAGTTTTCAAATGACTATATACCAAAGAACTAAAAGGGAAGGCAAACTCCACTTGACTAAGACAAACCCAACTAAACCAAAACAAAAGCAACTTTCTATACTCCCATTTCAGAGCTAAATCAAGATCAGAAGGAGCCAAGGTGTCCTCACTTTAGAGTTTCCCAAACTGGGACTAAGACATAAAAAGACAAGAAATAAGTTAAGAAAGCAGAAATATGTGTGAATTCTGGTTCTGGAGGTAGCACAAGAAGTCTTCACCACCTTTCTGCACACTGGCATCCCTTAAGCAGTGCTTGAGACTCCAAATAAAAGATGAGGACACTTCACCAGCCTTTTATGAATGCTTTGGCATTTTTTGCCCTCTCACATCACACTTATGGCAGTTTCCCAAATTTGGAGGAACAATGAATATGCTTTAAGATATCATTAGATCATAATCTAATCATAAATATCAAAAAAAGGAAACTGCTTAAAATATTACAGCTGATGGGAAAATCTTTTAAAATAATCTCCAAAGGAAATTTTCTGTTTTGGAGACCATCTGTCCTTTCCTCCCTGTGCACTCTGGGGAAATACTAACCTCTGGATAGATGTTTCCATTAAAACAAACACTCAGGAACTGGTGGGTAAATGGTCATGAGGGTTGCAGGCTGGAGAATTTATGTGATCATCTGCTTTTAGAATTCTTGTGTTAAAACACATGCAAAGAGAATTTATATCAATTCCATAACAGAGAAAATGTAGTGTCCTGACAGGTCCAAAGTTACATCAGATGACTTTGTACGAACCTGTTGAGAACTAAGCTGGTATGAGATGTATGTAAACTATGACAGGAATCAAAAAATTAAATTGTGTCAGTTTGCTTATTTGGTGATTAAACTTCAGTTATGCTGACATTTCAAAAAGACTGAAGATCTTACTTTGCTGTTCCTGATCTCTTTTTTTCTGAAAAGTTAGAGACTGGCAGGAAATCAATAGGACTCTTGAATAACATTGTAAAGCATCAGCTCTGAACTAGCCTGTCCAATAACAATCAGGAATGTTATTGATTAAAAATGTAGCTTAGTGAATATATAGGTACTGATTTTTCCATCTGTATTTTATGATGCACTTTCAATAGATGCTCTGCTTGCCATTGTAAAAGTAACTACTGGAACTGAGGTGATAAAATTTATATTGCAATGCTAAGTAACTACCTCAAAGAATCAAAGACAAAATAAGCTTCAATGATAATGTAAATACCCAAATGCCAATAAAATAATTTTCTGATCCACAACTTTCTTTTTGTGAACTTCAAGGAGCCAAGGACATGTATTACTAGCTCCGACTGGCCTTAGGCAGATCTCTTAGCATCAGACTTAGGTCTTTATTGGAAATTGAGAATAATAAAATTATCTTTATCTGCCTTTATGAAAATTATTCTCACAACATAATAACCAAGTGCCTCGTAGATCTTGACTTTATTTTCCATTTCTTTTCTAATTAATAATTTTGTCCTTTTTTTATCATGTGTTTCCTGAAGGTGGCAGCAATATTCAGGACTTGCCTGAATGTCTGACTTTTGAACCTACTGACCTGTAATGCAGCATTTCTTTCAATGTATATGCATTTGTATTTATGGATACTAATAATATGTTTAAATCAAAATTTGACGAAGTCAGTATTGTAGTTGTAGACATAGGATGTACAATATTATTAGAAAATATGAAGAAACTATGTTGACCTGGAGTATTAGAGTTGCTTATTCTTTTGTATGATCAAAAATCATAAATAAAAGGAGCATTCCTAAAGTAATAAATATTTTAATTAGCAATTTACCATTGCTTGTAGTTAAAATTATCCATTTCATTGTCTTCATTGAAGCCTGTATTGTATGCTTTTTCTGAAGTGAACTGTAAGCTTTTTTGTGGGCCCTACATTAGCAGTTCAAAACACTACAAATGTTATGTGTGATCACTAAAGAAAGATTATAGTCTGTAGGGTTTCTTTCAGTTCCATTCCTCCATTTCATCTTAATCATTTCAAATCACTGCTAGAGCCGGTCAGGCCAACTATCTCACAGCACTGCAGGGTTTCAATTAAAAAAAAGAAACTTTAACATTTCTCCTTTTACTGCAGAAGTGGTACAATGCATTTTTGTGAAATGCTGCTGCTACTGAAGCAAGGCAGTTGCATCAACATTAGAAATACATAATAACTTAGGGAACTTTTGTCTCCTTTCATTTTGCTAGCAGTTGCCTGGTCAGGGAGTTACAGATTCCACTGCATTTTAATGGAGGAACATGGAAACCCACAAAGACATCTCTGCAGCAGGGCTTTCCTTCCCTCTGACTTTTGCTAACAGAACTGCATTATGTCAGGTGATTCTTTTGCCTGCAAGTCTTCTGTCAGCTCCAGGGCTGCTCCCACAATGCATCCAGGACAAGGGCCCAAGGACTGGTAGTGCTGTCCCAGAAATGCCACTTGGATGCAGGGCTCCTCAGTACAAGAGAGACATGGAGCTCCTGCAGCAGGTCCAGCAGAGGGTTATGAAGATGATGAGGGGACTGGAGCATCTCTTTTAAGAGGAAAGGCTGAGGCAGCTGGGCCTGTTCAGCCTCAAGAAGGGACAGCTGAGAGGGGACCTCATCAATGTCTGTCAGTATCTGAATGGGAGTGTCAAGACTATAGAGCCAGGCTTTGCTCAGTGGTGCCAAGCAATAGGACAAGAGGCAATGGCAGGAACTGATGCACAGGAAGTTCCACCTGAATATGAGGAAGAACTTCTTTATTGTGCAGGCGGCCATGCACTGAAACAGGCTGCCCAGAGAGGTTGTGGAGTCTCTCTTACTAGCGATGCTCAAGAACCATCTGGACACAATCCTGTACCATGTGCTCTAGGATGACCTGACTTGAACAGGGAGGTTAGGCTAGATGAATTCCAGTGGTCCCTTCCCTCCTTACCTAATCTGTGATTCTGTCAGTTGGATAGCTGCCAATGGCCATGCTTCTACAGAAAATTCAAAACATAAGCAGTGGATTTCTTATGAGTTTTCACTGGTCCAAATGGACTCCCTAATCCTTGCATGCCTTCAGATCTGAATGTTTCATCCTGAGAGAAAAGAGATTTTTTTTTGAGTAATCTCCACTCCTAAATATGCATGAAACACAAATTCTACAATTTTAAATTATACTGTCAGACTTTTTACACTATGCTTCTTAAGGAGTTTGCTCAGCAAAACTGGTGGCCTTTTTAGTAGTTGTATATGAGTATTTCTGTGCCTTGGAATTGTCCATCTTTCTTCTTGTCCTTACCAATGACTGTTTATGCTACCTCCCAAAACAGTACTTTGATATCCTGAAGTTGAATATTTTTATAATTGCTCAATTTATGTCCATCCTTAGTAAAGTATTGTTAAAGCTACTTTCTTAAGATTTCCTCTCAAGATCAGCATTAATTCCTGTGCTTGTCACATGGCATTTCAGAATTCAGTCTTCAGCTCATGTGAGCTGCTGATGTGGTATTTTTTTGCAGACCCTGACTGCTATTTCTCTTTGCATTTCTCCTCCCTCTTAGATTTCCCTAATATGTGTCATTGATAGCACTTCCTTTATTACACCATTATTACTACAAAGCCTGCATTAGTGATTTTGTTACTTGTGGTTTAAGTGTGGAGCGACCCCACCTTCTCTTTCCTGTTTGCCATTTGTCTTTTGGAAATTTTACCAGTCCAGATAAACTACTGCTCTCCTTACCCAATGACTTATCCCGCTATAGTTCTAAATCCCAACATCAAACACAATACAGTTTCCTTCCTGGACCATCAACCAAGTGCTGTCTGTAATCTTAATATTTGCAGGGAGTCAAATACTGGAAACATTTGCTGTGTAAGCTGTTCTTTTATATTCTCTTGTTAATATAAGTTATAGTCTTCTTGTAAGAGTCTCTTCTACAAGTACAGATTAATCTGACTAGATGTGACGCACAGATAACTTTGTTCTGTTCATTTTTGGAATGTTGTAAAATGCTTGAAAAGTAAGCAAATCGTGCTCTTTGCTGCTCGTTTGAAGCTGTACTCAGGAAGACAGAATTTGGCCCATCCTTTGCCATGCTTTATTCCTTTGTGTACTTTCAGTAACATGAACTGTGTGCTTTGTTTTTCAAATGTTTTGTGTCCTAGCAAACTGTGACCTCCTCCTCGAAGTTATGTTTTAAAGAAATAGTCAAAGCATTGCTTGGTAACAACACTGTTTACTTAAATTCCAGAAAACACTTGTTTTTACTTTTTTCTATTATTTCGCTTAGATAATGTCTGTGATCCTAACAGAATTTTACATCAGCGAAAATTCTTTGGAGATTCTGTGAACAAATACAGTGTCTAAAATAAAGAAAAATGTGTGAAGAAAAACACCAGTCCTGAATATCTTCATACACAAAACATGGTCTTTTAACAAAAATTTATTTTAAGATTGTTGTGGAACTGAATCTATTGTGCAATAGAATCTTATTAGTAACACACATTCCTTAAGAAAATTAGTCTAATTTCTTTTTTTAAAAAGTGTTATAGTTTTGCATTATTGAGGTTAATATGCCACCATCATCTCAATGTAATTCCAGTGAATTTTAGTATTAAGGATGAATTTGATTCAGTAAATCTGCAAATACATTTCTCTGACATGAAAAATAATCTCCAAGTAACAAGAGGAATATTTAATATTTTCACTGGTATTTTTTTAGTGGCCTCATGATGTGAGTGAAGTTCCAATAGAGACATGATTTTGTCAGTCTAATTCCTTTCACTGAGGAATAAGACAAATACTTCTGTAACTTGATATGCCTGCTCACTGTTTGTAACTGACTGTTACAAATTTTGTAATGCATCTTTTATCATACAGCCTGTAGTGCTGGGTTGTTGTGACCCAAGGGCACAACTTGGCACTTGGTCTTGTTGAACCTCAGACAACTGGCCTTGGTCCATCAATCCAGCCTGTCCATATCCCTCTTCTCCTCTTCAGAAAATTCATCTTTTCAATTCTTTTTTTTTTTTTTCAGGGAACCACCTCCTCAATCCAGGCAATTGTACTTCTTCACCTGTCTGGGGCAATTCCCAGGACAAACACACACTGAGTCCCTGTTCTCCTGGATTAGGGGTTTATTTGAATTCACAAGAATGAGACTCAGGTCTCTTGATTCAGAAGGTATCTTTTTCCCAGACTTGTGAATGGTCTTGTTTACCATACCAGACCTGCAGTGTGCAAGTCTGTGCTACTGAGAGGGAAAGAGCTGTGATTCTGGGGTAAAAGTAACTCTTGATGGGGGTTGGAACTTCATAACTGGCTTTACAGTCAGAGCAACTGGGAGCACATTCTGTTTTGATAAGGCTGAGTGTAATCTTCATCCCTTTGTGATCAGTCAGATGGGTTTTGTGAACTTGTGATTTGATTGGAGACTGATTATTCTGCTTGGAATCTTTGGAGCACTCCTGCAATATGAAAAGTATGCTAAGAATGTGATAATTACTGTTTGACAGTCTGATTTCCTTTTGATGCACTCTTTTTTGCTTGACTGAGGTTCCTGAGCTTGCATTGGAGAATAATGCAGTAGCTGGAGGGAAGAATTCATGTGGATGTAGGCTCTAGGCTGTTGTAGGTTGATTAACTTGATTTATGCTGATGGATCTATCAAAATACACCAGTAGAAGATTCAACCCCAGATTTAAGGAGGAAGGAGGATATACTCACAGATGAGTAGCTCTTGGCAAAGCTCTCAGAACGCTTTAAAAATACCTGCTTAGTTTTTAGAATAATTTTGCTAGCTACTCTAATGCTTTATAGTTTTTATGGCACTAAATAATTGTAATGCCATTGTGTTTCATTCTCCTTATTTTACTGCTTATGCACCCTATGGTATTGATGTGTATTATACTGCATATAACTCAATACAATAAACATAGTATTACAAAAGAGAGTTGGTGGATTTTTATTATAGGTAGGTTATGTACTGTGATGAAAATAATGTAAAATTATAGAGAAATTATTATACCCTTTCTTCCTAGTTTTTATTTAAGATATAACCTGTGGTAAATTACATGCAATTCCACAAAGTTTTATAGAAGCATAGATCTGGGTATAAAACTGTAAATAAGCTCTGCTAGGATTTTATGGTTTTTACACTTGTCTTTTAAAATTAGTTTATACTTGTAATGCTTTGCCTCAAAGGTTACTTGAAGATCACTCCTGACTGTTATTGCACATTCTCAATTGTTTCTGAAGGCAGTGAATGCCAAGAATCTCACTTTGCAGACCAGAACCTTTTATTCTTTCTGTTATTTACCCCATGCAGATTTTTTTTGCATGTTGACCACAACACCCCAATTCCTATCCATTAAAGACTTGATATTTCGCTAAGAGAGTAAATTTAGACACTAAATACATTTACTCTTGTTCTATGATATGATCCTAAGCTTAGTGAGATGAACTGACTTCTGCAAAAATACACTGTGCAGTTCTCATTTTGTTGATTTAATTCCAGAATGGGACCTAAGAGCCAAAAGGAACCATTGAATTTGCATTTTTTAGGCAAACCTTCCTCTCAGCTTTCCATATTTTGAGCTCCACAGAGAAGGGAAAGGGAGGGAAGGAAAGCATTCTTTTCCCAAAGGAATTACAAATTCCTTGAAATCTTACACAGTGATGAAGTTTGATGCAGTATTGTGGTTAAGTACTGATGTGGGAGTGTATGTTCTTTTCTTTTTATTAAGTCCAGTCACTGTTTAATATAAAGTGGATGATCAGTCCTGAAAATAGAGACAGTCCCACAACTCACTCCTACCCAAGTGTCTCTCCAGAGTCAATTTTCCACTTGTTGGATTTCCTTCCCTCTTTGGCAAATTGCTACCTCCTTCACAAATCTTCAGCAGAAGAGGAAAGCCCTGCTCAGCCTAGCCTGCTTCTCAGACACTAAAAAAGTCACCTGGAAGCAGGTTTGTTTTGAGTTCCCTGTTTCTAGAGCTGATTCAGATACTGTCAGTGGGCACTGTGAGACTGAAGTGTAAAGAGGTGTGTAGGCATTTGGGGTCTTCAGAGCCAAGCAGGAAGCTGCACCCTGCACCCTAATTTTCAGTTTCAGGCCTTCTGAATCTGGTTCTAAATTTCTTCCATTTTTCATGTGTGCCTCTTTTTCTAGGTCAATGACGGGTTATATATCAATTTTTGTAACCTAGGATAACATAAGGATAGGATGTAGAAGATGTTTGTATCTTTATATAAGCATAATGTTTTTCTACAAATTTTCACTTATTTTGTGTAAATGTAAGACTTTACCAGACAGGTGTTACAGCAAATTAAAACCTGCATGGGGTGCAGAAGGAAGTGAATGACAATCTGGATCAAACATATAAGGAACTGTGCTGTGTGTTTAGAAGTTTTATCTGCAAAAGAGGCAGCATATAGAAAAATTCCTGTCAGCCTTTCACAACATCTCTCTGTCAAAGATTATTTGTGTTTTATTTAATGTTAGTTGAACCTGTCATCTCCCAACACTACGTATTGTTTGTATCAGAGCACCAAAGCCTTGGTTCATAGTACAGCATGCAGATTCATTTGTCCTGAATAATTTTTCCAGTGTGAATAACAGAGACTTTGTCTTAATACTGTTACAATTTTACAGCAATACAAAACCAATGGAGCTACTTCACCTGCATCATCCTCCCCTTCAGTTTTATGCTAGTGTAGCACATCTATCAGAAAGAAGTTACATCTGTCTGCCCTAGCATGAGTGTCCAAATCATTCTGGGTACTATAAAGGAATGCAGTGCTGGCCCCATGGAAAGAGTGCTCAAGCCAGGCTCAGGCTCCCTGCAATCATTACTATACATCCTGCTGCAGCTGTCCCCCCCTGGAATTTTAAATACAGGCACTGCAAAGGCTCATTGGGAGATAGTGAAGCTGTTGAAGTGCTGATTACTCTGGCAGAGCCTGAGCAAATTAGTTAATAATTAGGTGTGAAATTAATGCACACCTTCTGTTTTCCTTAGTAGATTTCCCATGTTGTTAATTTGCTTCTGTACCACCAAGGGACAAAGTACATTTAAAAACATATGTGGGAATGAGCTAAAAGTGTCCCCAGGTAAACCTTGTTACATTTGTTATCTACATTTTAGTATTGTATAGAGCTTTGTCTGAACTCTTCAAAATGTCTCACTCCTTAAATCCTATGTATAGTGCCTGTTTGAGCAAGATTTAATAGGCTGATGAGAAAAATAAAGTATTGCTTGGTTTATGTTATGTTATGTTATGTTATGTTAGATAGATATACAGTATATATTTCATTATGCCTTATTCTCTATGTTTGCATTTCAAATGTGATATTTGAGGGTGTTTATATAGAATGTACTAGCCAAAAACTGTGTGACATGATGTTAGACCTGTAGTCTGCTGCTAATGTAGCGATGTGTTGGAGGGGTTTTATATATTTCTGTATGTTAAGCAGGATGTTTTACTCAGAGGGAGTGTTTTGTGATTCTTTACTATGATAAATGCATAAATGAAGTTAAGTAGACCTGAAAGCCTCTATAGGAGCTTGTAGTTATAGACTGCACCAAAATTCAGAATGAACATTATCAACATTTCACTGAAATTACAGCTTTCACTGTCATCCTCAATGTAGAAGTGTGGGAAGATCTCTTGGAAATCTGAGGAGATGCAAGATAAAGTTTGGATCTCTGCTCCTCTTAAATGGTGAGCTTAGAGATTTTTTGCCATTTTTGGGCCCTTCGCTACATTTAAAACTAGCTATGCCAAATCATTGTCTCATTGCTTATCCTGTTAACTCAGGACCGTGACTTTTGTTTTCTGTAACCACTCAGACTTTCTTGACCACTCCAGTTTACTGGACAGGGATGAAAATATCTGTAGCACAAGGGCAAACATGTAATGTGGAAGCTCCTATGGGAGTAGGTAGAAGCAAGTATCTCGAGAAGCACACATTGCTGTAGTAGGCAAGGCACATGACAAAATGAAAGGTTCTTTCCCTTTTTCTAGAACAGACCTGGTACAGGGATCAGCAAGTCTTTAAGAGATTGCTTTGTGGCCTGTTTTGAATTTTGTGCTATTCAGGTGTCTCACTTCAGCTGGAGGTAAGAATACCATTTTGGTCAACTAGGAACACTGCAAGATGACATGACTTTTGACAAACTCTAGCAGTCTTTGAAGTAGCTCATATATAATGTAGATAATTTCCCAAACTGTTCTTAATGTATATGTTAAGTAAACAATCAGAACAAAATTGAGCTAACCCATCAGGTTCAGATTAGCCTTCTTGCAAGAATGTTAACATAGGGAAATTTTGTGATCTCTAAGTGTTTATTGTAATGGTATACCAAAAGGTAACACTTTCATTTCTTTGGATGCTCTTTACCATCAAAAAATCTAGGAATAATCTGAAGGGTAAATAGTTAAGCTGCTTGTAAATTGTGGTTGGAATATATGCCAACATTTCAGTTTACAAAGGATAGTATTTGCATATAAATCTAATGAACAGTTTACGTAAAAAATTTTAGAAGGCTGATTTATCAAAAATGAGTTACAAAAATACATTAGGATTAAGTAGAATCTAAATGTTATGGCTGGACTTAAGTGGCTTGATTATACTTTTAAATATCTGGCATTGAGTTTCCATAGTCCTAATGAACTGAATTTCTTTTTCTTCCAAAAATTGTTTCTACTGTTTATCCCATTTGAATAAATATTAGTGATTGGACTAGCTGGCAGGGGAAGAGAGGCAAAACCCTTTCACTCAAGTCACTGCTGGTGAAAGCTCTGAGAAGAACCTGTCATCTGGACCATGACCCGTGCCTGGGTGAGGAACTGTGTCTTCATCAATAGTCAAAGCTGGTCTGCTCACTATCTCCAGGATGAAAAAATTTACAGCTCTCTTAGTGCAGTCTTAGGTTAAAATATGTTTAATGTAGGCTTGTTGTTATTCTGGATCTCATCAGTTTTTTGATGAGGGTGTTCTTTTTTTTTCCCATCTCATTTCACAATCCCTTTCTAAGGCCACCCATTCAGCTTCATGCATGCTCATGAGTAATAGAGGACCATTTTTACCAGGCCTTTAGATAATGGGTTTTTTTTGGTTATGTCTCTTTCACTTGAACCACAAAGTGTTTTTCTGAGCTAAAACCTTCTCTTCAGTGTTAACTTATGAATGCAAGAAACTGTATTTTATTGGTCTGTGATTTGCATTCTCTCTTTTTCTCAAGACTAGCATACTTGCTTCTTCTTGCCACCAATGCAAAAGCTTTCCTCTTTGTCTTCTTTGCTTTTTTGTTTTCAGTTGTGTTGGAATTTGCAATAAGAATAACAAAGTGGGAGAGGTACTTTGAGGACCTTGAACCCTTGCAGCTTTAATCAGAGCTCCATTAAGGGGCTTCCAACTGTGTTGTTCATTTCCCTCCACTGTGCCAAGTTCATCTTCCTCCTTCTTCCTTGACCCACCTTCCTTTGATCATGTCTCTTCCCTTCCCTATCAGTTTCTCCAAGAGGTACATTGCCCAAAGTTGCTATTCTCCTTTATGCCTCTGCAATTCTCCTGGCTGCCCTCCTCCCTTACTATTCTTCTTTTTTTTTTTTTTTTTCCTTTTTTTTCCTTTCCTTTCCCCTTGTTAGGCATAGAAAGGCCAGGACCTTGTCCTCTGGGCTTTCTTGAACTTTGAGTGCTATCCATAAATTCATTTCACTTCATTCACAGAATGTCAGAGTCTATTTAAGTCCATGGAAAGACTCCAATAATTTCAGGGAGGTTTTGGTACTGGCCGTGAGACCATGGCTGTGTTGGTCAGAATTTCTTTCCATAGCAACCTTATCCAGGAATCCAGGGGAATGCCATGGCTCACCCTCATTCTCCAAAACACTCATTCACTGTTACAGTAAGTGGTAACCACAGCACAAGTGAGAAAGTCTTTCTTGACTTGTTTCTTGAGCTATTGGAAATATTACTTTTTCAGTGATTACAATATTTTGAATTTTGCTACCTTTCCACAAAAAAAAAAAAAAAAAAAAAAAACTTTTAAAATAAGAAAGTGGCCAACTGATTCATACAATACATCTGCACTTTTGCAATTATGCTTCACATACCAAATATTCCTGTGGTATGCATTTTCTTTATTTTTTTCATAAAGAAAACCTGTTTTAATTTATCCACATCATATTGAGGTAAACATTTTTAAAGAAATATCTGTGGCTGGTTACGTTACCCTTCAGTCAGCTCCTTGCTAAGATTGAGGTATTCAAGACTTTCAGTTGTTCCCTATAATTATTCCCAACATTCTGACCATTTCTGTTATTCTTCACTGAACTTCTTAATTTAGTAATGTTTTTCTACTTCTTGAAAGTATTTCAAAAATTCTCTCCCTATTAGCCAAATTGTCCTATTGAAGTTTTAATGTTTGGTAAATTTGTATAACAAGGTGGGCATGATGTATTAATATTTTTAATGAGCTATTGAAGAAATTACTTCACTTATCTTGGAACTCCTAAGGCATATATATTCTAACTATGCTTACCAAAGTATTCATGAGTTCTTGGCTTAAGTTACACAAGATCTTTTCTTTGTAATTTCTTTTTTTGACAGTTACTTCTGACCTCAGGATGCAATTTTTCCAGCCTTTAGGAATAAATCAGAATATCCTCTGGAGTCTTTTTTTTTTTTTTTGATAACTAGAATTTCCTGTGCTTTTAAATCCTTGGGGTTTATGTGCTGGATTTGTGCTTTAAAATTACGTCAAATGAAGATAGTACGAAATCTATGCAAGCTGATCCACAAATTGCATTTTGTTGGCTGATATTTATAATCCTTTCCTCTCATTTTACTGTAATTTTTCAACTGTAGAATTTTTTTTCCAATTTCTTATCCCTGCCAACTTAGATGTTCAAAGTAATTTAGTTTATTAAAAAACATCAGCATGATCCTTCATCATGGAAAAAAAAAGAGGTCACTGCAACACTGATAATTTTGCTATTTTAGACAGCCAAAAAATTGCAGTGTGAGGCAGATATGCCATTTGTTCAATGGTGACTATGAATTGGAGTCACAGCAGAAGACAATTGTTCATGTCAAAAACAAATCCTCAAATAATTTATCAAATCTGATTTAGAATCCAGGAGAATTGTAAGGAGAATGAGACAAAGGAGATAATAAAACATTTTGGAGACATCTCTGATGTTATCTTGTTCAGGCAAGCAAATGGTAAATTGTCCCATCTGCTTCTAAATTTCAAGTTTGGATGGAATTCCTGAATTAAAAAAAAAAAAGAAAATCACAACATAAAAATCCCAACAAAACACTCCCCCCCACACCAAAACAAAAAGCAACTAAACAAAAAAAAAAAAAAAAAAACAAAAAAAAAGCAAAAGCAAACAGATTAATAATGCATGTCCAAGTGCTAAAAAACCTAATAGATGGGTCATGGAATAATAGAAAAGCCTAAGCTGGAAAAGATAAAAAGTTCATTTGATTATTTGATTCAAACTTGCATGGGAAAGGGAGCCCTGATGACATCTAGCCTTGTCCACTGGTATTTTAATAACCTACAATGATGGAGACTATCACATAACTGGAAGATTGTTCCAATTGCTGATTGTTCTCATTGTGAAAAAAATTATTTCTTATATCAAGATGAAACTTGGCCTTATAGAGCTTGAGCCCATTGTCCCTTGTCCTCTCCATGTGTGTGCTTGTGAAGTGACCTTCTTTTTACTCTGCTCTTTAAGTACTAGAAAATTTTAATGAGGTCACATGAGTCTTCTCATGAGAGAAAAAGCCTAATTCCTCCATTTTTCCTTGTAAGTCAGGTTCTCCAGCAACTGAATCATCTTTGTGGCCCTCATTTGGATCCTCTCTAGTCTGTGCATGTCTTTTTTTGAGTTGTGGAGTTGAAAGCTGGACACAGTTCTTAAAGCACATCCTCATTTTTGTTGGCTAATACCTCTGCAGATAGCCTTCAGAGATTTAATGAAGCATTACATTCCTTTTACTATCTTGAAACTAAGTTAAATCTTGGCTTTTATACGCTTTGCATTAATAGCATTCTTGCAATTTTTTCTACAAGACTCTTTATATATATATAGATAATTTGCTGTAGGATTTTGAGAGGAGGAGTACTTGTAGTTGATGAAATATTTCTTCTTTGTCCTGTTAAATTCTGGTAAGCTTCTGCTGAGATGTAAATGCCTCATATGGCTATTGGCCTTCTTTAGCTCATGGACCACAAGAAGAGACTATGATATCAAGCTGAAATACTCACAGACCAGGAAACTCTGTGGCTAGGCTGATTCAGAAGCCAAGGCAAAAAACAGTTATTCTCTCTAATGGAATCGATATGCAATTCCAAAATACACAGTTAAGACTGGAATTAGCTCTATCTCCAAATCTGCTGCAGTACCCCCACATTTTGTGTGTTTCCCTGAAGTACGATATGCAGAGCAGGGACAGGGAGAAGAAAAGCTGGGTTCTTGTTAATTGTCTCCCAGACAAACCAGGCGATTGGAATCCCCATTTCTTCATATTAAACAACATGTGTATGGAGAAGGGAAGGAAGGAAATAAGGTTATGGTAAAGCTGGTTTTGGCAGTGACACACAGCCCAGAAGTGTCTCAGGACTTAGCAACTAGATATGTTTTAGAGATCCTTTCCTTTCACTATTGCCAGGAGCCTCAGTCACTCACCAGGGCTGCAGTCCCCAGGTGCTGTCTAAACACAGAAAGAACAGTGCCTGTCAGTTTACAATCACAGAATAAAAATAATAGGAGAAAGCAAGAAGCAATATGCTAAAAATATATGTATTTTCTGAGTCAGAATTTGGAAATGTCAAGTGAACTTTTCATGCAAAACCAGTTTTCAGACATCTTAGTGTGCACTTATATCCTAGGATTGGGCATGTACCCCAAACACAGGTTTAATACACAAAGCAATGTATTTTCTTTTTTTGTGTTTAACTTTTTAAACTATAACTCAGGTTTCTTTAACAACAGACAGTTAAGAGTGTGAAAATAAATGTATCATACTAATAATAAATTTAAATAAAGGCATCATTTTATACTGAATTCAAATGAATTAATTATGGTCATCACTCATCTCCTGGAGAAAAGAAGCTTCCTTCACCTATGTTCATAGATTTCAGCAGCTTTGATGGGATTTCATAAACTAAGCCTTAAATTCTGCTGTCAAGCAATGGACAAAAGATCTTATGAAAGAAGTAGAATTTAATGAATGGGGTTTTTGAAGACACAAACTTAAAATTAAGTTCAGTGATTAATTAAATGTTGTATCCACTTTGAAGATTTCAAATCTGTCTAAGAGTAGAGAAGGACATGCAATACAAATTATCTTACATGGGAGCTGTAACAATTTCTAGCAGTTAGCGTAGTCTCCAGAATGCTGATCCCAAGGAAGATCATGGAGCAAGTCCTCTTGAAGAACATTGTGGGGCACGTGAAGAAGGAAGTGATTGGCAACAGATGGCATGGATTTTCCAGGGAGTGATCAATCATACCTTACCAAGCTGACAGCAGTGGGTGCCAATTACCTTGACTTTAGCAAGGCTTCCATCAGTCTCCTTCAAACTTCATGGAACTACGTTGAGTCATTACACTGCAAATGAGTGGACAGATAGTTGGTTAAAAAGCAGTTGGATGGTTGGGCTCAAAGGACAGAAAGTAGTTAGAGGATTGTGTTTGACTGGTGGCAGTGGAGTGCCACCAGTGCATCTGCCCTGGGACCTGCTCTGTTTGACATCACAGGAGTACCCCAGTCCAACCCCAGCACTGGTCTTCTGTAGCAGGGCTGCAGCAAGGACCTCCCAAGCATTTTTATCATATAGCCTTTGAACAACTGTCAGTGTCTGCATTCTGTAAAGGATATGTTTTGAAATCTTTTTTTTTTCTCTTTGAAAGACTGTTCTTATCTTGTAAGTAACTCTTTAAATTGCTTACAGTAGGCACCAGGCACATCTGATCCCTATTGAAGTTGAACAATATGTTACTTACACCTGAAAATCTAGTGTAGAATCTAAAGGGCTCTTAAAAATGAGGATTTGATTTTAAATGTCAGAGAAAAAGAAAACAAAATCAAAGTAGTAGGAAAAAATCCATTTACTAATAAAAAAGATTTTGCTAAGTGGCAGCCCTACTTCCTACAATTTGAATTTATTTGCCAGAATGTGCATCGAGTCAGAAAGAATCATTGTGAAATCAGCTGAACACAGAAAGACAAATTCTGCACTCACATGTATTCACACAGCTATCATTTACTGGGAACAATATTGGCACAGAGCATGGAAATGAATAAGCTTTCTCCAAGAAAAAAAAAACTGAGACAAATTTCAGAAACCACATCACAGGTACATTTCCCCATTGTGCCTGTGATTGTGGTCTGGTGGTCTGCTGAAGTGAGGGAGGAGAAAAGCATGAAATTGGACAGTAAAATATGCCTGCAGGCAACAAGCAGCAAGTGTGTTGCAGCACAGTGGCGAGGTGCCTCACTGACTAATTACTTGTTAAAAGGCTGAAACTGCATTTAAAAAAAGTTTATTAATTCTTTACAGTCAATTGAAGAATTATGGATAGATGGGCTTTGTAAAAGTGATACTCTGCTTATTGAATCTTAGATGTATTCCTCCTGATCAGGTATTTTTCTTTACTGTACTGTTTTTCTCTCTCCACAGTTGATAACTTGTGTTACAGGCAGTCAATCAATAGACCTGCTTTCACTACATTACTGAAGGCTGCTTTAAATGGTTTTATTAACAGTCAGGAAAATGAAACTATTTTTACATTAAAATCTAGCTTACTGTGTGGTCAATAAGAGTTACTTAAAGTATTTTGAAAATTAATGGACTGAATTAGTCTTTACAAAGTTGGAGGGGCCAAAAAACCACAGAGTCTAAAGTTTCCTAGATTTTTCAGGACAAAACACTAAATCTGAAGCAGTTATTTACCTAATGAATGTTTGAGTCAGATTTTGGGGGGGATAGTGGAAAATAATTTTGAGAGAAATTCTTATTCTTTAGAACTACTGAATTACTACTAGACAAGTCAATTTCATTCATATCCCTACTTTTCCTTTTTCCCTAGGCTGCAAAATCTTTTTCAGTTATTTTCAGTGTGAACAGATAGTTGTAAGGACTTCTGCTCTCAGTGGTCCTGAGCAGACCTTCAGATGGCACTTAACAAGTCTAGTGGACCTGAGGAGATGGTGCTCCAGTGTTAGCTGAGCTGCTTTTGAGCCCAGTCAGGTCTGAGCACAGTGAATTCTTTTCCTTGCTATTTTTTTCAGTGGGGAAAAACCACAAGTCAGCAGTGTGAATTTTAAACTGTGGAACTTTATTATTTACTCAAAGGATAAATCAAGCCATTCACAATCCAAATCCTGTGTGCTCTCTAGATGCAAGGTACCTGCAATAGGAAGCTGGTCCCAGGAAGCCAGAACAGGACCCCTGCCCACCCAGCAGGGCTGGAGCTTTTCTCCTTTGGTAACAAGCCCTGCCTAACAAAGTCTGCAGTACAGGAAACATCATCAGTGTGTATGCCAGTGCCTGTGGTCACTGATCTAGCTACAAATAAGTCATTAGACCCACTCTGATTATGCATGTACTGAGTAGGATATTACCAGCAGGAGCAACAGTGAGTCTATCTAATAATATAATGACATGATGGGGGCAGAAATACTAAGAAGAAATAGCTGTTTCCATTGCTTTAGGCTTTTGCTTCAGCACAGCACCATAGTGCCTCATATTCCTAGTCACACTCTATGCAAGTGTATAACCTCAAAAATTAGGGAAGTGTAGAAAAAATCATCAAGTACCTGTGTTGGAGCAGACCAAATCATAATGACAGTATCTGTTCATTTTTTTTAATTAGCAAAGAAAAAGAATTTTTTCATGTGTCATTTTATCAAGAATAACATATCCAAATATGCTAGTGTTTTTTAAAGCAAACACACAGCCCCATCAATTTTTGATGTTTCTCTTTTTTTTTTTTTTCTGTATCATTACAATGGAAGTTGTAATATGGAACAGAAATGCATCATCAGTAGACAGAGGGGAAAAGGAGGCTGCTGTGACTTTTACTAAATCACACAGACACAGCACACATAGCAAGGTGTATAGCCAGTGTTTAACAAATATGCAACACTGGCCAAACATTGTCCTCCTAGGTAGAAAAAGTGGGAACTTTATGGCCAGCTGAAATGTTCAGTCTCTCTGATCTGTCAGAGGTTCATATGGCAGGGAAGGTTATATTATATTTTAGTTTTCCATTATACGTGTCAGAAATAATGCTTACATCAGTAATGTAAAACAATATAACCTTCCCTGCCATTGACCATTCAGCCTGAGTCTGACTAGTACTAACAACAGAAACCCACAGTCCTCTGAAAAAACCAAGCAAGCAGCTGTACAGGGTCCAGTGAGCCATATGAACCTCTGACAGATCAGAGAAAAAAATGATGTGTGTGTTTGCTTTTAAAAACACTATTTAGATATGTTATGTTTAATAAAATGACACGTTAAAAAATTATTTTTCTTTGCTAATGAAAAAAAATGTACAGATACTGTAGTTATGGTTTGGTCTGCTCCAACACAGATAATTGATGATCTTTTCTACGCTTCCCTCATTTTTGCATTGCGCTTCTAGCTAAAATTTCCTCTTAATTCTGAGGTTTTGGCATTGTTTAATACAATTCTAACACTTGAGGAGCACTCAGCCCTCACTGCACCCTGAGCATGTCTTTTGAGGGTGAGAGAACAAAAAATTAATTATAGCTACACAGCAAATTCTCAATGTATTTTAATACAAGACTGAATACAAAGAAAACAGAATCCATGTGTTAAGTTGCAGGAAAGAAGTGGTTTCATCAAGCCTAAAGGAAAGGCAGAGAGGCTAGATGTGTGCTTGAATTGAGAGGTTATTTCTGCCGCATGGATTTTGCAGTGGCTGCTGGAGGCTCGAAACAAAACACAACCTGAATTTGGTTATTTAAAGTGATAGTGGCAGCTGCTTTAATGCAACAAAACACACTGGGGTTCTTGTGTTAATTTTGATCACTGAGCAAGCAACTTGACTAACTTCAGTGGGTATGGAAGGAGGTTCCACTAGGAGGAGAAAGGGGATGGCCATTCAGAGCTCCCTCCAAGTGCTTATTCAGAGCTCCCTTCTAGTGCTTATTCAGAATTACACACTATGAGGATGTTAAAAGGTGGTGATGAGGGTTTTCAGAAAAGATAGTTGATTTTGGGGTGTTTAAGTATATTTCAGGAAACTTTGGTGGGGCTTGCTTTTTAGGAAGCGCTGTGTATTCATGCTCTGTACAGCTTCTTTGGGTCTCCTTTGCACACACTGCTGCCATCCACTGCTGAAAATCTCAGGCTGCCTTCTTGCATCAGTTTAGGTGATGGGAGAAGCCTCCCAAAAGTAATTAAAGGAGCCACTTTAGCATCACAAGAAAGAATATCCTCTGTGAGTAAAGTATTCCAACTTCTGTTCATGAACATCTCCAGCTAATGGTGAGTGTGTCAGTTTATCTTGTAGTGCTTATCCATAACAGCAGGAAATTTAAAATTGAAATTTCTATTTAAGAAAGCTGAATAAAGAGTTTGCATTCTTTCAGTTCAACTACTTTTGAAAATAAACCCTCAATATAAGGATGCCAGAAAGCACAGTAAAACCTGCAGCCTCTTGCAGACCCAGAGCAGACACTTTTGGATGGAGTAGGAGCTAGGAGTTTTGCAGAAAGAGAGAGAAGGACCAGCATGAAAGACCAGGAGAAAAAGAGAAAAAGGGTTGGGGAAACTACAATAAAAGAGGTAAGTTGAAGACAAAGTCACAATGAAATTAAAGTTGGCATTAGAAATATATAATGACATTACTTTCCCAGCAGTGCAAAGCTGTGAGCCCGCTGATGGAATAAACTCAGAGCTTAATGCCATCTGCTCTTGCTGATGGAAATGGTGTCTTGCTGGATGTAGAGGGTAGAACATTCCTGAGCATGTTAATGCTATAAACTGTTCATAGATTAGCACGGTCTGTTGCAGAAATGCTTGAATTAGAGAAGGAAATGACTTGTCATAGCAGCTTTAAAAGAGTCCTTAATGGTCTCTTGCAGATCTATTGCATGCAAGTGACTGACCCAGCCATGATCTGAGAACATTGCAAAATCTTATCTGCAAGTATAGATCCTGTTTGTGCCTGCAGGCAACATACTCAATTTACAGCTAAGGCTGAAAGCCCTTTGAAAGTTGGCTCTTAAGGTCATACCCTCTGTCCTAAAGTCTGTCAAGGAATTTCCCCTACAAGATATTCCAGGAGAGTTTTCTAGGGCACGCTTGCCTTGTTTTGTTTTCTTTTTGATGTGGCAGAAACGGCAACCTTTGTGAGAGTTCAGATAATCAGATTTGCATTTCGTTTAACTAGTCTCACTGTTACTATTTCGAAAATAACTCTCAATATAGTTTTATACTCCAATTCATTATCACAGCATATGGTCATCTTTCAGATAGGAAAAAAACAGCAAAGACATTCCTGAAGGAAGACAGAGTCCCTGGCATTTTACAGAGTCCCTGGCATTTTCTTTTCTTTGGCATCTTTCTTTTTGAGTCTGTGTGATTTTTAACTTCTGAAATTCTTTTGATTTGGTTTGCTGTTTTCTTCAGATTCCTGCAATACAGGTTGGGGGTGGGAACCCTAATATTTGTTAGTACAAAGCATTGTGATTCTTAGATGAAACATGGAATGTTTTCTGTTTAAGATTTTGCTGTGTTTCAAAAAAAAAAAAAAAAGAGATTATAATATTTGCTATTTTTTTTCTTTCACCATAAATGGATTCCTTCAGTAAGAAATTCTTTGTGTCCATGCACTTACAAACTTTGTCCTGTGCTTTTCAGCTTGGCACTGTTTTAAAGCTTTCTTCATAGTAGATATTTTGCCCTGTAAATGTTTGCGTATACTTAGTACCTCTCTTCAAAAGTGTCACATTGTTAGTATTGATTTTTTTCAATTTAATATTTTCCCATTACTTTCTCAACCTTCAAAGTTCTTTAATTTACCTATTTTAACTCTGAAAACTCACTGATTTGCATTCTTCTTGTATTATATTATTATTATTAAGTATCCTGGCGGGTAAATCTGAAGTAATTTAGAACTGTAAATCTCAAACCTTATAAGGGAAGAACACTTAATTTGTTTAAAGTATTTACATTAATGAAAAATATTCAGTGGAACTCGATTATAAACCAGTTAGTTTATACAATACTGAAATCAGTTATTTTAGATTATTCCAAGAGCCTAAGAATAACAAGGCAAAAATGAATTCTTTAACTGAGAGGATGCTAGCTAGAAGAGTACACAAAACAAAATCAGAGGGGATTTAATGGCATAGTAGTAAATGGATAGGAGGCATGCAGGCAATCTAGAATGATTTGATTTCTCTCCCTGTTTTTGCTTATTTTACACCACCAAGTTAGTCCACTGGAAGTCATGCTCCATTTATAATATTCTAAGTGATGAGAGAATCTGGCTAAAATTACATTCAAAATCCCTGTAAGTACCAATCACGTAAACGGGAGCCCAAAGGAAACACAAACTGAATTAGCTAAGGTGAAGTCCATGTTAGGACAGGGAGTCCTAGACTTCACGCTAAAGTTCTTTTCTGCCAGGCCTCCTTTGGAATGTAACTGTTTACCCCTTTTCCCTCCCAGACTGCAAGTGACAGAAGTGCTCCAGGGTTCAGGGGCTCTTGCAGCAACCACCAGCCTTTGCTTCAGCTCCGTCTGCATACGGGTCATTAATTTCCAATCATCAGTGCTGAGAATGAAAGTACAAATGTCAGTTGATTAAAACATTCTGTTTAGTGAACTCAAAGGAATCTCATAACGTTGTTTCTGTCCCTATCTGGCAGAACAGCAGTGGCATGTGGGCAAGTGTTGATCTGTTGGCTATGTGAAGCACCCTGCTGCGCAGAACTGGGCAGTGCAAAACCATCTTACTTGATATTTGTGAGTTTTCAATGGCGATGAGAGCTGAAAAGTACCCTGCAATTGAAGGGAACGTGATTTGGAACAATGTAAAAATAACAATGGGAAAATGATCCATCTGTTAACAAAATCCAGTTTTTATTGTAGAGAAATTCACATGAAAATTCCTGGGTTAAGTGTGGCCTTCTTTTGCCATATTACAATACTGTGGGTAATTGTTTTGAAAGCTTTTGTGGGACAATTAAGCATCAAATTCATATATCTGTAAATGGCTTTTAGTTTGAGATATTCTCGGGCCAAGCGTGTGGTATCCAGATGCTCCAGAACAGTGTCAACATCCTGTTTGTCCTGTGTCACATCTGCCAGACACATGCACATGTCTGAAATGCCCTAAGGCATCCCAAATGGCAGTAGGTGTCTGTTTGAGACTGCTGAACCAATCCTTCAGTTTAAGCTAAGTTCCAGGTGAGCTTAAACTAAAGCTAGATTTAAGCCAACTAACATGGGAACAAACTTTAGTTGAATTTTAAGGAAAAACCTGTGAAAGACCTGAGCATCTTCTATATTTCTGTTCTTTCTCACAGTCCCATGAATATCCTAAGTTCACCAAAATGGCCCTAGTCACCTGTAAATATAGTCAGTCTCACCATGTGCAATTCATGCAACTAGATTTTTATCTTTAACATCTACTTAATTTCTATTTAGGCTCCTACATCCTGTGTATGAAAGCATACCTGTCACTGAAATCTACCATGTTTGTTCAGTCTATTTGCTTTTCACTAGTACACTCATCCCCCTTAACTCTGAGGCACTTAATGCGTGTGGAATCAAAGTGGTGAACATGCAAATTAAACAAGTGAAAATCAATATAATTAATTCCTTCTCTTTATTTTATAAATAAAATACTGATTATGGCTTATGATGTCTGATGGGAGGATCTATTTAGCCCTGGCAGTGTCTTATTTTAACAGGGTTTTTAACACAGAAAAAGACCTGCGCTATGATACAAGTTTTTTTCCTCCAAGTAACATCTCTGTTAGAATCTGTTATTCTTATCAATTTTAATTTTCCCAGGTAAACTCAAGTTAGAATCCATAGTTTTGTTTTCCAGGAATGAAGAAAAAAAAATCTAGTTTTCTATATCAAGAAAATACTTCTTCATAGGTGACAGGAGAAAGAGACATGGATGTTTGGCATATTAGCATCTGACTGTAGTTATATTTTAAAATAAAAATGCACAAGGTAGAAATGTGATACTTGTCAGGTTCCTACTATAAAAACATTTTTCAAAGCTGCACAGTTCAAGTCACCTTGAAGAATTCTCTAGCCAGCCCCAGGAAGAGCTCCAATTCAGAGCCCATCAAAGGGGTATGAGTTTCATAGCAGGAACACAGAACTTCATTCCAAGCCTCTCAAAGACCAATGGAGACAGAGCTTTAGAATGTTTCAATAGAAACAATATTATAGTATTGTAGTGACAAATTAGAAACCCATGTTCTATTTTTGTTATCCCAATATTCTCCATTGAGGTCCCTGAGCTGTGTCAAGGGTGGTCCACAAGAGGTATTCCATAGGTATAAATCCATACCCTGTAGCTGCTGGGAGAGGTAGGATCAGCAGGAAGGGTTAGTGGTGGCTGGAAGAATCAGACAAGCAGATGGATATCTCCGATACAAAATCATACTGCTTTGGTGGCAAACCCCTTCAGTGCAGCTCCCTCTTACTAAAATTCCTCGTGCCCAGATAGAAGTTTATACTCTTGATGACAGCAAATTATCAAAAAGTAAATAAACTATTTTTTGTAAAGAAATATTATCCTATCCCTCAGATTTCCCCACCTTTTTGCACCTAATTCATTCTCCATCACAATTGCCAGCCTTTCTCAACAAAGCAGTCTCTATTCTTGGAAGTCATCCCACTGAAACTCCATAGGAGTTCCTGAGCAGAAAATTCTTATTCATTTCATTAAAATAATTTCAAAGGTGAAGGGTGCTTGTGGAACAGGCTGTATCTCCACAACAATCATTGGGACAGCAGCCTATGCAGCAATTTGACTGTGACATTAAAACCATGCACTCTGGGCTCTCAGGCAGGTGACATTGCTAGACTGATATTGCCCAGCTCCTGACAATTTTCCAGCTTGGGCAGCTGTTGAGAACATGTGGGCTTTAATGTTTCTGTGAGTCTTAATGCTTAGTGAGTCTTCCTCTTGCTTTCTCTTATGTAAACACAGGCAGACCACAGCCTGCCTCTACTGAGCATATCGAGCACTAAAATAACAGATTTGTTTTCAGAACAAGAAAGTAATGGATTCAACTCTTAATTATTGAATAGCTGTGTTGTCTTTTAACAAATCTAAAACTGTTTCCAGTTCTTTAATCTGCTACTTTGATGCTGGTAAAGATTTTATTTGTGAGTGCATTCAGCCACATCTGTAGGAGACCCTGAAAACCTTAAAGCACAGCTTTCTCCTTCCTGATTATACAGAAGATTTTACAGGTATGGAAACATTGCATTTTAGTTGGCTACAGTAATTTAGGTAGAAAGGTACGTGCTGCCAATTTCAGTGATAATTAAACAGAATTTTTACAGCAGCAGAAAGTGATATACCCTATTCTTCCAAATACAGGTTCCATCCAATCTGTCTTTTTAATTGCACTGCAACAGATTATTACATTATGCAAATAAATAATAGACCAAAACTCCAGCTAAAATCCTGCTGAAGGGGAAAGTACCTTGTATAAAAATGGTTCCATAAAATTTTGTTCTGCATTCCAACCAATACACAGCCATCAATATCCTTGCTTCTGTATGACAGAATTGTTCACATTAATAGCTAGCTATTTGGGTCTCAGCATGAATAATTATTTAAAACATTGATTAAACTGACATCATGTTTTTAAATGGACAGACCATGAAAAAACTACCTTGCACTGCAGTATTATTTAATAATTCAGCAAATTCAAATCTTGAGAATTTTAGTAATTAAACACCAAAATTAAAAACATGCATAAATCAGCCAATTCAAGACAGAAAGAAAATTCAAGTTTTTTGCCAAATGATGCCTTGGATGGAAGAACACTATATAACAGATATTGAATGCTAATCCTTCAATAGCCTAGCTATTTTGAAAACCACCTGACAGGAATTCATATGCCTGGGGGAAAAGTTAAGGGTAAGCAAACCAGATCCTAGAACCACATAGAGAATCACTGCTAGGAAAAAACCTGTCTCCACAAAATTGGGAGTTTTGATCTCAGAAAGTGGGAAAAAATTTTTTGAACTGTTGGTACTAAGATAAGGGAATAAGATATGAACCTGTTGATTGTTTAGCTAATCACACTAGCACACTCACCTGTGCAAAAGCTCAGCCTTGGAAGCAATTACTGGTTCACAATCTGGAGAATGGGAAGGGCTAACCTACAGAAGAAATTAGATCAGGGGTAACCTACAGAAGAAATTAGATCAGGGTAAACTTGTGGACCTTCAGCTTTGGGAGGAGGCACTGAGACTTGCAGACTGGAATATCATTCCCTATTTAGTATTCACAGTCCCCTATTGGTTATCTTATTCGCCTTTCACCTCCAAATAAAAGTTTACACCTGTTTACAAGATGTCAATTATTTTGATTTTTCTAATTGTGAGTTTTAAGGCTGGCTATCCATTCCAGATACAGTAGATACAATGGATACCACTGAAGTTTTGTATTGAGAAAAGTTGAATCTTCTTTTAATACAGCCACTTTCATAGCCATGTGTTCCTTCAATAGATTGCCAGAGGTGGTATGTGTCAAATGTAACAATGCTTGATAAAAAGAGAATAGTTTTGAAAAACTGGTGAAAAAGGCAAACAAATGAGTTAGAGTAAGATCTAGCAAAACCGCTAATGGTGCAGCATGGCATATGTGCACTCCTTAACTTTGCACAAAATTCATAATGGAGGTACACTTCTTACTGAGTCTATCCAATTAAATCTCATATAAATGAGATACTTCTAGAGATTATCTTCCAAATGAAGCCCTTACAACTGAGATAATTCCCATTTCCTACATTTATCCATTATTGCTCCACCTTGAGCCAGGATTTAAAGTCAAGGTTATTTCAGTACTAAATCTGCTTTAGACTTAATTAACTTTGTTGATCCAGAAAATTTTTTAATACTGGGCAGGGCACACTCCTTAATATGAGAGCAAATAGAAAACAAGGTAAAAAGACAAACAAGCAAAAACCCAAACTCAAAGGATGAACTGAAAATCAATGTCAGTGTAATGATCACATTAAAACAAATGCCTCAATATGGTTGTTTCAAGAACAAATCAGATTACATTTACGGAAGTATAGCCCATATTAAAGCATTAATCACATCACTATCTCTTTTGTACCATTAATAATTTGTACAGACCTACGTGCATTTTTCTTGCATAAAAAACTCACACTTCTGAAGGATGCACCACTGTTAAGAGCAACTCCATGTTGAGGCTCCTTCCAGCTACTGGAAATTCTAAAATGTATTTTCTAAAGATATAGCAGTTTGCTAGAAATGTCTGTAGCAATATCAGATAAGTTTGTGCATATCCATCATGTGGTGCATGGCTTTCAATAAGGAGTTTTCATCTCTGTGTGCCATGTTTCTTTTTCAGATAGTTTCATCTTCTGTGATTTGATGTTTAAAAATCACCCACGCTTTTGTTGGTATCTCTTTATACTGTTCACTTCACTGAGACTGATCCTCAAAGCCTTCAAAGAGGACACAAGAAGAGGACATAGTTTATTTTCCCATGACTATATGTCGGGTCTGTCCAGCACAATGAAGGAGAAGACTCCAGTTGCTGAAATGCAAAATCAGAAGATTTAGAGCTGGAAATAGCTTTCATTATGTCCTCTCACCTATGGTTTTGCTGTTTCAAAATTGCTGTCTTTGAGTGTTTGTGTCCGAGTTAGTTATAAAGAACTCAGGCCATACAAGGACTGAGAACAAAAGGAAGTTTCCATTCCCTAGCAGCTGGAAAATATTTTCCTTCATTCAAGAACATATTTCTACCTTTTATTTTCAATTACTGTATTTTCTTACCTTTCCTGCACAAAACCAAATAATCAGGCAAACAAGAAAAGCCCAAACTTTACCACTATCCTTCATTTCTGTTTGTACTACTGGCTTGGAGTTTAGATTGCACTCTTTTGTCTACTATCTTGTGCTGTATTCTACATTTCCTTCAGAACAGTCATTCAGGATAAGTCTTATTATAAGTGTTTTTTTCTGAAAATCAAATATTATAAACAAATTAATATGGGTATGTACTTTTTTTTTTTTTTTGTGGGGGTGAAGAGGCAGAGTACATGTTCTGGAAGGTCTTTTGTAGGTTTAAAAAGTCAATCATTATAGCAACCATAAACTTTACTAATAACTCATGCTGGAAATAAAGAGTTGGAATTATGTGTTACAGGAGCATTCCCAAGATGTCCCTAAAATACATTAATGTAAATATTTAAATGGAGAGTGTTGATACTTTTTTAATTATCAAACTGTGCCTGGAAATATGCAAATATCTAAATTGTCTAAATTAATTAGATATTCTCTTTTCTATTGCATGACTGCTACAACAACTTAAGACTAATGGAAGTCTTAACTTTTTTATGCAATTCTTGACTGTTTGTTAATTTATTTTAACAAAAAGTTTTGCTGCAACATTAACTTGTATCTACAGTACAAGTAGAGGACCTCCTGTGCTTTGATTGTCCTTTAAAGAGCAATAAGAATGTGTTTAAACTCCTGCTGCTTACATCCACCAGTGACTCCGCATATTACCTATGAGTAACTTGTTTGGGGTTTTTTTCTCACAAATGCATTCAGTGCCCTTTCTAGAAGTGACATGAGATGGGAACACGTCCTCAAGTATCATTACCAGTTGACTTTTTTTTCTATTAACTTACTGTAAAGGAAATTCAATGCTTCTGGAGATAATTAGATCTCAATGGATCTAAGTACTCTTTTTTTCTGGAGGTAAACGTAATCTCCAGAGGAAAACACCAAGGCTTGACATACAATCTCTAAAAGTGAAATTGTTGTTAAAACTATTGCTCTGTCATATTTCCCAGAAGGAATTGACCAAATCAATTACAAGTAATCACTCACTTTCTATGCAACTGACTGACATTTTTAATGAAAAATGTCTGTGTTGTAGGTTTATTGACAAAAGTATGCAATGTGTTGTTCCCAGAGGAACCAGAAAATTTAAATAGAGTAAGATGAGTGACAGAAAAGAACCAAGAAAACAATTAATGACTATTAATTAGTTGTATTAATAGAGCTAGAAAACCCTGGGGTACTAGCCAAATCACTACACCATGTAAATGGTAAATGTGTCCTGGGGTGCATCAGGCACAGCATCACCAGCCAGGCAAGGCAGGAGATTGTCACAATCTGCTCTGTGCTGGGGCAGCCTCACCTCGAGTTCTGGGGAAAGTTTTGGGTGCCATAATATAAAAAAAAAAAGATTAAACCATTAGATAGCATCCTTGAGGGGAAGCTGTATGAGGAGCAGCTGAGGTCACTTGGTCTGATCAGCTTGGAGGAGACTGAAGGGAGACCTGAAATTACAACTGAAGGGCGGTCACTGAAATTACAACTTCTTCCTGAGGGAAAGAGGAAGGGCAGGCACTGGTCTCTTGTCTGTGGTGACAGGACCAAAGAGAACGGATTCAAGTTGTGTCAGGGAAGGTATAGCTTGAATATTAGAAAATGGTTCTTTACCCACAAGATGATTGGGCACTGGAACAGGCTCCCCAGGGAAGTGGACACAGCACCAAGCCTAACAGAGTTCAACAAGTGTTTGGGAATGCTCTTGGGCACATGGTGTGACTGTTGGGTTGTCCTGTGCAGGGTCAGGAGTTGGACTTGATGATCCTTGAGGGTCCCTTCCAACTCAGCTGAATAATTCTGTGATTCTGTGACATGCATTAATCCTGATGCAAGAGTTTAAAAAAAGACTACCTTTATGAGGTGTACTCTCTCTGTTAAAAGAGGATTGATTTTGCAGATAATCCAAGCTGATAGATAGCCAATCAAGCATTCTGTCAGTGTATCTTGGCTTTTGCGGGAAAAACAAAACCAAACAAAATATTGTTGATCGGTTTGTCAAAGTCTGAAAATTTTATGACAAGTTTATAGAACCCTTCAGAACTCACTAGTTTCTCATTCTCAGACATTCATTCCTGAGCTAAGAAGAGAACGGTTACAATGAACCGAGGCTCCTGATTTCTGAGTGAAGCTTTTTTAATATTTTGTCAATTTTGGCGGTCCCGAACTAAACAAAAAACCCCAAACCCAACCAACCAACCAAACAAACAAAATCTAAAGAAACCCACCAAAGAACACCACAACCCATGGGGTACAGCCTCCCTTGGGCCCCTAACCCGCCCCGTTCCCAGCCATCCCTTCGCCGGCCCCGTTCCCGCCGCACCGCGGGCCCGCAGGGCTCCCCTGTCTCGCACCGCCCCCTGGCGGGCGCTGCTGGAATCGCAGACGTCCTGCCTGGCCCCGGGTCCCGCCGGCCGAACTCCTGCCTCCTTCTCGTTCAAAACCTTAGCGTCGCATAAATCAACATGTCTATCTTTAAACTATTTCGTATCATAATATAGAAATTTAAAAAAATAGGATTAAAAAAATCTTTATTTGATAGTTTCATTGTGTTTTTTTTCATATTTTTCCCTAAGTATATATATTTTTTTTTCCTTCTTTTATATTTAGATGTTGGGCAAATATGAATAAGGGCTATGTAAAAATTCATATGTTATGTCCTCCAATGTCTTCGAGGCTAATTTGCTATATCGGCTGATTATATTTCTTTCTAGCCACCGAAACTTCAAACCCTGGTTAGAATTGGGATGTCAAGAGTCCTTCGGGCTTTTTGCCCAGCAGCAGTTATTCTTCTTGGCACAATGTGAAAATTGTGTCTAATGTGTCTAATTGTGTCTCTGCAACCTTGGTCTGCAGAGCTGCTTAGAAATGTGAGCTTATCGTAAAACCGGTAATTAACAGGGGCAGAAGGAAAGATTGCGTCTCAGTGTAACATTTGGAACTAAGTCAAAAGATTTTTGGTTTAAAGACACACACTGTTTCTAGTGCTGAATTATGTTTTAGGCCTTTCTCTCCTGCTGTAATAGCCTGGAAGGCAGCAACTGCCATCACTGGAGGCACCTCATTTTCTGAGAAGTCATTTATTGCTTCCTGCTGTGACTGCTGAGGGGCATGCTGGTCTGGAGAGCATGAAGCTGCTGGGTGCCTCAGTCTGTGTAAGGAAAGCACCTTTCTAAGCTAAACCAGGACTCTGAATAAGTTGTGTTTGTGGTGGTCACCAATGTGGCCATACGGCCAGTCCTGCAGCGTAAGGATCCCTTTTATGGATTTGATCTGCAAAGGTCCTCGCTGTCCTTCTTTCCTGAATATCCTTAGTATCTTCAAGGAAAAAAAAAGGCAATGATGTTATAATTTTTTTTCATACTTTTGTTCCAACATCCCTAAGTTGAAAACACTGGCAAGCACCCATAGTTTTATGGGAATAAACTTAGGATAAAGTTTATAAATTATAAACTTATAAATTCTTTAGGACAATTTATAGGACAAAAGAAGTAATATGCTTTTCCCCATCAGTCCTCCTCTTGGAAGTTCATAGAGGGGCCAAAAAAGTTTCACAAATTTTTAAGCGCATATTATTGCCTTAATATGTTTATGTAGATCTCATGAATATTCAGAATAATAACATGCAATAAATACTTAATTCCCAGATGGCTGTCTTTCAATAAATCTACACATATCTATGCCATCAGAGCAAAACACTTATTATAAAACTCATGGTGAGTTGTTACAGCAGAGAGCAGTGGTAGAAGTGAGCTGTTTTATGGCAGTATGTATGGCACCAGGGTTCCCAACACAGGCACTTCTCAGATGCAGTCTGTGGGTCAAGCAGATTGCATATCAAGGACTTTTACAATTTCACACTGAGACTTCTACATTTCCATTTCAAAGCCTTGTAGAGACCCTGTTTGTTCTTGATGTAGAATTCCTTCTTGAAGTCAAATGGTATTGAGAGCAGGGAACAAAGGCGGAATAAGTAACAAAGAGCTATTTATGTGCCATGGAAAAGCAAAAAATTTGTGCATCAGTATTACTTGACTCTACAAGAATTCATAAAAGGATCTGTGTTTTATATAGTCATTCATGAAGTAATCCAAAGAGATTTTACTTCTGGTTTAGCATTTAACTTGCAGTTTATAATGTGTTTCCCTGACCTGTACCCCAGATTAGCCCTTATTTTCTGGCTCACTTGGATAATCAGTAAGATCTTCCTTTATCAGCAAACATTTTCAGCAGTATCTTCTACAGATATCACCTTAACTGGCTTCATACCCATGACTGCTTTCCAGGTTTAAGAAAAAGAATTTACTCAGAGGAGTATAAACAGTGAGTAAAGAAGTTCACCCAAAATGTAGAAGTTTCTTTCCAAATAAAGAAGTTCATCCAAAATGTAGTAGTCACTCGCAATTTCCACAGAATAGTGTACAGTGGGTGGCCCAAGGGGCTCTCAAGCTCATGTAGATTGTATCCACTTGTGCTGTGATCACCTGGAATTGACAGAATTAAATTTACTTTCTTTAACACTGTGTTATGAGATCTTATCCCATTTTTGGGACTGTTTTTGAAAAAGACACTAAGAAAAAAGACACATTTTCTCAATTATTTCTCATCTTAATAAACTTTTCAATTATTTTTAATATAATCATAGAACGGTTTGGGGTGTAGGGACCATAAAAATCATCTAGTTCCAACTTCATAGAATTATTAAGGTTGGAAGATGCCTTTATGGACGCCAGCCATAAATCCAGCACAGGCAAGTTAAACCACAGCTCTAGTGCCATATTTTTGCAAAATAGTGCAGCTTTCTCAACAGGAATAAAGGATGCATTGGTTTTCCTTCAGTTGTCCTCAGGTTTTATAATTAGAGCAGTGGCTTTGAAAGCTAAAGACACTGTTCTGAACTTTACAGTCTCAGCAGGGCTTGCAAGCAAGTTTACCACTTAGGGAGCAAGTGTTCTGATCACTCAATAATTAGCAAAAATCTCAGCAGCAGCAGAAAGAGAATCACAAGCAGCCTCATCCAGGACGAGCAGGATGGCATGAGGAGACCCACAGCAGCTCATCCTGGCCTGTTTCCGATAAAATGAGGCAAAACAGGGCCTCTCTGGGCAGGGAGGTGGGAGCACCTCCAGTGTTTTGGGGTTTCTGGTCAGAGCAAGGATGGGAGGGGGCTCTGGGCAGCGCAACGTGAGGTCATTCTGGGCCTGCTGAGCACCACAGATGCTTCCTGGGCCTTGCAGGTATCTGTGCTTTTCCAGAGCTTCCCAGTCACTGAAGAAACACAGAGGGACCAGAAATTAGGACTTGTGTGCCTCAGCTCTCCATGTCTGCATTAGGGCATAAATTCTGTATTCGTTCTCATCCTCACTGCTGACAACACTAGGTCACCATTCAAATGCTATTATATAAATTTATTTTTTTTATAGGAGATTACATCTTACAGGCATTGTCTACCATCTTTTACTTAGATTTTAGACAGAATTTGCCAGATATAACCTTGGTTGTGAGAATACTGATTTAATTCGTACCTTCCATCTTCTGAAAATATTCTGTACATATGGAAAAGTCTGAGATTATTAGTACCCATTTAGGGTTTTATTGTGAACAAGTGTGCAAGAACTATGTTTTTGGATAATACACTGGTGTCAGTTTTTAAGGCAGGTAACTGAGAGTTGTTTATTTCGAATACAGCCTCAGAAAGTTGTAAAGCTGCTGGGTTTTACTATTCCAATTTGACACATAAAAGGAAACCCTTAGTTTAGTGCTCAGTACATTACGACTAATTTTTCTCCCATATTGAACATGCTTTTAGCATTCTTTTGATACAATGTACTTTCTTAAAGTTTAACAGCTGAAAGCTATTGTTATCTTTTATGTGATTTTTTCCCTTTTGTACCTATGTTCATGTCTGCTGAACAGTGCTGGCAATAACTAATGAGCAGTTCCCAGCCTAAACTGTGAAGTCAGGATTTTTTATGTTCTTTACGCATCATTTGTGTATGTCATTAAATTACTGATATACTGTGTAACTGGACTACATTTCTTTTTCAGTTCAGTTAATCTAAAAATCTCTGATAAATTCAATTAATGAATGTACACACATTTAAATTCAAAGCAGATTTCTGGTGTTCTTTACTGCCTAAAAAAATGACTCATGGATTATACTGGAACATCTCCTTCTGGGAAAATCTATAACAGAAACTGCTAATTCCAGTAGATTAATTTTCCAGTTGTTTTCCCAAAGCTATTCTTATGGGAACCTCTTAATTAGTAGTATATTTTAAATCAATTTGTATTTTTACCAGCAGTAAACCCTATTAATAATTTTTACTTTGCTTTTATGTAGATTTTCTTGACATTTAGTTCTTTGCAGACCCTTTCATGTCCTCAACACCATTAATTCCTGCAGGCTGCCAAAAGAAAGAAGCAATTATGCTCCTCAAGTGATTCTGTCAACATATAAGCAGCTATACAGCAAATGGCAACAGAGTGGTGTAGGGTAGGTGAGTGGGAAACCTTGAAATGTCCATGTCCTCAAACACCCCTGTGGTGCTATCAAGAAGCCCAATGAGTGCACCTTTCCCTTTCAGCCAGGAACATCTCACTCCCTCTGCCCCTGATTTTCAGAATTTTTTTGAAATAGTGTGCTTCAGGCCCATTCTCCTAGATGACATTAAATTTCTCTTTTCTGCAAGCAAAAACCCTCTTAAAATGAGAGGAAATAGAAACCTCTTTTTTTCCTTGGCAGTCATGTGGGGAGAAGACTTTAAAATAAATGACCAGCATGGTCAGTCTGCAGGTGAGTGGGCAGTCACTCAGGGAAATGTGAATGAAGCCAAATGTCAATCTAAACATAATTGTCTCTACAGGAAAAGGTTTCCCAAAAGAATTCTTGAATCTTGTGAAGAATAAAAAAATGCCAAACAGTTCAAACAGTTAAAATTATAATGTACATTACAATTATAATTAACATACTTTATTGTAATGCATGGCATACTAGGAGAGCCTATAAAATTTTGATTCTAGTTTCTTTCTATGTAGGAATTGATTAAAAGGGGACTTTTTTTTTTCTAAATATCAATGTGTAGACTAGCAATAAAAAATGTTCATTTTGATGTTCTAGATAAAAAATCCATTTAGTTAGATTTCAATGCTCACTTAAATATTGAAGCAGCTCAGTTTAATTCACTGTAACCAATGATATTGCCTGGATAAATGTAACAATATTGTTCTCTTAGTAAAACACAGTGCCTCACACTAATAAAATTCACTCAAATGGTGAGTGAATCTGGAATTATTTAAATAGGACCAAACATCAAAATCAAATAAAACTCAAGGATATTCTGAGAACAGGATTTAAAAGGCATGGTTTCTTGAGGGGAAGGGAGCTCACCCATTTCCTCTTTGCTCCTCTGAAAATAGCCAAACTTTCTGTCCCTCAGTTCAGCCACATGTGGAAAACTCATCAATCCTTCCAAGATTTCTAAGACTTCCATAGGAAAGCAGTTGCTATTTGTAAATCCTGGATAAAAAGTATTAGAATTATATCAAAACTTATAAGCTTAACAAGCTTATAAGCTCACTTATTCTAAACATCCAAAGCCCAGTTATTATTGCACATTAATTTTTTTAATAATAATTAATTTTTCATCAATAAAGTTACAGAAATATTTTCAGCTGGGTAGTTATTTTGGGACCTTACCTACTCTGGTTTTCTTTCATTTGTGAAGATTGTTATTTTGTGGTTTGGTTGTACAACCTTTGTTTATATTGCTGGACAATATTTTCTGTGCGCAAATTTATTGTCTTCTGTGAGATTACCCATTAGACTAAGTAGCAGACAATGTCAATACATATCCTGAAATTTTCTTTTATTTAATTGTTAATAAATTCCATCATTTCTAGACCTCCTGGAGAATTTAAAGACAGTTTTGTGAAAGACAATGTTACTTTCACACTGTTACTCCATGGTTTGAAAACGTGAAATGGCCATATTTGTTTTTAAAATCTCCCATCCTTTGGGACCAAAGGACTTGGAATCCTCACCATCATCAACAGAGAGAAAGAAAAGTTCACAAAATACTGGAAAACCATCTCACTGCTGGATTTTTTTAATGTGAAATGAAAAATAAAAAAGAACAGAAAGATATTACCTGGCATTCAAGATCAAATATAATTCATGTTTATTTTCACTGTGTACAGAAGGTGGAGCCAAATTCATAAGGATCTGTGAACTCATACTTCAATCTTTGTTTAAATACTTTTCTAGCATCTTTCTGGAGGGGAACTAGTTCAGAGGACATATTGATTGGAATCAGTTACAATCTTGGGATAAATCCTTATAAATCCTTTTCAGACCCACTTTTCTGGTGTTTAAGCTGTCTTTAATGAGGTTTAGAAGTTTCTTGGCACAGCTGAAGAGCATCTGAATCTTCGTGTATTGTCCTTCTCCCCTTCTTCATCAGTGACACAGGAACGAATTCATATTTCTAAATGCAGCATGTGAAAGTGAGCAAGCCGAGTATCTCCATGAAGTTGTGGTGAGATCTTAGTGGGATGAAGTGTCAAGCACAGAGGACAGGAAGGAAACAATCACCCCAAGTTTTGAGCATTTTATTTTCCTTCTCTGTAGTCCTCATAAATTTTAAAAAGAAACTCGCTCTTAGTTGTTTGTCCTGCTAGCTGATATTCCAAAATGCAACTAGAGAACAAATCAGAATAATTTTTGTCTTAAAGGATGGACCCTGTCCTTAAGAAATTTTGCTTCTCATTCTGGTTGACCCATGAGCTGTCAGTGACTCAGAAGAGTTGCTGATATTCTCCATGACAAACTTTCCAAGTCCGTAAAAGAAGCTACTATAACGTAACTTATTCTATGATAATATTTATAAAACACTCAGAGATTGCAGACAGATGACTGTACAACAGTGCAATGTATTTCCAGAGAATGGTGACCATTCTCTAGGGTGGGCTCTTATGCAATGGCATCTGTCATAGAGAACTTCCCACTTTCATTTTAGTTGCTTCAGTCTGCTGTTTTTTCCAGCAGGGTCTCTTTTCCAGTAGCAATTATTTTCCTTTTGCAGGCAGTAAGAGCAGAGTCTATCTTATGCTGACTAAGATTCCTTTTCCCCTGGGGAATATCTACCTTTGAATTAAATTAATCTGAGAGACCAGTTTCAACAAGGAATGGAAGGTGAACTCACTAACAGGCAATCTTGTGATCATCCTCCTTTTATTACTACTATCCTTAAAATTATTATAAGAGAATATTCTTATAGGCTATGTGCTGTGCCGCCCAAGTGGGACCAGACACCCCCCTGAAGGATGACAATTGCCTTTAACAGTTTTGAACGAGCAATCACCCTTTGAATCTTGGGGCAGGGGGTGGACATCGCTGTGCTTTGCAGACTCAAGGGTGTGCTGAGTGCATCTGTGGGCTCCAACCCAGTCACCCCAGCTGAAAGAACATGCAAGCACTGTGGCCAGCTACTTCAAAGCTGAGTTGTATTTCTACATGACATAAATTCCTTAAACAAGCAAAAAAAACCCCACTGGGTGCAAAAAAAAAAAAAAAAAAGCATTAGTCTACACATTTATGTGCTTAGGTAATCATGAAATACCACATTATTGTTCCTTGGATGTTCTGAAAAGCTTTACCTCCACAGGGCATGAAACAGGGCCACGCATTATTCACAAGTTTGTCTTCAAGGCCAAATGTGTGAGAGGGGATATCAGTGAAAACCTGCCAAAGTTTATGCGCCATCCAGGGACCTGGGGGACCACACAGCTACCTTGAAAGCAAGAAAATCTGAACTGCCTGTATATTAATCTCTATCTACTGTATATTCAGCTCATGTTACTTGGTCTGTGGATTCCTCTCCCAAAATGCACAGGACGAGGACAGTGTTGTACATGGAAGTACTGGGAAGTGAATTTTGCAAGCAAATTGAAAACAAGTGAAGCCATGTGATTCATTTTAAGAACTCCACAAACTACAGACATGCTTAATTGGAAGTAGACCATGAACTCCACTGGTATCCCTGGGGGGTTTGGTGATGGTCAAAGAACTGGATAGAGCCTTCCAAATGAAAGATTCTCTTGGGCTTTTCTAGTGAATCAGGTAGCTCAAAAATTATTGAGGGATTATTTGGAAGAAATATGAAGAAAAAAAGTGTTTTTTTAATGAAATGTTTCTCTTGTGTTAAGGTCATAATTACAAAGAAAACAGTGGAGTGAGTTTTGTATTAACCATGAATATGTGCCAAAAGCTGGAAATACTAAATAATTCAAATTTTGGTTCCCTTTGGTAAGTCTGCATAGAAAAGCAGCAGCAGTGGGCAGCGTGGGCTCTGAACTATTTTACTGATTTAGCTGAGGATTCAGCAGAGGGTGGACAGAAGCACTGTGGAAGTCATCCTGAGGCTCAGCCTCAGAGGCGCACTTGGCAGAGCCTGCACTCCAGCACTGCACCGGGGTTGAGGTGCAACTGTGCCCTTTCAGATTGGGCTGCAGCCTGCCAAAACAAAGGCAAACAGGTTCTGGGGTCCTTGCACTGCCAAGACAGTGCTCTTTGCTCCAAAAGGCAAAACATCAATGGATGGCAAGAGAGTTCCCAGACAGTTCCGTGCCCCAAAATGTTTCTTTTTTTAATGTGAAAAGAATCTGTCTTCTACAATGCAAGGCTTCAAACCTAACTGTGCTCTTCTTACCCTACTCTGTTAGTCCATAATTATGGACAAATTTGAAAATATCTCAGATCTGACACCCCTCTGCTTTCCTGTTGAACACAGTTTCAGCTGAAAAAGGGTTGTGTGTGAGGACATTTGTTCCATCTGAAACAATTGTTCCCCTTGCAAGCAAATGAATGTGAGAATTTCTTGCAACCTCGTGAAATGGTAGATCATTGCATCACCTGAAGCTGGATATGTTCTGGAAATAGGCTTTAAAATGTGAACACGAAGACATATTTCCAAACTCTAAGAGACATTTCCAAGTAATTTTTATCAGGACAGATAATAGTCCTTCCTAATTCTACACAGTATAACAGTGGGGACTTGTAAAACTTTCCCTTTTGCATGTAGACAATGCCATAGCAAAACCAAGTTCTATGCTTAATGTGGCCACAAAACCATTCTTGCCTTGTTACTAGTGCACCCATTTTAGCTTTCCAAACTTGGTTTTAAGATTGCTGGGCTTCTCACGAATGCTGGGAGTTTTAATTTAAGTGGAGTAATACTTCTTCTTCCTTCCTTCAAAACCACAATGTTTGAAAAATTGCAAAGCCTATCCTGGAAGATAATGGGAAAATGCAAGATCAGACAAGCTGGATCCTGTGATCTTGTGATCTTGCCAGCTTCAACAGGGAATGATAGCTTTGTATTCTTGCATGTTATAATTCAAGGGTTTATTCCTGGCATAATTCTGCTTTCCTAACGGGTAATTTTTTTCAGGACCAACATACATGACATCCAAAATGTCCTCAGTGTCTCAACATTGACACACATAGTCACGTTGACAGAGTTTTATACTTTGCTCCAGAATAACCAGTGTTTTACAGACAGTAGCAGGAGCCCTACATGTACTCTGCTCACTTTCTATACCATAGTCATGAAGACAGTGAAATACTATGGTTTGTATATTACAATTTATCTATTCTCAAGAGGAAGGGCCCACAGTCTGTGAGGCACAAAGCTCCAATTCTCCCTTAATGTGATGAGAAAAGGCAACCTGAAAACTACCTTCAGAAAACATGAAGTTTCTTTCTACCATATGGCTTGGACAACTGTAAAAACAAGGGGGGAAAAAAGAAGTCAAAACTAACAAACTAACAGCCACTATCAAAGGAAAGAGAGGAAACTGAGCAAACCTGTTGTCTTTGTCTGCAGCTGGAAGAAGGGGAATGGAAGGTGTGCACTGTAGTGTACTAGCTCTCTTTGTCAAACAGGAGGCACTGTGGGCTGCTGTTAACTGCTCCAGAGCAAGAGCCAGGATGGGTGTGTTTAACTCCTCGCTTCAAAGCTCCCTGCTGAGTCTATTTCTACAAAGATCTTGTCTTACTTCTCTTCTCTGGAGAGATCTGGGTGAAAAACAATAGGGAAGGGCTGTGAAAAATAAGCAGTAATATCTAGGTTGTGTTGCAGAATGTAACTCATTGCTTAAAAAATAAACTGTAAAGAGGACATTTATTTAGGAACAGCTTTGTACCCATTATTGAACTTCTTCCCTTCAAAGAGTAAAAAATGCTTATCCATGCTATTGAGCCCAGAAACAGCTCTTGAGAATAACATGAGTTGAAGCCCAAGTGAGCCTGGTGCAACCCAAAGTGTGAAACTTCACGGAGAACTATCTGACCAGGACACTTCTAGAGAAGCTCTTAGGTCCCATGGAGCAGCTAATTCTCCAGGACATGAATAAAGACAAGACCAATTCCTAATGACTTTTGAACTCTATGAGTGAGGAACTTAAAAGAAATAAATTAATCTCTGTTCTACAGACAAGGCATTTTTTAAAGAGCATTTAACCAGGGTCTAGCCAGGAGCAAAGCCAAATTAGTTTTGTTCCAATTGCATAGAACAGTGCTTTTATTCTATAAAATATGTTCAAAATGCTTTTATTCTCTAAAATATGTTCAAAAATTATCAAGAACATTTCTCACTATTGAAGCCTGATTCTGAACTTTCCTGGAAAGAGTATCCTGGAATGTGAGCTCATTTCTTCATTTCTCCCGCGGGACAGACACACACACACACATGCACATACAAATAATCGTTAAAAAATATGTGATGTGTATCTTCCGTGGAAACAAACACGCTGCTCCTGGTGTGTACTTTCATGTGTGCACGTAAAGGAAATTGACCTCGGTAAACAAGGCTGTGTTCGCAACAAAAAGGTAGAGAGGGCTTGGGAGGGCTTCCTCTCCTGAGTGGTGGCTAGGAGATGCGGCCCCCGCATCCAGAATGTCCACGCTGGTTACTCATGAATGCCTTTCCTGCGTTTCTGCCTTTCCCTGCGTTTCTGCCTTTCCCTGCGTTTCTGCCTTTCCCTGCAGTGCAACTCCTGGCGCACAGCAGAGCGCCAACTTGTTGCATGTGTGTCAGGCGAGCCCAGATGCGGTCACCGCGCCGCCCAGGTGCCCCAGTGACCAGGGGCTGCGGGGCGGCTGCTGACTGCCCGTCTATTTGTTTTGTTACATCAGCAAGAGCGGACTGCCATGCTCTCAGGCTTTCCGCGGGCTGGTTTTTTGCTGTGCCTTCAATCCTCTCCCTCCCTCCCTCCTCCCCCAGCGCCGAGCTCTCCGCCCGCAGAGCGCCCCTCCTCCTGGGCTGCCTCCCCTCCCTCTCCCCTCCTCTCGCACAGTCAGAGGCTTGAAAACTTGTTAAAAGCTCTCCCAGTGTTCCAAGTTAGAAAAAACTTTTACGAGGTATCAGCACTTTTCTTTCATTAGTGGGGAAGGAAGGATGAAAAATACAAAACAGCAGTAGACTTTTAAAGTTTAAATAGACAGGTCTGAGCGCCTGAACGTGCTCTTCCATTTTAGTTTAACCCTCCAAAGAAGTGCTCTGATCCATTTTCACTGCTGATCAGCAAGGGTAAGTTGAAAGTTTTCCTCTTTCACTTTTTCATCATTTTGTGTATCTTTTTTTTTTCCCTGAAAACTCTTTTTTTCTTTTTTTCTTCTTTTTTTTCCCCTGCACCCAAAGAATTCTGTGTTATTGCGTTGAGGGTTGAACTTGTTGTTTAAAAACACACATCTCTAAACAGCGTAGATTCTCTTTAAGCGCTCAGTTCCAGCTTGGAGGAATGCTTTATTTTCTTTTGTCACATTTCTATACATTTCTAGAAGTGCTACACTTTTACAACTTGTAACCTTGTTCGGCCGAAGGAGGAACTGCGGCGAAGTTGTGAGCGCCGGGCTGAGCAGATTTGTTGCTGCCTCAAGCGATCTGTCCCCTCCACTGCCTCTCGGGCTATCTCAGCTCTTTTAAAGAAAAAGCCGAGGTGTGCTTCACTCTCCTCTGCTGTACCGAAATTGCATCAGAAGTTAGTAACAGGGAGACCTTGTCTTGGATGCGTCCCATTCCTTCCCCACGCGTTTGGCTTTCATATGGAAATCTTGATTGATGCCTGATAGTTTGAGCAGAGCAAGCTCCTTAATTAGATGCCTTGTTAAATGCTGCAGCTACTGAAGTGGTGACTTTCACGTGGTCTTCCTGATAAGTTTTTTTCCCCTTTTCTTTTAAAATAGATGTGATAAAATCCAGACACGGGTTATGGATTTTTAACCTGGTTTGTATATAGTTACTCTGTTTTAGCAACCTCAGTGAGGGATTTTAGAGAAGGAATGTGGGATATCATGATATGCCTTACCACGTTGGTAATGTCTGCGAAAGTCTTGGGTAGATATAAATGAAAGTTGTCTAGGAAGGACTGTACATAACCCGCATATGACACATTCCCTGTATGATACCTCAAAGACTTGTCAAAATGCAGAGGAAAAAATACTTGAGCAGCATCTCTTGGAGAACTCAAAACCTTTTCATGTTGCGAGACTTGGAGTGATTCCTCATAGCAGTTGTTGCCTGCTGCTCGCCAGTAGTTAAAAAGCAGCACGAGGAAGGAGAAAAAAGAGCCTTCAGCTGAAAGACAGACAAAGCAGAGAGTCTATCTTATCGAGTAACACACGAACAAGGATATTGTGTGCTTATATGTGTCCTCATATTTTGCCTTGAGATAACCAGCAAGCCTCATGGAGCAACATATTTCTTCTGAGGATTTCATTTTTTTTTACGTTATTCTTATGACGAAAACCCTGGTAACGAGCACAAAAATGGGATATGGGCACCTTTTGCCTGACGTCCGTCCCAGTGTGTGTGTGTGTGTGTGTGTGCGCGCATAGGGAGAGAGTTAGAGGACTTGCGTGAAGCTTTCATCCTGCCATTTCTAACATCTGGACAGCACACTGCGCGGCAGAATTTAAGCCTCTAGTCTTTGGGATGTTTACTGAAGTGTTTCCTTCAGAAACTTCAAAGCCAAACACTGGCGCTGACCCACGATACCTAACAAGCTCTCGAATGGCAGAAAGGCACAGGGCAGGCTGGGATCAGGAGAGGGAAGACAGGGATGGACACAAGGGATTTGATTTGCAACATAAAGCTGAATGCTTATACACACAGAAGCGCAGACAGATTCAACACTCTAAAGTTATCTCAGCTCTCATATTATGCAAGCCCAAGAGATTAATTTTATTTGTCTCTGCAATGAACCAGGGCCAAGGATTCCTGTGGGTATGGGGAAGGTTAGAGGACATTGAGCAATGCATCTGTTTCATTAGATACATTGCTCTCTTCCCCCCCAGTCTCTGGTATCTCCTTCCCATGTTACTCACTGAATTTGCCTCCTGTAGAGGCACCTGGACTGTTGTTTGTGCCATTTATGTACTTTGACATCCAGATTTCAAGATTCTCAAGCAGGAGCATCAGAGGGCCTGGGATCCCCTCAGGGAATTCAGCGTTCCTTCCCTTAATTCCAAAGTGAGTCAGGAGAGGGATGAATCTAAGCATTAACACTGAGGATAGACCTGACTTGTACAACTAGGGAACATCTAAGAAGATACTTACAGTTGCCTTTGCAAATATGCTTTAAAATTAAATTAGTTGTGGAGGGTACGAGATGGGAAAGGCAGAGGCTATGAGGTAGGTCTGGTTGTGACTGACCACCAGCAGTACTGGCAGACAAAGGGAAAACCACACTTGTGACACTTTAAATTCTAGTTACTGCAGCCATTTTGTGCGTAACCTTTGTCCTGTGGATGAAATGAACTGAAGCTCATTTGCAGACCTATATATGAGCTACACCTTCCCAAGGGAATGTCTGCAAGGCATTTGCTTACTTTTACAAGATTTTGGAAAGCTAGCCTTCCCTGTTCCAGCAGGTCCAAACCCAGTGAGTTGTATATTCTTTCTCTGCGATTCATGTTACTTTTGGGAAACGCTCAAGTGGATTTATGTTTGGGGTCCAGAGCCTTCTCTTTTGATGTAGGTGTGTGTGAGCACAACTACAAAGATAGAAACAGTTGGAAATACAAAGCTTTGGCCTGTTTCCCAATTACTTCAGCTGCACAATCCCACTTTAGAACCCACTCTAACCCTTGCTGATCTTCCATCCACTGGCATGTGACCTTCTAACACTGTAGTCAGACCTAGGACATTACCACAGCACTGAGTTTGCATTATTCTCCTTGGAAAATATGAACCAGATGACATGATGAATGCCGTCCATAAAAAACAGTTCTAGAATTTCTTAATTGTGGCTTACAAATCAAATGTCTTATATATGTGGTCATCCTAAACCCATGCAGATGAATACTGTCAGATCTCCTGCTGCTCTATGGATTTTTTCCCTGCCTTTACCCACACACAGTAGGACCTGGAAGAAATCCATCTTTTAAAGACTGCTGGATTTTAATACTAGGCCAGCATTAGTCTGCCTCAGAGAAGGTTATGATCCTGTAAAGCATTAATCAGTAGGAACTCATGAAATGCACGTACTCATCATCAGCCATATCCTTAAACTCCTGAAGTAATGAGTTTGTATGAATTGAATGGGTCAGCCTGTGTCATTCAGTGGACTCCTTTAAGTTATTTGGAAGTGTTAAAACAAGCTAAAATCCAGAAAGCTAAAGAGCTATTCTTAAAGGTTGTCTGCCAACTATTTCAAGCTAATTACAAAGCTAGAATATTTAAGTACCTGTTTGATACAAAACCTCTTTTTATACCTGGTAAACAGATTTGTAATCGGTTAATAAAACTGGTCTTTCAGTGCCCTGAAAGTAAACAAGTGAGATCCGATGAATGAATTTTCTCTACAACAATGCAAAGTACTGTGTTTCATAAAGCAATGGAATCCACTTAAGAAAAGGAATAATATATTTGTGCCACCACAAGGTTATCTGATTAACAGTACAATGTTTTGAATTGATGTGGGTTTTTTTATCACTGGCAAAGGCTAGCATGTAACTGATCTCTTTTTTAAAAAGTTGCTTTTCAGAGCTATGTATGAGTAATTCAAGCATGGAATGTTTCCTCCTGGAGTTTATATTGCCAGCGGACACAAATGAAACTTAGCAATTTTGCATGCTGAAGCAAATTAAAAAATAGGGAGTAAATTCTCCAAATACTGCAGGTGTGGGATTAAGTAGGTCAAAACTGAAGTAAATCATATTGCATTAATGAACCAGAGCGGAGTGTAATTAGAAAACAAACAACACATAACTGCCTAGAAATAACATATCCTCTGTTTTCTTAATCAGGCTTTCAATCTGAAATAACATTTAGACAGTAAAAAAAGTACATGGAGTCTGAGGAAAGTCTGTTAACCCAATAGTTTCTAGTCACTGGAAAGCTGACTAATTAAATCAAGAAGCTGTTACTTGAAAAAGGCTCCTTCTGTCCCCTTGCACTAGGACATGGAGCAAATAGCTTGCTTTTAAAACAAACTTCACGTGTTGAATAGTTACAGGCTGTTCTCTGTTTTAACAATCCCTGCCTGAGGAGGAACGTGGTCACATTTCATTCCAGACTTTCCAGGGACCTCCACACTTCTCTGCCTGACTCCTTCTCTGCCGCCCCAGCCCAAAAAGACAAACTCACTTTTTCTGGGAAGGATGAAAGCTGAGGATGGCTGAAGGGATGTGTCAGAGACAAACATGCTATGTTTGTGCCTCCTAGCAGAGGCTCCCAGTTTTAAAAGTTTGAAGCAGGCCAGATCTTTTGATGGGGCTTCATTAATGAGAAGAGCTAATTACATGAGGAAGGGTCAACAGGCTGCAGTGGCTGAACTTCTGAGCCAGCTGTTAAGGCAGACAGAGGAAATGGCCCTGGGGTATTTTTCAGGGGTTCAAAGATAATTGGCATCTCAGAGCTATCAGAGCGAGTAGTTTAAACACTGTCTCCCATTACTCTCTCAGACTCTGTGGCAGGAACGGTGTGTTTTTATTTGGCATCCATTGTTATGTTTGAGTTTGCCAGATTTATACTCTTGTGTTCCCAGTGACTCACAGCTTCTTGAAAGCAAGTCTCCTTGGTGCTAAAATTTCCCATTTTATGAATTATCCAAAAAGTGCGTATTCTATAAATGACCTTCACTAGGGAATATAGCCATGATGCAGTGGGGAGGAAATCATTTGGACATTATCAAAACTGTTAATACCAGGAAGGGATTACTCAGCATCCATGGAACAAATATCTGTGCCCAGCAGCATTCACATTAAAAGGGAAACTTCATGATTATTTTTCCTTTTAAATTCCTGATTTCATATGATTTCATGCTTTTTCATGTCAGGAAAGTTTAAAATATAGGTTTTGATAAGATTGCCATTCTCCAGTTGATAAAAATCTATAGTGAAATTTGTTTTTCTTAGGAATCTAGAACATCAAGCAAACGGTTTAATTTCTTTTATGTCATCCTGTGTGTTTCCAGATATCCTGAGAAGCTGCCTGTGTCCCAGAAACGAGCACTTTAAAACTCAATCAGGAAAGACACTTTAAACTTGCAGTGTTCAACACTTGGAATGCAAATTACAAGCCAGGAGTCGCCTTACAAACAGAGCATATTTACCTTTTTTTCCCTGCTAAATCTTTTCCTTTCAAAACAAAGAAGGAATTTAAATACAAAAAGATGCAAATACAAACCTGAAACTCCAATGAATTAAGCAAATCAGAGATAAACAGGAAACCAGTTCCTCCAATATAGTAACATGATCTTAGCTGTGTTTCATGTATTTACAATTTTTTGTTCCTTCATAAAACTCTAGGTAAATAATGCTTTCTCTGATCTTTATGATGCAAATACTAAAGTATAAGCTTAATTTAGACAACAAATGCTTTTTCTGAAGTTTAGTAGAGTATAAACTTGGTATCATTAGGAACTATACCCTTAAACATACTACATGCTATGAAGTTACAGGCAGAAGCTCAGTTTAATATTGCTGTGTAGGAAAAATAGCGTGTATTTTGCAAAGGTAGAATTTTAGGTATATGACCTCAGTTGGACAGGAATAATATTAACCTAATATTAACATAAGGTAACCTATTGTATTTAGGTTATACTGTGGTTTGCCTTTTTAGTATCTGAAAGAGTGAACATAAAAATTACATTGAATGATCAATCCTCACTGAAACCAAGAAATGTTTCATATATTCCTAGCATATTTAGGAAGTGCTACTACTTATTCCACACCCTGCTTCAGCTGTGTGTCACATCTGTTTTTCACCTGAGGCAGGTGTAGGTCATGGAACTGAGGCTGCCATCAAGGAAACTGAGCCAACCACAGTGATTGCTGAGGGTTATCACAGGCCTTCCTGAAAACTGGAGTGAAATTAGAATTAGGAACTTTTTCAATTGTGCTCTGAGACATTATATGTTACGTTCTTTTTTCAGTTTCTCTGACTTCCCACTTCACCTGCAGACTTACTAAAACTCCAGTTTCTCTTCAGCTTGTGTAAAATACATTAATTACAACAAAGCTGACACCACTGCTCTATAAGTATTGATCAGTGATTTAGTGTGTCAAAGGTATTAAAGCTCTCTGACTTAACCCTTGCTATTATTTTTCCTTTGTATCCTTGTTTAGCCAGCATCCTGTGAAGATGGGTGATTGGAGTGCCTTGGGAAAACTTCTTGACAAAGTTCAAGCCTATTCTACTGCAGGAGGGAAAGTGTGGCTGTCTGTCCTCTTCATTTTCCGAATCTTGCTGTTGGGAACAGCAGTTGAATCTGCTTGGGGAGATGAACAGTCTGCATTCCGGTGTAACACCCAACAGCCTGGTTGCGAGAACGTCTGCTATGACAAGTCCTTTCCCATCTCCCATGTACGCTTTTGGGTTCTGCAGATCATATTTGTGTCTGTACCTACCCTTTTGTACCTGGCACATGTGTTCTACGTAATGAGGAAAGAAGAGAAGCTGAACAAAAGAGAAGAAGAGCTAAAAGTAGTGGCAAATGATGGTGTGAATGTGGATATGCATCTCAAGCAAATAGAAATTAAGAAATTCAAGTATGGGATCGAAGAGCATGGAAAAGTGAAGATGCGTGGGGGACTGCTCCGTACTTATATCATCAGCATCCTGTTTAAATCTGTCTTCGAGGTGGCTTTCTTGCTGATACAGTGGTACATTTACGGGTTTAGCCTGAATGCCATCTACACCTGTGAGCGAGACCCATGCCCACACAGAGTGGACTGTTTCCTCTCCCGTCCAACTGAGAAAACCATCTTCATCCTCTTCATGCTGGTGGTGTCCTTGGTGTCTCTTGCCTTGAACATCATTGAGCTTTTTTACGTGTTTTTCAAGGGTGTCAAGGATCGTGTGAAAGGGAAAACCGACCCCTACTCCCACAGCGGTGCCATGAGCCCTTCCAAGGACTGTGGCTCCCCCAAATATGCTTATTACAATGGCTGCTCATCACCAACCGCCCCCTTGTCTCCCATGTCTCCCCCAGGGTACAAGCTTGTTACTGGAGACAGGAACAACTCCTCCTGTCGTAACTACAATAAGCAAGCCAGCGAGCAAAACTGGGCCAACTACAGCGCGGAGCAGAACAGAATGGGGCAGGCTGGCAGCACCATCTCCAACTCGCACGCCCAGCCCTTCGACTTCTCCGATGAGCACCAGAACACGAAAAAACTGGCGTCAGGACATGAGCTGCAGCCCCTCACCATTGTGGACCAGAGGCCTCCCAGCAGAGCCAGCAGCCGAGCCAGCAGCAGGCCTCGACCTGACGACCTGGAGATCTAAGCTTCATGATGCAGTACTTGCTCAACTACGAAACGACGTGCATTGGAAGATGCCGTCAGTGCTGATCTTGTTCCAGTGGAGGTGGTACTTAACAGTCTCAAGCAGGAGATTTTAACAATCATAAAAGAAAAAAAAAGGCAAAACAAACAAGCAAACAAACTTTTAAAATACTTGCTGGTTCTTTGGGGGGGTGTGGGGTTGGTGTGGGGTGGTACAGTACACATTGATATTTAATGTAGCTGGTTTAAAGAATTTAAATACTAAAAAAAAAAAAAAAAAGATAGGTAGTACTAAGGTAAAGGGCTGTTTTTCTAGAAAGGCTGTAAATATCTGAGTGTATGTGTATGTGTGTACTATCATGTTTGTTTCTAAAGATTCTTCCATAATACTAAAACCCAATAATAACTGAACTCACATTTGTCAGGGTGAAGTGCTACCTGAAGATGAAAACATTTTTCCTATTCAACATGCAAAAAAGTCCAGGATTGCCTCTGATCATTTCCCTGTCAAGAACATTCCATTCTTAGAAAGTGCACTTTGAAGGTAAACTTTTCTACATGGTCCCCCGGGTTGTTGGAAGGCTCCTGTGAGGACAATTTACAGTCTTTGAGTCGTTCAATTCAAATTTCAGGCATGGCCCACCAAGAAATACTTTGGTCACCTGCTCTTCCAGCCCTTCATGCAGGTGTATTTTGTGATGTGCGTAAATGGGATGGCTCCACACATGTGGAACCAGCAACGACACAGTCTTGCCCACAGCAATACTTGTGTCCTGCTACTTATGTAGAGTCTCTTTAGTATTATATAAAACACAGTTTGCTGCCACTTGCAGATTTAAGCATCAAGACAAGCAAGCAACTGCCTTTAGTGAATTTTATCACACATTTATGTGTACTAAGGGTGTAGGTATGTGTGTGGATGTGGAGGTAAAGGTATACACAAAACACCCTCAGAAGCATAGGCTGAGAAATAAACGCACACAGGTTACTTGCAGTTGACACTATCTCATGGATGTTGTGAAGATCTGGGCCACTATGGTGTTTACATTCTCTGGTTCCTTCAATGTAAGTGAAGCACACGTTGTTATATTTTTTTAATTCTATAAAATATTTTCCATGTATCCTAAATGGATGCTCTTTTAAAAATAAAAATAAAAAAAATCTACAGGGCCTAATCCTGGATGTCTTGCTCTGGAAAATCTCTCTTTCAAGTTGTTGGGAGTTTTGCCTCAACAAATCTGCAGGATCAAGCCCAAGATGTAGCGAACCATGTTCTTGCTGGCATGAATGATTTTCTTTCGTAGAAGTTAGGGGTGGAAAAGACCCATTAGGTCATCTAGCCAATCTCCCTGATAGGTAATAATGATGCTTGAATGATAGAAGATGTAGTACTGTAAGCAAGCTTTAGTCTTTTATGTGAGAAACTTAGAAGAAGTGCTTCGTGCTGGATTAATAATAAAATATGCCTAAATGGCTTTTGCAGTAACTGGTATTTTTCTTGTTCTAAATATTCACATTTACTGAACTGCAATGTCCACTGAGTTTGACAGTTAGGTCTTTCTAGATGGCTCTAGCAACTTTAGTGTTTACAGTTAGATAATGTTTGAAATGCAAGTGAAGTTGAAAGGATTTTTAAAGAGTACAATTCTAGCTAATTTATTTGAAATATATGCTAAAGAAATCTACCAGTTTCTTCAAATGCATAGCCTCTTAGCTGAACACAGATTGACCAAGAAAATACCTAACTTGGTTTCATTTTGCAGCAACACAGATAAATTGTTTCATTTAATACATTATATTAATTTGTTTGACATTCCATGTTAAACTACTGTTGTCTTCAACTTCATTGCATGTATGCAACCATAGTTTGTCAGATCATGTTGTCTGGAGAACATTAGTCAATAAAGTTTTAATTTAGTATAAATACATTTTCTAATTGTCTTTTACTGTTTCATATGTCCATAGATATCTTTAGTTTCAGTCTGATAATCCAAACTCATTCTTCCTGTGTTCATTTTCCCCCAGTCACTCTGCATTTCAGAACCTTTTTTTATTTAATCCATCTGGGTTTGCTTTGAACTGAAATTCCACGGGACCATGTTCAGACACCCTCACAACAACTGGAAAAACAAGCATTGTCTCTGCCACTCCTGAAACAAAGTAATGTTCAGCATGAACAAATCTTGCTAGGAGTCTCAGAAAATGTAAATTTATTTGCAAACTACTATAAAAATGACAGTCCTAAAAGACTGTCACATAATTTCTCAAGCAAGTTTTATATATGGCTTAGATGTAAACTGGATACAATGATTTCATAATGTTACATGTCTGATGATTGCTCAAGTGACAGATTCAATTTCTGAAATTAAAACTTCATTTCGTCAAGCTCATTAGGAGAAAGGTACTGATTTTGATAAGGCTGGGATTTTGCACATTGCTTCTCCTGCTTCACCCTTTGTGTCCCCATTACTGATAAAGTCATACAGTGCTTAGCTTTTCAGGATTGGACTCTAGATGTAAGGTGGTCCCACTCTTATTTATTTGAAAAATAAAAATATAATGTTCATGTGACTATCATGAAAGATTTTACTTTCAAATTTACCTGTTATTTTAAGTCCAAATTCTTTCCCTTCTTATTAGTAAAGATGGGTAAAAAAGCAAGGCAGCGGTAGTGGATTTATAGCTTTGAGAGATACTACAAAAGTACCAGCACAAGGAATGACTCCTGGAAGTTTTCCGTAAATAATGACAATGAGTCATATTTAAGCTGGCTTGTCCTAGTTCATCTGCACAAATGGAAGGGCATTCCAAGCATTTTGTAAGGATCATGCCCTTGGAAAGGTGGACACCAAAGCATTCAGAGAAGGGCTCACCCTGAGATAAAATGTAGTGTCTCCTAGACAGGCTGAATGTCAGGTATGTCCCATGGGGCATCTTGGATAACTGAAATAATTTAGTGCTTCAATACCAAGGCTCTCTGAGTGATTTTTTTTTTTTTTTGTGTAATGCATGTGTGTACATGTGTAGGGTAAAGACATCCCAGAGGCTATTTTTCCCACCTGGATTTAGTTCTGTGGATGGCATTTATTATACACTTCAAAGTCATCATAATTTTGCATGCCATTCATCTAGTTCTTTAGATGTGATTCTTTCTCCAGTGCATCCCTGTACCAGCATTTGCTTTGTCTGCAGACGACACAAAATAAGCTGTGATACAACGCTAGCACACACTTCTCAGCCTTTGTAGAAGGATATGTTAGATATTGATTTCAAACTGGAAAAGATGCAAAAATAAAATCTCTGAAGGTAATTAAAAATATAAAACCCAATTTCACAACCTGTTAATTATTTAAAAATTGTGTTTATGTTTTGTGTAGCAGTGTTTTGCAAAAAAGGCAAATCATCTTAAGACTTCCACCCTATCCCAACAATTTGAAATGTTTTTAAAGAGTAAAGTTAGAAGGGAAAGTTACAGACAGCCTAAAATCTATATGCATATCATGTAATTTCAAGACTTTTTAAATACTGTGAGCACACACTGAAGGTTATTTCCTAATTTAGAAATTCTATTTCCATATTTAAAGTGAAAACTACAGTAAAAGTTTGGGAACTGGAACAAACTATGTGATCGTACCTTCCTCACCCACTGAAATCTGTCATTTTTAAGGAATGCACTTGTGTCACTTGTCCAGAACCACATCTCCCACATCTGTCTGCAGAATTCCTGTTCTACTCAGCAGTAGCACACTGGCTCAGCTGTGCACTGCCACCATGCTGCCTTTCCTCAGACTTTCTCTACAGCTTGTTATTGATTAAAACAGAGGGAAAAAAATTGTGATGTAAGAAGTAGAGTTTTTCAAGTCAGATGTAGGAGTTCCGAAGTTACCTTGACTGGTTAATCCAGAGTTCTGAGTATGTCAGATCAAAAGCTCCTCCAGCTTTGGTGGTGTCTGTTTCTATTCTGCTGAGACAGAATACTACTTTTAATCCTTCTTGTAATTCTTCCATGATTACCACTGCTCCTTTTTCAAGAATTTAAATAAAGTAGGACAGAAAATAGGATTTATCTTCCTCCTGTAGAATTTTTCCTTTCCATCTACTCCTAATCCAAACCTAGCAGGACTGAGCATTCTACTGAGCTTGACATACATTTTTAAAATGTGCTGTTTTATCCAAATAGTCAGATTTACCATAATCTCCTTGAAGATGTCTTGGCTTCTCATGCTGCTCATGAGAAGTCATGTTTCTCCAGCCATTCTCCAGCCATTTGCATTAGATCTGCCAAAGAGCTCAGATGACAGAGGTGGAGTGGATGGCCCTTAGAGGATTTCTCTGGCAAAAATCCAGAGATGATGATACAGAGCTACTCCTTACATTACCTTTTTTCTACTGTCAACATAGACAATAAGGTCAGAAATATAAGTCATGTCTGAGAAATCACTACCTAGATGTATTATCTGCCTCAGTTGCATGAAACTATTTGAGTGCCCTCCATTTTAACTTATTCTAACATAATTGCTCCAGAAGCACTGGGCTGCAAAATCAGCTCTGCAAAGATGATGACTGCTTTTCCCTGGCTTAAATCATGTGCTTTTGACTGTGCCCAAGGATATTCACACCCAGACTCTGCCAGTACTGGAAAAGTGTGTCAGATGTAAATTACATGATGCTAGCACATCACTAGATTGAAACAGGAAGAGCTTATTTGTTCCTGTTCCTATTTTAAAGGTATTTTGATAGACACACAGAAAAAAAAAAAAAAAAAGAAAAAGAATACTTATCTTAAATACTTCCTAACCTGGAGCACTACCAAAGATCCTATGAAGCAATACAGATGATGTGGATGTAAACATGTTGAGCATTATCAATGGATACCATGAATATAAACAGTTTAAGTAGATCCAGCTGGTCAGTAATGTGGTAAAACCAGCCTCCTCTAAAATGGCTGCCCTCACGCTTTCTGCCTGGTAGCCAAAATGCTGCATCCAGCTTCCCAGCTTTCTGGCATTCACAGTGCAAAAGCACCTTGGACAAAGGCAGACATGTTTTTACACAGATTGTTTTGCCTTAACTCCTTGTAAGTGCTGGAGAAGCTGAGTGCTGGAGGCAGAGAATCTGGGACGGCCTGTACTGGGTTAGTGATACACTGTCAGGGGAGGCAGTCACTAGTGAGAAGTAATGGCTTTTTGGGGATTGTGGCCTCTCCCATCACTTAAAAAGGTCTCTCCTGCTGTGTTGAGGAAATTTGCGCAACAAAATGAGACATGTGAGCTAAGACCAGTATAAAAGGGAAAATGTTCAGACATTTAAATTGCTCCTCAAAACAAGCCTAGACCACAGTGACATGCTTCCCATTATAACTGACAGAAAATGCTCACATGAGTTCCAGGATTTCAGTCATTTAAATCAATGCTAAAATTCTTTTCAACATCAAACATAAACAGATTGGACCAAGAAAGAGATATAATGACATTTAATTTTCATTTATATAACTGCAGGGGGAAAGCTAATGAGTATAAGCTATGAAATCTTGGATGTGACTACTTTAATATGTGTAATCATACTATTTCCTCACACTGTCTTTTTACTGTAACTTGGTCTAGAGGCAGATTTATGAAAAGTAGTCTAAAGGTTTGCATTTTTTTTACAAAGAGACATGAATTCTGTTAATGTAATGGAATACATTTACATTATGTCCATATCAAATTTTTGCAGGTTTACATAAGGGAGTGTGGGGTAATACATAACATGCATCTAACTCTTCTGGGCTAGGCAGCTGGGGAGTGAAATCTTTGTCTCTCCTCATCCTTTTTGGAAAGTTATTCATATTCCAAGCAACTGAGCAGGTCCTCTGGGAGCTCAGCTTGGGTAGGGGTCTTTTCATCCTCCCCTCTCCTTTTTTTTCCATCCATAGTGTAAATTCCATACTGGAAAACAGAAGCGGCCCCAAATATATAAATAAATGCAATCACAGTTGATAAAAAAACATTGCAATCAGGGAGTAGGTGGTAGTTCTTTTTTGCGTCTCTGCAACTAACTCAATAGGAGACCAGCATGGGAAATAGTTTAAGGCATTAGAAAATCCTCTGGATACTTTAGCATCTGAAAACCACTGGTCCTTGCTGAAACAGGCCTTTTCAGTCTCAGCTTCTGCTGAGTCACGGAGTTTGTTGCCTTTGAAGGCTGAAGTACCTTGGCTCAAAATTGAAGTTACTCTGGAAAAATTCAGACCTTCCTTAATGACCATATTTGCATGCTATTCTCGGTAGTATTTACATATAATAGGACACCCTCCACAGGAAGGCTTCTTCAAAACACAGTCTCTGCTTACACTTTGAATTTCCCTATTCAAAGGGGAATATTCAAAATTATCTGTGCATCACTACTTCAAAGTGTTTCGCTGGGAGTACTCTGCCATATATTTGGGAGACTCATCATAGTTGTTTCAAAGCTGAATATAGAGCCAACTGTAAGATTGCCACCTGGGTTTTGTGTGTGGAGGCAAAGAAGTATTACTCAGGCAAGAATCCTACCTGGCCTGACCTAGCATACTTCTGTTGAGGACAAGGAGTTTCTGTTGAGTGATGCGAGATGAAAACCCTTCTCTGAGCTTCACTTAGTTCCTTCTTTTATTCAAGTCCCTGTAGGGTTTTTTTTTTTTTGGAGCATGCGGAGGATCTAACCGTGAGTCCATGAGCCTGTGTAATGTGCTGAGGTCTAGGAAAATCTCTGAGGAATTTCTTCTGGTTCCATTTTGGTTGTTCCATCTCTGTTGACTTTAAATGGAATGTAGTGCTCAGTCCCTCAATGCTAGGGTAACTGGTGATGGCAAAGGGTGTGTGAGTGGAGAAAGTGGGTCTGGATTGTTTCCCATAGAATTTCCTATGGAATCAAGGCAAATTGGTCAATCATCCTTCCTTGTCCTGAAAAGTCAAGCTGCAAAGGTGTGAAAGGATTCCTGCATTCTGACAGAGGCTTCAACTGGGTGCTGTACTATCCTCTTAATCTCTGTTGTCTTCTTCACTCCTCCCATGCAGCTGTCTTCTCCCACCACCCACTTCTTTTCTGCATCACTTACACCACAGGTATTTAGTGTTTTGTACTAAAAAAGCTTTCCATATAATTATTTATTTTTCCTTGTGTCATGTGCTGGGGACCACTCAAGTACCTTAGAAGAACCTGCTCCATTAAATATCTATTAATTAACAAGCTGTTGTAACTCCTATTTCATTTATTTAGAATGAAGGCTAACTGCTACAAGTTTTGCCTGACAGCTTAGGAAATAATTTTGTATCTGAGCTCATAAAAGCCCACATTTGCTTCAATCACTTTTTTTTCATACTATTTTACAATTAAGGAAGATAGCAGAGGAACTCAGAATTCTAGTTATCTACCTTAACCAGGTGCAGTGAAAGTGTCAGGACATGAAGTTTGTCCAAATCTTCCTCCCACCTTAGTCCTAAAGGGACTCAAATCTAGGCTCCCACTAATGGTTATGTATGCTATATAAACAATAATAATAATCATACCTGGAGTTGCACTGATACAGTGCCTTTCATCTTCAAAGCATTTTGAGAACCCTGTGTAATTAGTTTGCTATGGAGTCATCACTGACAATACTGTATGAACCCCAGTAGTACCCACTGTGAGAGTCAAAGAGGGAATCTGGGCAGTCACAGAGACCATACATAACCATCATATCACTACTAAAAGAAATTAAAAATGCTGAACAAGTATATTTTAGCACTTCACACAGGAGGAGGATCCACGACCAGCAGGAAGCCAGTCTCCCTATGATAAGGAAACAGGAATGTTTTCTTTGCTGGTAATCTACTACTTCAGATCTCTAAACACATTCTAAACACATTTTACCTTGAACTATGTCTCAGTTAAGCTGGCAGAAGATCACAGGTAGATTATCTCATGGCATGGAATCTTCATATTCATGTAACTAGAATATATCCATTTTTTTAAATTTAAAAAGTTTTGATTTGATGAATCCAGAAAAGATGCAGACACAATAAATATAACATTAAATAGATTTTTACAAAGTTCAATGAGACTGCACTGGAACAATTTATCTAGAGTTTGCCATTGGTAATTGAAAAATACAATTTTAATATCATAGTAATTTTTAAAGTATTTCCAGTGAGCTTAAAACAAGTCCTTGTCAATGTCCAGGGGTTTGCTCTTTAAATCAACTTGGCATTTTCTGGAGATTATCAACCCAACATAAATTTGTAAACAGCCTTTTCAAAACTACACCTTTAAGAAAAGAGAGAAAAAAAAGCAGTAAGAGTCCATTCAAACTGGTGAGAAAAAGAATACAGAGGACCAGAGCATTTTTGTATTTATTTGCCCTTTCCAAGTAAATTTTTCTTATGAAAGATTTCATAGGACAAAAGGACACAATTTTACATCATTGTATATATTAATGATCAAATGAAGAATAATCTTGAGACTAGTTTTCAAAAGTTGTAGTCAGGCAGAGTTACCGGACAGGCAGAATCAGCTCTGCTTCCCATGCAGTTAATGAATACGTGCACTCACATGTCTTGATTTTTGCTCCATTTTAAGATCACTGTTTCTTTTTTAAAGAATTTGTGCTCTTCTCTGTTATATTTAAATATCACACAAAACCATAAACATAACCATATGTCAGAATGAGGGTTTTACTGATGAATGAGGGTTTGGACTCAGACTCTTTGCTTTTATTTTTACTGCTTATTCCATTAGTTTTAATTGAAATGTGTTCTCTGCGTATGTTACATTCAGCTTATTTTTAGCTACTCTTGGACTTCTGAAGGAAAAGTCAGCACATGATCTCCAGAGTATGAGAGGTACCTTCTAAAGCTGCCTTTTCTCTCTCCCGTGGTGCATCAGTACAGCTTCATCAACAATGCCACTACATAACAACTATAACATCACCTATCCTCAAACCAGAAATAATGTTTTGGAAAAGCAGCACAACAAGGAAAAGGACTGGGGAAGAGCAGTGAGATGAATGATTTGGGCAGCCCTTCCAGATTTCAAGCAATCACAGCTGTTCCATTTCTGTAGCAAGAGAAGTCAGCCTTCCACACCAGCTATTTTTACAGTGGTGGAGCTGCAGGTCCCAGAGCAGGAGGAAGGAAAGGGAGTGACAAGGCACAGCGACATGAGAGGTGGTGTAGGAAAAAAGGTGACAGCCGGAAAACGGATGTTTCAAAAGAAAGAGTTGCACTAAAGTAGATGTTCTGTGATTTTCCCATATGCAACAATAATGGAACTTTGAATTCGAGATTACAGTGTGCAAAGTGTTGGAGGTGAGAAACTCGGAGCTTAAGTGTCTCCAGGAATTTATGGAGTTTCTCTGGGCCTGGCTGCACTTTTGAAACATATGATGAATACATATCTCAGCAGAGAAATGAAATGGGGTTTGCTTCACCATTCTGCCAGGCAGTATACAGCCACACTGAGGGAAAATGTCCACTTCAAGGGTGTGAGGAGGAAACTCATCCTCTTTTTTTCTATTTAGACTTCTCATTTTTAAGGCCATATGTACAGCTGTGCCTTCACACTGCCATTCCCTGTTGAACCTTTGTTTGGCCTTGCTTTTTTATTATTTATCTGACATTGCCCTCTTTTTTTTTTTGCCTCTACTCAGTGGTCAGGTGTACTCTGCATGTCTGAGCACGGTACACCTATTCAGAGGCACGGCCAGCCCTGGGGCTTGGGGCAATATTTCCACATCCCAGTGACACTGCGGCTGATTCAGTGTGTCCAGCAGAGAAGGTGGTGTCACAGAGCAGGTCTGAGCGCCACAGCAGTGCGGCTGCCACGCTTCTGGAGCTGTCACACCCTGCTGCTCTGAGTCACCAGGAGGCACTGGCCCGGGCTGGTGCTGCCTCAAGGACAGGGAATCTCAGGGAAGAGCACCAGGCTGCTGTGCGCAGCAGACCTGCCCGGCATTTTCGTCCACACTGTTTCTTCCCTTAAGTTTTAATTGTGCTTTTGGATCCCACTGGACCTCTGCCACATCTTGCCTTATCTTCTATTGCTCTGGGCCATATTCTGGCAAGCTTTTCAAACTGTGAGCTTTTCAGACATTCCTTATCAAATGAAAATAGAGCATTTGCAGAAGCATGCAAACTGAGTAGTTGATCTATTGATGGTTAGATGTTTGGAGGAAGATTAATTTTGCAGCTTTTTAGGACCAGAGTGTCAGAACTGATTGTTTTGGTACCTGTGTGTTCCTGGGTTCTTTAATGAATTTACAAGTGAATGAACTGGAAGTGTCATGTAGCTTTTTGCACGCAGCATTCATCATGACACACATATTTCTCATATATTTTTTTGCTTCCTTTATTCACTTCTAAAAAAACTTAAAATTGATACACATTTTCTAAAGTTTTTAATTAATTTTATAAAATTTGTTCTAGTGACCTGATGTCACATGTGATTTTAACATATGAATTGGGACTTATCTGAGCCAATAGCAGTGACCACAATTCACTGAAGAAGACTCAGGAAATCTCCAGTCTGTGACTGAATGACCTTTACTCTTTGATTTCCTTTCTGAAAAATGTCAATTGTACTCCCTTCCTTTGTCTGCCCTATAGAGATAAATTGTAAGGTTTGGGGAAAATGAGGTTCCAAGTGTTGTACAGAACATCTGAGGCTCATCTGAGACATAGGAAGGGCTCACCGTTGGAGAGCAGATACAGTCATTGCCCTGGTCTGTCCACCAGGTCCTCAGGGCTGGAAGATGTGGCCCACCAATCAGTCAGTCCCTGCAGGGATTTCATGTGCATATCAGCATTATAAAGCCAGTTCTAGCCAGAAATAATTTAAACCAAATCTCACCGTAACCCAGTGATTAAGAGCAGATGCATGAGCTGTTCTGTTCTCTGTGCAGTGCAGGTGAAGTAGGCAGCTGAGCACCTTGCCTGCCGTCCTTAGTGACAACATTATCATTTGTCTGTCCAAAGCACAGACGCAGAAATTCAACTACCAAAAAGCCCCGTTGTGCTTAAGTACAGTTGGTCAGAAAGTTTTGTGTTTTCCATAGGTATTTAGTTTTTCCAGAGCAAAACTGAAAGTGGAATTCAGTGGAATGCTGCCATGAAAGTTGTAATGAAAAAACGTCACAATCATTAAGAAAACCATCACTAGGTCTTTGCAGTAGTTGCTGTCTGGAATAAGCTTTCCTGGTTGGCTCCCAGGATGCTTTAAAGGCCTTATGACACATCATGGCCAAGTCTCTTGTTTGTTCTCATGGTGCATCTTGGAAAATCCAAAATAAGTCACACCAGGTGGAATATTCTTTTCCATTTGTAAAAATTCACAAATACTCAAAACACAAACTGGTCATGGAATCCAATATGTAAAATGTCTTGCTGGTTTTTTTTTTTTTTTTATTAAATGCTCTGATTAACTGAAGTGCCTTAATCAAGAAAGATAAGTTTCATGTTTAAAGCTGATGACTGAAAGTAAGTAGAAAACAGCACAAGGTGAAACAACTTGAGAGAAACTGTCCTTGCCACCTGGATTCATGGCATCTTTTGCTTGCTGAGGTTTTACTGCGGCACAGACAAACAAAATTCAGCACCAAGAGATACAAACAAAACTAAAAAATAGAATCCTTTCTAGTATTGCTTCATTTTCAAACAGCTGCTTCACAGGTGGAGAAATATTGCGCACAGTGGTTTTTCATGCTGGGTGCCAGGCTCACCCTAGGTAGCTCGATGAGAATCTTGTATCTCCGTGGAGAATCTGATTGGAGGGAAAGCAGGTGGCTGAAGTGCAAAGAGAAGGAAACAGGCCTAACTCCTGTTGGCAACTCCTGCTGAAGGGTGGGGAGAGTTGGTGGTGATGCTTACGTGCCTGAAAGCTCGCCAGGGCTGGTCGTCTGGTTGCTCTTGCACTTGATGAATCGGCTCTCAGAGCCCTTCCTGCACATACCTTTTCTCAGTGCTTTGAGTTAGTGCTACCTCAGTCTATTTTTAACAGCTACATTTTCCATGATTAGATTTTAATGCTATTTATTTATTTAAACTGAACCAAACAATTCCACATAAGCTGAACATTCCAGCGGGCATCACTCTTGGCCATGCAGAGCATTCTAAATCTAGTTTAAATTACATTCCTTGAATGGTAGAAAAAGCTGGGTCATGTGCCGAAGCTTGGTGATGAATAACCAAGTCATTCTTTCACACATTGCAAAAATTTTATTTAGGAAAGATAAACAGGTTAAAGGTCTTTCAATGGCTGCACTGTCTATGCATAGCAGTTTTCCCTCACTTTTTCCCTCTTCAGCTCCTTGTTGAATGTGTATTGCTTACTCTCATCATCTGCCATAATTGAGGCAGGTCCTCTGTATTTTCACTGAAGTTAAAGAGAATGAGGAACTCGGGATAATTAGAGTCTCTGTCAGTTTCTTGCAGATGTCTGGGAGTATGAAGTTTTTAGGTCCCTCCCTCCTGCACGGATAGCAAAGGCAAGTATGAAAATTTGGCACCTCTCAAAAACACCTTTTCACAGACAAAGAGATCACCTCAAAAATCTGTGGCTTAGCTGTTTGTGAGTCTTTGTGCTAGCCTTCCAAGGCTTCCTGGTAGGAAGGGAGAGTGTGCTTCCCAGTTGCATCCATGTTAGTAAAATAAATCACTTGTGTTAAAATTAGCAGTGGGTGAGCTGTTTCGGTTAAAACAAGAATTGCCCTGGATTGGTGCCAATCCTCAAAATTAATTCAAGCCAATTTTATTTTTAAGTTTTAAAAGTAATAAAAAGTAGTAAGCGTGCAATGTATATATAGACATATGCACAGAGAATAGCTCAGGGATTAGAAAAAGATGTATTTCGCATCTGGAGCCCTAGTTTTGCATATGCATGCAAGCAACTTTGCTCATGTGAATTATCCCCTGGTACCATACACTATTTCCTGTCTAATCAGGCAGCAGTATATGCAAAAGGCTTTAGTGCATGAGGGTGCTACAACCTGCAGAACATCACCATTTGTGCACCTAGTGAAGAAAGACGACACTTGTTAATAGGACAAAGCTGGCACTAATTAAACCACGTCCAGCACATTGACTCCACTTTCTGGAAGCAGAGTCATCCCCAAATACTGTGTTAGGAAGTACAGCCAGCCCTGTCTACAGCAGGATGTGGCTTCCAAATATCACGAGTTGCATATAATTTATTGTGTAAATTAAAGCGGGGGGACGAAGGGTGGGAGGGACGAGGCTTCACTGGGCTGTGGCCTCAGAGAGGGAAGATCAGTTTGGTTTACATGGGGAGCATGGGGGTTATTTCGAGGAGCTGGAGGAAGGGAGTGTTGTCCATGTACATTATTTCACACATCATAAACTTCGTTTCTTGTTTTGTTTTTTTTTTTACAGTCCAGAAACAGATCATTCCCATGTGAGGTTTAACAGCACCAAGCTGTGAACATAAGGCTTGGGGCTTTTGTTTGGAATATTTTGTTTTCATCTTCAGCCTTCATCTTCAATGGCTGCAGGGGGTGTTTACTCCTGCAGTCTTGTGCAGGTGCCGTAGTCACATGTGAGGTGAGGGTGTGAGGATGCCTGTCTTTAGTTTAGACTGACTGCCTAAACTTTGATGAAAATTGTTTCACTGCTTTGGCAGCTCTGACCTGGTCTGTGCAGTGACACATAGTGTTGCCTAGCACACCCAGACATCTCACTCCTGTATGATTTATCTTCCTAGGAACAGGTCAACAGGGATATTGTACAGACTGTACCATAGCCTCTCTGGAAAATACACATTTTTACAGGCTTGTACACACTTTCACAACAATTGTCTTTTTTTACACCAAACTTTTGGCACTCTACAGCTCTTTTTAAAATATATCTTCTAGAATGGAAACAGAACTTTACAGCCACCTTCTTTCCAATTCACCATGGACATCCTTCACGCATTCCTGTTCTTCTAATAGCACTGCATATCTAAGTGTGTATGAACAAGGGAGCTTGCTCGAAGGGGCCCCCAAAGATACAGTTCTAACTGCTGGATTTGTGTGATAATGTCTTGAAAATGCCAACACAAACGAAAAGTTGCTTTTGGGGCTGTAAGGAAATGCTGGATAAATTACTTGAGGTTCACTCAAGAATTGGCAAATCAATTTTCTACCAGCTATACAGGAGAGAGGACACTCAGAGATGGGTTCCCAATAATAAAAGAACAGGAACCTTCCAGAACAGTTCTCATCTCACTTTAGTATGTACAATATATGTTGAATATAGGACATTTTTTGTCCAAATAGCCAGGAAACACAATAAAACTGCAAGACACCAATTTGTAAAAAAAATAAATAAATAAATCCTGCCTGAAGACCTCCCTAGAACTGAAGCTGAGTTGCAACACTTCAAATGCATATCAATTGGGACATATGGTCTAGTTTTTAAGGAAAGCCATACATTTGTTTGGCCAGAATGTTCTGGTGATACTTAAGGTTGAAGCCTTCATGGGTCTGATGAAATTTGTGATCAGCTGATGGAAATGTTTACCTTACAATAAACTTGAAAGACTGTCCTGCAGAGAAGTGACACACAGGAGTTTGTTGTTGGGCTTCCTGTGAAATCAGCTGCAGTGTCTGTATGTGTTTTGTTACCCCCAAGTCCCTTGCAAAAGACTGACAGACTTCTGAGGCATTGCCCTGAAGAAAGGCTGGTACAACATTCATCTTGCTTGATGCAGACATGCAGTGGAAGGCGTCTTCCTGGAGCCTGCCAACCACAGGCTGTCATGCTGCATCTCTGATGGGCTCTGTGGAAGAGAGGTCATCATGTTTCAGCCCCTGAACAACATCACTGATCCCCTATCTCCCTGTTTCATTAACTATAGGACACCCCAGCAGTGGCAGTGGGATGGTGTGAACTGCATTTGTTTGGTCTTGCACAATGAAGATCAGACAAGACCAGTGAGGAAGACCACCTGCACCAGACCAGACAACAAATACGTCCAAACTGGGTAGTCCATCACGGAAGCCCTTATGCTGCCTGTGAATGAGGGCAGACTGGGGAGTACCAAGGGGATGGCTGTTGCAGGCTGAGCCCGTGGGCTGCACCAGTCATACTGGCAACCCTATGGTGAGAACATTCAAGGGCACTCTATGATGAACAGGCTGCCTACTCTATTTGATGTTATGGACACATGGGAGAATCAGTGGAAGCAAAACCTATCAGAATCTCTTTTTTTCATCTCTGCAAACCCAAGAATTATAACTATTTATCTTAGGTTCATTAGGTGACTCATTGTGTTACGCATTTAATATATTTCACATGGACAGTGTTACATCTCTTTTCAATAAGTAATTTAAAAGAGCTGTTCATGTCATACAAGACACAAACAGTCAATCTGTAAGTCAGTATCTTAGATCCTCATCAACTTTGTCACATTTTCTTGTTTTCAAATTCCTCATTTTAAAAATATGAGTCAACATAAATATCTTTGAATCTTTGTTACCTTATTAACCAATGACGGGTGACTCTGCTCCTAAAGTATTTACATAGACAACAGACTTGTGCTGGTAATGTATTTTCACATTGCTTAGTAATTTAAAACATGTCAAACCTTTCCAAATAGTAGAAACAATCCAAACATGAAACTGATGTTGACCTTAAAAGGGTGCTACTTTTTATTTTAAGTCAAGCAACAATCATTACCACAGATTATTCACTCTACATTCCTCCTACAACTCTTTATCAGCAATGACCACAAATAGAGGTCTAAATAGTAAGAGATAAAGTAGATGGAAAGGGATGATGTTACATCAATAGCATGACCTGTAAGGGAGTTTGTGGAAGACCATATGGAAAATATATAATTTAACATTTAATATTTCATATTAATGGGGTAAATCAATTATATGCATGTCTATTCTAAAAAGCTACTGGGTTGTGTGTTTGACTGAATCTGCATCTGATCATTCTTTGCATCATAAGAGTGTGCATGAATATGCTAATGCATCTATTTTTAATGACTATGTATACATATGCATAAAGGTTTTTTATATCATTTATGTGTGTATTGAATATCATTTTTGTTTTCTTTTTTGTTTTCTGTTTTCAAATCCTGCTTCTGTTGTTAGAGGACCAGGTGATGGAATAGAGAGCATTTAGTGTGTGTTCTGGAGTACCGCATGTGTGTACTATAACCTAAGTGACTGGACTCATTAAAAACACTGTCCTCTTTTTTTTTCCCATGGTGATTAGTAGGAACAAATTTTGGCTCCCCAAGTCACAGGACACAGCCATGGTATGAGCTGGAGCAAGTGAAAGAATAGATAGAATTTTATGTTCTTATTTATCATATGGATATTTACATAATACATGATCTTTTCAGTGTGTTCAGTGGCAAAAGATGGTAGTCCCCATGTTGTATAATAAATGACATGTGTCTCCTTTGGCAGACACTTAGTCCATTCAGCCAACTAACTATTTACAATGCTTTACTTTTGAAAAAAAAAAGTAAGAACAATAACAAAAATTCACAACAGTCTACTGTTTCTTCCTGTCTCCCAGAACACTTTTCCAGGGTCAGCCGTATGACTTGGAGAGCTGTTCACTAATGGTAATATCTTAATCACACTGTTCCCTGCAGACTGGAGCAGATCAAAGGAACAATAAAACCTCTGTCATGCACAGGACAAAAAACTTTATCACACTGTGCTTCTCAGGTGACTGGCAGCTGTTGAAGATTTTTGGGGCAGCATTTGTGACTAATTGCTCTGTTTCTGTACCTCAAGTTTGTTATATACTTTAATATTGAAAAAAAGTCCTTTACAACATTCTCTTTTTCACTTGTATCTCTATATTATATTTTCATGTAGTTGCATGGAAATTAAATGCAGTATTTTCTAGAATACATGTAATACCATGTAAGAACGAATATCAATGTTTAAAGGGGCAGTGAAAATTTTCATTTTGGATTTTACCTTTTTTTTCCCCTCTCTTTTCAATACTGTACCGTGATTAGTCAGACTTTGACTGTTTTTCATCTTGACCAGACAGCCCATTAAATATATAAAGTGTAGGAAAATATTCATATTTGCTTCAGTTTCTTAAAAATAAGCAGAGACATTGTTATTGGCCTTAATATGAAAAGTTACACTGTCTGTTCTGTGATAAATCAAGTCCACTCACACTGAACCTGACAGAAGGGCAGAGTGTTTGATGGCTATAGTGAGACAGATGAAGGGGATAGTAAGGCATCTGCAGTGATTTTTTTTGAAAATACCATTATTTGACCCAAGGGCAGAGAGCAACACAGACTCCTCAGGTAGAGGAGTGTCAGTTTCTAGGAAGAGACAAGCTAATCCCTCCCTGTAATGGACTTTTTATCTTAGTATTACTATCAATGGTATACTTCTATTTTTCATTTTATTTTCATGTCTGTCAGAGACAGCATTTTTCACAATGCTGGTAACTGTTCTGATCTTAGGTTGGGGTTTGAATGATGAGATTAGTAAAGTGCTTAAAGGTCTTTGCTGGATCAAGTTCTTGGAAGAGAACATACGTGGCCATTGTGATTTTTTTAAAGTTGTATGTTAAGCTATAAAATTTATGATCTAGAAAATCTCACACTGAAATAATACTTTCTGCATGTATTGTAATCGTGGTGTTTAGCAGGGACAGCAGTTATAGAAGAGCACAATAGTTTTAGGTGCAGAATAAGGTAGAACTGTGTGTTCAGATGATTTTTTTAAAAGGCTGGCAAACAATTTTCAAATACCTATTTGTCCAACAGTCCTATTCTTCTAAAGGAAAGTCTGGTTTTCCTTACTTTACTTATAATTCCATGCCTATTCCATGTGGTTGCTCTTGACTTTGCTTGGATTTGCAAGATATGAGGCAGCTTCGAGCAGAATGCAAGGGTGACAGAGCACTGGAACAGGCTGTCCAGAAAGATTGAGGAATCTCCTTCTCTGGAGATATTCTAAACCCACCGGGACATGATCTTGCAAAACCTGCTTTAGGTAAGGCTGCTTTAGCGGGGAGTTGAACAAGATGATCACCAAAGATCCTTTCCAGCCCCAGCCATTCTGTGACCCTGTGATTCCATGATTCCGTGGTTTTGTGATTATGTGAATTGATAGTATTTTATTTCAACATGAAAATCATCACTTAGGAAGAAGCCCATTAAGTATCCTTCACAGCAGAATTCTCATTGATATAAATTAAGAAGGCCAAAGGCTGCTTCTTATTGAACATGGCAAGAGTAGGACGTGCAGTGGTGTAACTGGAAGATTCCCATCTGTGGGAAGTCAGAGTGGCGCAAGGAGGGCAAGGTGGGACATAGGGCAAGGAGTTTGGAGCCTGCTGCAACTTCTGTTGGTCATGTGTGATAAATGACTGCAAATTATTATCCCTTGACTTTTCCTCTTGTTACAGGTAGGAATTAAATCCTTCCAATATATACGGAGTGAAACCTGACCCAATAAAGCAGATGCCATTCTCTCCCAAAACATATGGGGAGAAGTATCAGGAGGCTTTCATTATTGACTGAGTGATAGGTGAATGAATTCTCCCCAAGCCAGTCCCAGCCTTCTCTTTCACCTGCCTGATTCCTTCAGTTGAAGGTCTGAAATATTTCATAACATGTCCCCAATTTTTTCCAAGTTACCTACAGAGGGTATGACAGGGATAAAACATGGGGTTAAACATCTTGGCCTAGTCCTTTCTACTAATCCCAGAATCTACAAATACCTATGATAACCTTGTTAAAACCTTTTTGAGCTCTGGCAGTGTACAGGCTAAGGCTCAACCAGTCATTCTACCTTTTGTTGCCAGTTCTTGAACTGTGGTGTTTTCTCTTGGAATAAGAACTTTCTGGAGGAGAAGACTGGTGGCATCAGTGGTTAAAAACAAAACCTACATTAAAAGAGGTAGATGAGTAAGACTGCCAAGTGACATACTAATGCCAGGATATAAGGCTGAATTACTTATCTTACTTATACATGATAATTTGATCTTTGATTATATGTTCACATACTGTTTTAAGAGGATCCTTGCCTGATTCAGTGTACCTGATGTGCTGCACTCACATGACATACTAAACAATGTTCAGCTGCAGGCTCCTTTTTCCAATGTGTGCCTGGATGTCTGGATGCTTTATTTACTAAATTCCCTTCTAAAATTAGAATTATAAATTTCCTCACAGACTTTGCTGTGGGATTTGTGGTGATATCAGAGAGCTTAAAAAACTAATTAGTACTTATCTTTTCCAGACTACCGTGAAACAAACTGTATTTATTTCCATTTAGAGATGAGGAACCAGAGCATGGACAGAATAGCTAGAATATATTCCCTGCTTTTTGAGCCTGATTTAAGGTCACTAAGACATTATTTTTAAGTACTGTATTTATTATGTGTTATTTATTATAACAAGAATTGCAGGTGCCACAAAGATTTCCTTCCTTCCACCTTCACAGAGATTTCCTAGGAGTGGTTCCAAAATCCATTGAAAATGTACTGAAGTATACAGTCTTGAAAGCATATTTCTTATGATAGTACTTCAATGCAAGGTTTCTTCTGCTATAGTATTTGAGGTCCTCTCAGCAGAACTAAACATGGCTATGGTCTGACTTCCATGTATAGGGATAGTCTGTGTTTAGTTTGATTCATCATTTTAATGCCATGTTGCATTTAATGTCACCCAGATTTCCCAATCTACATTTGCTATTTGTAAAGGTTTTTGTTCTGCTCGCCCAGGATTTCCAAAATGTGATTGTTCTAACCCTGAAGAAAGGCCTCAAATCTACTGTTTATCTGACAAATGCTTACTTAGTGGAAAACAAGTAACAGGTGACCTTTTATCGATATCTTCCCCTTTTTCTGATCTCAAGTATGTTTATCTAATATGGTTTGATACAAATTGCCCATTCCTATATGCTTAAAGAGTTTAATTCCTTAGGTATAAGGTATTTGCAACCATTGTCCTAAGGTATTTGTCCTAGTAAAAGTAAAGGTGATTTCCTTCCTTTGAAGTTTGAAGTAATTTTATCATGCATTAGAGACAGAGAGTTGGCACTTTTACATGTGGCGACACTGCATCATCCAGGGACAATGACCTTTGGATCTAAAGGATAAAGATTAAGGCAGGGCAAGAAGGCTGTGGAGTCCCACAGGAAGGGCAGCACGTGGTAAATGAACCGGTATGAAGTTGACTGGTCATTATTTTTTAACACAGTTGATCTGGCACTGTGAATTGATATCAAATCAGTGCTTTAGACCATGTGGCAAGTATGAGAAACCCTTAAACTGGATTTTCAATTTCATGGAGATGTGGCCTGGGATTTTACCTTGTGATTGTTACCACAGATGAACTAATGTGTGTCACTGGTTTAGATCTTAATAGCAACTTCACAACGTCTCTTGGGCAACTTGTGTTGGTTCTTGGCCACCCTCACAATGAAAAAAGTGTTTTCTGATGTTCAGGGGAAATGTCCTGTGTTTCAGTGATGGCCCTTTGCCTCTGATTCTGTCACTGGGAACCACTGAAAAGATTCATCTCCATCTTCCCTGTACCTTCCTTTCAGGTATTTATGTATATGTTGCTAAGAACCCTGTGGGCCTTCTCCAAGCTGAAAATTCCCAGCTCCTTCAGCTTTTCCTTATAGGAGAGATGCTCTAGACCCTTCACAATTAGGAGGCTCCTGTCAACCTATTTTTCCAGCCTTTTGAGGTCTCTCTTGGTGACAGTATGACTCTCTTATTCATCCGCCATTTCCCCCAGTTTTGTGTTATCTGGAAGCTTGCTGGGGGTACACTCTGCTGCATCATCCAGGTATTAATGAAGATGGCAAATAGGATCAGAAACAACTAGTACCCCCTAGCTACAAGCCTCCAATTGGACCTCATGCCAGTGATCACCACCCTCTGGGTCTGGCAGTTTACAGTTTTCACCTCACTGTCTGCTCTGCTAGCCCATACTTCATCAGATTCTGTAGGGAAATCCTATGGGAGAGGGTGGCAAAAGCCTTTCTGCAGCCTTTCAGTGGCAGAAAACAGCCACTGCTCTCCTCTGGTCATGACCATGGCAGTCATCCATCACAAAAGGCTATCAGGTGGTTTGAGCATGACTTTGACTATTCCTCATCACCTTCTCATCCTTCACATGCCCAGCAGTGGTCTCCAGGACCAGCTGCTCCATCATGCTCCCAGGGATTGAGGCAAGGCTGACCTGCCTTGGAGCTCCCTGGGTCCTTCTTGAAGGTGGGAAAGGAACTTGCTTTGCTCCAGTCTTTGGGGAACTTTCCCAGTCACTATGATCAAAGATTATCACAGGTAGATCAAAGACTATTGAGAGTTTTGAACAGACTTTAAAAGATTATAGCCATTAGGTGAACACAGCATAATTGTTCAATATAATTTCAGTAGCCTTTTATCTGATGAAGAAAACACGGAAGGTTTTTACTATTACAGTTAAAAAAAATTAAGCAGATGGGGAAAAAAGACTTTTAATATAACTGCAGAATTGAAGTGATTTTTGGCTTTAAATTTGATTGATTTTGATGAATTTGTCATGCTATCTTATGCAATTCTGATGACTGCAGTACTGATGATAAAAATAAAACCTGGCATTCGCTGTTTAAACCTGAACAAATTTGTATTTGTTTTCAAGTTTGAACAAATCTTGGTGTTTTTATTAAAATAAATTGATTGTGAAAGGAGTGTTGGAGCAGATTATTTTCCAGGCCCTGCTGATTCTGTTTATTATCAATATTTGCTGAAAGTAATCTAAGTCCTGCTGAGCTGTAACCAAAAAGTTATTTCACTGTCCAAATATTGACAGCAGTAAGGGAAAAAGTTCTGGTTTATTCTAGTCTCTTGATTTTGCCATTTTATTATAGACCTACATTTGTAATGATAAGATTATTGATCATCTTTTTTTAATATGAGTAACAGATGACACTTGAAAGTTTGTTTTTGTCTAAGATTTCCTTGGGTTACCTCAACCTTATTTCTTTCATTATAAAACTGATCTATCTGATGGGATTTCCATCATTCCTGTCATTTTTTATTACAATAAAACCAAACCTTTTTCTAAGTGATTTTGGACACTGCTGTTCTGACTTCATATTGAAAATTAAAAAAAAAAAAGTTATTTTGTTGCAAGCCTACATGATGATCTGGTTTAGAAATGTATGATTGTACCAAGGAGCTGTGGCAGTGATTATGCATCCTTTAGCAGCATCACATGTTCTGAGTGATTACATCCAATCTCAATCATACTTTCCACTCTTTCTGTGGCTGTTATGACACCCTAATGAAGAATTTTTGAATTTTCTTGAAACTTTGATATAGCCACTGCTCCGTAATGTCTTTGGTGCCAGGAAGGGACGTACATACAGTTCAGAGACAGGAGATCTTCCCATTCTTACAACAAACTATCCTGGCACTGAAAATTTATTTAATGCTCCTTACAACCTGCACAATGTGGGTAAATATGTAAACTAATATATGGAGAGGCCTCTAACAGACAATCAGAATAGAACAGAATTCCAGAATCATTTAGGTTGGAGAAAACCTTTATGATCATCAAGTCCAACCCTTTACTCATCACTGCCAAGGCCACCACTAAAGCATGTCCCAAACTCCCCATCTACACATTTTTAAAACACTTTCAGTAATGGTGACTGCACCATTTCTCTTGGCAGCTTGTCCCAGGGCTGAACAACCTTTCCCACAAAGAAATTTTTCCTAACATCCAACTTAAACCTCCACTGGTGCAAACTGAGGCCCTGTGTTCTTGTCCTATCACCTGGGAGAACCCTCACTTCACTATAACTCTCACTTTACTACAATCTCCTTTCAGGTAGGTAGTTGTAGAGAGTGATAAGGTCTCCCCTGAGCCTTCTCTTCTCCAGGCAAATGTGTTTTATGTTCAATTACTAGGGATCTTCACTGATACTCAAGAGTGAATCTGCCTTTTTGTCTTCAAAATATGCTCCTCTACACTACTTAAGAGGATAATTGCCATAATGTTACTTTTCTGGGGGTGGGGGGGTGGTGGACGTGACAAAACTAAACAAACAACCTTGAATTCTGCTTGCAATGTCTTTTTTTTTTTGCTTACTCAGAGTATTTGACCAATATTTAGGAAGGTAGTTACACAAATTTTAGCCACTGCTATGTAGAGTCATACCAAAAACTTCTTCTTTATGGTTCCTTGAGAGCTATGTTTAAAATCCAGTCAGCAAAGAAAACTACATGTGGTTTGGTGGAGCAAGCTCACAAAAGAAATAGTGCAGAGTCATAAAAAGGCCATAAAAGCCATAAGGTCATAAAAACATCAAAATTGTAAATATATTATCAGAAATATTTCATAGCTACTTAAAGAGTAGCTAGATGGTATGCACTACTAATAAATTTCCTTTGCTATGAATAGATCTATAAATTTGACTGATGAACCTTAAAGGAGTGTTATGAGCTTCACAATAGAGACTGAGTGTAAGTAGTACTTTATTTCAAAAGTACATAACTTAGTGGAATTGCACAGACTGAAGAGTTTATTCAGTTGTAGTTAGAGTACCAAAATCTGGCCATTCACGAATTAGGGTCAGATCAAGCCTCCCTTTGACCTCAGTGGGAGTTTTGCCATTTGCTTCAATGAAAGTAGAATCAAGCTATCAATGCTTTAAAATGGTTCAATGGGGAGTGTTATTGAAATGCAAATGTACATGCTCTCTTAATCTGAACTTCCCATCTCCCCATTCAGAGCTGTTTGTAGAGAGTTTTATTATGGGCTGTTACTCTGGGACCTGTGCTAGACAGAGATTTTTTATCATTTAGATTTTTTATCATTTGGATTTTTTATCATTAGATAAATATCCTGTAGTACAGGGGAATGCACCTTCAAATTTTCTAAGTATAACTCGAAGTAAATCTAGTGAGTTTGGTCTAAAAAGCAGCCAAGCTTTGCTGTATCACCAAGACCGAACAAAGGTGAAGTTAACTGTGCTGTTGAGTAGAATATGTTCACTTAACACTATGTGAGTTGACCCGGTTGGTGTAATGAAAAAGAAGATCTTTCAGGTATTCAATTGCCAGGAGACACTACTTGCAATGGTTTTGTGTAACACTTAAAACTACTAGAGCTGCAAAAGCCGTGAGTAGTGAAAACAGAAGTTTGAGCTCATGTATTTGATATAACTTAACGCTAGCTCAGTTTCATTCTTTGTGGATCAAACATCATCAGCACAAGTGAATGGATAAGGCAAAAAGGCTCCATTTTGTTAAAATCAAACCATGCCTGTCTTTCTCCTGCCTACCACAAACCCCCTTCCTGTTGCAAATGCCTGGCTTTCTCTTCCTCCTCACCAGCCATAATAATTATTTACACCAAACCAGTTTCACTGGGGAGCAGACATAACCTGTTCAGCTTGCCTGAGATCTTGAAAAGCAGTCTAGAGCTTTCAGCTGCAGACAGCAGGCCAGCCTACGTACATCTTCTGGGCCCAGTCAGGAGTGGACACACACAGCTGGTTCCAGGCAGGAAATGCGCACATTCTGGCTGGTGGCTTTGAGGCAAAGTCTTGCATCTCAGCCTCTGAGGGGGACAGACCTCAGCATCACTCTCATTGGGAAAAGACCAAAGGAATTATTTTGTGAGAGATGTGTTATACAGACCCACCTCAGGTATCTCCCAGTGCCCTTTGAATACAACAGCCAAGATAAAAGAAAGGAAAGCAACACTTTCCCCCCCACCCCCCAAAGGAAACCAACAACTCCCCACCCACCCAACAAAACACCTACCAAAAAAATTAAAATCTAATTGCAACCACTCCATGTTGTAGTGATGGAAGAAAAGAGCTAAATGGATTAGCTCAATCTCTTAACTTTTTCCTTATTATTCAGTCCCATCACTGGGATATAAGAAGGGCGCTTCAGTTCAAGTTACACTCTGTTACTATTGCATATGGCAATTGTTACAAATTTAACCTTTGTTCTGGATGTGTAGTGAGCTAATTAAAAAGACAGATAGCTTGCTCATTGTTATTAAAGCATTAATAATAATATATCTTGTTTCCCCATCAGTAGTATTTTAATTGCCAGGGACACATGGCAGGTCTCAATGCCACCTACACATTTTTCAGGGACCAGAGGTTGCATCCTTTCTGTGATATAAAAGACACAAGCTGCTTACTCTCCCATAGCTCTCCATATTGTTTAGTTTTTAACCTACTTTCTGGCATGGGTTTGACCTTGCTCCTCAGATGTGTCCTAGACACAACTTGGGAAGAAACCACCTGCTATTGACAACTGAATGGCTGAAGTTGCCATGTCCGAGGTTGGCAGGGAGACAGAAGAAGCCAAAAAAAAGTGTGAAAATCATGAGTTTACATTTATTCTTGAGAACAGAGAATGATCCCTAAATAGTTTTATTTACTTGACTAGATTTAGAGTATAAATTCCCACTGTCATGACACTTGTAATTCCCATTAGAACAAGTCTTGGTCTTTTAATACCAATAATTCTTTGTAAAGAAGAAGCAGAGGTCAGAAACCTTTCACAGGGTTATTTAAGAAAACATATTTATGCTACTTATACCCTCTTTCTGTACTTTTGGCCACAAGTCATGTTGTGCAGGTGAGGAGGACAATAAGTGCATAAAAGCAGTTTTAGAAGTCTAGAGGATGCAAATGATCCTGGATGGCCCTGGGCCACAGTGAAATTCAAAAGAGAGATGTCATTGCATGCACTTCATTTCAGTGCACATTACCAAACGGGAAGAATTTTTGGGGGCCCTTTGGGTGTACTGAGCACTTTTCCAGGTTATCCATATATACCTGTATGCCTGCACCCATGATTATAGAGCAATGTCTTTCACCACCACTTGTTTTAGATGAATGTTGAAGTAATTTTCCTAGCAACACAAGTCTTCCTAAGATCCAGCATGAGTCCATGAGTCTGAGAGGAGTGCTATTTCCGCTCCTATAAAACACTGCTTGCAAGCACTGCAAGCCCTTGTGCTTGTCTTGGAAAACTCTCCATTGAGTAACTTTGCTGAGCAGGATTAGTCCTGCTTAGTTTATGAGATCCAGCATGATCACAGCTGTGATGATGTTGCACCTAGCCAAGAGAACAAAGCAACCACGTCTTGCATATGTGTCTATTTGGTAAAAAAAGGAAAAGAAAAAAAGTGAACTAATTGAGGAGGGTTTTTTGTTTTGTTTTGTTTTGTTTTTTGCTTCGGGTTTTTTTCCCTCTCTTTATAATTAATTACACTTTGTTCACAATTTTGAGCAGATTTATTTTTAACTTTGGTTGAAACTCTTTTGTACAGAAGTCTGTGTTATACAAATTCCAGGTTTTTCCAGCAATGGATTAAGTTGTGGGAGACTCTGACCTTGTGATACTACCATGTTTCTGCTAAACAAAGTCCAGTATGCCAAACAAAGATGTAGCAAGTAGTTACGAAATGGCACGGCTATTACACATGCTTTTGATTCTCATTGTCTGGTGTTTATTTTGGGATAATTCTGTTTTGAGAGTGGAAAAACCAGACTGTAAATAAAAGGCAAGCCTACAGTACATGCACTATGCTACACACTTCACAAAAGTCTGATGGAGGGCTCTTCAATGAGTGCTTAGAAAATAAGAAAATTATTTTCAGTGGTGAAAGAAAAAAGGTAAGAATATTCTGGGACACCATGACAAGTCAGAAAAATAGTTATTCACCACTTGCGCAAAGCCTGAGTAATTTACTGTTGCAGCTCACACTCTGTGCTGTTTCCCTCCTATGTAATGTTTCTAGGTCACCGTCTCTGGTGTTGTTCTAAACCACACAACTCCACTCCCAACACACCTCCCTCCTGCTGGACGGTGGGAGAATCTCTATTGCAGCTCCCAGGAGATGTTGTTCTACCTGGTACTGCATTTCCACTCCTGACTTCTCTCTCATATTACCCCACCCATGAAACCAGATGATAGGAAAGTAGAGGGAAGGGAACAGGTCAGATTGAAAGTCAAATGAATCCAAAGACTTAAAAGAGTGCAATAATAATCCAAAATCATAGTCCGAGAGACACTAATGCCATTTTAAGATGAATCTTTTGTTAGTGACGTGGATTCAGCCCTTAGTCCCAGAAAACATAATCAAAGTTATCTACTGTAGTTTTATAGCTCTATAAATCGTTGAGGCCAAATTCTGTCCTTCTACACAAGCAGGACTCCATTTATTCCGTGGGGAGCTGCACTCCTATATCAGAGGGTAAAATCTGGTTATATTTTCTAGATAGCAATAGGAAAAAGGGGAGGTCTTTCACTTTTAAAAACATTTACTGTATCCTAGCAATGTGCAGCCATGCTATGCAAGCCTGACAACAGACAAATTGTATTAAGAGATATTAAACCTTAAAGAAGACAATGGGATAATCTTTGGGAATCTGTAGGTAGGGCAAATTCCAAACATGGATTCTAGGCACAAAGCAACTAAGGCAATATAGAAGGAAATACCTTAAACCCCTGTGTTGAGGTTGATGGAAATCTCAAGAAAATCTGATTGTCCAGAAATATAAACAGAGAGGGGAATTAGGAGAAGCAAACATTTTGTTCTCAAGGTTTTGTAACTCAAAGAAAATTATATCTACCTTTTTTTTTAATCATGTGTAGGCTGCATTTGCAAAATCTTAACTTGAGACTGTTGTTTAACAGCTTAGAGCTTAAGTGATTTTAAAGTTCTTAAAAGCAACAACAAAACTCTCTCCATAAGCAAATAAAGTATGAATCAGCTGTTTAATTCTCCAGGATAAAAAAAATTTAAAGCAACAGGAAAAAATGTACTAAAAGAGCAGCTTTATGATCTTGTTAGCTACAACATATAGCTAACTAGAGAAAACATTCTGAATTTAAACTTTGCTGGGATGAGAAATTGTTATTCACAAAGGCACAGTATAACTGCATGCAGCCTGCCACTATTTATGATGGCAGGTTGACTCTTGAATAGGTTGTGCAATTACAGGAGGAGGAGAGAGAAATGGGAGTCTGGAGATGACAAACACTGCTGGCTTCCATTATCTCAACTTCTTTCAGCCGTATTTACCAATTTACATGAACTGTGAACAGAGTAAAAGGAAAATGGCGCTGCTGGAAGTTTTTCTATGGAAACCTTAAAACAATTTCATCTCCATCCTCTAAAACACCGTAAAATGTGTTCTTAGTCTTTGTGACAACATTCTGCCTCTTCAGCAACTTACCTTCTTCTAGTTATGAGAACTACCATTTCATCAGAATTTATTGTAGTTCATTAGGTGCTCTACCAAAATCTTTCAAAGGGAGTGTCTCCCTAAGGAATGTGCTAAGAGGTACGGATGAAAATTTGAGAAATATCAAACAGGAAAAGACTTATTTATAATCCTGCAAATGCAGTATCTTGGTACATCTTCATGTTTTTTTGCCTTGCATATCTCTGACTTGACTCCAGAGCATCATGCATTACAGCTTGGCTGTAGAGGTGAAGGAAAGGAGCAGAATTCCCAGAGGGACTTACAGCACATCCAGCTCTGGTGGCAGCACTCTCTGCTTGACCCTTTGAGCAGAGCTGATGCAACTTTGGAAACAATTTCATCTCCTGTCCCTGTTGAAGAGTCCAGGAATCATATATGAAGATAGAGAGGAACGTGAACCAGTTTCTTTTTGCATAGCTCAGCAATGGACTCAACTTTTTGACAAGGATTAGATGCCAGTATTTTGAAGGGCAGTTACAAAATATTTGCCAAAAAATATTTATCATATCCAACTGTCTTAATATAATGACCAAATAATTTAAAATGTACACTTATGAAAAAAAAAAAAAAATATCTGCAGTATTCAAGACTTCTTTATTATAAAATCCCTTAGGTGAAATAAGAAAAAGGTCCTTTATAGAAACCTTAAAGGAATCATCCTGTAGCTGCTGTACATTTGGGTTCTTGAAGAGGAGATAAAGGCATGATTCTTCACTTACAGATATTTTTACACCTACTGAATGACTTGTTTGAGGCCCTATCTCATAACAAATCCTTACTGCTGCCTTCTGCTCCAAATGAGAGCAATATCTGAGGCCTTTTTTTACTTAGATTGCTTTCCTTCTCATGAGTTTACTATTCTCTGTGCCCTATGATTTTGTGGTAACTCATTGGTTTAGAGTCCTCCCGAATGATATCTTTAACATACTTATGAAACTTCTTCACCAGTGAAATATGTGGGCTAAGCCCAAAACCAACACTAGCACATCTGGGGTATCTATATTTTCTGGCATCACTTTCCAGTATAGCCACATAATAATTAAATATCTAGCTGATATCATGGCCAGTCTGGATAACTGTTTTATCAGATGTTAAATAGCAGGAAAACATACAAAAATAGCAGTGGCAAGCTCTGCTTTATATGATAACCTCAGAATGCATCATACAAAATAAGACATTATTAGCTCTTACTAATGGTTGAAATAACATTCACATTTATGTAGTAGTGAAGTCACTTTACTGATAGCAATGGAGTCCTAATAATTGTTTTCTGTGGGTTCCCTGAGATGCTCTGATGTTGAATATAGCTATTCCCAAAGGAAGCCATGATGAAGGTGAATGGTATACCCGTGGGGTGACTGGCATACCATCCACCTCCACTGGATTTTCCACCATCCACCACTGGATTTTCCACCATCCCCCACTGGATTTTCTTCATCCGGTGACCAAGAGAATGTGCTACATCTGACAATGCCAAGTCAGGGACAGTGGTTTCTTTTGCCCTTATGTTTCTCACTTAAATCTATGTCTCATGGTCCATTTCTAAGTTGCTAGGCATCACAGCCCATCCTTATTACTGACTTATAGATGAACGAGGTTAATCACAGGTCATTTAGTTAAACCAGATCCTCTAATTTCTGTTTGCATTTTGGCTTTTTTGATAAGAATTATCTGCATTAGTTCACTACTCCAGTACTGTGTCCTGTTCATTTGCAGCAGACATAGTGCTCCACAGTGCCCAATGTCTCTGGACCACAAATTCTTCAGCTTTGTCATGGTTCTGCCACTTCCTTTTCTTGTAAATCTGCTGTACCTCCATCTTCCATCTGCCACCTGTGGAACAGGGTTAATTAAATCTGCCTCATATGTTGGGGCTGCTGCGTAGGGCTTAATTCCCTGGGTGTGTCTCTACTTCTGCTTTATTTTGGATGAGGCTTTTGAAGTGGACTTCTTCATCTGCTCTGATTGCCACACTTTGGTTCATTTTGGAGCACGTCTCGCCATATGCTTCTTGGGTTCTTCCTTGTGCTCAGCTGGAGGATGCACTCCAGCTCCACATCTGATGCTGTTCAACCAATAGGAATGCAATAAAGCTAGTCCAGACTGAAACCTTCAAAATATTAACATAGGGGACATTGAATCTCTGGTGTTAACTGTTTTATCCTGTAGGTCCGTTCCTATTGTGCCATGGTACATAATGAAAGCATAGACATTATTATAACTGATGGCTGCCTTTGTGATCCTTGGATGAAGAGAGCAGCAAAAGTATGAGGTTTTGTGTGTATTTCAGAGAATAAATGGAGCCTTTGTGTTTTAATCCCAAATTTTGGCTTTATTTCACTGTACTATTTTAGTGGGAGATTCCATAGTTTATATAAGAAAGTTTACCTTAGAAGATCTAATAGCAAATGGAACCTGCTTCTGCACTTATGTAAATAAAATCTGTTCATGCTGAGCTCATTCTGGTCCATGGACATTAACCAGCAATGTTTATTTTTTTTATACCTGGCAAATTTCCCTGAAATTTTCATTTTGAATAGATGCAGAAGGTTAACACCAGTAGTTTATTTTGATACACACCCTATACACATGCTCAGATACTAAGCTACACTTTGGGGTTACAGTAAACTTAGTTTTTAAGTCCTCCACAGCAATATTCCCCTTACCCCATCATATGCTTGAGATGAAAATATAAATGCAAAAGAACTCGTACATGTCATTCCCTTGCAGCACTTCTCTGTTTTAGAGCACACCGTTTTTACTGATGCTATCTTGTGGTTGATTCTTATTTCACTCTAATATCTTTCTCTCTGATACAATTCTGATTGTCTCTGCAGTATTACTTTCAATATAAAAACGTATTACTTTCAAATAAATATGAATAACGAGGCTGAGAAGTCTCAAGTCCCCGCTTTTTCTTTTGTCCTGTACAAACCTGTTTTTTTTCTGTTTACCATCACTATTGGCCACACTACAGAAACCCCTGGCCTTCTGCGGGGTGGCAAAGTATCACTCACTTTCGTGCTCACTATTTTATAGGCCAGCTATGCTCAGTTAGCCCTCATACCAATAAAAGTCTCTCCATGTTTCCTAGCCAGCAGGAGGTGCTGAGGAATGATGCAACAAATATCTTTTCACTGAGATAGTTGGGTTCCCTCTGTGCTCAACACAAAGATTTTCACTAACTTGTGAGCTGGATCTAAGCATTGTCACATCAAAGTGAGGATTTTAGTTCTATTTTTAGGATGGCATTTGGCTAGAGCAGGGACATTCTTCTTTTGCTCTTGTTTTAATTAAATAACCTTTAAGACAAGTGAGCAGGAACATTCAATCCAAAGCAATGCTTTCTGTTACTCCAAGAGGGAGCAGTGTGAAGGCATAGCATTTATTAAAGACTTGGCTCTTTTTGATCTGCTTGGGATAAATGGCAATACATTACAATGATAGAGGTGGGATAACCAATAAAGAGAGGAAATATTGCTAATCCTTAAACTAACTAGCAAGATAAACTGCAATCACAGCTTTAGCTGATACTTTATGTTGAACAGTGATCAAAAAAAATCCAAAGAAGGTATAGAAAATATAGAAATATTTTCTTGTTGTCAAATTAGTGACTACTGGTTATCATTCACCCCTTAAAATTCCCCTATGTATTTGTTAACAGTAGTCCTACCATAACTAAAATTACTACTGAGCCTTTCAAACAGGAATCCTCACTCCACTTGCAGCTGCAAGTTTCCATGTAACGGCTGAGTAAATATCTTTAGCACTCTTCTAGGCATCCAATGGCAAGGTCTGGAAAATACATATTATTTCTCATGTCATTCTATTCCTTCAATTTCTTGTGGGTTTCAGTTCTCTGTGTGTGGTGTGGACACCTTTCTTCCAGTAAGGTCTATGAAACCAGATAATCACTGAACACAAACACTTTGTTAACAAGAACAGACAGGCATATGCACCTTGGAATATTTAATCAGCTACAAAAGCAATCACTGAACCATCAATGAGTAATTTAAACAAAATATGGAATATCATGGAAGACACTAGGTGAGAGAATACATACTGTAATTATAAAAAAAAAAAAAAAATGGGAGCCTAATAAATTATAAATGCCTAGAAAGATAATTTTGCTGTTACCAAGTAAATCCTACAATACTACAGTGTATAATCACTTTGTGGACACTTTGAACATATTTATAGTGATAAAAAACTGTTGCATGGATTTATCAGAAACAAATCCATTTCATTGTTCTTTGACAGATTAATTGGCCAGAGATAAGGATGAGGAGTAGGCTTGTTGGATCTTGATTTTAAGAAAGCTTTCCACACAGTCTTACACATGTTTCTGAAAAAGAAACTGGAAAAATGCACTATAGATGAGCTCACCATAACACACATATGGACAGATGTCGTTTGTTAGTCTAGTTCTAATAATTATTTTCATGAATGTCTTGAAATATGAAGAAGTGGGTCTTCAAGTTACACCAGCAGATGGGAAGTGCCAGTACTTCAGAGGACTGTGTTAGAGCCTGGAGAGACAGTCTGATGTGAGAGGTACAAATGCAGAAAAAATAACAAGTGTAGTTTGCCACAGATATCAACTGCATGAATACAATACGGGAGACGTTTATGTGCTGTGCAGGACAATAAAGAAACATGATGATTATGCAGCCCCTAAGCTAAGTAAGAGTAAGCTGCATTATACGGCTGGGGAAAGATGAATCTTACTGCAGAACATCCTAGTAAGACTGCCTTATGTTCTGTTTTACTCTGCTGGTGCTGGGGAGTGAGTACTTTGTCCTCTTTTGGGCACCACAGTCTAAAATTATAGATAAATATATAGAAACAAACTGGAAAGAGTTCAGAGGAGAAAAAGAATAATAAAGTAGTATGGAAAACACACTTCATGAAGAAAGGTCGAGAGAACTGGTACTGTTTAGTCTAGAAAGAGAAGATGAGAACAATGTGCCAGAAGCTTTCTTTTATACAGAGCTAACTGTTCACCATGTCCACAACAGGCAGACAAGGAGGTGATAATTTAATTTGCAGCAAAACTTTTTTCTGCCCTATTGGGGGAAAGCTGTAAGTTGGATGGCAGTGATATGGTAGAGTAAGTAGGTCTCCAACAGAGCTTGCAGAATTCAGTGCACAGGACAGATTTGTGCAGGGGTGAGGTGCCTCTCCTCAGGTCCAAGGAAGTGAGGATACCTGAAAGCAGAGACAATATTTGTCTGACAGTGTGTTCATGTTTTCTGTCATTTAGCTTTCTAACGAGAAAAGAAATTCCCTCTGGGTTTCAACTCGTGAGGTTTAGTATTTCTCTGATTTTTAAGAGATATTTATTTACCCACTTTCCATTATTTAAATGTCCTTTCTTGTTGCTCCTACTCCCCAAAACTCATAGCAACACGTATGTTGCTATCACTATTTCACTTGGAGTTTATTGCTCACACTCCCATTTTGTGTAATGTGAAAAAACATTCTCACATTTAGGAGTATGCAATATACTGATAACTGTTTAAAAGGAAAATATTGACATTAGTCTGGCTCTGATAATGTGAGTAAATATTTAGCTGACTATTTAGTAGCTAGGTAGTCAAGAAATGTTGTAAAACCCAAAAACAGATGTATAACAAGAAGATTCAGTTCCCTTCACTCCTTTCCTGGCTCCAGAAATAGGTACTAGCACAGAAGCAAAAACTTAGCTGCTTTCCACATGTCTGGACATGCCAGTGTCTCAACTCATCTTACTTCAAATGCCACTTTAAAATACATCAGTGCTGTAATGCATAAAAAGAACCTGCTGTGCAATAACATCTTATGTAAATTGGGACTTGTGGTTGTTGCTACAGCTCCACTAAGCATTACAAGCACATTTCATCCCTACACTTTAACTGCTTGTCTTAAACACCTGCCTTGTGTTTGAGATTGCAAACTTTTCAGGTCAGAGTTTACCTGATGTCTGTAAAGTGCCTCACACATCACCCTTCTGCCTGTCATTCTCATTTGTGCTCTATCCATACTATCTAGTTTAGTTCTACATATCCAAGGTATGTCTAAACTCTTCTTTGTAACACCTATAAGTTGCCAATTCTGAGTTATCCTCTGGATTTATTAATCCACCATGAAACTTTTTACTACAATATTAACTTCCTGTCCTTTGGCTGAAGGCAATGCTGCTCTACTCCTATCATTCCAAGAGGCTTTTGCAGTGCTTATTTTTCTGTTCCTATGGCCCTGTCTGCTCTTCCACTGGCTCCTCCTCAACCACCACATCAAATGAACTAGCCCTTGCTCTTCTTAGGCTGTCTAATGGCTTGCTGCCACATTCCAAGCAGCCATTTCTGCTCTCCCTCTTGGCCAGCTTTCATCACCCACATCCTAGATTTTCAGACATGTACTTGCACATTCCCAGCTCAAGGTTTCTCAGCAGAGTAGGCAAAATCAAATTTTGCTGCCCCAGCAAGTTGACTGCTGGTGTGTTGGCACTGTTGAAAATGTTTTTTAATAGTTTCTTCTTCTCTCTTTACTACTGTCTGTTCATATCAATCTCCTCCCTCCCCTGCTCACCCTTTCCTCTCCCAATGCCCTTTTTAAGTTAGAAATTTATCAGGTAAGGAATCATTTATTTGTATCCACCACAATGAGGTCTTGGCCAATGACTGGAACTCACAGATAAGCCGTTCAGTCTTCATTAACATCTCAAAGTTTCTGCTTTCCATTGCAATATATGTGGTTTTTAACAAGTTCAACCGAGTTACTCCCAAACTACTTCTCATTAGACATTTCTTCATTTTATTTTAACACTGACAGATCCAGTTCTCATTTCCTTATCAGGAAAAAAGGCACAAAATCTGTGCCTTTTAAGAACTGCATAAGTCTTTCTGTTTTTCCTTTTCTTTGCTGATTAATTTGTCTTCCTCAACAGATGATCCTTCATCCATAGTTTTTATCCCACTTGGTCATTTTACTATTCCAAATTATATTACCAACATTTTTCAGCCCTGTAAATCACATAATCAGTCACTACTGTCAAATTTGAAGAGCAGAGGAATGCTCAGAGGAATTTCCCACATCTTTCATAAAGAAGCTCAGTGGAGTCTGTGGTGACTCTAATGGTTGCAAAAACCCTGTACCTGGAGCAAGAGCACAGGGATTTCTGGATTCTGCATCCTTCTCTTCATCTACACAGAGCACATTTACTCAAATGGATGATTCTGTCACTAGAATGAATCCTTTCTTGCTTATCTTGTTCAACTATTATTTGAATATCCTGGAGAAAAAAACATAAACCTCTAGAAGGTCAGAAGCATGCAGGTACCCTCAGCCATGCATCTTTTTCCCTCCCAGTGCTGATAATAGGGGCCTGAACACCTGACTGAAATTAGCAAATTATTAAAGGTCAACTGGCTGAAATTCACAGAGAGCAAAACAGAAGCAATAGTTTCAGGAAATGGAAAATATTTGGCAGAACTAGCCACAGCACTTCTCACCATGGGGAGCACTGTTCTGTCGAATAGCCAGCTGTAGTTATCATCTTTATGGATTTCCAGAAGCCTGTTGCTTTTTTTAGCGAATGGCAGAAGTGTTAGAGCTACATATCTGGCAACTTTTTGTCACAGTGACTTCCCTGCTGGATGGAACTCCTGCCAACTTGCAGCACATTTACTGCAGCCTACTGTGCTTGGAAAGAAATTGCATCCACCCTGGAAAGAGCAGCACAACAGCATTTGTGCCTGCAGCAAGGCTGGAGATCTCATTGCTCTGCTTGTTCTGCCAGATGACTGCTGTATGACAACCTGCTTTGAAGTCCCAGGTCTCCATCTGGAATGAAGAATCTTCAGGCTAGGTGCTCCTGCTATGTGCCACACAGCATGCAAGCTGTTAATAAGGGTTCTTAGTAAGAACACTTTTCATTTATTAAAATATAACTACATGTGCAGGCGGTGGCAAATGAAAAGGAGGACCAAGCAGAAAGTGCAGTTGGCATTTTACCACTATGGCAAAAGATGAAAAAAGCCCAACCTAACCAGAAGTCAGGAAAGACCATACTTGGTGAGTCACACTCAAAGTTTGTGGTTAGGACAGAAAATGAGAATTATCGTTACCATATATAAGGTTGGACTTCATGGGAAATCAGAAGGATTGCTTTGGCATTGTGAAACTGCAGAACTTCTTGGTGTTTGGCCGAGTCCCAAAATCCCTAGTTCAAGTTTCACTGTCTGATGTTCCAGTTGGATTAAGGAAGAAGACTAAACTCAAATGACTTGGGTTAGAATTTGGACTCTTCTATCTTCTTGATCATCTTTCTGTCCTGTAGAAAATTTTTGAAGCATATGAATGATTTCTTGAGGAAAATAAAGCAAAATAAACCATTTTTTTTTCTTCTGCTTTTGCTTTTTCTCAAATATAGGTAAAATTGTTAAACTTGGTAAAATTCACCATTCATTGTTGGAAAAGCACTGCAAAATATATCTGCAATGTTTTCCTCAACTATAAAGATTAGTCAGGCACTTATGTATTTGGTTGCTACTTGGACTCAGTTTTCAGATCTCTAAAGCCCCAGGTCCAATCTCTTGGTTTGAAAGAAGGCTGCTTTAAGAAAATAAGATTAGCAATCCCCTTTAGTGATGATTTTTTAGAGAGCCACAATGTGCTCATTAAATAAGGCGACTCATCTTCTATCCTTTTCCAGACCCCTTTTCCTAAGTATTCTAATGATCTAATCTTACTGCCAATAAAATTACTGGAAAACAAATGCACTGGTGGTGGTTTCAATATATATTTGCAGTTCTGGAAAAAGTTTCAAACAGCAATTTGAACTGTTCAGGAAATCCTCAGATGTGAGTGTGAGCTAAAAATGGCATTGCTTGGGATAGTGGTTTGGTGTGGAAGCACTGGGTAAATTGAAGATTTCATACTCAGGATAATGAACAAAAAGGGAAAAAAGCTTTGAAGAAGAAGCAAAAGAGTCAGAGATTTGAACAGGCCAAGTTTTATATTTTACTTATTGTAGAAAAAAACCAGAATTGTAAAGGACTTGAAGATAATGAGGGTTTCTTTAATGACAGAAACCAATTAAAAAGCCATCTTTAGACCATTTTTAAACTAGGCTGCTTATTAAAAGGAACTAGAGATAAGATTTGAGCTGTAAAAAATTGTCAAGAAAAGACTCATTACTGCCTGATTGGACACTTTTCATTTGTGGCATGACAGGAAAAAAAATTCATAACATTAAAAGACTAAGGGTAAAAAATATGACAAACAAGTAGCAATTTATGTGATGTGACGATTTATATGAAAATTTTTCATCCATTTTATTCATGTGTGGAAGCCCCTAATAAGCCCTATTTTGTGAAGATGTGGATTTTCAAAGGTATAAGCAGAACTGAAGAGTTCAAAGACTTCAATGTGGGTGCTGGATGAAATTCCTTTACATCAGATGGAGCAAGAACTATGTCAATTCACTAGTCCACTTGAAAAGACTTATAGAGAAATGTTCCTAACCGGATTCAAACACAGATTTAGAGATAAGAGTTAAAAAGGTTTCATCAGCAAAAAAAAAATTGATGCTTTAAAAGCTGAAAAATGTCAAATATTGGCTTAGTGGAAAAGTGGATGCTGTTAGATGCTAAGAGAAGTACAAATTTGCAAAGAAAACCAGAACAATAGCAAAATGGTTTTTTTTCAGGAATATAAAGAACAAGGAAAGGAGAGGCTTCTCATTAAACACATGGCAGTTATTAGTAAGCCAGGGTAGAGAACATAGGTTTAGCCCTTAAAATAACTGAATAATTTTCCTCTGAGTTTGGTGGGAAGGATAATGTTGGGCGTGAAGGCTGGGGTGGAGGAGTTAATGAAAGCAGACTACAGAGGTGGGGAGGAAAAGGTGTGGAAGACTCGGTTTGTTGAGAGCCTCCAGAAAGGTCAAACAAATGTTAGGGAGCAAGTAGCACTCTATCTGCAGTACAGGAACTGTTCCTGTCAGTATATTAAGAATACCTTCATAGCACTGAATTTGGCCATGCCAGGCACTGCTGAAGTCACAACTGGGCCATCGGGCGGTTGCCTCATGGAAGGTGTGTGATGCTCTTTATCTCAATTCTCTCCCACACAAAAGCATATATATTTTAAAAACACCTTTTCCACTGCCATCCTCCCTGCTGTGGCCAGTGCCTTGTGTGAACATGAAAGCTGGAGTCACTTGTAACACATTTGTTTTTTACAGTTGGTAAAACATTAAAAGAAAACATCTGCATGCTGCCTGCTATTTGTATTTGTTTAAATGATCAGAATAGCAGAAAACTGTGGACTGAAAAAGTACAAGCTTGTTAGAATTGCACATATTAGGAGTTTCCTTTAAGAGGAGTCATTCAAATGTTCTTTTAGAAGAAAGGACCTGCATTTAAAATGCCTCAAAGCAACCATGCAACACAATACTGAAGAAAAATTGAAAAGAAAAGCAAGTACAGTGGAGTAATTTTAAAAAATAATAGATGCAATTAAGATAAAATAAATATAAGCAAAGCTGAAAAGAATTATGGCATAAAACATACACATGAATGCTATGATTAATGTAAAGAGAGATTGCATATTCTGTTATAAATGTTTAATGCCTTTGTTTTTAACATTGTGGTTTACATTATGGATATAATAACCTTTCAGAAATGGCAGATAAATGACAATTTCAAGCTAAGAATTTTTCAACTACTTAAGGAAAGTTTGAATGCCAAGTTTTCTTATGATTTTTATTGCAGTATATTTACATTAAAAGCTAGAGATATATAAACTAGAGCAAAGAACCCTTTACTCAGAAATATAATTTGTTTGGAATTCCTATGGCTCTGCTCTCTTACAGCAATATGCATATATTTAAATGACAACAATAAATCTTAAGAATAAAATCTCAGTGCTAACGGATTAAGATACACAATATTTTAACAAAACATTTTATTTTGAAAGTTAATTTTATAATTTAATAAATACAAAAAAAATTCAGGCAAAAATTTATAAGAGCCTATCTATTAAAAAACCACTTTCTTATGACATTGTTTATGGTTACAAACTAATAGTCTGTTTTGTACATTTTTGCAAACGTATCTACCCTCTATTTATGACCTTCTTTGTATTTTTGCATTACTTTGGGTTTATTTCACCTCCTTCAAGATTGGAGTAAACAAACTGTTGATCTGATAAGAGACAAAACACATTGATGCATCACAGAAGATGGGCATGAATCTTTTCACATTACTGGAAAATATTTGCTAGAAAATTAAATAGACATTTTTGGAGAGCATGGTATTACTATGAAGTTCAAAGCCCAGTTTGGGAGACTTTTTACATAACAATACCAACTCTTTCTTGGACCATGGAAATGTAAAATGGGCACCATTGTGATTACAGATATTGTAAAATACACAGGTTAAACTTAATGGCCCCACTGAAGTAATTCAGTTTCACAGAGATCTTCAGCTGGAGTGAATTAATGTGTCTGCTGAAGTGAATTTTTCTGTGGAATGAATTTTTCATGGACCAGCTGAGCTGCTCTGTTATGATGGTGCTGCAGAGTGATAACATAAATTCAGAGCAAAGTATTGTACTGAACAGCCAAATGCAAATGATAACAAACCGTTTGTGTATCGGCAAGTGTTTGTGCACTGCCTGGAGTTTAATACACCCTCTTAAATTTTATGTTTCCTCATAGTACTTGATCTGGACTTTAGAGAGATGCTATCACGTGCTGGAACTCTCCTGGTGTGCTATGAATGACATAATTCACCCCTGATATGAAAGTTCATGGTGAGGAATAGAAAGCTACTCTGCTTTTGATCAGTCTGTCATGCTGTTGTCTAAGGCATTACATAAAGCCTCTTGGGCAGAGCAATTAAACTAGTCAAAACACTTGAACATGACTGGTTTGCTGGAAGTGCTCTGAGGTGGCCTCATGGGGTCACACACTGGATTTATGATGATCTAATTCAAACTCGTGCAGCTGCAGGACTTTTCGTGACTTTACTTGCTTTATGCTGCGTTATGCGTGGCACCATTTCTCTTGGAGGGGCAGATTAGCTTGGAAGAGGATCTGCTATTGTCTTTCCAGTGTTTTAAGGACTTTTTTTATATTTGGAAATTGCTAAGCTTACATTAGGATAAGAATCTCTAGAGTGAAAAAATAATGAAAATGACAAGCAAAGTTGATAAATTTACCTACTCCATCAGTGGTTTTGGTATTTTTAAGTGTTTATAAGCCTCTAGCCAGAGTGGCTATCCTAAACTGAGGCTGATGTTCCCTAATTAACTGTTTCTGTAGTGATGTCCTTCAGCCTCCCTTTAATGAGCATCTGTTATGCAAGTACTGGCAGTGGCAAGACAGCTGCATTGCGATGACATTGCACTTGCAGCAAGTGGGGCTTGTGCAAGGGGCAGGAGGATGATACTGCACATTTTCACCTAGAGTACCCTGGGACTTACGACTAATGCTGTTGTGTGCTACTTCATCACTGACACCAGTCTTGATGAGGGGAAAACAACTAAGGACTCTGATATTTACACACTTAGTGTTGTGTTCTATATTCAGAGGGAGCTGTTAAAAAATAAATTCAAAATAAGGCAAAAGTATTAAAAAGCACAAAACTCACTATTTTTCAATAGATTGTCTGTCTGGACTTTTTTCTGGAGTGAAGGAGTCTGTGCAGTTGCAGGGGCAATCTGACACATGCAGTAAGAAGCTAAGAGCAGTACAAGCAACCATCCATGCCGCCCCTCACCCTGGGTGGGAATGGAAAGGACTGAGAAAGGTGGGTTCCTTGCTGCCAAAGAAAATTGATTGCAGTTTGTAGACAAGGCTGCATTTTCAATCAGTACACAATGCTGTCATTGTCACTCTTTGTTTAATGTCTTCTAAGCATTAGATAAACTGGTTAACTGCTTTCCAAACGAGTTCTGTTTGCAGAGGGGTTAGTGCTCTTAAGGAAGCAGTCTGTAAAGATTTAATGTGGTCTGTCTAAAGAAGAGGCTGGTATCAGTTTCTGTGTTCACTGATCTATGTATTTTTAATGGGATAATTTGAAGTGATTTACCTGTTTCTATTTTATTTCTTGAATTATTTCTTGCTTTATGAAGTTTTCATCTGGAGTGATTAATTGGAGACAAGGCTACAGGTAAGGTATGGGAGGCTGATTTGTTAATGAGATCTGCTTTTTCAAACCCCTCCTTCCTGATCTCATACATGTGCTTATGGGTTGTATAGCCCAGATGTCATGATTCCTAATGTGACATCAGAGCTTTTGACCAGAGATCAGCTAAATCTGCCACCTCAGGGAAGGCTTGCTAGCTCGAAGATTACCTGTGTTTGGCCAGAAACTCAGTAATACCCCAGCAATATGACCTACTCCAGGCAGGAATTGGTCTCAGCACTCGGTGCACTTAGAAAATTAGAATTCCTTGTTAATATAGTCTGTTTTCTTATTCTGTGCAGTATGAGGATGGCTGAGTCTCTTTTAGGTGAATAGATACATACAAAATTTTAATGGTAAGTTCAAGAAGTCACTACGGGATTAAAATGCCCATTTCTGAGTTCAGCTCAGTTCAGAAATACTCATGCATGGCTGTTAACTTCAGCGGAATTTTCTGTAGCATGGATGTTTTTTCCAGCCTGCCTGCTTAAGAGGACGATAAGAATAGGTAAACACAAGTGTTTTGCTGAATAAGAGTAGCTCTTAAATGATTGTGTTGAGTGAGTGCCTCCAAAATAAGACTTATGTTTCCCATGACCTTGTCCATATTATTGAATTTTCACTTTCCTAGCAAGATAATGCTTTGAAGACTGGAGTAAACAAATCAAAGTCCTTGAACACAGATTTGTAGGATGGCTTTGTTTTTTGTTTTCTGTTTCATGGGGTTTGCAATTTTCTCCTCAGCGTCATGTAATGGAAAATGTTAGCAGAGCTGCCCTCAGATGATAATCTGTATTCTCCACAAAATCAAGCACTTTGAGTGAAGGCTGGAAAATGACAGTAGAAGCATCTCAAAGTGAGCACTGAGTAACTTCAATCTATTTTGTCCCCCATTAATGGATTACCTGGTGCAGAGTGAGCTTGTGTCAGTTCTCTGAAACTATTGTAAAAGTGGCAGAGGTATTGAGAGAATAAAGCCTAAGAGCTACATACCATCAACCCAGGAACAGCTTGGGATAGCAGGCTGTCTTGACACCCAAGAAGTGTGGAATCCAGGGCTTTATTGGCACTGTTACCCTCAGACTAGACACCCTTCACTTTCACATGCATACATACCTACAGATCAACTCACTACAGTCATAAAAGAAAGAACATTATAAAGGAAATGTGATGGAACTAGACTTTTTTGCACTCTGAAGGAGATTAGGATGAAATGTAATAATAGCACAAATTCATCTTCTTTAAACTAAGCTCTGATGAAAATGGATGTATTAAAAAGCCTGAGCTGCTGCTCATAGTGGTGATCCACAGCCAGGCAGGCCTAAGTCAGCATGAAGACAGAAAGATGAGTTGAGCTGCCTGGAGTCCCCAAAATTGTTCATTACCTGTGAACATATATAATCCTTCTTTTTTGAAGCTAGAGGAATAAAGTCTCCCTAGTGTCCTGCTAGCTTTACTGGAGAAGGAACTCAGACACAAGGAACAAATACATTTTTGTAAGGAATGATAGTACGGACCTCTAAGAAAACAGAGCAATGAAATATCTGGGTCTTTTGGCCTGCTGGTTATAATTTAATAGTAAGTGTTCCAGTAGCACCTGAGAATGCTTAGGGATGTGAGCAAACATTATCTTAACAAACACACTTGTCAAAGTCACTGATTAGTATCTGTGTCATTCCCAAACAGAAAGAGCTCACCTGGTTTAAACAGATACAACTCTCCCTGAAGCTAGTGGGAGCTGCTGTGATAGCCAGAGTTGAATATGGCCTGATGTCACAAATGTCTGAGAACTGAACAAAAAACCCCTATTACCAATCTCATTCTTTAACTACAAGAACATCCACTTTACCAGGAAAATGTATCCCCTTTCGTATAATTTGCCAAATGTGTCCTATTCCAAGGAAAATGTTTTTATGGGGAGAGAAAAAAAAAAGGTGTGGAGAAATCCAATCAGTATTACTTAATCTTCCTCCCTTCATCTGGGTGTTCTCAGCTCATTGATATTGCACAGGCTGCAATAGAACAAACAAATCAATCATGGCATGGCACTGTTTCTGGCTCAGCATCTCTCCAGCCAACAATAAGTTATGGTTTTTTCCCCTCTTTTAAACAAATGCAATTCTTCCTAATGGGAGAAGAACCATCAGTCTTACTAATGTCAGTGTGGGTGGAGACACTCGACAGTGCCATCCTTCCCTCTCCAAATACCTCCATACACCTATAGAAAAGCTCAGTACTAAGAAGTGTTTTCCCCTCTGTGCTGGGATCCTTTCTTACAGGGCAATCAATCAGTAAATAATAGTACTGGAATTGCATAATATAATGAAGCAGGAGAAAAGAAGCAAAGAGAGCAAACTGAGTCTTTATTTTCAAGCCAGGAAATCAAAGTCTCTGCCAAGCCATGTTCTGTAGCAAGACCCTAGCTTTTGTCTACAATCCTAAGTGGCTGCTGCATAATACTGCTTTTGGTGCTAACCCAGTGGAATTTTTTTTCTTTTTTTTTTTGGTGAGATTTCGCGTATTGTTTTGGTGAGCTCTGCCTGTCTAAGAGCTATACACTCCTCTCTGATTCCCAACTAGAGAGTGGTTTTGGTGAGCTCTGCCTGTCTAAGAGCTATACACTCCTCTCTGATTCCCAACTAGAGAGTGAGTCTCTCCCGTGTGGTCTGAAACATAAGGCAGAGGTGTTTGTGGACCTCTCCTTCTGCAGATCCAACCAAAATGTTCCTGCACTCGCTTGTGTTCCTGCATGTGCTGCCACATGGCTGCTGGAGGTAAGCTTCATCTGGTGGCCCTGCAGGAAGAAGTTACAAAATACAAAGTGGGAGTTAGGCTGTCTGAGGCAACACTTGGCCATTGTGTGTGATGAGCCAAGGTCTGGTCACAGAGCACTTCAGCTAATGTCTCCTCCAGCTCACCCTGTTCCAGTCTGGCCCGATTGTTCCTTGGAGCTTTCCATTGTACTTTGCTACAATGGAAGCAAATCACAGCACGGTCCAAATTTTTACCACATGGTTTTGGTTCTGTTCTGTAGAATGTGTCCAGCTAGAAATGGTTTTATTTCTCAAGCAATGTTACAAGTTATATTTGGATTCTAAACCTACATTTGTTTCAGCAATCCTGCTCTATAACTGGGTCCTGCACATCCCAAATTGATGTGGTTGGTTCTCAGATTCTCTTGTCTTGGACTGCTTTTCAATCAGTACTTCTTGTAACAGCCTTCACTTGGTGATTGTTTTCTGAGTGTCTTGGGAGTCACAGAAACTAAGGATCAGCATCCATCAGCTTTAATTAATGCATAATGCCCCCCTAGACACCTTTGAAAGGAAAAGAGCAGAAGTGTACAAATTTGAAGTGTAGTTTTCCAGTATTGGCCAACTAACACATCACAAAACAATGGAAAGACCTTGGACACAAATGATGTATTCTGCCTAAGATTCTGTTCTCACACATATCTTGCTACATCTTACCATTGCCCACAGAAAAGGCATTCTTCATAACAAGCAAAAAGAGGGTTATAATCTGTGGTTGACCTTTGATGGAGATAATGATACATTTTCTTTCAAAATCTGTGTGAGGCAGAGTTATTCATAGCTTCATGAAAATGTCCTGTTTAAAAACAGTGCATTGTTTTAAGTTAAAAAAAAACCCCACATTTGATTATAGTTTACAAATGTCACAATCCTACTGCACACACAACAGGGGAACTATGTTAATGTGGAGATTTGACAAGAACCCCTCTAGAACAAGAAGCTGAAGAAGCTGGGGTCAGTCTTAAATGTAAAATAAATACATAAAAATAAAGCCAGAAGAAAATTCATGTTTTTAAGTTTAGAACTAGACCCATCAGATAAACATATGAGTGGAGAAAATGCGTCATAAGACTTTGCATGCTCTGTAGTATTTCAACTGAAAAGCTCTCCCTGGATCATCTGACAAAAGTTTGGTGCACTCAGAATTCTAGTGGAGCTTCATATAATTTTTTTTGAGGTGTTTTTCTCTCATATGAGTCACATTGTCTACCTTTCATCTCAGAACAATATTTTACATAACAGATCTGTACAATGATTCTGAAGGGCACAGCTGTGGTCAAACTCTCCCTGTAGAACCAGTCAGTAGTAAAATCAAGGTAGAGTTTACTTCAAGATCCCAACATCAAACTCTTCATTAATTACTCTTGTTCAACCCAGAAACTTTTTATTGAATTCAAACATTCCTGTTCCAGTGGCCTTTTTCTTTAGATGGCATGACAGACGCAAAAAAAGGGCAGTTTGTGTTTTCATTGTATTAGAGCTTTATGCATCTGGCAGCCAACAGGAGATTTCAATGTTTAAACATATTTGTTAAATGCTGTGTTAGCTTAAATATTGAAAGGGATACTGAGAGAATGCAGGTTACCCATATGTAAATTTTCATCACAAACACTGGTTAAAATGAATTTCATAGGGAAAGGTGTATTTATGAAAGAGTTTGGGAGCTTCTGCATTATTAATGCTTCTTGTTAAGCTTCTGGTATGCTCCAAACATTTCATTCTTGCAAATGCATTAAATATTCAGGGGATGAAAGAAAGAGGATGGTGGAAAGAGGAATAGAGAGCTAAAATTTTGTGTGCCTGGGCTGTTTAGCAAGCGGATTTTGAATTCTAGAATAAACAGTAGTCATAATTACTGCAAAAATAATGAGCATTAGGATATCTGCTAGGACAAATTTTAGGAGTGATTAAAATGTCAGCACTATCATCCAGTCTATGTAAATAGGGCAGACTGTTCAGGCCTCTGGGTTGCTGGATCTGATATTTTACTGTGACATGATTTATAGCTGCTCTAAAGAAGTATAAACTAGGTATGAGATCTTACCATGTCATTTTCTGGGAAATATGGCCTCTTGCTTGAAAACTGAGGCAGAATTTATTTAGGTTTTTAGAAGCACTCACTTAAGTACTTTATGAGCAGGGATAGATTTCTGAATCATTGTGCTGGACAAAGACTAATTAGGCTTCCAATATACTGTGTGCAGTAGAAATAATGCAGCCTTTCTGACACACAAAGCAAAGCTAGAAACTAATTTATTTCAACACATGTGCCTCTGTGTCTCAGGGATACAGACAGCCAAAACAGTTCATCATCTTGTATTTATTGTAGTTTCATTTAGATATCAGGTTAAAAATAAAAAGCTATCAAACCCTGATGAAATATCCTATATAAGTTTACACAGTCACACTATTTTGATGGTCCTGGAATCTACTTCCTATTCCTTTTCGAGACATACACGAGAAATCTTCTGTTAAATAAAAAGTCATATTTTTTTCCTCTTTTTGTCAGGATGCAGTTCACAGACAAATATGGCATTTTAAAAAGATTTTGTCCAGACTTCAGTATAAACTCAGAAAAAAGGGCAACTGAGAATGGATGGGAAAGGATCCACCAAAATAATCATTATGTGGTGCCTTTTCATGCAACAGAAAATGAAGGGTTCAGTTTTCCCAAGCAAAGAAGGAAAACAAATACATTTGTGCAGTTTCTCAGCTGCTGCAAATAGATTCAGCTTCACTGACCTCACTAGCACAAGCAGGGCCTGAATTTTACTTTATTATTCACATTATAGTATCACCATGAAGATATAACATGGCCAAAGGTAGAAGAGAGATAGTAAGGGGGGAACCCTTTCTCAAAGACAGGTCACAAAGGCAAAGATTGGGCAGAGGGGCAAAGAGTAGAGTGAGCAGACGCTTTCTGCTGACACTGTACCACAGTGCAAGGCTTGGCATCTCAGAGCTCAAGTGCCAGCGCTGTGGGTGAGAACTGTGGAAGCACCATCCAGAGCAAGCATGAAAATATGGAGTTGTGATCCTTCCAGCAGCAAAATCCTGGATGAACTTTCCCCCTTTAAACACCACTTTTAATTTCACCCTCCCTTGGGCCCCTAGGGCTGTACTTCTACAAAGCAGAGCACAGACTTTCTCCATACATGTCCAGAGCTGTCCCAGTCTTTACAGGAATGAGCAGCTCCAAGTTAGTGCCTCCTGAATTTTTTGCTATGCTGCAGCTCATTTTTGGTGGGGAAGGTGGGTGGAAAGTTTTATTCTTATATCACAGTCTGATATGCAGGCTGTTCTTTTGAGGGTCATGGGTTTGAACCCCTCAGGCTAAGAAAGGAAATTAATTACTTTCTTTTACCTTTGGCATTGTATATTTGGGCAGAAAAACCAAAACAGCCCCCCAACCCCCCCAAAATATCAAGCCAGCCAAAAAAACCCCAACAAGTAAGAAATCAGTGTGATGAGCATTTTTTCTTAAATATAGTTGCAAGGAGAACTGTTTGGCTTTTTGAAGGAGTTTCACCTCCTGGTTTTCTCCGGGCTGGGAGAGCAGCAATGACAGAGATGGCCTCCTGCAGCTCTCTTATCCTGCCCTTAGTGCTCCCTAAAAAGTAGGATTAAGCATCTGCCTGCTGAGCCTACTGATCTCAGGCAGGTCCATGCTTTGCATGTCAATAGTTTTGGATTTCATTAGGAAGTACCTGACTCTCCTCTGAAGATATATGGTGGTAAAGATTTCCCTCCAGGACCTAAGCTGGCAGCCTGTGCTTTCCTGCATCTAACCTTTATGTGTGCCCTGGAAAAAAAGCTGGGATTAAAGACCCTTTTAAATGGACCTTCTTTTTAAAATACTTGTGAATTCTAGCAGGATAAAACAGGGACAATTCCCAAACTCAGTCTTCTCCTGCAAATATATCTTTTGTGAAAGTAAGCACAAAATGCTTCATCTTTTATGTGCAGCATGCATACAAGGTCTGAGTCTGCTGTACGGAAAAAAGTCAAAAATCAATCATACCAGGACAGGTTGTTCTGTAAAATTTACATCATACTGTAAAGCTTCTGTATATTTTTACCTGTGTCTGAAGATCCTTCTGCCTTCATTAATAGTTATCACAGGTTAATTCATTCATAAAAGAAGGCCACATTTTTGCCATTTTATCTGTTACCAAGAGCCCTTTTATACAACTTGTAGTCTGTATTCTAAACTGATTTAAGCCATCTCACTTTAATAGGTTTGTTGGTTTTTGCTTGCTTAAGTTCCTGCACCAAAATATGTGCTGCTGTTTCAGGTAACACATGTTCTACAGTGTTCTGAAGGGAAAACAGCTCCATTGAAGGGACCAGATAGAGTAATTTATGATGGAAATTTCATGAAAATTGAATTACTTTGAAAAGCAAAAAGGTAATTCCTTAGCTGAAGTTTTTGGATTTCTTTTTTTCAGATGTCATTGCTGGTGTGTTCTTTCTCATGCAAATACAGTGTTTCTCAAAATTAAAGGCACATAATATATCATCTCTGTATGATCTAACATTCATGAAGCCTTTCTATTTGGAAGCTTTCTAAGCTTCCAGATGCTGCACTTGATGATCTGAGAGGTCTTTTCCAACCTTAATCATCAAATTCCACTTCTCAAGGTGTGAAATTATGAAGGATGTTACAGAAATCAGTTAGTCTGTAATCTCACATGAAAAAAGGGGGCAATGATTTTAATCTGTCACTACCACAGCTAGATTGTGAGTCAGCTTTATAAGAGCTACTTAATGTCAAACAAATAGAATAACAAAAACCTAGTTTGAAGCCTTATGAAGCATCACTTTCCCATCAGTGCAGCTAGCTCATTTTCTTCATAGAATGAAAGAAACTTGGAATCACATAATAGTTTAGACTGGAAGGGACCTTTAAATGTCTTCTAGTTTCAACCAGCCATGGGCAGGGACACCTTTCACCAGACCAGGTTGCTCAAAATCCTGTCCAACCTGATCTTGAGCACTTTCAGGGATGGGGCATCCACAGCTTCTCTGGGTTGTCTGTTTCAATGTCTTACCACCCTCACAGTACAGAATTTCTTCCTTAAGTTCATTGTAAACTTCCCTCTTCCTGCTTAACCCTAACTCTTGTCCTCTAATATAGCCTTGGTAAAATATCTCTCTCCGGGTTTCTTAAAACCCCTCCTAAAGTATCGAAAGGCTGCAACAAAATTTCCCCAGCGCCTTCTCTTCTCCAGACTGAACATCCCCAGCCCTCTCAACCTGTCTCCATAGGAGAGGCATTCCAGCCCTCTGATCGTCTTCATGTTCCTCCTCTGGACTTGCTCCAGTAGGTCCACGTCCTTTTTATGTTGGAAGCCCCAGAACTGGACGAAGTACTCCAGGTGGGATCACAGAAGAGCAGAGTAGAGAGGGAAAATCACCTCCCTCCACCTGCTGGCCACACTGCTTTCTAAGCAGCCCAGAATATGATGCCAAAAAATGTTTTATAGGCAGTAGAAACAGTTGAAAACAATGGGCTCTTCAGTACTTTCTTTGTGGGGAGATTTCTCTTTCAACTGAAAAAGCCATTTACTGCTTTTGTTATTATCTCTAGGTATCAGCAAGGCCCTCCAACTTGAAGTGTGCAGGTGATTGGTGCACAAAAATAACAAAAACACAGCTGAGTAGTGTATAAAGGAGCACAGTTGCAAAACCTTCATGCTTCATTCCAGCTACAGGCCTGGGCTTTTTCAGGCCATGCTCTCCCCTTTAATGGGTACTGCAAGGTCAGTGCTCCGCAGGGCTGGACATCTGGAAACAGGCTGGTCATGGTCCTCAGCTCTGAGAGGTCACTCAGCTACACAGGGCAGTAGGGGTAAAGCAAGAGGAGCTGCAGACTGCTGGAGCTGATAGAAGCCTTGCCCAAGCTGAAATCCTCTGGAAGTGCAAAGGATCACTGGAGGAGGACTAAACAGCAATTCACTGTACATGCCAGCAGCACCTGACAGCTCAGGAGAAGACATGCAGAACATAGTCTTATTTCAACAATAGCTGATTGTACAGCATTAAACATGTAGAAAAATTTCAGTTCAGTCACATAGAGGAGGCTAGCATAAAACATTTGGTAATGAAATGTGAAACATCTGTATCTGTAGAGCAGCACTAAGTTCCCTCAGCTACTTTTAAATAGGCTTTGATATTGGCAGCAACCTGGCCATAGCAGCCCCAAGCTCAGCACAGGCTGATTTATCCTTGTCAGGGGAAGTATTTGGAAGTGGTTATAGTGCAGTCAACTTCTGTAACAGAAAAAAAGGTCATGAATTCTGCAAACCACAGGAAAAACAAAACATGTAGGACTATCGTACTCAGAGAATACTGAAGTTGGAGAGACAGCATTGCAGCTTCTTCATAGTGAAAAGGATTAAAATTAGATCAACACATCCCTTATAAATGACCAAATCAAAATGAATTCTACAAACTGTGTTACATAGTTATTTATGGGGTGGGTATAGATCTCTAGCATTAGTAATATACCCAGAAGAGCTCCTGAGGTAGCTCCCCAAGTACATTGAATTGTTGCCTCCAACCAGGTCCAGCCCTTGCCCTCACCTGGCAAACTGCACAGGACGCACTCCTAAACCTGTTCGTGCAGTGCCTGCCCTCTCAAGTACCAACCCCAGCTCTGTCACTAGCCCTGCAAAAATTAATTCTCTGAGTGGGGATGGTACGAAAGACTCTTTCCTGCCTGTTTCTGTCTGTCAGTTAACCTGTTTTAATGAAATTTTCCATTGTTTTGGCACATCCCAAATGTGCTTCTGAGGAGGATGTTGGCAATGCTATATTGTGTGTCACATATTTCTCTACAGAAATCAGCTGGCAGACAACCTGTGAGTGCTCAGACCCCATCTCTCTTGTCAAACCTGTATCCCCTTGTGGGGTTTGACAGTAGAAAAAAGAGGCAAGATGCACTGTGGATTGAATGGATATGCAGACATTGATTTAGCAAGTTTTACTTTTCACTGGAAATATGCCTAAGGAAGTCAAAAAAGTACACTGAAGATCAAGAATTAATCTTTGAACAATGTACTTGGGGAGCCAAACGACTCACAGGTTATGAAGTGAGGTGGTGGTTTGGCTTTATGGGCCAAGGAATGCAAGTTATCCCATGAAAATAGACACAAACTGAAGGGCACTTGAGTGTCATGTATGTTTTCACTGCTAGAAACTGGAGAGTCACTGGAGACTTCCATCAGTCAAGGCCAAACAAAAAGCTCATTGTGAGCTGGGATCCCAGAGGCTGCTACCACTTCATGAAAATTTTCCTGGGAAACAATGGTTGCTAGCAGAACTGGGCAGCCCTAGGCTGGAAGAGTTGTCACAGAGACAGATGCATATTACAAAGAAATATGAAACTTGTTCTCCAAAACCCCTGAAAGAAGAAATCCAGTTCAAGAGTCTCCTCAAGCAATTTGTCAAACAGACAATAGCTTCCCTAAGCTGCAAAGGGCAGGGATCCTGGGCCTTGGCAAATGAGGACAAGCAGTGTCCATGCTGCTGCAGGGATATGGGGTGCCTGGTGGACTCCAGGGGGGTGGCTGCAGCCATGGCAGTGTGAGGGACTGCAGGGCAATTGGGACATGGAGTATGATGGATGTCATATGTACTAAAAATGCTGCACTGAACTGCTGATCCTTGTTTGATGGTGGTGCTCTTTTGCTTCTCTTGGGAGAGGAGTTGTTGAGGAAACTCAGCCTTCATGAGGCCCTTGCGAGAGCCAGCCAGGAGGTGTGGCAATGACGCTCAGAAGCTCCAGTGGCAGTGTCCACTGAGGAGAGGTGTCCGTAGGCATTGGATTAAACTGACTGCTGCCACACTCCTCATCATTCCATGGAGAAGCACTGGAGAAACCCCTTCCCATATGTGCTCCAAGAAGACCATTTATACATTTGACCTAGGACACAATCCCCAGAAACTCCTTAGGGGAAGGAAAGGGCATCGAAACCTCCTTTGCCTCCTCCCACAAGGGCCATAACCCCTCAAAGGTTCGTGCTCGCTCATGCTCTGCACAGCCGTTGTGAAGCTGTGGTTGGCTCCTATAGGATGGAAGAGCTTCAAAGGGCAGGGTGGAGAGCACTTTCACCCAGAACAGCCCCGGCCTTGTGGCAAGGGCGTGGGTTTTGATTTCCTCGGGCACAGGAGGGTGTAAACCCCAGCTTTCCCACATCTAGGGTAAAAGCCCTGACCACAGAGCTCTTGAATGCGGCAGAGAGGAGCAGCAGCAGCTGCTGCTGTGCTTGGCAGAGCAGCAGCTCTCTGCGCGTTGGGAATGTTCATTGGCTCTGCCCCTTGGGCAAGATGGGTGCAGGTGCAGGAAAGCTGAGTTCATTGGATCTGACGGTGCCAGAGTGCGAGTTAACTGGGTGCCATGACTTGAGAGGCATTTCTGGACATGCCCACAGCAGAATTTCAGGAGTCTGGAGAATTTTAATGTGAAAAGCTGGTGCCTCCGGAGCTTAGGCGCTTCCAGGGTGTGGCAAAAAATAAGCAGGAATTTAGACAACTGCAGTTTTGGATGTAGGTGCTTCATCCTGCTAGAAATAAATCCTCCTTTCCTTCTGTCTGGCTGGACACAGTTCCCTGAATTTGCAGAGTAACTCCTTGCTGAATAGGAACAGTTCTTCTCCATTACAAGGAGCATTATGCCTAGCAAAAGTGGAAAAAATGTCAGCAGAGATGATGCCACAATGTTCTGACTCTATAAGATTTATGGGGCTGTGGGAAGCTATTTTGGATGAATCATAAATAATTGCATGTAACATACTAATGTAGCTGCAGAACAGGAGTGAGTTTGGTTTTATCCCTTAATTCAAAAGACTCTCCTTGTGACCATTTGGGAAAAGTAATTTAGCAAAATCAAGCATAAGTCAAGGTAACTTAAATTAGAAAAAGATCTTCCTAAATGGCTAAAAATGAAATGAAAAAAGAGGAAGAAATAAAACTAGGTGTCATAGTCCAACAGCCTTGTTAAGGTTGTTGAGAAAAGGTAGAAAACTTTTCTACATGAAACATTTCATAAAACACATGCATACCTCTTAACACATGACTGCAGAACAATTGTTTCTAATTTTATAAAGATGCCATGTATAATTTTAACAAATTATACACTGATAATAAATCATGCACTTAGTAATATATGCAACACTTTCATTGATAAATGCTTTGGGCACAGTGCTAGAGTCAGCTGTCTTTTCTACTAGCATCACATCTACCAGACTCAGTGTTTTCAGAGGCAAATTTGACCTAATGCTCAAAGTCCATACAGCCAAGTGGAAAAAATTTACCAGCAACAACTGACTTGTCAGCTACTAGTGTTTCAAAGGTTTGATGTTTTGCACTGGAGGCTGATTTTATCTCATTTGCTTTAGCTTATGCTGGTATTCGTCTCTGACATCAAAGAATTTCTTTTGGTTGTAAACAGTAACAGTATCAGTCCCTAACTAGAATAGTTCCTGAGGATGAGAAAAACCCCATCCTTTTTCTTTCAAGTCTCTAAATTATTGCAATGAGACAGAGAACTCCCTGAACAATGGAGATGAATAGGAGGGTTGCGCTTAAAATGAGAGGCTGCGAGTTGTGCTGAAAGAAGCTCAGCCTGGTTTTCTTGCAATTGGCTCTTCAAAATGTGTCCTAAGAAGATCGTATTCCCATTGCTACAGCATCTCTTCCTACTTTTGCCTACTCAGAACTAAGCTGGGAGATTCTCCTCGGCTTGCTGTTGCTAATATGTCAGTATCGATAGCATGGGTTGTCCCAGGTTCTATGGAACAGCAACAGACCTTATGGAAATGCTCTTTTGCCAAAGTTTTTGTAATTTAAATGGACAAGACACATAAGGAATTCAAAAAGGCAAAGAATTGGAAAGTAAAACCTGAATCAGTCAATGACAGAGCCAGGACTATAATATAAATATCCTGCTGCCAACTCAAAGGCTGATTGTTTTGGATATCTCTGCCTATCATTCCACATCTGTTTTTTTTTCCAATAGATGGATGCATATAGCATGTGATTTGCCCAATAAATATGGCTATATTTCCTCTCTTTCATTTTTCCCTGTGCAGAAACAAACTTACAATTAGAACTGGCTGGGAACTTTTAACAGAGTCTTTTTCCACCAAAAAAAAAAAAATTATCAGTGAGGGTTTAGCTGGTGTGGAATTTATTGCAAAAATGAAAATGGATATATATATATTATTTATCTAGAAAATAAAGCACCTGGCATCAAGCCTATAACCTATATGAGAAAGAACATGGATTTGAATACATTTTCTAGAATGCTCAATAAAGGCATATTCTATTGAGTGTTTCTATTTGCCTTTCTTAAAAAGAGAATATAATCAAATGTGTAAGCCTAAGAGATTATTTGTGCAGCACCAGGTTTTTTTTAACACCTGTACTTTTCCAGTTTGAAATCTACAAGTGGACACTTCCTCAAATACTAAAATGGATTTTAGAAATTCTACCCTATAATTATATTGAATAATTCTTGGTCTTCAGATTTCTGCAATTAGTGTGTTCTTACTGTTATGTACTCAAAAAGAGAAGTTTGAGTTGTTTTGATTATGTATGGTGGAAGGAATAGGTCCTACAGAGCACTTCCATTCTGACTGGATGGGGTCTACACTTAGATCCAGGTTTCTGTTTTGGAACTCATATTCTGAACACTGTTAATGACTACTACTAGTTTGTGCTTTAACTTTTCCGTTTGAAAGTGTCTAACAGTAAAATCATTTGCGTGGACAGAAGAGGGTATAAGCAGAGCCATGTTTTTCTAAATACTTGCCTGATTACTTTTGCAAATTCTTTTTGCAATGGTTTCCCAGACTGTTTAATATCCAGATCAAGCACCTTGAACCTTAAGCTGGGAATGGAGTGTGAGAAGATATTAAGGAAGTGAATGCAGATGCAGATGTAGAAATAGATTTGAAGCAATTAGATGGAAGCCAGTTTATCCAGATCCTCTATCTGCCTGGTGGATATCACACAGAATTTGGTATTCTGGTTTTCTACCCCTCACCCCCAACTGCACGTCTTGCTGTGTGGACTTCAGGTGTGCTGCATGGCTGAGACAGTGTAAAGAAAACCTAAAGCTACTCTAGTGTCTCTTTGGGACTGGACAGTGGCTCTTTGGGACTTTGACTCTGGGGCAGTTTATGCCACTACAAAAGGGCAGACATGTGCAGACTCCACTCACATTCATGCCAGTCCCAGAGTGGGGAACCTGCCTCAAAAGCCCCACAGTGCTTGAGCAGGGGTCACCCTGAAAAAGGAGAGCGGGCTTTGCACTAAGGCACTAAGTGACTTTGCTGAGCGGATTGACTGCTCCAGCGTTATTTATACCACATTCCCTATCGGATGGTTCAGCTCTCCATCTCCTCTAGTTTGCCTTTCCTCAGAAAGGCACTGGGAAAGTGATATTCCCAATAGGCTGAAGATAACTATACATGTACAGAAGCTATGCAAACATATGTAGGACAGGCTTAGTTCTCAGGAAACATTTTCTGCTCATTGAGGCTTATCCACTCAGGTTCAGCCTTGCTTTTACTTGTGTTCACACAATTGCTGACCAGCATATAATTGAGTAAACTGTGGTATTCTTGCAGTAGAGGCAGACAAAACTCATTTCTGCCTGTAGATTTTTGATGTTAAAATACACTCAGTGCATAATTAGATTATTTTGTCCCCTTTTTTTTTTAAGAGCCGAATTTTAAAGCAATTGAAACACACCTGAATTTTCATCCATCAGAAATCGGAGAAGATTTTTTTCAAAATCTTCTCTGATGATTCAAAGCTGCTGATGAGACATCTTCTATGGATAAAACCTACTAGAATCACATAATTGTTTAAGTTGGGAAAGAACTCTGAGATCTCTGAGTACACCCATTAACCTATCACTGACAACTCCACCACTAAAGCATTAGAGTGTAAGATTGACATGCTACACCTGAATTCTTTTCTTTCACTATCTAATGCAAAACACAAAAAGTCCTAAGACAGCACTACAATAAGTTTTCCCAGAAGTTGTGCCTGTGTTTTTCGGAGGTTAATCTCTTTGCTTAGACAAGGTTGACTGTGCATTGAATAAAAAATGCAAAATAATTCTCTACTCCAACACACTGGAAAATACTGTTGCTAATCATCTTGAAACAAGCTGTGACTGGCTGAGACACACAAATAAAACATAATTTTAAAAGCAAATATTTCTTGAATTTACCGGTTCCCTTACTTTCTACTTTACATTGAAGGTGCCAGGGGCTCTTTCCTGAAGTGATCTTCCTCCTGATTGAGGAAACAATAGACATGCAAGTAAGCCTAGCCGCAGAAGGTTTTTGTCAGGACTAGTTCTTGCTCACAAAAGCATTTTGCAGATTTTACATAAACTCTAATTTATCAAGGGATCAGATTTTACATTAAAAACATTTATGTTGGCTAACAGGAAAATGTTAGGTTTAGGATTTCAGGAGTACGTTTTTCATTACATACCTGCTGGTGAGCAGAAGTATTTCACTGGAATTTTGTGACAGCAGCAAAACTGTATTTAATTTTTTTTATTTCTTTTTTTATTTTTTTCTTTAGTTCAGGGTCACTAAATGTATGTCAGTCTGGTTAGCCATATTCATCAAATGCAGATTTAGATAATTAAGAAAAATATTGAAAGGGAATAAATATATTTTTGCTTCTGTCATAAAATAAGTTATATTATTGTGACCAAAAACTTGGTGTATGTAAAATATATATATAAGTAGATTAATTTATGTTTGTGCCTACTATGTTTCCTAATAACATTAAAAAAAGAAGAGTTATTAAGCACCAAACATACTATTCTCAAAAGATCTCTATGCTGTGGCCATGAGTAATGAATGTACACTCAGAGCTCTGTATATTTCACAAATTTAATTCATTTGCAAATTTCCTTAATTTGCTAATCATTTACAAATGAAAAAAAAATCTCTATTCTAAAATTATACCCTATGTTTTGTCTCTCAGCAACCCAAATTTCTTGGGAGGTCAACTAGTCATTATATTCATATGACTGGTTTTTGGAATAGTCATTAAAATATACACAAAATAGTAACATACATGAATTGGAAGCTTTGGAGCTACGTATTATCTTTTAATAACATGTCAGTGCTATAAAAATGTGAAATGCTTTCACATTGTTCCCAAGTATCATAACGCATTAGTACTCAGAGAAGATCATGGTCTCTTCTAAACCTCTGAAAACAAAGAATTATTTGCCAGGGAGTAGATTACTTGAAGGTTGGACCACCTAAAAACTGGATTCTCCAGGAGCAGGAAAGATCCATGAGCTAACTCAAACAATGAATGAACTCTGTAGATAGCCACAGATCCTTTGGGCTGCCCTTGGGCTGTAGCACTACTAGGAATCCTAGTAATACGCTTCATCGTATCTCCTTGTGGCTGGTCTGCACCTCCCATTGCTGCCTCTACTGGTTGTAAGAGGCGTGAAAAGACAGATGCACCAGGAAGACAAGTATGGTAGAGAGAAATGTTTCTTTTGGAGAAGATGGCATTTGTGGAAGGCAGTATGTTCCACCTCCTAAGCATAGAAGTAAATATGCAGGGTGAATGGTCTCTGTCTCACTGGCCCTTTGCATTGATCAAAAGATTGTTAAATTTACAGCAAAAATGGATAAGAACCAGACATACTTTTAGTGAAATGTCAGTCTTAAAAGCAGTCTTAATCAAGGCACTAAGGAGCACAAAAAAGAGAAATCTGAAATTGTCTGCCTGTGCAAGGATCCAATGTAATAAACAAGGGAACTGAGAACTGCTCATTTTATGGGCTTAATTTGACTTAGATGGTATTAACAAATTTGGAAAGATATTCATGACTTTAACTTAAGGTTACAGAACTTAATACAGAAAGGAACCAGCTGAGTAAATGAAGAGAGTGGTACTTCATCAGAATGAAGTTATTTCTGGATCAACATCAATTTGGAACAAAATTATATTGATGATATTAATCCTTATGGATTCATGTTCTAGTGAAGAATGCCAAAATCTGCTGTTGAAAACCACACCAAACTAGTAAGCAAGACAATCATCTCCCTAAGCATGTGTCCACACTTATGCAAGGGGAATTGTCAGCACTGAAGCATCTTTGAAATTCCATAATGTTCAAGAAGCAAATTTCCCATCCCAAAAATTTCCAAATCCAATTACAGAAATTCTCTTTTAGGCCTTCACTCAACAGGTGCAGTGTACTGGTAGCATGATTAACAATCATGTACTCTTATGTATTATTTTATGCATTATATTAAGCAAGTCTTCCTTTTCCATCAGGATTCAATGCCAACAAATACAATAGAAAAATCTAATTTAATTCAGAGACCTTTAATGGTACTTTTTGTATTTATACTCTCCATTTCTGGCAAACATATTATTACTTATCCTATACAGGCTGCTCTGCCAGTTTGCTTTGCTTACATGAGTAGTTCCATATGGGTCCTTTATTCCAAGGAATTTTGGGAGTCACTAATAGCTGGACAGGGGACACTGATTACTGAATTCCTGGCTCTGTTTTCAGTTTTGGACTGACAAGTATGTTTATATGATGCAGAAGTCAACCACAGGATGCCTAATTCATACTTACAGCACTGCATGTTCCTATTATTTTGTGTAATAATATATCATTTACTTTATAAAGACTTTTCTCATTCTATTTTATCAGTGGTTCACAGACAAATTTAGAACCAAGTTGAACATCAGGACTTGTAATTTTTCTAAACCTCGTCTTAGAATCTTTCCCTTGTCCATGTTAATTATAAATTGCATTCATCACGCTGAAGGCTATTTATTTGCTTCTTCTGTTTATCTGTTTTGCCTATCTGTAATACCACAGTGGAAATGGCATGTACAATGACAAGAAAATGACCTGTGTCAAACAAATAGATGGTTTGCACACAGATAAAAAAAGCAAAACCAAAATATTTGCAGCATAAATCAGATTTTTTTCTTTCCATCTTTTGTTTTCAGATTGTTCAATATGAATTAAAGATCTAAACTGCTACCAGCAATAATTCTGCATCTATTCCTCTATCAAAAGATAATGTGATATTTAATAACTTTCCTCATTGCTTCTTCTCCAATATCTGAACTGAATTTTTATTTCTCCATAGAAAGGGGAAACTGGATTTTAGTGTCCTAAAACCTTAGCTTAGTCTGATTGGATTTTTTAATATGTAAATTTCTCATCCTTCCTGTTGTGCTTTTTATTAATGCATGATATTTCTCTTCATGGAAAAAAGAAAGAAAACAGTGTAAGTGGTAGCAGAGGAAAATGCACTAAATATGAAGGAACAAATAATCTGTGAATGGCAGAGGTGAACAGGCCTAATAAGAGGCCCCATTTTAACAGTTTAGTCTTAGCAGAGCACCACAATGTCACCCCAGAAAAACACTTTGAATATAATGATGGCAAATTTTTCAGTGGTACTGGCAGGTATTTACTTTCAGGTTTTATTCAACCAGGTGGTTGAATAAAACTACCAGCTTAAGGGACCAAGGGGAACTGTAAATAGTACTTAGGATCCCAGAGTGTAATTCAGTTCCAGGAGAGAGGTTCAAACAAGCTGTCCCTTATCCATCTGTGTTAATATATGGTTAAGCTCTGAATCTCCTTATCACAGCTTGTTTCAGATGCTGAAAGTTTACATGATTTCAAAAGGCAACTAGACAAATTCATATAAGAAAAATACAGTGAGAGTTATTGTATGTCTGACAACCAGTGAAGTCAATGAGGCACAAATTATTGAATGATGGCCGAATATTCTTCAGTGGCATCACTTACAAACTTCCATAGGTGTCCACTACTTGACTTTTTTGATAATAGGACTCTGAGCTGAGGTGTGACCCAGTCAGACCACTCACATGTTCTTATGCATCAAAATAGTTGAGATGGCACATGGTACTTTCTGAGGAAAGCTCCCCAACACAAGTAGCTCACTGAAAGTGTGTATGTTCAGTAGAAAGGCTGCCCACCTGAGACAGTTAAATTACTATTTCCCACTTAGCTACATTTGAGAATTATCAACAAAACATTCGTAACTTTCATGTTGCTCTTCTGGATTGGATTTGGCTCTTCTGATGTCTACTAGCTGTAGGCACCTTCCCCAAAGAAAGAGGTTGATGCCTCTTGAAAAATGGCCCAATGATTAAAGTACATCCAGGGACTGTGACCTGAATTTTGGTCAAGCCCCACAAGGTTGAGCACAGTTACCACTCCCACAAAGAGCACACTTGTCTAGAGTAGGAGGTTCCCTTTTTGTAGGGTATTCAGAAGAAGAGGCTTTTTTTTTGTCTGAGTTGAAAGCTGAGATCCCAGGAGTATGGATTCAAGCGGGGAGGGAGATCTAGCAGGAGTGAGGCTCTCTTGAGAGGCAAGGGAGAGTACCATGGCAAAATTCAAGGGTGTGATTTGCTCCCAGCACATTGCTGGCATGGACTTCATTGAAAAGCAAGAGAGGAAAAGTAATGAGGAGTCCAGACAGCAAACTCTTGTATCTCTGTGGCCTTAGGGATATATGAAAAGTCTTTTAATGTCTTCTGGATACATCTCTACATTTAAGTCAAGGAAAAGCACAAATGGAAATCAAAGCCTTCTTTGCTGAATAATTTTTATATTAAGATAATAATTTCCTATTTCAACCATAAGTTTTGAAAGGCTAGATTGCTGCTTCAAGGAAGTTAAGGATGGTCTGTTTCCATGAGCTTGGCAGCACTGAAGTGGAAGCAACTGGAGGGAAGGGGTGAGGAGGCAGCAGAAGGACAGCTACTAATGACAGAGCAATCTGCATTTTCCTGTGGAAGGCAAATAAGAGATAACCACAAGAAATGGAGGATTAAACTGTGAACAATGTTTGCTTAAACCTAGATTAATTTCTAGCTACTATGGCTTGATTTCCAAGCAGTTAGTTGCCAAATTTAAAAATTTTGTATCAAATGACTGAGTATGATTACACTTAGAGGTATATTAGGATATTCATGTTTATAATAATTAATAAGCTTGTTTGTTATGGCTGCTTTGAAATGTAAGTAATAACTTTTGTGTATTTTGTTTCTGCTATGAACATCTATTTCAACCACAACTTTCACAAGGCTTTACTTCACTCATTAGCTGTGAAGGTGCTCAGGCAAAATGGTACAAACCCAGACAGGTCTAAGCTTTCTCTTTCCTGAATTTCAAACTTCTGAAAGCACTTTTTAAACAAAATGCCTGTCTCAACGTCATTACATTCCTGTTACTTTGAACTAAGAAGAGGTTCAATATTGTTTCAAATAGATATTAACTTTCAGTGTTTTGTTTCTCTTGTTAAGTCCTGACAGTCAGTACAATCATTCCTAAATATATGGTTGAGGACAAATATAGGCAGGTGGAACTAAGCTTATATAGGTTGTACCTATTTTTTCATATACACCAATAGGTTCTTTTTTTATCTACTTTCTTATTTTCTAGGCCATTCATGCATCTTTTGTGTTTCTTTCATGACTATTTAGGCACATGTATAGATGAACTCCTGGTTACCATCCTATCCATTTGTCTATTTATTATTGTCAACACCTATGCAGAGTAAGATAGAAATGAAGATAGAAATTTATGTTGTCTTGCTGTGATTTGATTTCAAACATATATCAGAATTAGTAGAATATAGCTGTGCTACTTAAAATTGGGTGTCTGGTCATGAATGATGGGTTGCAAGTGGAGAATGTGTATAATCCCAGAGTGACTCCAAGAAACTAAATAATTACTATTTGAGGCATAGTGGAGAGAGAGCTCCCAAACAGTTAAATAGATAATGTTTCATCCTTCCTATACACAAAACAGAAGTAATTTTCACAATTACTTGTGCACCTCAAGAGTCAGATAACTTCCTGGTTCCTCCTGATTGGCCCATGATGGATGGCAGAAAAATCCTGCTTGGAGAGTTTTATCTGGTACAGAACTGAGGCCTGATATGAAACTCTTTGAAGTCAAGAAAGGCCTCCCAAAAGGCAGCAGATCAAAACAGGTCTTTTGTGGAACTATAGGGACCCAGTGTTGCAAACAGTAAAAGAAAAAAAAAAATTCCTACAAAATTATCTTACTGCTTTAATCTTAGCTGGGGGATGATACTAAAAGCACATCATCCGAAAAAGAGCAGACTTTATGTCAGAGATATCTGTCACCATATTTTTTAATTTAGCTTTCTCATGTGTTTTATAAGGTTTTAATACATATTTCATGCCTAGTGTTTTGTGATGTCTATTCTATGTACCAGGTAAATAAATAAAGTAATATAAGCATGTCATTTACATTTTCATAATTATAGCAATGATAACAATGGAAGAGAACAATTAATCTTGCAAGCAGACTTTGGGGTTACAAGGATAAATGTTAACAACCCTCAAAAATCATCTTCTGGCCTATAGAGAAAAAAAAATCAATTACCAAATACTTTTCATTTTATGCAGTTTTCAATCACTCTGTAATCATACCAGCAGCTAACCTGCCAACTGGCCTTTGCAGATGAGTTAATAGTCCAGATACTCTTGTGAACTGCCAGCCAGAAACAACAAGGCTGACATTTAAAGATGCTTGGTGGAATAAATTTCTTGATGTGACTATAAAATTGGACACATAGAAACCAGGTCTGGAGATAGCTAGCCTGCAATTCTGAGGAGAATTAGAAGCAGAGGTCAGTGCCCGTTATAACTAGCCCTTCTAGACATTACAATGTCATTCTGAAGGTAAAATAGGGTGAGTGCTGGTGGATTATTTCATTTGGATTGAAAACCAGCAGATTTTTGTCATATGTTTAACAGTATATTGATTTTAATTTATGTTTTCAGCCTGAATAATTTAGATTATCTCAAGACTGAAGATTAAATTTCAGGAATTCTCCTTTTTCATTAAATACTTCTCTTAACTGCAGGTCTGCACTTGGACTCCATTTAATGTTTTAGTTGGTTTAATATTACATTAGAGCATACAGGCTAGCCAAAACACAGCCTCACTTAACATCTGGCAAATAACTGAGCCAAATAATGAACCTGAAGCACTCCTTGTTGGAGTTTCTCTTTCAAGTATGTGAAAGGTGATGGACCTGTTTCATGAGAAAAAAAGGCAATGCATATTTGCGAACAGAGAAATTACAAGACAAATGGATTTTAATGAAGAAATTTCCTTTAGGTGATGGATGACTGGTCCTCCTAATTATTTGCAGGATGAAAAATGTCTTTCTTAGAAAGCATTTAGAGGGACAACATTCAGGATTGCCCCTGAGGTGTCCTAGCACAGATCTTTTTTCTTCTGTTTTCCATTTCTGGTCTTCTGTTTATCAGTGCTTTCTCAATCTTTTGCTTGGTGGAAGGGAAGAAATAGATGAGTTGAAACTCATACAGTGCAGACTTTCCTTCTATGGAAAAGGTTGGCAAAGTGGATCTTATAAAGACTTTGTAAACAGACTGCATACTTATAAATCATACTAATTTTGCTAAATGTAATGAGGATTTTCGCTGAAAATAATTTTGTTCTCGTTTTCCCTTTGCCCTCCAGAGACAACCTTTTTGGAAGTCCTTTTTTCTATATTTTTTAGATATTATTTCTTTTTTTTCACTTCTCCCATGCTTATGAGATAGCTGCCAGTTCTCTGTCATTGCTCCCACCCAAGCCCATATCTCTTTGAACTCACCAAGACGTCATTATTTTAACCAATGCAAACTCAGTATATCATCTTTAGGGTTCCAGTTTTTTACTTCTGTGGCACTACTAGGTCTCTTATTGACACATAAAACTTGGGACCAGTACCTGCAAGCATACCAGACTTCCTCAATTTATTTTCTCTTTATAAAATAGATTCTACAGTAAAATTTGGAGTAGTTTGGGATAGGGAGACAGGGGAAGAGATGGTATGGGGAAAAAGAGAGTTTGGTGACAGGAGGACATCTCACACATAATGCAGTGGCTGTCTCAGGACTAGCTTTACAATTTCTAGTCAACATTTCAATAACATTAAGTTACTTTCAGAAAATATTCTGTACTTTGGAGGATAATTCTGCCTGCAGGTGTAATATTAATTCTTTTATACTTTTTGCATACCTCCCTCATTCCTTTCTGACAGCTTGGTTTCATGTTTCCTAAACTTCCACAGATTCTTTCTGACTTAAGTTTTTTGATCTTACCTCCTTATGTCTGTATTTTTTGGATTGAAGATTATATAATTTATGGTAAGTCCAAGAAGCTGGGAGCAGGACAAATATCTCAAAAAATGGAACAGAATCTTCACCACTGTGTTAATTCTGACCATACTCTGTTCATAAATCATTGGGGAACCTCATCTTTTACTTAATAGTATTCTGTGAAAAATGATGCCAGTAAATTACTTCAGTCCTTAGACTTTGGGCCAATTAGGAGTAACAAATCACAAACTGTGAATGTTCAAATCTCCTTCAATCCTCATTATGGAAAGTTTTGCTCACTACTTGAAAACTGTTAACTACACCTAAAGACGTGATCTTCAGGGCTGGTACAGGACATTTTACCACTCACTGAGAACATAAAAGTGGATTTTTTTCCTGGATGTCACTGGGGTAAGTCTTTACATACAGGTCTGCCTCTGGCCATACACTGGGAGTAGCAGAGCTTACAGAACCAGTTTAGATTTGTGGTGGAGGATATCTTCTCCCTCAAATTCTGCCAAGAGATGTATGCACAGATAACAGAGGCAAGAAGGAGAGCTCTAAGCAGATGTAGAGACAAAACACCTTTGTGGGAATGGCCTTTGCCTCTAGCAGGTCTCAGAAGACCTGATGGTGCTCTGGGTGGAACCCTTCAGATCTTCTCATAGGGGAGCAGAAACCTACTAAAGCCTATTCTGAAAGGAAGTTTGCCCTGCCCTGATCACAAGAATTACCTGTGGAACAGTCTATCCAGTCTGGGAAAGCTGCATTTCCCTACTGTAGGTCTCATAAGCCCTATACAAGCTGTCATGTGGATTTAGGAACCCTAAATGTTTGCATAAGTGTCTTTTAATGATTAAATAATTGCCCCCTGAAGCACCCCAAAAGAAGCCAAAGGAAAGACCAATCACCATCTACAAAAGATTAAGACACAATTTCATGTTCCTCTGCCAAGACACTTTGTAGCTTCTATGAGCCAAAAAAAAGTTAGGAAAATATTCAAGATGTGAAACCATTTCCTTTTTTGAGCTCTCCTGTCTCCCAGACATCTTGTTGAATTTTCCTCGAACTTTCTATTAAATTTCTACTTTGCCAGAATAACAAACTTCTGAAATTCCAATTGGCTTGGTCTGGTAAAAGGCAAAGAGCTAAAAAAGCCAGTCCAGGAGTAAAAACCTGCTGCCAACTTTAGTATGGAGAGAATATAAAATGAGAAATCCACCCCAGTGAACCAAGAGCATGGCTTGTGTACACAATGCTTATTTCTAAGCAATGGTATCTAGTGCCATTTAGACTGATGTCAGAGCATTAAACCAAAGTTTTACTTGGATCACTCCTCAGAACTTTGTACTACCATCTGAAATAAGCATGTTAGCAAAAGATATGCCACCTTTCTGTTTCTTTAGTGCTGCTGTCAGAAGGACTTGATGCCCCCCATGATTTGAATAATCACATGGAAATATTATTCTTAAAGTTTATTGATAGGTTTTATTCCTAAAATCAAGTAGCACCCTCTACTGGGCAGTAGGTCTTCTTCTGGGCATATTGATCTTCTGCCTTAAATAAAATATAAAATGTCTTGCCTTAAGTAAAATGCCTGCACAATTATCTATGCTGGAAAATCAGAGAATGAGACATTAGTGTAGAAATGTCAGGGTGCAACAAAATAAAGCACAGAACCACTGTGAAAAATTATATACTGTATTTTGGGGGTTCAACTCTATAAATTTTGATAGAGTTTGGCTATTTAACACCAAAACAGAGTTGGCCAAAACTTTGTGGTTAGCCTCATATTTAGATTTCAACAGAAGCTGAAAGTCCAAGGAGAAACCCATGTGTTCTATTTTTTGGCATGGATATTTTCTCTTCAGATCAGTGAAGGTATACAGCTTTTTCAGAAATATATGGAAAGATGGCTCATGGTCCCTTCCAAGGAAATGCAATAGATGCTTATGTTGATTCTGCAGCACTACTGGAGTGCTGTGGTTTTAGTTCAGAACATGCAGCAGGCAAACTAGACAGATTGCCCTTCCTTGCACTCCACTTCAGAGCCCTTAGTGGGTTCTTTCAAGGTTGAGAGAAATTTGGCTGCTCCTGTTTTAGACTCCATAAATGCCTGATATCATTTTCTCACAGAATCTGGCAAAAGCCTCTGTCTGATCTCTCCCAGTTGAACTCTCTCTCTCTCTCTCGCTCTCTCTCTTTTTCTTATTCTCATTCTCTGTCTCTAAGGAAGCTTCATCTAAATGGCTATTTTATTCTTTGTGTTCTCCTTTTCTGTCCCTTTCCAGAAGTGCTGTGGCACCACTGACCAGAAGCACCACATCAGAGTCTTAGGACAGTTTGTTAGAAGTGCAGCTGGGCAGGAATGACCTGGTGATGTGGCACTTGGCTGAGAAACCAATCTTCTGAAAGCCAGCTCTGAACAGCCCTGAAATCAGCGTGTCTTCCTGTCACTCTAAGGCTGTTTGGACCAGGCCCATGTGCACATCTGGATGCAGTTTGTTCAAAAGTGCCTGCACTACCCCACCTTTTATCTGGTATCACTTTTTACAGGGATAAAGGAAAGCCTTATATCTGATGATCCTCTGCTTCATGATTCTTTTCCAGTAATGAGATTAATATGTGACTTTCTCATCTGTTTAATTTATTGTTGCTGTTGGATTTAGACTTTTTTCTCTGCTGTCAGTTTATTAACCTCAAAGAATGTGCAACCACTTATTTCAAATGCATGAGTTGCTTTTGGTGATTTTGGTGGGGGGCTTTTTGTTTTGTGTTTTGTGTGGGTTTTTTAAAAGTAGGAATATATGCTTTTGCCTGGGCTAAATATACTAGCTCACAATACTGCCACTGAATCAGATGAAAGCATATCTGGGGAAGTGAACTCCTTGGCACATCTGATAGAGAGAAATTTTGTAGGAGAAAAATTGAACTTAAAACATTTCTGTAAGTTGTAGCAGAAGTCAGTCTGTATTTGGTAAATTCTGATTCTTTATTTCTTGCACTTATTACATCAAAACTCATGCAATTATTTTAGAAAGTTCAATTTCAAGTATTCAATAGTTTCTGTGAGATTTTATTCTCACTACTGCACAGTTATAGATTACAAAAGGAGCAGGAGGACAATGTATTTGCTCTTCCTGGCTGGAAATTCCTCAAATTTCAAAGCTGGAAACTTTTAGAAGTGGCTACTCAAATGTATCATGGAAGAGATAATATCCTCTCTGTTTGCCTTAAAAATGTGGTTCATGAGTAATGTCAGAACACTTTTCTTTTACTGAAATATGACCTGATTCTGTAACTCTAGCTTTACTTAGGAAAAAATTGGTTTGTTAAAGAATTCACACAAGCCTATTTTCAGTGGTTACTGAAATGGGTGGGGAATACAACTTAAAATAAGGTACAATTTTGTCCTTATGTAGAAGATTTTAGTAACACCCACAGTAGAATCAAGTTATATTTCTGTATTTAAAATGCAATACTGACATGTTTTTCAAGGCAGATGTTACATATAATTTTGTATTATCCTTTGATGTTAGTACACAGTGGTAAAGAATTTTCAAGAGTACATAGACTTGGCATAATGAGAAGAAAGATTTAGAATATGATTGCTTTGAGTTGGAAAAAAAATTCAAATCATGAGATTTTCCTATATTTGCAATTGGAAATTGGCTGGAATTCTTCACGAAACTCTTGGATTGCACACCTAACCTGCTTGTACCTGTAAGAAAATCAGATTATTCTTGTAACACATTAGCCATCCTTCCCAAAAGGTTGTGAAACATAATTGTCTCCAACATGTCTGTATAATTCTTTTCTCCTGGAATTTTGAAAGCATTTTTACATGTACCATAAATTGTAAATTATTTTATTTAAAACTGTACAGAGGAAGGACTTTTGTAGTTTGTACTATGATTTCAAAGCTTTTGTTCCTTGTAATCCAAATCAGCCCTTTTCAACTTTTGTACCATTAATGAAAATAATTCCAAAAGAAAATATAACACCTTTTGAAACATCCAATACATGATATTTTTTTTTGAAATTAGTCATTTTCAAACATTAATATTTTTGTACTGTAATAGTGTATTTTTAAATTACAACATTAAAAATTAATATTAAAGAAAATTTTGAAAAGAAAATTTGAGCTTCTCAGCTCCTCAATTTTAATTAATATGATGTATATTTTTCAGTTATTTTCCTAGATTTTCCTTTCAGGCAAAATTTCTGCTCTCATTTACACAATCTCTGGACACATTTTAAATGGGAGAAATATAAACAAATCTTGGAAAAGTTGATATAAGGCTTACTGCACAGGACACCTATTTAATAGAATAATAAGGAAATTATGGAAGGTCAGGAAACACTGAGGACAGAATGTGAAGATAATGGCTGAAAAATTTGCAGAGGGATGAAGATTTTAAACTTGTAAGTCCTAGACACAAAAAGAAGTTCATGATATAACTAGTGCAGAGGTGAATGAATTGAAAAATATGGTTAATAATTTAATTTTAAAGAAAACCTGTTATCAATAAAAGCTTATTTGTGTGAACTGAAGAGAGAAATTAGAGGAAGAGAAAATGAAGGTGGCAGAAGAAGGTTACACAGGGTAGACCAGAGCAACAGTTGGTGACTGAAATTATGCTGAGATTATATATATATACATACAAATATATTCATATGTTTTAATGTCTTTTATTTTTCTCCCAAATGCCTACCAGAACATCCTTCCTTTTGTGTTTGTCTTTCATACAACAGTTTTTTCTCTGATATTTATTGCTCTGCTTGCTAATTCTCCTTCCCTGATTCAAGTTCATGAGCTTTCCTATCTGATCAGCATGGAAGAGACACGTTCACAGGAACATGGAGTTAGCTATGTGAGCTATTTCACTCTGAGGCTGTGATACACATCCCATGAAGAATCACATCTGTCTCCTTTTCATGGGTCTGATCTGACACACAGCAGCACAGAGCTCATCATCTCTTGGCATAAGCAGTGGTCTCTTGTTTCAGCATCATACTTGTTCCCTGATTTTATCCTTCTTGCTTCCAAATATTAAATTGTCTCAGAAGATGCTGCTAAATTATGCTTATCACTTTTGTTCAATAGAAGGAGAGATAGTCCAAGCTGAATGTGGCTGAAGAGCTATGCAGTCAAGAAGGTTTCACTTTCATGTGACAATGTACCTTGGCACTCCCCTAAAGCATCCCTCACAGCTTTCAACCCACTCATCCATAAAGTTATTGCTCCAGACACTCATAGTCCAGTGAGGGAAGAGTTGGAAACTCCATCCCTGAAAATGCAGTGGGAGGTGCCCAGCCACTAATGAAAACAATGGTGGGAGGAGGACTGTTCTTGGGGACTAATATCTGTAGGGGGATAATCACAGGCTCCACACACCACTGAAGCCAACTGCAAAGGTTTCAGAGCTTTCAGTGGGGGAGTGAATGCTGTTCTATGGGCAGGAATAGTATGACAATGGCACAAACCAGCCAAAACAAGTCGTCAAATGGCGTAGGTGAGCTCTTTGTATGGGCAGAGTTTTATGGGCTGCTTGAGTCAGCTCTTTTGGACAATTATTTTTAAAGGCAGCAACAGGCACTGAGTCATGTTCATACATCTGAGTTCATTGCAGAACAAGTTGCTTTAGGCACCCTCTGTGCATTGTCAGCCTATTTTGCACCCTACTCAAAGGACAGATGGATCAGTATTTGCCAAGATTGCAGCTAATGTGTTAAATACATTAAGGAGTCATAGTTTTTTAGCAAGGAAATTTGGGATCATAAAATGCAACAGAAGAACTGGTGTTCAGCAAGACAGCAACTTTAGCAGCTCGATATTAATATTATGAACAGTATCAACAATAAACACATAATAGCTTTTACTTTGCATAATTTACCAGCCAAGACCTAGAACTAAAATAATCCCTGATACTTTAAAAAAATCTTTGTTAAAATTGCCTTGCAATCTGATATGTAAGAAAATATACATAAAATGTATTTGGTTGATATGAAAGACATAACCAACTGGCACTCAGTGCAGTTGGATCGAGGCTGCAGAAGCAAGATTTGGCTAATTTAACATTCAACCTTCAAAATTCAGGACAGATTTTCCCAAACTGCAACCTGCAGCTGCAGAACATCCTCACAGTTGCCAGAAAACATCACTGCTTTCCTGTTCCCATATTCTTTATATATATAATTCTCAAATTATGGATCTTACTAATCAACAAATACTGCTTCAGACAAAAGCAGATAGTTGCAGTATGAAATGCAATAGTGATTGCTCACATGGAAAACAAAGGGATTTTTAAAACATTTGCATAATTGAAAGTCCATTAGGAAACACAGTAAGCAGAATGGCATGCTGTAGCAAATCCCCCCCACCCCTGCAGAGCAAGGTCTCAGGATGGGGAAGACTCATGCAGGGGGAACAGCTGTTTGGAAAAGCCCTCTTGTCTCTGCAGCCAGGAAGGAAGTGCTCCTTCGAGAATCTTGTCCAGGTGTAGAAGCAGAGAAAAGCAATGCTCAGCATTCAGCAGCTGAGGTGAAAAACTCATGACATGAGCTAAAAATGAGGGTTCTCCTGAGAGAGGACAGTCAAGAGTCCAGCCAGGACACTCTTGCCTCTTTGCCAGAATATTTATGCCCATGGTGCAAAGAAGGAGATGGTGTAACACGGAAGACTCAGACAGAAAAATCTTACCGAAAATAGATCGCTCATTACATTTTACAGGTGTTAATTGACAGGAGAGCACCTTTAAACAAGGCTGTAAGTACAGAGGATGCCCAGGGGTGCCTGTGCGTGATGGGAGCATCCCAGTAGTACATTCCTCTTTGCTGCTCAGTAAATACACACCTGTTTATACTACTTTGACATCAGTAGTCCTTGAAGAAGTATAGCTATAAGCCTGCTAAAGCCATTTTAGTGCTTTTGTTGGGATGATACTACTAGTATAAGCTTCTTGTTTCAGAAAATTCTTTCCTGTAACATAGCATCTCCTACCACACACTGCATATACCTGGATTGTCAGGAGTCCGAATAGAAACTTCCTCAATCCCTACTAGGTTTCCAGATGGGTTTTATGAATTGGTTGTGTGATTTGGGTACCTGTCTGCCTTTCAAAATTCTTATAATTCAACGGGAGGTCTGCTGGATATACATCTGTGGAAATACACTTGTGGGAACCCAGCTGGGAAAGGAAATGGAGTTGCAGGAGGCTGCAGCTTAGCACAGGGCGAGGGCACTGGTAAGCACGCAGTGTCCTGGGGCTGGCAGAATAGGTAACCCAAGTGTGTCTCCATGTGGAGCAATCCCAGCTCTGCCTGCAATGTAGGCATGCCTTTGTAGTGACTGCTCCCTACTCTTAACGCTAAAAAGCTAAAGTGGCGTCTACAAGTCTGCCTGTGGGAAGGAGAGAGAGAGAGGAACTCATTAAATGTTATTATCTTGTGAATAGACTTGGTCAGACAAAACAATAGGATAGCTGAAGCTTAGGGGAAAGCTCCTCTGTGACGCATTGGGGTCTACATCATTAGCATTTCTTCAGTGACAAAGCCAAAGAAAAAAGGTCTGTTACAGCCCTTTGAAAACAGAGGCCAAAGAGGTGAATGCAAGGATACACTGGGGATGTGAAAGATGGACATAAGGTAGGAAAGGGAAAAACTGCTCTTCCAGCAATGAAATGCTTCAATCAATTTATTTGTGACTGAAGAAGCAGTGAAGCAATCAGGTATTTGGACATTATAATGAAGAAAGGAAAAGCAGTGTGGAAGAGGAAGGATATCCTGCAACTGCTCAAAAAAAATGTAAGAAACTCAAGACAAGAAAATATGAGTAATTTCACTTGGACCAATGTATTTCCCATGCTAATTAAAATAGAGAAATTCTTGGGATTTCCCTTAAGTGAGAATATCTTCAAATATTCCATGGACTTGCAGAGTGAATGTAAAACATGGCATGACAAAAAGACTGGTGCTGTGGAATAAGATCCAGTGGACAGTCAGGACGTGGGGACTTGTGGGTGGTACTGGGCTGAAGGTAACCTATGATTTAATTTGCATGATGAGTAAGAGAGAGGGATAAGGAGCTGTCTGATAAGGAGCTCAAAGATAACATTCGCTGCTTAGATCATGGAGTGCTGAAGATCATCACACTGATACAACTGGAGATCTGGGATACAAAATATGATATTAGGCAGAGTACAGTCATAGGAGCTTGATGAAAGAACCATAAAATTTGAATAATAGTACTATTCAAACTTAAAGAGTGTTCACAACAAATTTAAAAATAACACAACAGAATTACAAAGCACAGGAAACAGATTTGAGCCTTACCTACTATTAGCATTTGATATGTGCTTGTTGGTTTTGACACACTAACAATCTCTGAAGTGGCAAATACAAAAGACTAAAATGCACTGCCTAATTTCACAAGAGAAAGCATATTAAGAAGACAAAGTCCACTGACTGTATATTAGTTTATCACACTCAAGCTGTCTTTCATTTATATCTTTGCCTCCGACAGCTGAGAGACTAAGGCTGTCTGGAGACAAAATGTTTACTGCTATCATCCTCCTCCTCACATTTTCTGCCTCTCAAGGTATCTATCCACAAGTGCTGCTGAAGGACATTGTGCCAGCAAAGACTAAAATAAAGACTTTGTAATGAAACAACATAGGACTGTTTGGGAAAATAAGATGTCTGCCTAGCATACCAAAGATGGAGGGAGGAAAAAGAGAAAGCATACTGGCAAGACAGACAGCTGAGGGATGTGGCCAAGCAAGTTTGAGGGTTTGAGGGGAAAGGTCTCATCATGCTGCCAGCCACCACACTCTGCGCAGCCTTTGAAGTACAGGACTGTGCCTTCAGTTCAACTGAAGTGGACAGTGTCATGCTAGTGAGGTTATTGTGTGCAGAGCCCTACAGCAGAACAAGGAGGCTAGGCACATCTCAAGTATTTGGGCTGGTTTTCAGCAAGACTGCAGGGTCCTGATTCAATAGGTGGTTTCACTGCATGATGAAGTGAAAGAACTTTAGCTCTTCCGCTTTGACAATAGAGCGAGGCCTCCTAAAATAGCAATAGTTTCAGGCACTTAATACAAACATGCCATTTGTCAAAATCTTATTTGGTTCACCGAGATGATTGATGAGTGTGCTATTTTGTGCTAAATATGACAACTTTCTGGAACATTCCTTGTTGATGACCGTGAACTTTGCTCCTTGAGAGGCCAGCTGAGGCTGCAGTAGTGTAACGAGCATGTCCTTAGTGGTGACATTGGCATTATTACTTCTGGATAACCCCCTACTTCTACATAAATATTTGCCTTTTAAAAATGGGAGGAAAGGCCTTGAATGTGCTTAGAACACTTTGTAAAATCAGTTGTCTGAAAGCCAACTGTTATATCAATTAATTTTTATTTACATACAGGAAATCTTTAGCTGTGTCTGAGACAACTGGCTATACATTTTGAAGGATAGGAAAGGTTATTTGAATAATTGTGGCTGCATCAAAGATCCTTTATTAGTATCCTGAAACTGTCATACAATATTTGAAAAAAAAACTTTTCTCTGGCTGCTTTATATTGTCTGGAGACAGCTGACATCTACAGCATGTGTAAATCCAGAGGACTTTTGTTAAATACCTTTGTAGAACTAAGAAAAGTGTTTTGGGTGAAGAAAATATTTCCAACCCCTTTTGTCACCTCTTTTTTTCCCCCCACTCTAGGACACTGCAGCAAGGCACATTGTAAAAGAAAGGTAGCAACAAAACAACACCAGTTTTTGGTTATTCCCAGAAGAAGAAGAAGAAGAAGGTCCATGAGACAGAATGGATGCAGTCATTCAGTGCATAAACTGCCTCTGGTTCTTGCTTGTTTGATATACTATCATGTAACTAACTTATTATCTGTCATTTCCTCACAAGCCTTCAAAGGCTTAAAATCTTTGAGTGGCTGAAGCATTACATGTCCTGCTGGTACCAACCTCACAAAGACTCTTGCATGCATTTTTTTATATAACTGCAAGGATCCAAGCTTTTAGGTCTTTCTCATGAGCTGCAATATTATTGGAATGATGCAGTGAGTTCAATGCCAATGGAGAATGAATGAGATGGGTGATGTCTGTAATACCACTACTGGTAATGTCAATTTTCTTAGTATGAAGATCATTAAAATTAAAAAAAAATAAAAATTTACAGAACAGATGGAGAGATCAGACATTTCACAAAATCTACTTCTCTAGCTGACAGTAATGGCATGTACTATTGTAATCTACATTATTGTGCAATTCAGAATAGATTAAATTATCAGTTTCTGTTATACCAAGATTGTTATGTCTAGTTGATCTAATAATATCTGTTCATAGCACTGAAAAATTACTCACATGAATTTGAATATTGATTAAAGAAAACTCTCGTTGTTTAAATGAACAAATGAAACCAGAATAGACTCACAGGAAGCAATACTCCAGTAAATCCAGTTTTTTTTCATGCTTGAAAAATCTCTTCAAACATTGAATGAGTTCAAATTTTTTTATCTGCTATCTTGAAATGTATCGTTTTCTCATTGTTTCTAATGGAGCATATGGCTAAACTCACTCTTGGGTACTTTAAAAAGTCAGTTTTCTGGGAAAATATTTTGAAAGAAGTCAATTTTCTGGGAAGATGTTCCATATAACCAAGGAATTAGGAAAAAACCCCAACTCCTCTCAGAACCACTTCTAAATCCAAAAAGATCACAGAGACAAAATCTGCTTTTACCACAAGTAAAAAAAAAACATTCAATGCTAAATTTTCAGCCTGTACGAAGTAACATTCCAAACATGGAACTGGACAGAAATGTGAGAGAAACAGAACCATTCCAACAACTCAGTGACTGGCCAGGTACCACCTGCCTGGGCTATATCCCTCCAACATTAAGTTACACCTGAGCCCTTAAAAACCGACCATGCCAACAGGAAAGGTTCAGCAGCAACCACTCTGGCCACGTTCTCACATTTCTTTATAGCCTCTCTGGATTGTATTTTTTCTGGATTGTATTTTTTCTTCCTAGAATGGAAATGATGGAGAAGCATGTGTTGCAGTGATTTAGTTTGCATAGAGCCCGGACTTACTCCCATGCACCACAACTAAAGGGATCAGAAAACCTTTCTGCCCATTGTTGGCCAACAGAAGTTGTTAGTGATTTGCTCAAAGTAAGCTTTGTGCTCTTATTTGGCTGTGTCTAGACAGCCAAATACTTTGCTGCTATCCAAGGAATGTGCAGCTAATGTCAGTGATGTATTCACAGGAAAGCATTGGTTCTGGAGCATAGGCTCAACACAATCACTGCAAAGTGTAGAAGCCAAGAGGCAGGGTATTCTTCCTTGAGCAGGCTATTTATTATGGGGCTTACTTGATTTCCTCCAAGAGAAAAAAAATGTTGCAAAAATTCTTTAAAATTTCACTAATTTAAAATACAGCTAATACTCAGTTTGATAGTCATATAAGAGAGATTTAGTTAAGAGGCATTTTAGACACATAAACACACATAAAATTCTTGTATGGTCCAAGAATTACAAGCAGAAGAAGCAGAACTATCTTGTTTCTTCACTATCAAGTGGAACTGCCTTTGGATAAAGATTTATGACCTGTCTTAAGTAACTGTATTAATAGTTGACAGGTGTTTAAAAAAACAAAATGACAATCCAAGAGGTCAATATGAATAAAAAGCCAAACTAAACAGCACTAACATATTTTGGAAAGGATAATAATACCCCAGCAAATGTTTAGTTTCTGTTAGCTCCCAGTAGAGTTATGCCTGCTCACAAAAATGACCCATCATACAGTGATGGGTTGTCCTTTGATTGCTTCTGAGGGAGAATAGTTGGCTACTAGCATTATAAACTGCAACCAACCCTATGAAAGGCCAGGCAACTCTCTCACAGAGAACTGAACAGATGCAATAATTTGTGCCAGATAATGAACACTGCCCCTATTTATCAGCTGTGCAAGCAAAAGCACAGAAGAGGTAACTGAATTGTCCACAGCCATGCAAGAAGAGTTAAACAAGGCAAACTTTCTAGGTGAAGGGTGGAGGCAGCAGACCAGAACACGAGGTACTTGATGTTAGATGTAATCCTAACATTGCAGTAGCTTTGTTTTTAACTCAGCAATGTATCTGGCATCTTGTCTCTCCTATACATCAAGTGCAGGAAGACAATATGAACAGTTTCTAACTCTACCTCATAAACTTCCCTGAGCAGGCACTGGAGTTACAATAACATCTTTGTTGGCAAACATTTCCAGGCGCTGTAAATCTGTCTGACTCTACAGGAGAGATGGCTGATGTGCAGATCTCTAAGTCACTGTTGTTAAAAAACAGAGCCCCTGTTCATCCATCTTGGGCCTTATTTTATAGCATACCATATAAATGAGAACTTAAAATAGTTCTTTATCCGTCCAAAGTGCACAGTCACTGGAAAGGATAACACAACAAGTTTAGCCTCAGGAACCTGAATCAGCTGAGGAAAGAGCAGCTGAAGGACACATCTGCGTTTGCCTTTCCCTATCCAGAGGCAGCCCTTGCAGTCCATACCTATGCAAGTGGGCTTTTACTTGCTTGAGAAACTGAATCTTTTCACCCAAATATTCACCAGACCAAGGCAAGGAGTTGCAATCTTTATCACTTAGCATCGGGGAAGCGGTGCAGTATTGTACAAGAACGTTCCTAAGGAATGTAATAACATGAGCTGGAATGACCTGGCTTCTTACCACATGAGGCTGTGGGAGAGAAAAATAGCTATTCTTCCCTTCCCATAAGCATGCAGGAGGACAAGTATCTATCCTTTGTTTTCCATGCTGTAATGTGCATTTATTACTAATAGCACAAAGATTTTTTTCCTCATGGTTTTGACAGCATCTTTGACATGGGCTAGATGGAGAGGATTTCCATTTCTTGAAGAGGTTTAAGATTTTGAAAGATTTTAAAAAATACAAGCACACGCAGTTTGTTTTGACTGGTGATCTCAAAATGGTAAGAAAAATATTGGAGAATTAGGGCAAGCGTTTACTATAAAAGCTTTCAGCTCCTCACTCTCCAGTACTATTCTGAACCTTAAAAGCTTTTCAGGTGAGACCCGCATGGAAAAAAGTTTCACCTTTTTTTTTCTTTCCCCAGCAGTTTCACTGCAGAGCCATATTTAGAAATGCTTGATCTGAAGGTGTTTGGATTTGGCAGGGAATGGCTATGATGCACTTTCCCCAGGGCCTGGGAAAGAGAAGCAGGCTGCAAAGACAGCTTTCACAAGTTGCTTTGAAAGGCAGTGTATAATTATAGAGGCTGGCAATGAAAGACAGAGAGACAGAGCAGCCTCCAGGGATACCCCTTTCCTATTCTGCCACTTACAGGGATTCTTGCCTTTGCAGTCAAGTTCTGTCGTGTCCGAAGTAAGAAGCTCGGTCAGCAGGGAATGAGACAGCTTGCATCATCTTTCTCCTTCAGCTAAACTACTAAATGGAGGCAGGTCTAAGGCTTTTTTTTCCTCTTGACAGACCTGTGACTCATGAATGTTGCAGAAAGGAGAAACCAATAAAAAACTATTTCTACTCTTTAGGTTTTGAGCTTCCCTTTTAGGGATCACATAAGGTAGAGTGTTCACCGCCTTTCTTAATAGTGCTATTATGATTTATTATTATTACTATTATTACTAATACTACTACTATGATCTTGCATTTAGACACTTTACATCCACTCTAAGAACAGGTTTAAGTATGCAGCAGATCTGTGTGATGATGCCTGAAAGCTTTGTACTTTTGAAAGCTCAGTGCTAGGGCCACCTGCAGAACTTTCTGAGAAATGTACACCACCTCCAAAGATTGTTTTCAAAACCAATATTGGCTTTCCACAGCCAGGACCTGTTCTGCTGAGTGCCAGAAACTCCTTTTACCAGGCTCTGGTCTCCCTTTGTGCTATGCAGTATTTCTGCTGTAGTTCTGGTGGCAGAGATGGGAGGGAAGTGCTATGGAGCTTTCACAAACTGTTTTTTTTTCTATCAGCAGCACCTTCTCCCTCAAGTTTATGTCAAACCCAGTGCCAAGTCTGTGGCTTAAGCCCATCTCTGCACTGGATTCCCAAAGAAAACAAAACAAAACAAAAAAAAAATTGCCCCCACATCTCTCTGCCTTATGCTAATTATTTTGGAGACAGATATTATGTGCTACATTCTCTTTAAAGCATTAAATAAAACCCCTCACATACTAGGGAATGGAAGAGACATGAAGAATGGAGAAAAAAAATGGGCTAGAAATTACAAAGTAAAAGAGAACATGCTGCAGTTTTAAAAGACTTTCTCATTTGTTATCTTTATTGTCATTTTCAAATTAAACCTGAAACAATTCAGCTGAAATGTATGTCAGCATGTAGCCAGGAATTTTGTATATGTTATTAGTTCTGATATACATAAAGGCCATTTCCATTAATGATATAATAGACAGCAATAGCTGAAAATATAGAATGCTCCCAAATTTACTTCTGGTTCTTTTTCTGGAATTCAGGATGCTGCAGAAGAGCCTCCTGAACTTAACTGTGCTGCACATACAACTAAATGCAGCTGAACGGAAATGGAGTTTCTGTCACATTTATTCATTTCAGCACCTGTTTATTTTCCAAGTTGGAACAAAAGGTCAAAGCACACTGTGCTGGACAGAAATTATAAAACATTTTGATTCAGAAATGCTAAACTAATTCATTTTGTCATTTTTAGCTAAGAAGAAGCATTTTGACATTATATTAACTAGGTGAATTTACTTAAATCAAATTATTTTGTTTCAGTTTTCAGAAACTTTGTTTTATCCTTTAAAATTAAACCATTTCCATTAAAATACAGACATCTGGGAATTTAATTTCCTGTTCTGAAAAGAATTTCTGAGCGGCTCAACAAAAATGTCATACCATAGTATAGTATTCTGTCAAATTATTCTTTCATTGTTCTGTACCATGTATATCCTTCATGCGTCTGTGAGAGATTCTTACTAATATTTCTATATTATATTTCTATAAAACTATGGGTTTTAGAGAAACTATCTCCATTGTCAATACTGGAAGTTGACCATTATTCTTAGTGAATGTGTTAGGATTCTGCACAGCACAATGTCCTGCAGTCACGAACAGTCATGAGCAGTTGGGACAGGACTTTCTGATGTCACTATTGCCTTCTATTGCAATAGAAGGAATGGGAGAAATGGAAGTTGCTCAGCAGGCTCTCCTTCTGGTAAGGAAAGTAGAACAGAAACTGCAATGCAACAGATTTTCCTGTACCTAGTAGGCATAAAGGTAGAGGTTTGCCTTCTAATAACATCAAATCACACAATTTTATTAGAATTATCTAAATACTGAAAAAAAGGAGACTTGATTGCTAAAAGAAAGATTTAAAGATTTTGAATGTGATTTATTTCTCGGGGTCTGTTCATTGCCTGTTGTATCAGCTTTCTTTAGACCAGTGCCAAGTGAGTAAAAGAAAGCAGTTTTCTGTAAAAGATTGCTGAGATCTGATGTAGATACTTTATATCACCTTTATCTCTTCTGCAACACTCCAAGAAATTCTTTAAATAAGTGTGTGGGATTTTAGATTATTTCAGAAACCTAGGTTTTATTTTACTAGAACACACAGCTGCAATCAGAAAGATAAGCTGCACAATCTTGGGTTACATGTTATCCTACAGGAGTACAGCTTTAGCTTAAAGGTCTTCCTCTAGCAGCACAACCATCAGGGTTGTGTACATTTTCAGAGCTGCAAGGAAGGCTCACACCATGCACATGAGAAAACCTCTCATGATCTTCTTTTTATTCAGCCCCTCCTACTCCGCCCCCCAGCAACTGACTTGGATGAATAGTTCAATAACCACCTATAATCATGTACTAGTTATATGACAATCATTGTACAGATATAATAGGTGGGTTTTAATTCTTTAAGTATTCTAGGACTTGTAGACAAAATACATAAAAGGAGGGCACAACAGTTCCATGTCTTTTTAAGACACATCCCAGTTTTCCTACCTGCAGTTTGTCACGTCTAGCAGGCATAAACCTGTATATTAGTCAACATGTCTACTGCAAATTATCCCACTGATGTGATGTTGAAATAGGTAGCTCAGCATAAAGCAAAGTCCTGGTGTTTGTCTTTTATCATCATAGGAGAGGTGTCTCTAAACATGCAGTGAAAGAAAAACGACACTTATGTCAAAATAGCCACTCAGAATCAAAGCTAGTTTAAAAAGATAAGAATTTTTTCTTTGCTTTGGTTCTGTACCTTTTAATGAACTCATGCAACTTAAATAGTGGAATAAATATACTCAGTCAAATGAGTGAGAGCTAATAATATGTAGTTCTCAACAAGTTTAATTGACTTGAATCTGGGATACCTGCAATAATTGCTAATGTTTCACAATTGCTTAATGTGTAAATCTGGCTAGCACTTTTAAACAGGTGAAATTATAAAAACCCCAAGTCATTTGCATGTATTTTAAACACTTGCAAGCTCTAATGCTATATCAATATTCAACAAAGTGTCTAGTATAAAAACAGCAATTTTATTGGGGAGAATGATAGAATTATAAGAATAACTACATGGTTAGCTTAGATGAAAATAGAACTGATATGGGTGGAGGATTAAAATAAGGATAGGATAACTAGCAGAGACATAAAATAACAGACATCTAAATTTAGGAGTGTTTGAATGCTCCAAACTTTATTTTCATTGGCTTTTGTGGAGTATTTCATAAAGTTATTTGGATGGTGCTGAGAGCCTATAAGAAGCACAGTCTTTGCACAACACTATTCTGTAGGCCATCTTAACTTTTTTTTCCTTAAAAGTTGTTAACAGAATAAAAATAAAGATTTTTATAACTTTTATTTCACTTGGGCATGGCAGGCACTGTTAACAGTGGAGACTGCAAAAGTGGCATGTGAGTTTACAAGTAGCTATTTAATTCAAAAGGAAAATTTTCCTCATACAATTCTCTTTAATGCCAAACTGGTCTCTCCTGCAGAACTTTCTGATGATCACTTTGCAGCTTGTTCCCCAAAACCTAACTGTGGAAAATTAGTGCTGGAACTTTATGGAACTTTCAACAAAGGAGGGAGATTGCTTCTGTCCTCCTCACTGAAATATGCCCTGGTTCCTAAAACATGCAGGAGGGACGTGTCTCTCAAAAGGAGTACAATGAGAGCAGGTTAGTGTGGCAGGAATGGTTTAAGATAGTTTCTTCCCTGTCATTCCTTGTCTGGGATACCACCCTGCAAGCTGGGGCTGGCCTGATATCAGCCATGTGAAGGTTGTACATCTGGTCTGAACAAATCCTGTAAGCTCCCTCTGGAGTCAATGCAGGAAGATGAGCATGTCTGGAGAACTGCTCCAAACATAATGTACCTGACTTGCAAATTAGAAGGACTTCTTCCTTGCAGTTCATAACACAACCCTCAAGGGCTCTCTCAGACTAGAGACCAGACTAGATCTAGGTGAGAGGAATCTTGCTTTCCATGAAGAAATATCTTAAGGGTACACGAAAAGATTTTTTAAATTCATACTAGGAAAAAAATCAATGAGATTCAAAACTGTGCACCAAGTGAAGCGCACAGCTGGGAGTTTCCCCTACTATTTTTTATGGAAATTTTTTACTCCCCCCACTTCAACCACTTACTGAAGGATCATTGCAAAGCTTGTTCAGGGAGTGATGGAAGACAAATACACAAGTCCACGTGTAGACTTGCTGTCACAAGTCTATGTGACAGCAGCTTTAGAGAGAAGACTATTCACATTTATTTCTTAGCATTGTGTTATGCATCACTCATTATAAAAATCTCAGTCCATTTCTAGCTTTTTATACCTTTATACCTTATGCCATCTATACCTTTTTATAAAGGAAAGTTATTCCTTTCTAAAGAGTAGAGATAGGTGTGAGTTACCTGACATAATCCTCATAATTATCAGTGATCAATTTCTTCAAGATCCTAGAATCTGATGTGTGTTCGCCAAAGAGAGAGCTGAAGTCTGGAAATGGAGATCAGTCAACTGCAGGTTGGAAACTGGAGGGGTTTTGTTCAAAGAATTCAAATAAATTTACCTGTCTGTATTTTCATATTATGAAAGAGAACATACCTATTTGCCTTTATGGTGACAACCCAAGAGATGGTAAATTTCTTCCTAAAGTGAAACAGAAAGGGAGAACTTTGCCTTGGAAGACTATTATGGCAGCTCTTTCCTGGGAAGATGTTCAGAACTGTTCACAGAAAGATCTCAAAACAGGTAAATGAAATGTGGGGCAAAAAAAAGTAAGAAAAGAAGACATGGAAGGATTCAGGTAAACTCTGCGTGCTTACAGTCAAAATAAGTCACCATTTTCAAGTTTTGCTTGTCTGTAATCTGGGCACCTGAGTTGTAGCAAAGAAAAGGAATTGTGTGCAATTTAAAAATAATTTGCACAGTTGTTGGATTTTTATAAAGGAATTCAGATTTGATTCTTCTTTTACAAATCTTTTAATTGACTGATTGTTCATTTTATAGAAATAACACAAATATTTCTCCAGACAGTTCTGGTTTATACTCTGTACATTCATGTACACACATGTAAATGTATAGCTATATATTTACTGATGATGGTGGGTGGACTGAGAATTTATTTTAAAAATTGACATTATATATCTGGTCCACAAAATGCTAACAAAAAGAGACATTTTTTGGATTATGAAAAATTTTCATCTTTTCTTGGTACCTGCTCTAGGCAATTTGAAAATCTCTTTGTTTGGACCCTTTGACAAAGACATCAGGGTGTGTGGTTTAGAGAGGCAGATAAAATCCTGATGATTTAAAAGAAAACATTTTTTTTATAATTCATGATCTTTAGATAAATGAACTTTTCTACTCAGGAGGGAATGATAACTTGGCAGGGAGGTGGAGATAAAGAACACTTAATTTTCTGTTTTCTAATATTTTTTAAATGAAAGGTTATTTTCTTTTCAAAGCATGAGTCTCCGTGAAATTAAAGGCTTAGAGTTGTTTTTTAAAAAATTAGTTTATCTACAAAATATGGAGCCATGAAAGGCAATGTTTGTATTGAACAACTCTGTCCATGAATATTTCTTGCTCCTGCATATATTCTAGAAAACAGAGGGCAACAATAAGTCATAGAAATCATCTTATAATCAGTAATTTTATTTTGTTGGTTTTGACTTAACTGATTTAACTCCTTACTATTTTTCTTCATTGTGACATTTAAAAATTTTATTTTGGAGACTCTATTAGTTGTTTGACCAGTTAAAAGATATATATTTCCAAATTCTTAAAACTGAGGTTTGGAGACTGTAGTAGTCGACATGATCCCAGTGAATGGAAGTTTTTGCTCTGTGAAGGCAATTGCATAGAATGGGTTTAGTAGCTCTGTTGGTCCTGGTAGCACCCCTTTTTGTTCCCAATATTAAATAAAATTTAGCCTGGAGAAAAGGAGACTCAGAGGTGACCTTATCACTCTCTACAACTTCCTGAAGGGCGGCTGTGGTGAGCTGGGGGTCAGTCTCTTTCTCCAGACAACAACAGACAGAACAAGAGGACACAGTCTCAAGCTGCGCCAAGGGAGATACAGGCTAGAATTAAGGAGGAAGTTTTTCACAGAAAGAGTGGTCAAATACTGGAATGATCTACCCAGGGAGGTGGTGGAGTCACCATCCCTGGATGTGTTTAAAAAAAGACTGGATGTGGCACTTGGTGCCATGAGCTAGCTGAGGTGTTAGAACATAGGTTGGACTCGATGATCTTGAAGGTCTCTTCCAACCTAGAAATTCTGTGATTCTGTGATTCTGTAATTAGTTTCTGTTCCAGTTCTCTCCCTTCAGAGTGCACCTCAGCCTCTCTTTTTTTCTCAGTTGAGCTGAGGAACCATAGCACTAGCACAGTGCCTTGGCTGGTTCCCTGTGCTTCGCAGACTTCCAGAGTCTCTCTGCAGTCAGGGCAGCCGCAGCAGTTCCCTCTTGCCATTCTGGTGTGGTAAGACTACACACAGCAGCATTGTGCATAGGGAGCTATATAGCTCCCAAAAAACATTCATCTCCAGAAAAGTAATGGTATCCATTTTCTTAAGTTTACTGGAATCAGGTTTTAAATTATGTTATCCACAGTGTTTTAAAGATGTTTTATAATAGTAGCACTTCAGATCTCAGTTTCCTTTTGTAAGCTAAAGTGCTCTGAAATGTCAAATATACTTTCCTCAAATATTTCATTCTCATCACAAGGAAAATTGCATTTACATTGCCTATATTACAAAGGCAATAACAAAGGCAAAATTTCTGGCATTGAGTGACTTAGTGAATAAATTGCAGCATTATTCCTCAGAGCACAGTTTGCTTGCACCAAGCCATAGGGAAACAAAAGAATTCATACTAATTCCTCCCTACAACTTCTTGCTTGGTGGCCCTTGTTCACCTCCCCCTGATTTCTGGGGGGTGGAAGTGTTTATGGTACATCTGCTGGGAACTGACTCACACCAAAAATAAGTAGAACCTTTGTGAGTCCGAGAGAAATCCTGGCCCCATTTCATAAGTGCCTACTTTGTGTGAGCATGTTCCAGAAGCAAAGTGGGGAGGCCTGAAAATATCAAGACAAATTTGACAGAATCCTATTATTTTATCTGGTTGTTTTTCTTCTGGTCTCACTTTGAGGCTTACAAAAATAACTGGAGTTATTAGGGCAATGTCTCCCCTGCCTGCACTGGATTCTCTGCTTGCAGTAGAGGAATAAAGACAAAATGTTCGACACTAAGATAACCAGGACAGGAGACAGAGCAGAGCTTTTGGAGATATTACTGCTCTGCAGCTATCAGTCTTAATTATCACTGTTACAACCCACTGTACTGTGAGTCGAAGCTCTCTTCAACAACTTCTACATTGTCTTTTTTCTATTCTGATATTTCTATTCTCATATTCCTGTTGGAATATTGCTTCTGATACTAATAAGAGCAGTAAAACAATTATTCCCCCACACACCCCCATGGTTAATTCATCAATACTACAGCTGTAGTGACAGGAAAGATTTGTAAGAACAAAGCCTTTTTACTAATACGAAATTATTTACACATTTTGTTCCCAAATGGAAAACACAATAATTACGTCAAGGTTTGCCCTTTGTCTAACAAGGCTTGAGGTAAGTGGACAAGTCAAGCTAGTTTCAAAGCTGACAGTAGCTTTTCCAGTTTTTTAGGATCCTACAGCTGATACTATGACAAAGCTCAAGTCTTAGCTGTGCGGCTCCTATTAATTTAATTGCAATTTTGTAGCTAAATACTCTCCATAGCACTAAGTGGCTCAGCCTCCACTACCAAAAGTCACAGATTAAAATTATTGCCTCTTGGCTTCGGAGGGCTGATATTTTCTTTTCCTTAAAATAAATGAAATGTGCTCTTAAGACCATAATAGTAGGAAACCCCTTCTTTAATTTGAAATACACTTTTGTTTAGCTACAAGAGACAAACTCATCTGTTTCCGAGTGCAGCTATACTATATAATTTTCTTATGGTGCAGTTAATTATATTTAAAATTCTTTGTTAAAATTAATGACAATAGCATACAGTAAAAAATGAATAAAAGAAGAATTATACCTTTAAACAAGACATAAAAGGAATGCTTAGCCATTACCCTAAAGGTGATAATTCCACTGAAAAGAAAAACACTGCATATTTTCAGCTGATGTAGCATTTTGAGCAGGTGAACATGCCTTCATGCTTTAGAATGTCAGTAATTTACAGCCAACTGCCATGGAACAAAATAATTGGACAGAGAAATTAGTGTCAAACTTCTGAAAGTCTAAATAGTTCAGCCAGAAGGAGGGCTATAATTTCCAGGAGAAGACAGTAGCAATTGCAGACACGTTTAAGGATTGGCTAAAAATCAATTAACATAAATAGCTAAAACATATTTTTTATAGTATTGAGTCTCTCGAGACATGTTGCCTCCTGCAGGATTCATTTATTTCTATAATTTAATTCTCAGAACTGTGCATCAGGGTGGAAAGTGTCATGTCAGAGATCTGTAATGGAATTATTTCAAAATCTTAAGTCTTTGAAGCCTAGCTGTAGAGAGAAAACTTTAATAGTAGCATTAAAAAAGCTTAATGTCTTTGGCAGAAGTCTGTGAAGTCATCCGGATACAATCAGCCGCATGAACTGCACGTGACAGTGTGATCCTGTGATCAGAACACTGAGCAAGAATGCTTTTTTCTGCTTCTGAAGGGACTCAGATGAGTTGTAGTGCTCTTCCATCTTTTGAAAGTAAGTCATTACATTGTGAATGTTACTGTGCGTGGAGGTAGGGAAAGAATAGCACCTTGTCTAATACTACTGACAACCTAGTCTGTGTTTTGTGCTGAGAGCACGGAAAACAGTCTTCCTCCTTTAAGTGATTAAATTTAAATGACAAAAAAGCAGAACAGTTGAAGAAACAAACATTGAAAAACTCTAAATAGTTAAACATTTTGGTGCATGCTCACACACACATATGCACACAAAACATGAGGTTTGTAAATTTGCACCCCAATATAGATGTACACAATTTTATTTAAATATTAACTGGATTCTTAGCTAAGCGAAACATTGAGTCACAAATATATTTTTAGTAAATGTTTGGACATCATCTCTGTTTTTTAAGCAAGAGAGCTTCTTGCCCTTACCCATTTATCCCTCAGCAACTGAAATGTCAGCAAATGTCTTTGGGAAGAAGGAGGACTTTGATCACTAGATCCATCCAGAATGGAGGAGTGAGTTTCTGTCTTTTCACAATGTGAAAAAGACATTCCTTGCAGCACCACATTCAGAGAAGTTCAACAGGGAAAGGTGTGACTGAGCAACCCTTTCAGACATACATGTAAGCTCCTTACTCAGCAAATTCTAGTTCATAAATGATTCAATGTCAGTACAAATAAATTAATTTTATTAGCAATCTTTTCTCTGGGAATGCTTAGATGCTTTTCTGACTTCTGCTTTTCTTCTTCTAATCTTTTTTATTCTTTCTTTTGTAATTTTTTTAATGCGGTTTATTAGATTGTAAGAAAAAAAAAAAAAAAACAAAACAAAGCACAAAACAAAAACACATTAAAAAATACAGCATAGGAAGGATGTAAATGTGTGATACCAAAGAAGCTGAATTACTATCAAGAACGTGGGAGCTTTGATCATCCTGTCTCAGGAACTCAGAGTTCAAGAGAGGGTGCCAGCAAGGCTCTTGTTAGTGTTGCCCTTCAGGTTCACTCAGGCTGTGCAGTTTGTTTGGTTTCCAGGAGGTTCAGTACCTCGAACTTATTTTAACTTGGCAGGCTGTGAATCAAGGCAGCCATCAGTCTTTCGCCATAATAAATGATATTTAAATAGTTCAATTGTACTTATAACCCAGACAGCTTTTAGTTATAGTCATTAGGCAGTTCTGCCTCCAAACATCATAAAATATCAAGAATGACTCCTCCAAAGAATATCTTTTAAAGTGAATGGTACATTAAACTGCATTAAACTACTTCCAATCCCAGGCACTTGATTTCTATTCATTTGAACTGTGGACTTGAGCAGTTTTAAGCTTGCTTTGGACAGAGGAACCTGTCAGGAATATAATCACATCAGTTATGCTTTTCTTCCTGATTCTGAAGGTACTTTCATGAGCCTACTTAATTGGTTACTGTACCCCTAGCATGGAGAGGATAATTGCTATCATGAGTCACACATTAAGTGGGATCTGGAAATATCCCAGAAAGCATCAAATTTTCTCAGATTTCCAATATTTGATGCTCCATGACTGTTTGGGGGTTTTTAAGGGTTTGTAGTTTCCTCTAGGAGTGAAATGAGGCAGAATATACCACAGCTATTCACAACAAACTAAAGGCCTCAGAGGCCCAGCACTAACTCTGCAGAGATGCATCTTAGCTTTAGCTTTCCTCCCTCTTCCCTCCAAACCTTTTCAGTTATGTTAATTTCTTTCCATGTCCTCTGCTCTGGAGCACATTTTTATGCTATTGTACCCAAGAAGTTCTTTCTTGTTTCACATGCACCTAAGAAGATTTAGCTCTTTTCCTTTGAATGAATGGTTGAATCACTGGATATCGGGAGTTGACAAAAGGCATCACTTCTGCTTGTCATTTCACAGCTCATTCATCCCTGGAGCACCATCCACCTTCTCCAATGGAAGAAAGTCTTATTAAACAAGAGTGTTATTTGATTATCTATGTAAAACATTTTTTTATGTAGCACATATGCAACAAGGGTGAATTTATAAAAAATATACTACGATGAGCTTTTAACTTGTCAGGGCTTGACTTTGTTTCAGTAAATTTAAATAAATAAATAAAATATATTCATTGACAAAGCTACCTCACTGTCTACAAAATATTGTAATTATTTTTTTCCCTTTCCTTTTTTTCCCCTACTATGAAGATACTCCAGACCCCTTCCCTTAAGGACAGTAAGTCCTCGGAGTACAAAAATGCTGGACATTGCAAGCTGATGTTGCAACAAGGGTGGAGTGTCACATAGTTTGTACATTTAACAAAACTTAAATGTGCAGATGACTAATGTTAGCAGATATCAAGACATATGAACTACCACCAAGGCAAATTCTTCTGATGTTTGCTTGGGTTTGAATTTATGCATGCCTGCTGGCATGCAATTTCCTATGAGAATGTAATACAATTGTAAGTACCTAAATATTTTGGAAAAGCTAGGTAACTATTTTCTAAAGTACCAAGGAAATTTATTTTTTTATAACTTCTCTGAATTTACATAAACATAGTAATTGTGTCACTTTTTTGGCATGTGCTATTTGGATACACCTAAAAAAATCAATAGAAGAAAAAACACTGAAATTATCTTTTCTAGGCCCAGAAATCTTTTGTTATTATATGGGAGAGGCAGTGATTAAACAGCCTGAAACACCAATTGTGATGAGAAAACACATGCATTTAATGTACTGTCCTGCTCTTTGTATCTGCTGTAGTGTCCTACTGTTTCATTCCTTCATTTTGGCTTAATCCAAAAGCTATTGAATTCAGTGGAAAAACACCCAGTGACTTCAGTGGGGAGTAAATCAATCTAAAAAGTGTTTAACAGTACAGGATAAAAACTGATTTAGTACTTCATGTTATACATCTTTCTAATTTGTAGCCCCGTCACAGTAGCATTAAACCAGAGAACCAGAGTCAGAAAGGAAGAAAGAGGCGAATTAACTTTCAGCTGAGGAGATCTTGGCTCTAAAATCTCACAATAGTGCCTTGTTTTTTTTTTTTTCCTTGTATGCAGTATCCACACCATTCAGTTATGGGCAGAGGGGCTGAGTTGGAGGCATAGACAAGTCACAACACAGTAGCTCTACAAAAACAACAGGTTAAAAGGTATAGATTCAGAACACAGATAAAATTGTTCATCATAATTTTGGAGGGAAAAACATCACTGCTGGGTAGGTTTGTTTTGCCTTTTCAATGTTGAATCATTCAAGTTTATTGTATTATTCTGAAATCAGTGTAGCTTGATTTATCAACTTCTCAGCTGTTCATCCCTTTATTCACATCTTCCACTGGGGTTTAAATTGCTAAAGAAACTGGGTCAGATTTCAAGTATTTTTCTGTATGACATATGTGATAACAAATTGGGGGGAAAAAATATATGCTGGAAATGTTCCCTCAGCAGCCTGGGCATGTCATGCAAAAAACGTAGCTGTCACAGGTTATGAAACATTAATGTAACTCAAAAATTATTAAAAACAAACAAAAAAATTTTTTATATTTATTATTATTTTTATATTTTAAAAATTATTTTTATAAATACTGTCAATAGCATGAGGTATTAACAGGGCTTTCTCCTTAATGCTGTTAGATGACTATGACTCCACCAATTTTTATGTGATCTCCATTCACACATTCAGGGGAAAATAGCCTGGAGAACAACAAAAGCTCAATGCAGTCTTTTCACTTCCAGGACGACTTAATTTCCAGAATTTCAGTAGAAATTGAGAAAGTAATATGATCAGCTCTAAATTCTGAATTTATCTACCTTTTTATTTTTCAGTATTTGCAGGTTACTCAGAACAGGCAACAGGGAAGAAAAGCTTGAAAAGTGCATCACTCTTTGAGCAAGGTTAAGCTTCTGTTCATGTTACTCTAATCACAAAAGAAACCAGATTCTCCAAGACAAACTGTGTTATACTGGACTCTGGAGCTCTGATGGATGGTGTTCTTCGTGCGTTGAGCCCTTCATGGATGGTTATACTTTGTATGAGCGAACTCACAGTACAGATGACAAATTGTGTGCACTCATTCCACCAGGACATTGCAACTCCTTGATTTTCACTTCCATTCCCTGTTCTTAAATATGTTAAATCAAGATCTCTTTGTGATAGCTGTAGAGCGCTTCCTGTTACAATGGAAATTACAATGGAATACAGAGGAAATTAATGAGTAAACTAACCTGGATTAATTCCTCCCCTCCACCAGGCTGTTGGAGACCATCAGCACAGTGGCAGCTTGCTCCTCCTGCAGCTCACATTGCTCCTATCTCATTAGTCTGGCTGATGTTTCCTTGTATGGCAGGAAAAGTTCAGGGCAAGATTTTTGATTCACCTGCTTTCACACTCGGGACATTTTGTGTCTCCCTAGCCACAGTCTCTGGTCTTCAGGCAGTCTATATGACAAATGTCTCACAGAGACTCCCTCACCTTGGGAGCTGCTGTAATGGAATTTTTATGAGCCATCTAGCGCAGTCTTCAGCTCAACTCGCCTCAGGAACAGAAAGAGAGAGAAATAATAAATTACCAGGGTCCGTGTACAAGTTGCAGGGACAATAGGCTGCCAGTATGATGTAACTTACCCCAGTAAAACAAAAGACTTATAAATATTTGCATTTGTCTTGGGAGAAATTGGGAAGCTGCTGGAACTCACAGAAAAAAAAAACAAACAACAACAACAACAAAACCAAAACAATTCAGATCCTGCTCTGCCTAATGAGTCTGCCATAAAGCAGTATTAACTGAAGAGCAAAAATACTTAAAAATATGATATTTCTATTTCAAGTGTAGGTCTCACTGTTATCTATGGAGAAGTGAATAAAAATCATTGTAGATGGTAACAGTGTTTCTACCATCCTGAAAGAAGGAAAAGTTTCTGGAAATGAATTTCCATTATCTATATTGTGGTGTGAGAGAAAGGACTACATTAGAACCATAGAATCATGTACATTGGAAAAGACCTTTAAGATCTTTGAGTACAACCATTGCCAAGTAAGAAACAGGTAAATTCTTAAGAGACATTGAGGTTATGTACATTCTAGAGATTGTTGCCTATTTAATCACTTTGTTCTAAAATTTCATAAATGTTGTATATTGGATGCCCAGAAGTTTCAACAAAACGTGGTGTTTAATTCTACAGGTTAGCATACAACTGTGGTGAATGCAGAAGTCAAAAGTTCACAAACAGAATCTAAAACAGAATAAATTTCTTAGCAGAGATAGAGGAAACATAAATCTGGATGTTGACCTTTATTTCCATGCTGTTTAAATAAAAGTGACACATAGGCAAATAGCAAAGATGTGCAGACATGACCTTAGTCTGACAGCCATTCCCCAAAGACAGCACCTCTTCCAAGGGCAGTGCTTAAATAATGTTGCAGAGCACAAATAATGTTGCCCAGTTAGCCCTGGGCACATGTCTGCTTCCTGGTGTGGGGCTTGAGCTGTCAGCTGAAAGGGAAAAGGGTGGGTAGAGTAATGTGTAACTTCATTTCTACATAGCTTTTTTTTTTGTTTGCTAAAGGGGCCTCTTGAACATAATTTTTGTTACTGAAAACTACCAAACTGATTGTTCCATTTCAGGGTGTTTGGTTTTTTTACATAATGAATACAGTGAACAGTCTGTGGTATCTGCTAACAGACCATCCATGAAGTCCTTGGATAATTCAAACACAGAAAGTTTTATAGCTGATGTTGAATTTACTACTGAAGTGTTTGTAACATCTCAAGTGAAGGAGTCAGGCAATTGGTACTGATGTGATTTAAAAAGACCAGCACCCAGCTGGGTGCAGTGTAGTCATACCAGAACATGAGTAAATACAGCTAAGTTTACTTAGATCCCTAACCCCAGGCTGAGCTGTGAAAATTGCCATGGTTCTTATGAAATGTTAGTTTGGCCTTTTGTCCTGACTGAAAATAAGGTAGTGGCTGAAGCCTGGATATAATTGCTGTCTAATGGTTAAGGCTTTGAAGTGGCCCAAGGACTCACAAGACAAGAGAGGATGACAGAAATTGGTAGAGCAGCTGTTAGAGCAGCAGAGATGTATTTTTTAGTTCAAAGGACAGTACCTGAGATCTGGAGTGACAAATGTGAAGTAATCTGCCCTAACCTAGTGTCTCACCCATGGCACTATGCGTGAGGCCATAGGTGTCTATCAAGCTTTTGTTTTTGAGAGGTGACAAGCCTTACCAAGGTGCCATTCTGCACCATCTTGTAGTCCTGCAGGTATCTATGCCATCCTTTATAAAGACAAAATGCAGTGATGCCACTCTGAGGTCTTGCTGCAGCAAGCTTCACATAGTCCATAAAGTTTTGGATAGAGGAAGGAATATACTAATGAGATTTAGAAAGGGAAAGGAAGGTCACAGTGGCTCACAAGGCATCTGTGCTACCACAGAGTGAAACTAGCATGAGTTGAAATAGAAGGAAGGAAGAAAAAAAGTGTGAAGGTTATTGAGACTGATAAGTTTATCTTGGCCTCATGCAATTTCCACTCAGGGTCAACTCTTTTGTTGACTCAGTGACAATCGCACAATAGCTGTGGGATGCGGTTGGGCTGGACTTTTCCTGAATTACCTAGGGTACTCTGTCACAGAAAAATTCACAGGGAACTTGAGTCACTTTTGCTGTTACTGTGATCTAGCAACAAGATAATTCCACCCAATTAAAGGAAATCACATAGCAGTTCTCACAGGAATAAATATATATATACCTCAGCCACACAGTTCGTCAAATATGGCATTGTAAAGCAGAATATTCACCTGGTGTCCGAAGTTCACTCTAAGCAAAAAGAAACATTCCCATTCCAAAATTATTCTTGGAAAATAAGCTCTGCCTCACCAGTGAAAATATCAAAGACCCAACATTAACCAAGCAACATGACACTAAATCTATTCCTTGATAGCAGCTTGATAGCTATGGATGTCATATATCTGGATTTCTGGTCCCCCACAACATCCTAGTCTCTAAATTGGAGAGATATGTATTTGATGGATGGACTGCTTGGTGGATGAGGAATTGGTGGATGAGGAATTGGTTGGACAGTTTGGACAGTTTTATCCAGAGTGTCGTGGTCAATGGCTCAGTGTCCTGATGCACGTTGGTGACAAGAGGCTTCCCTCAAGGGTCCATGCTGGGATCGCTGCAGTTCAATATTTCCACCAATGACATAGATGAAAGAATCACATACACCCTCAGCAGGTTTTCAAGTGAACCAAGCTGAGTGGTGCAATTGACATGCCAAAGGGGTGGAATGCCAGCCAGAAGGACCTGGACCAGTTTGAGCAGTGGATCCATGGGAACCTCATGTATTTCAACAAGGCCAAGTACTGGGTCCTGCAACTGGGTCAGGGCAACACATTATATCAGTGCAGACTGGGGGGTGAAGGGATGGAGAGCAAACCTGCTGAGAAGGACTTGGCACCACTGGTGGATTAAAAGCTAGTCATGAAGCAGCAATGAGTCCTTGCAGCCCAGAAGGACAACCTTATGTTGGATTGTATCAAAAGGAGTGTGACCAAAAAGGTTGAGGAAGGTGATTCTCCCCCTCTACTTGTCTCTGGTGAGACCCCATCTGGAGCACTCAGTCTTCCTCATGTCATGAAGAAAGGCCAGAGGAGGATTACCATGGGGCTGGAACAGTTCTGCTATGAAAACAGGCTGAAAGAGTTGGAGTTGTTCAGCCTGGAGAAGACTCCCAGGAGACTCTATTGTGGCCTTTCAGTTCTTAAAAGAGACTTCGTAGAAAGATGGGGAAAAAACTTTGTAGCAGGGGCTGTTGTGATAGGATGAGGGCTAATGGTTTTAAATTAAAGGAAAGTAGATTTAGACTACATGTAAGCAAGAAGTTTTTTCCCTTGAGAATGGTAAAACATTGGAACAGGTTGCCCTGAGCCATTGTCCCTGGAAACACTGTCAGTTTAGATGGAGCCCTGAGCAAGCTGGTCTAGTTGAAGGTGCTCCTGCCTAAAGCACAGGCATTACACTAGGTGACCTTTAAAAGTCCCTTCCAGCTGCAGCTATTCTATGGTTCTATGACAGTGTGCCAGCACTCCAACACCCAACTAAATGAGATTTTAAAGAGAAAAGTTTCTGGTTTTGTTCCCACAAAGTTACTACATACACACACTAAGTCAAGAAAGATGCATTAAAATTCTGAGGCATGTGCCAGGTTATTGCATTGCTCCTTTGGGTTTCTTTTTGTTTGACATTATGCATGTGTGTAAATAATTCTTCAGTGAGAAGGTCATATGTGTATTCCAGTTTGATGGGGAAAAATTAAGAAACGTATACAGTAAATGAGTTTTGGCAACAGCTTCTCCCAAAGCCCTATTTCACACAAATTCTGTGTTCATTGCCTGTTTTTGACGGCACATGTAGGGAGGAAGATCTGTTTACTATTTAATTTCATTACTGACTTTACTTGAGGAAACTAGGTTTTCAGCTAACTTTCAGTTCCATTCTTATTGCATTAATTTAAAATCTGTATTGAAGAATTTGTTTTCAGCTGTAGTTTTAAGAGCTATTCAACCTTTATTGTCAAGTATTTAACTCTTTATACATATATGAGAATATTTTTTGCTCCAGTAGGGAGTGTCTTTGAGGCTTCTAGCAATTTTTTTTGATGTAAAGTTCTACCCTCTATTGTATCATTTCACATGTTGGAAAGAATTTTTAAAGTATACCTTTTACTTAGTAGCATGCAATTATAGAACTTAGTTTGAACTACTCCTTTTTTTTTAATAATGTGTTGTGCATGGTTGTGGCTACTGCTATTTTGACTTCAAGAACAATGGAAAGGTTGTGAGTGATCTATAATCCCAAATATGTTTGGAAAGGCTTAATTAGAGGCAATCTTTAAAACAGAAGCAGTATGTATTCCAAACTTCATGCCATCTTAATACTACATGGCAAATCTAGATTTGCACACTGAGGCAAAATTCTGACCTTTGTTTGTGAGATTTGTGTGACATACACACAGAGGCATTGACATCCCAGCATTCTTCTATAGGCTGGACCTGTGATAGGACCAGAGCAGTTCCCAATCATCCCCATTAATGGAATGCTGCAGGAGGCGGCACAGGCCACTGCTCATGGCACCAGGTTTCTCCTTACTAAAAGTGGGTGCAAGGCTGAGGTTAGGTTTGAGTCTGAAGATAACGTCTTAAAAAAAAAAAAGAGAACATGCTTAATTAATGATTTTTTTTTCTTTTTTTCAATGGCCCAAAATATGCCTGTGTAGGCAGTTCTCAGCAAACAAAGACATCCGTGAACTCAGTTTTTTTTTCTTCACTAGGGAGGATTTCACTCTTCATGTTCCAATTTATCATTCCTGGTCATTCTCTCTTGAGTGCTATTAAGTAACCACTGAGGACAACAGGAGTGCATTGTAGGGCAGAGGGCAGAGGAAGAAATGAGGGAAACAAAGTCTTAATCTGGGTTCCTCTTTGGAGGCAGCTAGAGACTGGACATTTTTCTCCTTAAGGAGACTACATTGCAGGTGGGAGCCAGACAATGTACATACCTGGCTGTAACCAAGAGGATACAAATGGAGGAGATAAACTGTGCAGCTGCCAGGACTATTCGGTACTGAGCTACCTTTGTGTCCCAGTTCAGCCTCTGCACTTCAAGCCATACAACATTCAGCTTCAAATGAAAAGGCCGTGGGTTTTCTCCATGTAGGAAGCCTGTTATCCGCTATGATACACACTGAACTCAATATACAGAGGGAACAAAGGGCAAATGCTTTGTTGATATTGTTTCCTTGTCAAAGCCCAGTGGGTCCGGAGTACTCAGCTGTCTGACACATCCAAAAGGTGATGACCAATTGTTAACAATCCTGTGAGCAGCTTCTCCCGGCAGTTCTCAGAAAAAGCAGTACTGTGACGACGGAAAGGCACAGGATGTTACGGGATCCGTCTATGGCTTCTGGGATGTGGGAAGCAGAGAGCACTCTGTTTTCGGAGGATGCATGGCTGTAAACAGGAAGCTTTGCAGGGCACAGCTGAGTCCTTGGGCTCTGTGCAGGACAGGGGGCGAAATCTGCTGAAGCAGGTAGTGGTAGCCAGCATGGAGTCATCAAGGCATAGAGTATTCGGATTTCCTGAAAGTACATCATTCAGCCTTGTCACTTATAGCCGGCCCATCAGGCCAGCTTAGGCACTGTTGTGTTTTCAAACCACTGAAAAAGAGCTGAGCTCTGAAATCCAGAGGATTTTGGAAGCATACTAAATATAAACACCTGCTCCCTTAAGACTTTCCACTTCGGAAAGCACCTAAGTTAACAGTGAGTTGTTAAACCAGTATTATGCAGAACTACTGCCAAAATTTCATTGAATTAATTTACTACTACTTCAGTTAATCAGAGTCCAAATAATTTCAGCTAACCCTCAACATAAAAGGTTTGACAAGCTGCAGGAAAACTGCACAGGAAAGGGGAAGGAATGGGATCCCTAGAGTGCTTGAGCAGATCTCCTCTGAAACACCCAGCAGTCAAAAAATTCAAATAAAAATCACTTGTCAGAAGAACCTCATATTTTTGGCTGTGCAGTGAGAAAGAGCCAGGGCACTTGCATAGCACAGATTTAACCTTCTGAGCCCTGCCCCTCCCTCTTCCTCAAAAATCCTGTTGCAAAATCCATTCCCCAAATTATTCTAGTTTTGCTGGCACTAAGATGTATGAATTTAATTGGCTGACAAAGCATCATGGGAAAAGATAAGTGTTCCAGCACGTCCACTATTGTGTTTTGTGGTTTGGGCAGTCGCTGTTGCCAAATGACCACTAAAGAAAGCAGCACATCTGACAACAATGTTATGCTACAGCATTAACGAGTAGAGAAAAAACACATCAGTTTTGGAGTTTACATTTTAATCATTACCCCAAAGACAACTTCCTAAGACCAAGATAGGAGAATGAAGAAAGGAACTGCAAGGCTGCGTCTTACAATTTAAATTTAATGCATTCACCACAATGCCCTGTGTTTTTACATTCTAAGGCAAGCAGATTAAATTCAGGAGTCTAAAAGGATCTTCATCCTGAGCTGGCCACTTCCTATGAAAATTTCAGTAACAAAGGCTGGCTCAGGGAAGATGATCCTGCAGGTAAGAGCTGACTATGTAGAAATGCTCTGTCCTCTCACCAGCAGCTCTCACACTACTGCTAGCATGGATCCTCCAGGAGAAACCTGGCAGAAGCTGGCATCCAGCACCTTTCCCCAACCAAAGCCCAGTGGGTCCAGAGTACTCAGCTGTCTGACACATCCAAAAGGTGATGACCAATTGTTAACAATCCTGTGAGCAGCTTCTCCCGGCAGTTCTCAGAAAAAGCAGTACTGTGACGACGGAAAGGCACAGGATGTTACGGGATCCGTCTATGGCTTCTGGGATGTGGGAAGCAGAGAGCGCTCTGTTTTCGGAGGATGCATGGCTGTAAACAGGAAGCTTTGCAGGGCACAGCTGAGTCCTTGGGCTCTGTGCAGGACAGGGGGAGAAATCTGCTGAAGCAGGTAGTGGTAGCCAGCATGGAGTCATCAAGGCATAGAGTATTCGGATTTCCTGAAAGTACATCATTTAGCCTTGTCACTTATAGCCGGCCCATCAGGCCAGCTTAGGCACTGTTGTGTTTTCAAACCACTGAAAAAGAGCTGAGCTCTGAAATCCAGAGGATTTTGGAAGCATACTAAATGTAAACACCTGCTCCCTTAAGACTTTCCACTTCGGAAAGCACCTAAGTTAACAGTGAGTTGTTAAACCAGTATTATGCAGAACTACTGCCAAAATTTCATTGAATTAATTTACTACTACTTCAGTTAATCAGAGTCCAAATAATTTCAGCTAACCCTCAACATAAAAGGTTTGACAAGCTGCAGGAAAACTGCACAGGAAAGGGGAAGGAATGGGATCCCTAGAGTGCTTGAGCAGATCTCCTCTGAAACACCCAGCAGTCAAAAAATTCAAATAAAAATCACTTGTCAGAAGAACCTCATATTTTTGGCTGTGCAGTGAGAAAGAGCCAGGGCACTTGCATAGCACAGATTTAACCTTCTGAGCCCTGCCCCTCCCTCTTCCTCAAAAATCCTGTTGCAAAATCCATTCCCCAAATTATTCTAGTTTTGTTGGCACTAAGATGTATGAATTTAATTGGCTGACAAAGCATCATGGGAAAAGATAAGTGTTCCAGCACGTCCACTATTGTGTTTTGTGGTTTGGGCAGTCGCTGTTGCCAAATGACCACTAAAGAAAGCAGCACATCTGACAACAATGTTATGCTACAGCATTAACGAGTAGAGAAAAACACATCAGTTTTGGAGTTTACATTTTAATCATTACCCCAAAGACAACTTCCTAAGACCAAGATAGGAGAATGAAGAAAGGAACTGCAAGGCTGCATCTTACAATTTAAATTTAATGCATTCACCACAATGCCCTGTGTTTTTACATTCTAAGGCAAGCAGATTAAATTCAGGAGTCTAAAAGGATCTTCATCCTGAGCTGGCCACTTCCTATGAAAATTTCAGTAACAAAGGCTGGCTCAGGGAAGATGATCCTGCAGGTAAGAGCTGACTATGTAGAAATGCTCTGTCCTCTCACACTACTGCTAGCATGGATCCTCCAGGAGAAACCTGGCAGAAGCTGGCATCCAGCACCTTTCCCCGCAACTCAAACCTCATATGCTTTGTTATCCTTCGGTAAGACCTTTAAGAAATAATGCAGCAGTCTTTTGTAAAATCTGTTATAAATAAAAGCCTACATTATTTGGGAGAGGAAATAACAACTAAAGTGTAATTTTTTTGCATGGAATTTAGTTGTCCACTATGATTTATATACTTTGCACAATAGATTTTGAATTGGGAAATAGGAGGCAGAGAGGGGAGCAGCAGAGAGCCTAGGAATGGGAATAATGATTAATAACACACAGCTTGCTCTAATAGAAACTGAGAAATATATTGTCTTTTTAAGGCAAGAAATATTTTACAAAAATAATATGTTTCTTTATGAGTAGTCTGTTTGGCCAGATCAGTCTCCTAAAAATTGTCATACCTCTTGAAACACAAGGGTATTCCTGAAATATTTTTTAAAGTGTAACCCTCAAAAGGCAAACAACAAATGGGGACAGGGCAGGAGATGAATCCTGGAACACCAGGAACTACATAAAGTGCATATTAACCCATGATCCTTTCTTCAGGTTTAAGCAAATATCTAGACACCCACACGCTATTTTGGTATTTTCTGCACAACAGCTCTTAGTTGGTTTAGGCCCTACCAGTATCTCATTACTTACAGATGGAAGAAGAAAGGAGGTTTTCGTCTACTGAAGGAGCCTATAAATCTCTCTCTCCATGACTTCAAACACCTGGCTCTGCTTACTACACTGACAACTAGCCCAGTGCTGTCTCTAGCTCATTCTCTCCTACACTATAAAACTTTCCTACTTTATCTCTCACCTGTCTCTCATAACTACTCCTTAATAGGTACCAGGTGGCTCCAGGGACAGTTGAGGCTGACTCTTCACATCACAGATATTAACTCCTTCCTTGCTTGACTCCACATTATCAGTTTATGCATTTGGGTATGCTGTCCTGTGATAAGACCTAAAACAAGGTGAAAGAACTAGAAAGAGTCTTATGATCCCACAAATTACCATCCACTTTCTTTCCACCAGACCAGTGAACAGAGGAGTGGATTCAAAGGCATGACACCTCCATTCTGTTCTCTGTTCTGTCACTGAACTGCATACTACACTGTCATTATGGAAATGGAAAATTAGATCAACCAGACATTTAGAGATTAAATACTATTTTCACATAAATGAAATAAAACTCAATAAAAAGTGGTATGGGAACCATAAAATATTCTGAATAAACATATCTTCATGATCCACAATAACAGCAAAAAAACATCACCAATAACAAAAAACAAACAAACGCAACAAAACCCAAACCCAAAACACTAAGATAAGATGAAAAAGCATGATGTGGACTACAAAAATACAAAGGATTTATTTTCAGGTAATTGTAGCAGTCACATGCTGCATTCCTAACTTGTAGCTTCCATCTCCTTGTAAATTGAGAGTCAATTTTTAATTGTGATCTGCAGCTGGCGTATCCAGGACATGAGTGATTTCAGTTTCACCTACACTGACCTTTGTCAAATTCAAGTGAATCCATTCTTGGCATCTTTTTCTCACTATGTTTCACCCTGTTTTATGTTCATGATGTTACAGTTAATTTTATCCTCTGAAATCAAAGTGCTTCTCTCACTCTGCTATCTTTAACTGTGTTTAATGAGGATGAACTCTTGGATACAAGACACACAAGAGATCTAGAAGACAAACATTCTTATATATTTAAATTGTTGTATATTTAAAATTTTTCAAAATAAATGGCAGGAAAGAAAAACTCCTCAAGACAGAAACAAATAAACCATAACTTGATTTAAATACTCTGCAAATCCCAAATGAGCTACAGTGAGTAGCACTGTGGGCAAAGTACAAAAAGTAGACATTTGCTGAGGATGGACCTTTCTCAAACATGCATGAGGAAGAGTTGCAATGAGATTGCCACAGTCCCCAGCAGCTGCCAGCCCATCAGCTGAGCAGGCTGTGACCTGTGGATAATGGGGTGCTTTCCTCTCCACACCAGAATCATTTCCTCCAGATGTGAAACGTGCAAGAGAACTTTAGTGTCCTTGAACCCCAAGATTAAAAGTCACTGGTCTGATGGCTTGTGGAGTTTTTTGGCATTGACCTAGTGGCAAGAACCATCTGCTTGAACTACCATGTTTCTTTTCCACTGTGAATCTGTCATCATGGCAATTAGACGAGGGTCACAGGCTGGAAATAGCAAAATGGCATATGTGCTGCCCAGCACAGAAAGTATCAGACTGCTAGCAAGCCACTGGCTAGGATGGACACTTGTTTGGAATGTATTTCACCTTTCTTCTGAAGGAACCATGTATATGATCCCTCTCAAGAAAATAATAAGACTCTAACAGTTTTCCCCTGGATTTAGGGGAAAAAGCATAGGAGATGTGTGGTGAGGTGAAGATTATTTTTAGTCTTTTTTATTACTATTTTCTTTTGACTTTATTTTGTAACAATTGCAGAAATTCAGTGGTTGAATTTAAAAGAAAAAAAATACACAGGTTTCTCTTACATGCCATTTTTTAGGAGAGGAAACATACCCGTGCTAAAAAACTTGAGAGTTTTAAGGGAAGAGAAAAGAGAACTCTAAAATGAGGAACAGTTTAGCTCAAACATATAACCTGATACAGGGGTGTGTATGTGTATATGTGTATACATACACAGATATGGGTTTGTAATTTATGTCTTTCTGTGTACTTGGCCACCACCCTTAGCTAGAATTTCCTTTGGTGGCCTTGATGGAGTATATTTGTGCAACTGAATCTTTTAAGCCACTTACCTTCTTTTTTTGTTTTTTTTTCCTTTGAGCTGGAGATTTTCAGTATCAGTTTTGTGTAGTTCCTTGTATATGTTCTTGTTTTCTGTCTGATGGTGCTGAGACAGAAAGTCAAGGTGCTCCTTGTTGTATTCCAGACCTACATCTATTATTTACTGTCATGTGCTGTGCTCCAGGTACCAGATATCTCATATAGCCGTGAAGATGGAGGAATGGAGGAAACCATACTATCCTGGCCAGCTGGCTTGCAAAGCTGCATATTTCAAGCCACACATTACTTTAGAAGTGACTAAAGAAGAAGTCTAGTGTTTTCCGTTAAAGCACGAGGCTAGAACTATGGTTGGCTTCTGGGGTTAATTGATTCCATAGAAAGCACAAGAGCCTCCCCACAGATCTGAGACCAAATGGCACAACATGAAAAAAAGTTACATAATGCATCTTAAATAATAATTCATTCTGAAATGACAATTGCTATTTAACAAAACCATTTGCTTTTGTGTGTGGTTAAGGGAAGCTGGATTTAGACGTTCCTGTACAATCTTTAGCAATGAGTGCCATCTTTCCAAAGAGAGGTAAAAGATAAGGAGAATTTTGAGGTGGTGGTGTCACCAGTTGCAGCAGCTACCCTCCTAAACTACAATGTAAGTCATGCCTAGTACTTAAACATGCAAACAATCTTAACTACATAGTAAATTTTCTTTATGCTTGGGTGCAATGCAACTATGTTGCACTCAATGATCCTTATGGGTCCCTTACAACTTCAGATATTCTATGAGTTTGTGTAGTTTGCATTCCATTCCAAAGCTGCTCAGTGCCATATATGTTTGCTATGTCCTTAGTAAAGGGGACCAGAACATTACCAGTTTTAGAGGAGTGGAGGAAAAAAGTTAGCTTTTTCTTTTGTATCTTTTATATTTTAACTGAAAAGAAAATCCTTAAGATGAGATTATATGAATCATAATTTACTGTATATTCGATGTTAAAAATCACATAGAAGCAGCTCATTTTTCAATTCATAATTTAAAACTCAAGTGATGGGTTTTCCTAGATACTTGTCACAGAAATTCATAATTTAAAACTCAAGTGATGGGTTTTCCTAGATGCTTGTCACACTTACACCAGCAACGGGTGAAGAGGGCATCACTCTCCATTCAGCTTTTATAGTAACTCATGCCCTTCTCTGCAGCTCACAGTTAAGGGATCTGTGTAGATGTGAAGTACCATCCTAAAATGGAACCAGCTGTAGGCCTGTGCTATTCTACAGACATAAAATCTCTGCTGTTTTGAGGTCTTTTTATACATGTGCACGACAAATTTTATCCTTAAAAGTGTGCAGTTTAAAAGATACATTTTTTTTCTTAAAGAAGTATATAAATAGCCTTACATTTTAGAATAAGAAATATAAGGAGGAGTATTAAAACAGCAGCCTCCAACACCATAAATATTATCAATTTTATTTGTAGAATAAAGGGCTTTCAGCTGGTTTCAAGAGCATAAATAACATTAATGATCTATTAGGGTAATTCATCGGTATACTCAGATCACCAAATATAATGATAAAAGATGAAAACAAAGGTTTTTAAAGAATGACAGTTTTATGAAGTACAGTTTGAAAAGGAAATCAGTTTACACACTAAAACTAAAATCAGTTTCTGTGCATTTCTTATCCATTTATTTGAGAAGCTGCTTCTGTCCTCAATTCCTTGCCACATCAGTGGGATAAAGTGAATGATCTTTCTGCCTTTTGCTGTGGTAGAGCTGCTGCTGTGCCTTTCGAGGAGTGAGCTCCAGGGTCATGGGCTGTCCTTCAGGAAGCTTTGTTTCCTGCACTGGCAATATTTACTTCAAGATGACAAGTCCATCCTTCCAACAGGATGTAAGTGATGTGGGAGTCACACAGCATGAAATGCACTTAGTAATTGAAGCCAGTCCTGCTTAGGGCTTTGAGAGGAAGCACGAAGCCTTGCATTCTGAGTTGTCAATGGGGCACCAGTGAAGAGAAAAAAGACAGACTCTCATGTTCTCTGTGGTCTGTGTCACTGGGTAGATGGGCTGCTGTGATTTGAAACAGCCATAAATGTGATCAGAATGCTGCAGAGTTCTGATTGCAGTTTCAGCCTCTGTCTGGCTTTTCTCTGTGGTCTTACATCAAGGCAAGATGGTGTGAAGCAGGAAAGAAACTCATGGACAATACTGAATGTAGGATCAGGGGTCCAAATGTCAGCTGACAGCTCTTACATGCATCATCTTGTCACCTGTTTTCAGACTTCTATGAAGGCAGTCTATAAAAATTTACACAAAGAAAAGAGTAATTCTTCTTCTAGTGAAGATTCTTTTCTAAAAAACATGATGCTATTTTTAGTACCACATGTACATGTGCTGTGTATCACCTACATGATGTTTGTTATTCCATTTATTGCCTGGCTGAAAGCCCTAGCTCTTCAGAGTTATTCAGCATTAATGTAAAACCTTAATTACAATCTTATGCTTCTGAGAAGACACTAAATAGATGGAGGAGAGGTTATACTCTTTCTTCACTCTGACTTCTCTTGACTCCCCCACTGAGATGAGCAGCCCTATGGACTTGCTCTCTGGGCTTGACCTGCCAGCACACTGAAGTCACTGTCCTCCATAAACATATCACACTCTATGTTCAGAAAAACACACTGGTGTAAACATTTGTCCTGTGAAACTGTCATCCACAGAAGAATTTTTACAGATGTGGAGTACTGGATGAATTATACGTAGTCTGTAGATCATTTAGTTGTTATAGGTAAGCCCAAAATGAGGAGCTTTCCTGGATCATGCACTGCCTGGGTAAAGACAAAAAGTCAGCTAAACTGATACTGGCTCTGTGACATCTCTGTTTAATGTGTGCCATAATGCTGGAGTAGTGGTTCTGCCAGCTGAGGCAGATGGATTTTGAAAACGTCAGAGTTTCTAACCTGCTTCCAGCCTCTGCTCCTTGGCTCACTTTACCCTTTGAACCATGTGTGAATTCTCCACATCTACACTGCAGATCCAGGAGGCCCCAAGACAGTCACTAAATGTGAGGGATCCATATTTCCCAACCCTGGGTACTGACATGATCTAGGTCTTAATGCTTATAACAGAAGCATTCAGATAAGTTATGTCTTGTGTCACCATCTGAAGTGATAATAAAAGTGAAATCTACATCTCCAGAGCAATTGTGTGGAGATTTTCAGAAAGTCTGTTTCTCACTATGATGAAAAAAGTCTCAGAGAAACTTACAGAAGGGCAAGAAAAAAACAAATACCCTTCATTTTTCTACATACACCTTTGTTGTAATAAGCAATATTGATCAAATATTTATCTGACATTTTTCTGTCTTTCCTATCTTTCATAGTGAGATCAGCTGTGACTTAGGTACAACTGCAGCTATTTCTTTTCTCTCTGATAATATTTGTTTTGGTAAATGGAAACCCACACTCTATCTGGTTTGCTGAGGCAGCTGCTCCCTTGTGATTGATAGCATTTGACTTTCATGTTTGCATACCTGATGCTGATGTCTCCTGTCTTGCATGACATCAAAGGGAGGCAGCATTGGCTGGCATCTTAATTCATGGCTCCTGCTCTCCATGCTTGGCTGGGCCTGGAGAGCTGCACTTGCTGAGTTTTCTTCCTGTCACTGTGTGTGTGCTGAGCCACCTTGGCCACTGGCATCCTCCCACACAGGGAAGGTTGCCTGGTGCCAGGGGAGTTCCTCTGCTTTCATCTTCTGATGTCCACGAGATAAGGCCAGGCACATGCCAGAGCATTATTTTCACTAAGCCTTTAATGATGTGCCACACTTTTCTTGGGGGTGGGCTGGTGTGGGGGTGAAGACCTCAGGTCTGTTCAAAGATTCAGGTGACATGACAACGACTGGGCTTGTCAAGGCTTGCACAAATCAGGCTGTGCTGTGATACAAAGTGAATTGAGTGTTACTTGTGCACTCAGATGTTGAGAAGAGATTTCCAGGAAATGTCAGGATCATCTTTTTATTTACCTTTTGATAATGCCCTAGGCACCAGCAATGACTTAAGCTTCTTCTCAGAGATGATGCAAAGAGGGTGTACTATGAAAAACGCCTGAGCACCCAAAAAAAGGTATGAAAGAAAGGAAATACTGCTCCTGTGTTGACAAGCTATTCTAGGAACATAGAATTGGAAAGGGCCAACTCAGTCACTAAGCTGAGTGCACCATAGCCATGGGCAACAAGATGTTTCGATGTTCACAGACAGAATCTGCTCCAGAGTGGAGTTTAGCACATGAATTTTGTGCCTAAACGCCCTTGGTGTGAGACCCAAGATCCAGGAAAGAGATTTAGGATAATATTCTTCCCCTCTACTCTGCTTTTTGAGACTCCACCTGGAGTACTGCATCCAGCTCTTGGGCCTCCAACATAAGAAGGACATGGATCTGCTGGAGTGGGTCCAGAGAAGGGTCACAAAGATGATCTGAGGACTGGAGCACCTGTCCTGTGAAGACAGGATGACAGAGTTGGGGTTGTTTGGAGACGGTTCAGGGAAGACCTTGTAGCAGCCTTCCATTATCTGAAGAGGGCTTACAAGAGAGAGGGAGAGGGACTTTTTACAAGGCACTGTAGTGGTAGGACAAGGCTTGATGTTTTTAAAGTGAAAAAGGTAGATCCAGATTAGAAATTAGAGAGAAATTCCTTCCCATAAAGGGTAGTGAGGCACTGGAACAGGTTTCCCACAGAAGATGTGGACACCCCACCCCAGAAGTGTTCAAAGTCAGTTTAGATGGAACTCTGAGCCACCTGGTCTAGCCATGACAGGGGGTTGGAAAAAGATGTTCTTTAAGGTTCCTTCCAACCCCAATGCAATCCTAAGATGATGGATGAATGGATCAGGAACATCTCTCTCTGTTCTAGGCTGACTGCCTGTATGACTACTTACACTCAAGAAGATGTCAGGGACGGTAGGTGGTAAGTGGAAAACACCTCCAGCGCCTTGCATCTCTGGTTCCTGCCTGTTTCTTAGCTTTGGGAGGTTTGACTCCCCAGTACGAGATACCAAAAGAGTAAATTCTATCAGATTTTCTGTGTGAAAACACTGCTCATATCTCCAAGGTAAGTAAACACAAATTGGAATTAGAAAGGCAGTATTTCTAGTCTCTGGGCTTGCAGATAGAGAAGACACTTTCTGCTCTGTAGAATACATTAGATTTTTCTAGCAGTGATGTAATGCAGAATACACAAACACTTTTGATGGAAAGCTGTAGCTGAGACAGATGAACTGAAGACAGATAAACTTCAGACTGTAAAAGCCAAATCTTTATAAATCCCGCTTAACTATAGCATTGAAGCATGTACTCAGCTCAGTCTGGAGAGGAAATTTCAAATCTAGGCACTTCCTACTCTTCCTACTGGCTTTTTGAAGCATCCCAGTTCCCAGATGTGACTGCTGAGTGTCCCAGTGCAGAAGCCTAATTTCTTCCAGTAAGAGATGTTTCACACAACTGCCTGTAAAAGTGAGGTAGCTCTGCATAATTTATACTATTTCTGGAGCTGGGAGGCTGCCTCATAAGTTCTACTGTACTGTTACAGCATCCTAACTCCCTCTGTTAAAATTTTGCTTCTAGGAGTTAAATGACTAAAAAAGGTCCATTAGGAGAAACTTGAAATTTTGTGAGAGGATATCAGCGAATTACTTTAAGCACAGCATCAGTTTTCCTTAAAAAAATCCCAAAGTCTTGATCAAATTCATTACTTCTACAGATGCTATTTGAGAGTAGCATTTAAAAAAATTTTTAAGAAGTTGTACTTCCCTACAAAAGATCTCAAATATATATATGATATGCAGTTGATAATGTGTTCACATCCAAAGGGACTTGGATGGCATTGTTAGTTTCTTATAATCTTGAAGTATAAAACTAGGAAATCAGTGGTCTGTGGATAAATATATGGTCTTCCTGTTTTCTCTGCTGCTAGAGTCTCATGGTTTTGGTTGCACAGCATCAGGTTTTGGCTAGGAAATCAATGAGGTTTGCCTAGTTGTAAGTGGAAAGATTTTGGCCTAGATTTTTTGTGTTTTGTGTAATCTGAGATTTTTGGTTGAAACCTTCAGAATGCAAAAACTGTGGGGGAAAGCAAGCTTCTTTACTTTCAGTAATATCTTCATATCTGGCCTAGACCACTACTGATTAAACATCTTTTCTGTCTTCTGATAACTCTTGCAGTTTATGAGAGAAATACAGATGGAATCTGCTGAATTCGAACTGGAGAAAGCTCTCAAAGATGCACCTCACTGGTGATCCACCTTAAGGCCGAGCACCGCAAAACCAGAACTGCTCATTCTGCCAAGAGTGTGGGATTCTTCATTGTTACTCACAGGAAAATGTGCACTTGTCCTCTTGGTGCCCTTACTGGACTTCTGAGATAAATATCTCTGGTTTCCAAGATTCTGTTCATAAACATAAACTTCCCTTTACATTTTGTAAAAATAGGAAAAAAATACCATATTCCAAGAAACCACAAAGAGAAACTGAGAAAGCATGTTAGCAGAAGAAAAAACATAGCATCTCCACATGAATATTGGTCTTGGCATTGCAATGCAGTATCACTGATCTTGTTAAAATATCTAAAATTTCTGCTCCATCAGTATTATTACCTGCAGGGGAGGAGAGAGAGAGAAGTTCATGGCATAGTACAGAAAGACAAGCTGTCAAAAAAATTTTAATGGATAAGGGTAGAATTTTTAAAATTCAGATTATCTGATCTATTTTATCCCTTTTAAGTCAGAAATGAAGTCCAAGCAAATCACGTCATTGCCTTCTCATATAATGATAAAAACCCCAGGCATTCGAATATTGTGATTTATCCCATCAGTCCTAAACATGATTTACTGTTGGGAAAAGCTTGTTTTTACCACTTGAGTCTAGGTGGATAATGCAGCCTGGATGGCCAGTTTTTAATTAGATTAAGTTTGACGAGATGAATCTTACCCTGGATGGTTCTGGAGAGTTCACATTTCTTCCTACCAGTGGCTTTTAGTAATCAAACTAACTTGATGGAGTAGGTTCAGTTGTACAATAAGCAGTTTAACACAGGGAAATGCATAGTGTTTCATTTCAGCATATACCTTATTTATAAGAACAGGGATTATCACCAGCACAGTAATGATGCTGATATAGATTTCATGTTCCTGGTAGGTAACACATTAAATGTGAATTCCTTCCAGAAAAAAAACCACTTAGAAAATAAACTTCAGTTTTAAATGTATATACAAATTAATGCCTTGAAAGTGTAGCAGATGATATTATCTCTTTATAGAATATTACTGAGACCATTAGTGCTGTTTCCAGCTCTGTTACCTTTCCTTCAGAAAGGATAAACAAAACTAAGGAAAGAAGCTAGCAATGCTTACATTACTGAGTAACAAATAGCATGCTGTAAGACTCAAGGGTTCTATTTTGAGTTGATCCAGAATATGATTAAAAGATTACTTCCTCACCTTCACTGAGAAACAAGGAGGAAAATTAAACAGGTCAGGTCAAAATGAAACTCCGTAACAACAAAATATTTTTGGCCATTTAATTTACCACTGCTTCTTTTGGGCTAGTTTATTTGAGATTTGGCAGCTTTCCAATGGCTGGTTTTCCTTAAGAAAGGGCTGATAATGTGACAGAGATGTTAGAAAAGACACAGATCATATCCCTTCACAAAAGCTGGGGAGATTGTTTTCCAGTCTAGCATTTGCATGCATTCCTTTCTCCAGAAAAATAAGACTAGTTCCTGTCTGGTTCTAAACTTCTAAAAAGCTTTGGTAATTAAATGTTTACTTCATATTTGAACTGTCTAAAGTCTTCTCACTTCTTTGTGCTGACCTCTCAAACCCCAGTGGTCCTGACAGTAGATTTTTACTGTTTCTGAAACACAGTATGTGTTGTGGTGCCACAGTACTGAGGAATCTTGTCCATCTGTGCAGAAAGCAGGTGCCAAAGAGCACTGCTGCCATCCCCTCTCTGCCCCACCATCTAGAGTTCTGTCATGAAAACTGAGCACATCTGCAGGGAGCATCCTTTCCTGGAAGATTAGAGCATCTTAACATCAAAAACCAAACAATTGTGTGCATGAATGTATACAAGTATAGATACAAACGTATATGTGTGTATGAACTTACAGGCATCAGTAGCTCCTCACAGCAAAGAGAGGACAATAAACATTACTTTCATATTCATATGATTTCATATTCATATAATTTGCATATTCTTTCATTAACTAAGGTAATGACACTGTGAGGCAGATATATTTTCATCATTGTAATCTATCCACAATATCTTGGAGTAAATATTTAAAAACAGAGAAAGGGGCAAGGATTACTTCTATTCTTAGGGCCTTTCTCAGCCAAATTTTCTGAGATCCTTTCCAACAAGATACATCTATCTTTGTTTGTAAAACTATGCTAGCATTGGCCATTTTAACTCATTTATCTAGCATAAAATCATATTTTGTACAGTATGTCTTAATAAAGAAACTGTTATATAAATAATGCTAAATAAAACACAAATCAGCACATATCTTTGAACTCAGTAAAGGGGTAATAAGGAAAAAACATTTAAAGAGTCCTAATTCACTTGCAAGAGAAGAGGGAAAAGAATGAAGGGCAAAAGAAAAAAAGGAGATTGCTGTAAATTTTAACTTTTTTACGGGTCCAATTTAATTCCCACACATATCAGTCAGATTCTTTTTTATGGCTTTGAGATATGGACCACAGATAAAACTTCCACAAAGACTGTACTGTGTGTTGCTTTCCTCACGGTAACAAGTTCCTTTCCGATTTATATCCTAAATTAACATCGCCAAACAAAAATAGCCCAGCATAACATCTGCAAAGGTCAGGGACAGAAATGCCCTCTGTAGGGAAGGCTTGTGGGGTTGCCTGCACGTGGTGGACATCCTGAGCAGGCACAAGGGCAGTGAGCATGTAGCTTAGCTTCCCATGTGCTTCATCAGCTATTGTTCTAAACACAATAAGCTGATAAAATGATTTCTCCAGCTAAACAAGTAGAACATGTTGCATGGTAAGAGAGATGCAAAGGGTGAAAAAGTATTTTTTCTCACTTTTTCTCCTGCTAATAACAATTTTAGAAGCAAGATGCTTTTTATTTTATTTTACCTTTTTTTTGATCTGACTAAGGGAAAGTTGCAGCTTTTTTTTTTTCCTTTTCCAAAACAATGATTATGCTTTCTAGAGGTCTGTTCCTTTATTATCAGCCAAGGACAGATAAGGCCAACATGTAACATCCACAGTGCTACCAGCATTTGCCGAGACTAAATGTTTATTTGAAGGACAGTGCAGAGTTCCTTCGACTGCTCTGAGTATCCATGCTGAATTAAAATCCTAAGCACTTACAAATGAGGAGATTAATTTGCTCTACAATTATTTACTGCTTCAGGACAATAGCAACAACGTGATTCATGTAGTTAAATGTTGACATTTTTCTTGTGAAGAACTAATAGAAATTCTTTACTGCCAAAGGATTGTCATTGTCACAAAAATGTAGTCTTGGGCTTCTAAAAGTTCTGCTAAAAATACCTGAGATTGTACAGGTTTCTCCATCAAAAAGCAAAAATGAGGAGGGTAAAATTTATTTGACTTTAATAAGAATCTACCAGAACCTATATGTCATTGTTTGATAAGGCCAACATGTAACATCCACGGTTACTAAATTTTATTTGAAGGACAGTGCAGAGTTCCTTCTCCACTGCTCTGGATCCATGTTGAATTAAAATCCTAAAACAAATGAGATTAATTTGCTCTACAATTATTTGTAGGACAATAAATGTTTCATGTACATTTTAGACGCTGACTTCTCAGCCAAATTCTACAACTGTGAAGAACTAATAGAAATTCTTTACTGCCAAAGGATTGTCATTGTCACAAAAATGTAGTCTTGGGCTTCTAAAAAGTCCTTCTGCTAAAAATACCTGAGATTGTACAGGTATTCTCCATCAAAAAGCACAAAATGAGGAGGGTAAAATTTATTTGACTTTAATAAGAATCTACCAGAACCTATGCTGTCAGAAACTTGTTTGCAAGGTTTTAGAAAGCTTGAGAACTTAAACTTCTTATGATTTTTACTGCTTCCTGTTTAAAGGCAAGACAAGAAGTGGAAATTGCTCAAAAATAGCTTCTTGGAAGTTGCTTCCATACCAGACTGAATGTGTTTTTGCAATATTTCCAGTCCCATTTGCTGTATCAACAAGTTCTCATAAATAGTACTTGAACAGCATGTTGCTGATTAGAAACACACCAAACTTGTAAACCTTGGATCCACTTGCAAATGAGATTTTAGTGTTTGAACCTCAAAGTGTAACTGACAAGTTAAAAGCAACAGATGAGTACAAGTCCTTGGAGGTATCAGGGTGGAAGATAAAATTTTTTCAACACAAAGAATGGCTGCTCACTTAGCCCTAGCCTGAAACATACATGTTTTTTTGTATTTTCTGAATGTTCAACTGGTTGCTAAAAATCCTTTCTCCTGTAATAGTATTTTATTTCCAGAAAATGATGTTTTAAAATATTTGCTTTTCAATTATAAAGCTGTGTAATATGGTCCTAATTAACAGATGCATAAAAGTGAGTGATGAGATTTATATAAATCACCAGCAATATCTGGCAAGATAATACAGCAGAGATGTAGGAAACCAATTGTCCTTTATGGCCTTTTTATGTTCACAGTTATCAGAGAGGCAGTATGGCTCATGCAATCCATCTACACCTCACTGCACCGCTGGAAATCAAACCAGACTGACTCAAAGACCTGCCCACCCCATAGTATTGTTTTCTTCATAGGCATAAAATTCCAGTTGTTAATTTTTAAAGCATTTTCCTCTGTGCCCCTCTTCAGGACACTGAGGCAAACTCAGTTCAAAGCAAATGGTAAAACAGGGAGAAGTAGAGAGAAAGACAGCACCAACATGGTTCTGGTGGCTGCTGTATAAATGCTGTGACAGCTAATGTCACCCACACACCAGCCTTGTCCTAGAGCTCTCTGCCTGTGAAGATGCAAAATATTTTAACGGACCTGACTAAAACCACTGTTATCACATTAAAAGTCCTTAAATGCTCTTCTTTCCTTTTCTAAGTTCTTATTTGTTTTCCTGCCTCCTCCACCAGAGCAAGGTATTTGGGGTTTAAGGTCCATGGCTGCTGCTTCATGGTGTTTGTGTTAAAAACCAACTATGGCAGCTGTCTTAATATTCAATCAGTGTTTTTTCTTTTTCTTCAAAGAACCCGAGGTGAAGAGGGGGAGAACCCCAACGAAACATAAATGTCTGAAGTGAAATCTTTTGGCAGGCAGACTTTATTCAGCATTTGTTTGTTCAGTTCTGATGCTCAACCAGGCATAGTAATCACTAGGGTGACTTTGGAGGATTAAAGTCTTAAGGCCTAGTGGATTAGTATGTTCAAACCTACATCTTTCAGCTGTCAGATAGAAGAAGGGTTGCTTCAGGAGTAGAAATTTTTTGTAAGTGCTTGCATGCAGAGAGCCCAATTTGTCAAAGTATTGAGCAGCTCCCAAGAATTAACGAATTTATCTTCCAGGCTGCCTGGAGAAGTGGGGAAGGATTATCTCCAGTTTATAGTTGTGGAAGCAAAGCACAGGAGGATTAAATTACTTGTTTCAGGTCACATACAGGGCACTCAGGCTGCAGGGGGCACTTGATGATTTGGAGCAGAAACAAAAGAAAGTAGTCCTTTGAGTTTCTTTATTAAGAAAATGGCCCCATGAGCTTCTTCACTTCCCCACCTTTTACAAGGTGCAGGAAAACACCTTCCTTGTGCCTTTGCCTACTGAAAGTTTTAGGAAGGTTTTGGTGAACTCCAGAGCTCCCAATCTCTCCATCAAGGACTTTCAGTAATGGTGCTGATATTAGCCATTTAAAACAGCAGAGAAGGCATTGGCTTGATGCCCTGGATGTAAAGAAGCACATCTTGGCTGAAAGAGGTGAACTGGGCAACTCACCAGAAGGTTTTGATTACTGCCTCTGCCCACAGGTTTTCTCCAGTTAGACCTGTTAAGGGAAGGAATGCTAAGTGATTGGTATAGACCAGAGCCTCTGGGAAAACTAAATTGGAGGAGTTAATCTCAGGAATTCTGCATGTCATATGTGAATCCCACCACTTGTTTTTAGTGCTGTGATTAAGGGAGGTGTGCTGAAGTGCTACAATGTCTTTTGTTCTTCCAACTGTTCTTTTTATCATTGCCAGTCAAAATTATATCCTTCCCACTTTTGAAATAGTTGGCAAGAACAGGTGATCATTCTGAAAACTCTGGAGATCAGGCATCTTTTTTCCATGCTGTCATTGTTTTGCTCTTTCTGGAGGTTGTTGAGATTACTTCAAAATATTTGGAAGATTTGGAATCTTCTTCTAGAAAACAAGCATGGGAGATGTACCAAATATACATACTGTAGATAGCTACAAATATATTCTTTCAAATCTAAAATATGCAAGGGTTTTCAGGACACCCTTTAAAAAGATGTATTAAAAATTAGATAAATGAGATACTGCATAATTTGAAAAGAAAATAGAAAAGAAAAAAATAAGGAAATCCTGATTATGGATATTTAAAACCTTTTGTTACCAGACTCCTGTGCTGATGGACACATATTGCCCTGCTGACAATTTAAAACTTCCTCTCCCATCTTTCTGTGAGACTTCCAAAAAGGAAGCAAATCATCTGGATTATGTGGAAGCCAGGAGCCTTAGCATTTCTCTCTGTATTATTGAATTAAATCTTGAGAACATGCTGATAACACTCTGCTAATTTTTCAGGGATGTCCTGGTAGCATTAATAGAAGTCACAACGTTTTCATTTCAGTTCCTACAAATAATGCAAACATATATAAGAGCACTCATCATCATTTGAATCTGAGAAAGGAGTCCTACATCTGTCTCCCCACTTCTTCATTTCCTTTCTTCTAGCTTCACCTAGCCTCACAGGCATGAAGTCACGCCTCTGGATGTTCAGTTCTCCTTGTAAAACAACCTCAGACCTGGTTTTTTCCTGACTACCACAATAGTAGAGTGAAACAAAAAGCCATGATCATTTTCTGTAGTGTGATGGTTGTCTAATCTTCAGAAAGAAACATCACTAGTCTGTATAAGAGGTGTATAAAACAATTTGTGTCACATCAGGTAAAACACATCCAGAGAAAGTATTATCTTAAGAAGGTAATATAATCCCTTGTCTTCTAATCACAGGGAAAGTGGAAACCACATGTTCTGACCCATCCACACTTGTCTGGGTCAGAAAACTCTTATGGTTCCTGAGATTGCTTTAAAAATCAGACCTTTATTGTATCCACTGCATTATAGCAGGGCTGAACCATTTTTCCTTTACATATGCAGGTAAAAGGAACTTAAAAATGTGGAAGAAGGTGAGCAATAGAAAAATTTCTTGCAACTATGTGTCCTGCAGGGTTTAAAGGTGTTCCCAGCAATACAGCACTGGATTGCTTTTAAGGATTTCTCTTTGTTATAGGTAACCTACCTCTCTGCCTTTTACATGGAGCTGATTGCTGAAGGTGTTTATAAAGTTGTATATGGGTGCTGGAAAGACAATGGAGCCATGCAGCTCCTCACTTACCCAGGCTCCCTGCTTCTGGCCTCACAGATGCTCTCAGAGCCAGCATTCACTGCATAGTGCAGACAGCTGCCCTGCATGGGCAGTCTGGATCCTACCCCTTGGAGCACATGGCACTTGTTGCACTTAAGCACAGCATGGCACTCATTGCATTTAAACACACCACACTGCTCTGACAGTCTTTAGTCTGTCTGCAAAGAAGCCCTGCAGTAGGAATGGAGGCAGGTAACAGAGCCCCTCTCTCCAACCATCAGATTTTTCCCAGATGTAACCACAATTTTATCCCAAAAATCGCTGATGTCTTTGATCAGTACCAGTACCAGGGTGTATCTCTCAAATGCTGCTCAACAGCAAGTGAATCAGAGTTTCATTTTTTTTGTCTTGATATAAATCTACAACCATAAAAGAAAAAATAGGAAGAAAGCAAGTTTCCTCCTCCACCCTGATATTCATTCATCACAAAGGTGACACCAGGAGAGTATTCTGGTATATATTATTTATTATATATTATTTTGTGGTGCAGAGATCATTTTTCAAATAAAAAAGCAGTTCACATAGTTATTTTTTCACATCTGGATATAAATTTTGGACTGAAAATCACCTAAGCTTCATTATGGACTTAGGAATGATTCCAATGCATATCTAAAGGGATGCTGCTTCACTTTGTTGTTGTTTCTTTTTCAAAAGGCTTTACAATATCAATCATTTTTTCTTCCATTAAAAGAGTGAAATCAGTTTACTTCTAAATGTGCCCCCTCAGCAACACTGTGTTTTTGCCAATACTAAATTATGTGAGCATGTCTGGAGCTTACTGGTGTGCTTTCTGGACAAACAGAAATAAGTTTGCAAGAAGGAGAAGTGTCTGAAAACAGTTGATTCCTCTTTGTTGTTTCAAAGGGGCCTGTTGCTCTAAATAATAACATGTATGCATTATGTATAAAAAAGTGTCCTCCCTCTCTCCAGATTTTAAGCATCCAGTTTTTCATTGAAAATTGCACATGTGATGATGTGGCCTCAACCTATTCTAATTGCAGAGTAAATGCAACTGTCAAATGAATCACAAAGGGCAAAATTTGAAATGAAATATGTTTCCAGGCTGGTTCCTCAGTGAACTGCACCATATATCACTTAAGCATAAATTTTAATTAATGAGCTTTTATCAGACTCTGGCTATGAGGTTGTGCCATGTTGACAAAGCTTTCTCTCAATCCACGGAATTATATCAGTATACATATATCAGAAATGTCTTACTTATATTAGGAAGAAAAAATATTTTAGCACTCACTGAAGGACTGTTTGGAAATATGTATTTATATTATTATATTTTTGATTCTATCCTCTTTTATCCTTCAAAGAATCTCCAGAAATACTAAGGCCCATATCTGGGGATGAAAAAATTAAACCAGGTAAATCTTTGGGCATTGATTTCATGGACTACAGAAGTGGTGGGCTGAAGATTAATGTATGTATGTTTGTTTTCTCCCCCTTTTGTTTTGTTTTTCTACTGATCTTGCCTTCCACTACTCTAATTCATTTTTCAGCAAAAGAAAACAGTGTGTGGCATGAAACAATATAGTTACAGTAAGAAGGATGAGAACAATTCCTTTTTAAAAGCACCTAAAATTAAATATAAACCTAAAGAGTTCAGACCATCTAGAGCCCTTTTCAGTAGTTTAACAGCCTTCCTGAGGGAAAGGTTTCAGATTGGATCTCAGACACAAGCTTTTTATGTAGGACAGGAGTTGCAGATGAAGCTTCCACCTGGGCATGCTTCTAGGATGCTGAATTATTGAATTATTTTCACCACTTCTGTCTCTCTTTATTTTTCACCAACTACAGAAATCCATGCGTCATAAGGAATCCCAATTGGGGGTAAACAGAATTGATTAGCATAATTTGTTTTGCTATGTAATTAAACAAACACTGTAATTGTCTGAAATTAATGCAAGTAAGAGGAAATGGAGGCTAGCAGATAAAGAGTTTTCACTGCTGCCGAGGTAAATTGCTAAAGAATGTTAAAAAGCCACAAAGGAGTGAAGAGAAAAAATTGAGAAATGGATTCTGCTTCTGCCAAATTATCTGAGATTTCATATATTAGGAAGAGATTTCATATATTGAGGGAAAAGAAACTCAATAGGGTAACATTCACCTGACTACTACAGTGCAATACATGCTAACAGATCATATTATATATCCATGTACATACCATAGAACATTTTGTTCTGGTCTATGTTAGATCTAACTGTTACTAAATTGTCACTAGGAATGAAAATACACAGCAAACCATGTATTAGAAAATTCACAGATACTTACAGATTTTTTTTTACAGAGTTTATCATATCCAAGAAAATATTATTCTCCGCATGTTTATAGGCTGGTGCTTGAGGCTAGAGTTGGATATAGAGTGAAGAAAGAAGGGGAGGAGAGAAGGAAGGGGAGATAGGGCTGGACAGAGAAGTAGAACATCTCGGTGCCCTGTGGCCTGGAGTTGTTTTCTGCATCAGGTGATGTCAATAGGGGCACATAGTCTTAGCAGTGACACATTGATGAGGTTAGTAATGAATTAAACAAATAACCTCCTCATATTAATGTAGACTTTGGCTGTTCTGGTAAATTTACTCTGAAGCTTTGAGGTACCTTGATAGCAAAACCAGTATTATATATAAATTTAATTGCTTTCTCACTTGTCTTGTACTTTTTTCCATTTCCCCCTTAATCTCTATATCTCTGCCTAGATTTCCTTTTACTGCCTATCAGTCCCTACAGCCATAACACTGAAACTGTAGAACTACGATTTTGTGCTATGGAACACCAGGGCTGGTTCCCTATTAAGGTTTGTAGGAAAGAGTTGTGTTTGTTATTTAGACCTGTCTTTCATGAAGGCAGTTGTTCTTTTCTCCATATCACATGAAAACAGAACTTATATTAGAAACTACACAAGATGAGGGACAAGGGAAAAAATAAAAACAAAAATGGGAGCAAATTTTTACACTTTATGTGTAAAAAGAAAATCCAAGCATGATCAGCCATGTGTATGAGTAAAACAAAAATAGGGAGATAAAGAGATGGAGAAATCCAACAGAAGAAAGACTACAGAATATATAAGGAGAACAGGAATAAAGAGTCTACATAATTGAGAAGGAGCTTAGTATTTAAAAAGGAGATCAGCATTGAGGCCAGACTAGGAATAAAGAAAAAAGGGAACTTTATGAATGATAGATGGAAGATAGAAATGAGAGGAAAAAAAACCCAACGGAATATTTTATGTGTTTGTGACAAAGGAGAAAAGGAAGATGGAATTGTTCAGATATCTGACTAAATTATTTGGAACACAGGAACAATTGAAAGCATGAGTTGAACACAAACAAGTTGTAAAGAAAATATTATATGTGATGTCTAAAAAACATTTAATAGGCCTTTTGTTTTTTCTCACACACATTGTCACTTACTAATTCAAGATAGAAAGCTTGGAAAGCTTGGCAGTACAGGTAAAAAGAGGATTCTCACAATATTTTCAGGCAGCTACCAGGAAGGAATGGAAGGCCTCTGGGAAGGGTTGTATTTACAGAAATTCAAATGTAAAAGATAAAGATATATAGAAATCAGTTTTGAAATTCCCCTTTCTGAGCCAAATTTGCCAACTTTTGGAGGATCAAAAAAAATACATGAGAATAACAATACAGAAGAAAGAGAATTCACAGAGATAAAACTGCACAGATGCTGAATAGAGAATAATATAATATGGAAGAGAAGAGAGTAATGTAATATAATATAAAGTCTGAAAAAATATAATTACTCATGCATGTCTCAACACTGTGTGTACATATTCCAACCCCTGTATTACGGTCCTTTGCTTTCACTTACTGTTGATTTTTTAAAGCAGGTATAAAGAAAGAAATAACTGCATTCAATATTATCAAGGTGGCCATAAGAGAAGTTATCTGAAATCAGAAATGACACTGTTTGGTCACTAAACCATCTAAAGCAACAGAAGACATGATCTGAATGTTGAACTGAACTTCTTTTGGAGGATCACAAATAGAAAAGTAAAAAATTGAGAAACTAAAACCGGATTACTTGAGTAGTAAGGGAAAAAATGTGGGAAAATTATATGATGTGTGTTTGAGAATATCCAGAATATTCTCTGTTAAACTGCTGTCAAATTTTAAATTTAGAAAGAGAAGGAATTTCCTTGGATGAAAACTTAAAAATAGAGCTACATATCATAGACTTAATATCTGTCAGGCTTCTGATTAAGAGCTATGACAGTGCCTTCCTTCCAAAGATAACCTGAGCCAAAGACATGTAACTTTTTCTTTAGAAGCCAAGGGGAAAGTTAATGAGTCTTGAAAACATTGAAAACATAAATCCTAAGATATTGGGATCAAATGATATGACTCCTAATTGAGCAAATCTCCCATGTATTTGCCTTGTGATCAATCATGAACCCAACACATGAGCAATCACCACTTAAGGACGCGAAATCTGTTTCTGGACAACTTTGAACTCTGCAGGGGAATGGTACGGATACATCAACATTCCTCCCAAAAAGATGTTTTGGACAAACTCCAGCTTGGCAGATTTTGCACAACACTTGCTATCTAGTGAATACAATTAACAGAACGCCACCACTCTTTACAAAAGAACATTAATGATCAATGTGCAAGGATAGGAGGGATAAGGAAAAGTTTATCCACATGAATATTGTTTAAAACCACACAGAATAGTCATTCTTTGTAAATAGTCAACTAAAAACCAGGTTGCAATGACTCCTTTCTTCTGCTCCAGTTGCCTATTGAGGGGAGCAATCTCCCTGAAATCCTTTGCTACAATAATTTAATCTAGTTAACTCATATTACTTATTAATATTGCTATTCTGCATAATAGTATATATGTTTTATTCAGATATATACCTTTGTGGAATCATTGCTCTGTGATTTTCAGTAAACTATTCTGTAAAAGAATAGGTAGAAACATACAAATGAACATGCAGAAATTACAGAATCAAACTCTAAAAATAAGGATGACTTTCCCACATTTAAAATTCTGGGTTTTTTTCTCTTCAGAAAAAACTACACAGCCACAGGATTCTTCACAGTGTGCCTAATACTCCATTGTAAGTGGTTCTGGGACCTGTTAGTCATCTGCATGATGCATTTCCTAAAAAAGATGAAGGTGTCCTCTGGCAAGAGTGGCAAACTGACAGAAGTGGGTGAAACACTGAAGGAAAAAGTTATTTGCTGCTTCCAATAACACTTGATAAAGTGCTTGATAAGAGTAAATGCATATAATGATCTATCCTTCCCAACACAATATCTATCTGTGATTAAAATTGTGAGAAGTTATGTCTCTGATCAACATCCTGTACTCTCAGTAGTGAGTAGTTTCCTTCTGGCTTTTTACCAAAAATAATAACCAATCTACAAACTGAATGAAAGCTATTCCAAGTCAACTGCACCAAACTGAAAATGCTTATCAATCTCATTTCTCACACGGATTTCAGGAACTTCGCATCCCCTCTTTGAACTCTCAGAAAGGCAGAAGCATTTTCCAGTAAATATTTCCCATAATTGTTCAGAAAATGGTACATTGAAATTCCAGACACCTTTACTCATTGAAGCCAACAATGTTTCATTTGTGTTGCAAGTCTCGCTGGAAATTAAAGAGAAAGATCCTGGGTATTATGCTCAGAGGTAGCAGAGTGAGATGTTAAATGAGATGCATGACACACTCTCCAGTGTCATGAGTCTGGTTTATAGAAGATGAGATGTGGCATCATTTTGGAAGTGGCACCAATTTTCAAGATACAATAGCAAAGGACCACTTCATCTCCTGTGAGTCCCTTTTCCCCCTTTTGCCAAGGAAACTCATTCTGAGTTCTGCAAAAAGCTTGATTCTGATTTCTTGACATCTAAATATACTGAGTTTAATTTGGGTTTCTCAATTTCACTAAATGACAAAAATCTTTGATCACTACCAAAGATGATTTCAAAGGGGGTCAAGAAACCACCAGATTCAACAGATGGCAGTATAGATACACATCAAGAACACTTTAAATTTAGGGCTGATTCTTTATCAATGTTCACCAGTCTCAAATAAAAGACCCAAAAATCCCCAAAGACAGACTTGATCAATCCAAAGTTCTTGACTCTGGGCAATCAAGATGATGATTTCAAAAGGGGGTCATAAGACCCACAGCAACCACCAGAGTCCTCAACAGATGGCAGGCCATAGATACACATCAAGAAGCACTCCCCTGCTATAATTTAGAGCATAACTTTGCTGACTAAAAATTAAAAACTTTATCTTACTGGTTAGTGTGGAGCTTAGGCCAGTCTCAAAGTCCAGTTTTCATGTAGGGACAACAGTCTAGGCAATCCCCACCAACGGAGAAACAGAGGCTCCGCTGAAATGAAATCCATGGTTCTTGTCCTTGTTTTCCTCCCTCTTTTACCAACAAATGTATTATCAGTCTCTGGCATGATCAAGATATTTACACAGAGAAGCAATGCCTCCTGCTCTGCCTGAGCATCACCTAATGTTTGGTTGATCAGGGCAAGGCAGAGTAATGTCCATGAACCTGCCAGTTTCCATTCTGCATCTATTTCAGTTCTACAAATACATTTCCCTACCAATTATCATTCTGTTTAAGCCAATAGGAAATTGTGATAGCTGTTTGAAGCTGAGGATCTGAGATACTATCTTAGATATGAACTTACTATCCAAGAGTCTTCCAAGTTCTGACCCCAGAGCCTTTCTTTCCTATCTACAACTGGCACAATTTATGGCTCTAATAAGGGTTGTACAAAATCCATCCAACATCTATCCTTAAAGTGTCTATTCGTCATTGCAGCCTTCCCTCCAGAGATTTTATAATTTACAGAAACATAAATAGTTGAAAACAATGTTAAAGTGACATATCTGGAGATTTATTTATAAGTTTTTCCTTTAAACCAGTTTCCTCTCACCACTTACCCTATTTCACAGTGGTCTCCAGCATACATTTTCCCACATTTAAAACAGCAAAACATGCATTTCAGATTTCAATGTCTTGGGATTATGTTGTCAGAAGACAACAGATGAACCATCCCATTTTCTTACTGCTCATGGACAAAGTATCACAGACACCTTTATTTTGAGATGACTAAATTAATGTCACTCATCTATAGACTGGACCTGACTTATGAGAATCTAGAATAAGTCTGAGCTAACATTTTAAGGAGGACATAGAAAGGCTTAAATACATGTAAATAAATAGGAAGTTTCCTAAATATATTTAAATAAATAGGAAGCTTCCTGCAAATAAATAACATTGACTCTGATTTCTGTATGTTTCATTGTAAAGAATAAAAAATATTACTCCAATAAGTCCTACAGCAGGATTTCAGTCTTGTCAAAACTGAAAAATGAATAGACTTTGACAAACACACATTTTTGGTAGAAAAAGTATTCTGTAAGCCATGCAAACATTGTACATGTAATCTTGTAAAATGCTTCTTAAGCCCCAGTCCTCTCCCATATCAGGCAGTATTTTTTATCATCGTGGCAGAGCTGGTAGAGTTGCACTTCATGCACAAAGTAAAAAGCCTTTTGAAAACTGACTAAAGTGCATGAACCCTACTTTTCTGATCTTGAGATGAAAGGCAGCCCCTCATTTCTTAGGTAGTGTTATTTCTATTGCTGGCATTCCATCAACCACCGGAATGTGTGGCACACAAAGCAAATAAGTTACAAGCATATCTAAACACCACCTTCTGCCTCCCCTCATTGTTATGAGAATGGATTGTATTATACTCTGCTGCCCTTTGATGAGACAGATTTTACTCTTCATGCCAAAAAACTTGTTTTGAACAGAAAATAGAAATAAAAGCACTTTTTTAATAAAAGCAAGATTCTGCATGTTGGTGTTGGACGTTACAGCAAAACAGAAAGCTCTCACATAACAAGTAAGCACTAGATCCATAGAGGTGGAGAAGAGGGGATGAACTGCAGGGAGTTGGGGCTTGACCCATCCTATGAAGTCGTACCAAGAGCATCAGGATGAATCTCTGCTGAGACAACCCAGGCCTGATACTTCATCATCTTTCGTCAAACTCACAGCCACTCCTAACAAAGCTGTTATTTGGGGACACTGTGCTTTAAGACATAATTTGCATTCTGGCCTCCTTTAGAGCAAATGTATAAGGGAAATGATAGAGGTAAGTTCATATCTGTGTGCAGATTACTCTGTATCCGACCAGATGATATGTTTAACTTGCAGCTTCCCTCTGGCTTGTGTTACACAATCTCTATTTGAGTCAACTTGAACATTTGGCTTAAGACAAGCACCCCACATAGAAATATTGCTTTCTTACACTCCTACTGGGCAGAAAGAGAAATGGAAATATGACCAGACCCTTCTGAATATTTACTTTAAAGGGAGGAATGAAAAACCTCAATCATCCAAGCACTGTGTGCACTTTAGGCAATAACATCCTCTTTCCAGGAATGCTTCGTACATTAGGAAGAATTTTTCTTTCAATGTCATTGAGAGATACTTTATTTAGCAGATGTTATCTGGTGGCTAATATGGTTGGCAAAAGAATAGATGTGAAGATGAAAAAGGTTTGCAAGACTCGAACACATAAGCAAAGCAGTGTTAGCTATTGTAACTGTTTCATAAGTTATACAATGTTAAAAAGTGCAAGGGTATAAAGAGAATAAAAGACTCTAGAACGAACTTTGCTGTGTATAGGGCTTACTACTCTTTTGAGAGATAAAAGACAGGAATATAATATTTTCTGAAAAATACTTCAGCTAAAATAAAGACTTATTCTGTCCTGATTTTCACCCACTGAGACTCTGGTCTGCTGGGATCTCATAGACACATGTGAAAGACAAATCAACCTGACAGTAGCATATCCAACATCTGCTGAGTTTTCCTTAGCAGTCAGGTACCTAATGTAAGGATTGTTGAGCTGCATGGTGACAACAAAACAGAGTGTTCCATGTGACAAAAAGTCTTCTTCTCTTGTGGTCAGCAAACTCAAATAGACTCAAGGAAGGTGAATTTGTGTTTCAACAGCTGAAGCTTACAATAGTGATTAATTGTATCACAAATTCTTCCTCAATGGAGTTTTGAAGGACCAAACATATTTGGAAATCTCCAACAATAATACTTCTCCAATAAAATATTTATCTGCTCTAATGCATTGGATGATACTGTCATTTAACTCTGTGCCATTAATATGTCACTTTTCTGCCTCTTGCCAGGAACATTAAAGAGAGTGGAAGAGGTAAGAATGTAAGGAAGAAGGTAATACCTCTTCCGTGCAATCAGAAATGAATAACTACTTTGGGAGTTACCATCTCACAGCTTCATTTCCAGTTCCACTTGTTTGGGGAGTGGTACGTACTACCAAATTAACTTCTGCACTAAGCATACACCTAAATATGACAAAATGCATTCAACAGCTGAGTTCACTGAGAGACGATGAGACCTTTCAATAGCCCACCCTCCCAAATGTATGCTACTAATGAAGACAGAAGAGTTTCCTGTCAGCTCTAAAACTTGGTTTTAATGATGTCAATATCACAGCCCTCATACTTGGTCCTGCACCATTGGCTTGGATTCAGGAAAAGCCAAAAAAATGTCTTGTCCAGCCAATTACGTTTGTCTTTAAGGTCAAAAAGTCTGATGGTTATCAGGTTATGCAAGTTACTATTATTAACTGGGTTAATGGCTTACCTTTTACTGCTTGTCCAAGCAGACAAAATAAGTGATTCCATACAGAGAAGTCCAAACTTGTGACATTGCCAACTTCATCTCACAGACTTGGTTATTTCAAATGAATTTTAAGAAACACTTGTGAATTTTTTTTTCCATGCTCTGATATGTTTCTTTAAAATAGGTTTAAGAATAGATTTTCATTGTAGAGCACATTGAAACTTTGAGTGTACCAGTTAGTTATTATGTTCACAGATGCCTGATTTCTTAAGCATCTGGCAAATGCCAAAGTATTTCTTTACAGAACATTTTTTTTTTTTGTATTCTGTTCTTAATTGACTCATCTGCTCATGGAATTCATTTTTTTCAATGTACAGATCAAACCATGGGATTCAACAGACTTGAACAAAGAGGTACTTTACTTGCTCCATGGAAATTCTCAAGAGTTAACAAAATTTTCACATTCTGTCTCAGGACAAACACAAAATGCAATGTCTGTCTGATTTCTCCCAGTCACTTATTACTGAAAAAATGCTATTAGCAAGCCAGAGTTGCTTGGCCAGCCACTCACTATCCAGTAGATATTTACTTAACCAAAGTACAGAAGTCACAGCAACAGGTGCTAAGGATGTGAAAGACCCTGTTCCAGTCTGACAAGCAGAACAGCCACAGCAGGGGAGTAATGAGAGAGCCCACTCCTCACAGCCACCTGGTAACATTCAATATCTGTGTGACTGAGTCAAATCACCACTCCAAATCCACCACAACAAAAACCTTGACTGTTGTTTGCTGTGTTTGAGTGAACATCTTAACTGCTGTGTATTAGATCTCTGCTTTATATTCTGCAGAAAATACATACATCTTGACAAGATATTTTGCCCAAAAAAATCTATCTCCAGTTCAATTGACAAAAGTCCAGCTATTTATCATGAGTTCTTTTCAGTCCCATTTTCCTGAACTTCAACAATTCCTCTCTGACTGCAGGATCCTCCATTTCATTGTCTTTCTACTATTACAGATCCTGCAGGCTTCGTTTTCATTGTTCTCTCTTTACTCTACTCTATAAGCAAAAGATGACAATATTTACTTCATAATTAACTGATTTTTTTTCCCCAGAATATTTCTAATGCTGTTTTTTCTGAAACAAAGCAGCTAAATAAACGTCAAAATGTAACATTTAAATGTCCACTCTTTCTTTCAAGGGTCTTGGCTAATTAATTATTTGCAGATTCCAAGCGTAACAGGATTCTTGGTCTCTTGTACATAAACTTTCTTAAAAGTTCAAACCCTCCTAATGATACCGACCAGTTTCTAGGAACTCATTAAAGGATTTTCAACAGATTTGAGATTTTCTCTGTGCTAAATCCTATCATGTGGTCCTGAGATTGTTTTCACTAGCAGATTATAGCATGAGAGGGATCATATGACTTAGAGCCCACATTCTCAACACAATTCCTCATTCTTCAAAGAAGACCTCCAAGAAAAATCTCCTCTCCCATCTCCTTGACTATAGATTTTACTTTGCAGAGTATTGTACTTTCCATGGGATATTTCTGGAAACTGTTGATTTTAGTTTAACCAAATATTGTATTTGTTTAAGGTTTAGTTCTTCATGATATATACATACCTTTAATGAAAATATAATTCAAGCATTTAATAACATGAGGGCAAGGAATGAAAGCAGAGTTCACATTACTGCCTTTGCATGTTTAGTAGATGTGCCAGTCCTCTGATTCCTCAGAAAACCCTGTATCTTCCAGCTCTTTAGACTTTGTTCCCTTAAACAATTGCCCAAATTAAATAGTACAAAAATTGGTTTAAAAAAGCACACTGTGTTTTGCCTACCTCAGTTTATTTCCTTCATGTTCTTAGGCTCCTCCTGTAAATGTCCAAGTGCAAAATTGGCAAGAGCCATTTTTCTGCCCTAGGTAGGGCAGAAAGACAACATAAATACATTTCAGTGAAAAAATGTCCTCTTAAACCACCCCCAAAATAAACTATCACTATCCAACTTTTCCTGATAAGGTGGATCAAAGCTCTTTGCCTAAAACCACAGTTTTTCACATCTCAAAAAAACTTAGGGTGAGAAATCTTTTACGAAGCAACACCTCTGAGAATTTAAAAGCCATTTCTTTATGAAGCCAGCAGGATAATCTCCAATCCCCATACACACGCACATATACAAACTTACATAACATATAAAGGTAAATTCCCAAATATTTGGGAACACTGGGAGGTTTACCAGGCTCCAGATGGCCTGCCACTTGAAAACTGAGACTCTAACATAAGTAGATGCTTTCAGTGTAGTAGTCATGGAGCAAAAAATCTATTATGTCTATCTTAGGCCAAATTTATATTTTTTCAGATCATCTTTGCCTGTTTTCTATGTTGAAACAACAATACAGCTTCTGCTCTAACAGGTACACATGCAGTTTCAGGAAAAGCCAATACAAATTGTGGTTTTTGAACTTCAGAACAGTTTCTAAGCCTTAAATTGGGTTTTGGAGGGGTTTGAGGAGGGGAGACATTTGTATGGTGATACAGTTATTTGTGATTTTTTTTGTGTGTTCTTGCTGTGAAAACTTAATGGATGCTAAATTTTAGACTCCTGAAAACAATAATGAAAAAAGGATTTTAAAGTGCTATCTTTATTTAAGTGTATAGGAAATATGAAGCACAAGAAACACCCACAATAATTCAAATTCCTTTTAGGTTTTTGCAATGGTAAGGGGGAACAATCCATTCCAGTTATCGCATAGCTTATTCTAATTATTTGCACACATAGTTCAGAACTGGTGCCTGAAAAATTATATAAGGTCTATAGAGTTTGGACTTAGGCATGTGATCTACTCAGTGTTCATGTCACAGAAAAAAGTCCTTCAGGGTTTAGCAGCATTTAGGTCATGTCCCTGCTCACTCTAAGAATGCATGGAAATTTTAATTAGTCTTTTGGAGGCTCTTATGTTGGATTCTGTTTCTCAGTCAGATTTGTAACTTTGATCTCATCACTTTTGAGTTCCTCACTGAGAAAATCTTAACCAACATTTTTAAAACAGAATGCAGGTAAAGTTGTTGCCAGTAAAAGATGCCATATCATTCTATGTAGTTTTTCTTTTTCTTTGGTTAAAAGTCTTACTGAGTGTAATCTGATTTCAATAAACATTCATTTATGGGGCAGATATATTCCACAGTGCCAGTTAGCTGGGGTTAAACAAGGTAGAAGGGAAAGAATTTGCCAGCTGTGTTTAAGGTAAAGATAATGCCTCAATGTGTAATTTTTTTAAAAAATAAAAAATACTTCAAAGTCTAAGTTAGAATAATTTAACTGGCAAGGGAGGGTATAAAAAAGCCTTAAAAGGTCTGGGGGTTTGGGAGTATTTTTCTTGCCAAGAATGTAACAAACAGGGAGGAGCAACCTCCAAGCATTCAAAGACAAGAATAGATATTAACATTTTGATATGTACAAAGTAATAAATAGAATTACGAGCTTTCCATAGGCAACATTAAATTTTCAGAGACAGAAATAATATTCATTACTTCATCAGAATGTAAATAAAATCTAGAAGAATTTCCTTTAAGTTTTGCAGAGCCAATGAAGAATAATTAGAGATAACAACTACTACTAACAAACACAAACTGTGCTAATGACCTTGAACACATCTCACAGTCACTGTGAAATCTTAATGTCAAGAAAAAAGAACTCAGGCTCTCATCCAACAATTTTGTGTTCATGCAAAATCATCATGCTAAAATATCTGATGAACACAAATTGTATTCTTTTGCAGAGCTGAAGACAGTATTTTTCTTCCAGGAGCAGCACATTTCCTGCTACCTACTGTATTGAGGGTAACATCTGGTCCGACCAGGATATCATGTCAGAGACAAGTGAAAAATTTTTTAAAAGGATGAGGCTTGGGACCTAAGATGAAAATTTATAAGTGTATCAAAAATTTTGTAAAGGAACCTAATACACGGGAAATAATTTCTTCTTCAAAGTATCTGGAATAATAAATAACAATAAATATATTTCCCTTGTATTTCATACTACACCCACGATCCTCAAAATCATTCAACTGCATATTTTGTCTGCTTGTTTCAATATAAAGCTGGGATTGGGGTTTGACCCTCTCATTCTTGTTGCACTTTAGCTATATCTGCCACAAACATTATGCCTGAGACTGATATTTGACATAATTCTGTATAGGTAGAGAGATACATTTTTGCTGCATAAATTTGGTAAATGCCAGTTTCAGTGCTTTTATTCCAGAGTGAAAACATGGTGCCAATATATGTTTTAAATGTCTTGTGAGGTACTCAAATTACTTAGCAATTTCCTGATTTTTGAAATTGTAGGGATTTAACTCTCAGTAAGAGTAAATGCTTTTCCAGTCACTGAAGATATTTATATTTTAAGTAATGAAGTGTTTGGATATCTTATGACATACAGAATGATTATTGGTACATGCATTTAAGCACCACAGTTTTCCTTGTTCTGTACTTTGGACTTTGGCAAATGGAAAATCTGCATGCAGTCCTGTGACTGTATGATTAAATGCATAAAAATAAAACCATAGTTGTGTATCTACATGTGTTGTAGATTTTCCTCCTTTGTATAGATGTGGATACTATTAATTCATATAAATTGCTATGGATGTAAGTTGGTTCCTTGGCTTTAAAATTAACATTTTGTGCTTACATTGTCAGCTGCATTCAAAGTGTTTTGGAGGGACTCTTAATTTAGTTTTTCTTTAACTATTAAACATTCGTAAATAGGTTATTTGATATCAATCTTTTCCTGACAAGGTTATTTAAATAAAGGTGGAAAAAAGGACATTGCTTTGTTTTACTATATACCTGCTGAAAGCGGCCTCATTCTCAAGACGGTAAGGTCAGAACATGTTAATTTCCTTGAAGTCAAATGCACACAGCCATTATTCTGAAATATAAATATGATGGAGTAACATGAACTTAATTGCAAAAACACTTCCTGGGGTATCTGTTTAATCCACAGCCAAATGATAAACAGCCCTCTCAGAAAGGCCTGTCTCTTTGCCCAGTGGACTCCATTAGCCACTCAGTTTTCACACCTTCCAAAACTTCTCCTTGTTTGTTCTTTAGTGGGGACTCAAGTATATGTTCGTTTGATCTTTACAATGAGAAAACAGCAAGATGCTTAGTACTCTCAAAGATAAATTCAATTAGAACAATCAAAGGGTTTGCTTGAGTTCAAAATTATTAATTTAGCCTACTTTCAAACAAAAGAGTTTGAAATTTTAAAAGCATGTCAATCTACAACTCTATACAATAAGCATATGAAAATCAAAGCTTTAGTATTAAAAGACATTTATTTTTCTGATGACTTGCTGTGAAGACAGCAGAACATGCAGAACTGTTCCCAGTGCTGGGCAGTTTCACTCCTGCAAAGGTTATTGCAAACATTTTCCTTGGTTTCGTTCTTTGTGGATTTACACCCTTCCCTCTAAAACTTTTGTTTTGGTGATGTTCAATTCAACAGGAATGTTAAGCTGACCTTGATTTGATCTGAGGACACTGAAAGATTATTCATGACCAGGATTGACCTCAAAACTCAAGATCAAGGCATAACTGCTGAGTCTCAATGTTTTGCCAATGAAAACACAAATGTTTAATGCTCTCAGCATTAAAATTTCCATTGGCTATAATCTTGTCTTAGAATGTTTTCTCTTAACTAACCTATAATTTATGAAGGTTCATGTAGAAAATTGAAATAGAAGATGGATATGTCTTTTATCATTCAAAAAATATTGATTTTACAAAGATAAATAGTTGAACATAGGAAATAAAGGACATTGATAATAATTCAGCAGAGCATTTAATGAGAAGTTTAAAGCGAGCCTTAATGATCAGTCTGTAAGCCTGAGACCTAAAGGTTTGTGACTTTCTGTGTTTGTGACAAAGTGAGTATTTGGGTGCTCTGCCAGACACAGTACTGAATGCCTGTGCAGTGCCAAACAGATGCTTAGTTTACATCAGGAGCTGATTCACACTGAAATGAGGTCTGGTGTCACTGCTGCCTGCCCCAAATCAAATTTAGTATGAAAACAGAGATATTAATTCATCAACCTGAAAATGTGCCACTGACAGGACAAGAGATGTACAGCTACCTAAACGTAGGTGACATGTGACCTTCTAGTGACCTTCAGGTATGTCCTGCCTAATCTCCAGAACCTGTTCCAAAAAAATACAGGTCTCCCTCCCATAAGATCATGTGCCTGACCTGTGTTAAATAACATAAGGCCTCAAAAAAAGATGCATGTGTTCAGGCACCTGAATTTCTCCAACTGGCAGAGTGCTGTGGTTTTTGATGTAGTGCTAGAGGTATTTTGCTACATGCCCTTTGGACACAGGTATCTAATCAATCCCATTCAGAAGAGCAACATGAAATTTTCTGGGAGGTGGTTTGTTTTAAATTATTATTCTAAAGCATTTCTGGAAGAGACAGGTCAAGTGGTCAACCCTGTCAGTCAATCTGGAAAGCAAGGTTTCTGCTTTTACTCCTTTGATATAAAGATATATGTCTATCTCTATATCTATCTATCTATGTATGTCATATATCTCAACCTTTACTACATACTAGATTTCTAAAGCAGCTGTTCTCAACTGAAGAGTCAGATGGAAGAATCACCAACCTCATCTGCTCCATGAGTTCCTGTGTTTTTATGTCCATTGTTGAAGAGATGCAATGTAGGCTTAAATTGTAAGAATAAGATTACCCAAAAAATAACAAACTTATCTGACATGGTTTTTTCTCATTAAAGTCCTTTTTATGCAAAAAAAGAGTGAGATTTGTATTGCCCAAAGTAATATAAAATTCATCTATCCTAGGCTACGTCACTTCCCCCTTGGGCTGGATGGTCTCCTCTATACAATTGATAACCTTCTATCCTTCATACCGTTTATTGCTCTTATGGGAACAAGGCTGGACAAAATAATTATGAAAACTCAAACAGGGGTGGGGAAAAGTCAAAGAGCCTATCAAGACCAACTCTGGAATCACCCTGAAGGACAGCAAACAGAGGTTATTTGTTCTTATTATTAATTGGCAAAAGGTGTTATTAGAAAAATAAAAGTATGCAATTTTTTACTCTCAGGAAACAAAACCTTAATTAAGAATGTCCTGGCTGTATCATCTTTAGAAAAATGTCATCTTATCGCAGACCAAAATCTGTGTGTGAAATGGCACTACTAGTCAAGAAAAACAGGCTCAGGCCCAAGTAAACATTCATAAGACCTGGAGGCCCATGGCACCAATCTCATATGTGGATGTGAAAGGAGCTGTGCTCATTTAGGGGAGAATGTAGGGCAATGTCCACTGCCTCCAAACTCACAGTCTACATGAAGCTGCAAAGAAATTAACTTGTTTACTTTTCATAACTCATGCTTTCTTTAGCCTTTTCTGTCTGTTATAGCCAAAGGCTTAATTCACCAAGAATGTGCTGATAGGCCAGACCAAGTAATAAAACACACAAGCATGCAGATTCTTCCCACCCAATGATCAAGAGGAAATGTAATTAACAAATGCATTAGAGAAGCCAAAGTTGCTGTCATGAGGATGGTGCTTGCTTCCACTGTGAACAAGGCAAATCCCACAGACAGTATGATCTCAGGTCTGTGGCTTCACAAAGCCTCATGGAGGGTGCTAGATGGAGTGTTAAATAACAAACTTATCCACAGGGACCTGATGATGAATTTACCCCCCAGGGAATTTAAAGCGATGAATTAAAGCATGGATCACTTGCTCACAGCTTTAATCTTCAATTTACAAGAACATACTTTAGAAATTATAAAATAAATTTCATCATGCCAGGTAAAATTATTTTCTGTGTAACTCCTTGCAGTTGTAAAATGCAAAAACGTACAGATCACATTTTGTAATCCTGCCATTCAAGTGGGTTTTACTTCCAGAGAAATCTTCCTTAAAATGTACACCTGGAATTATCTTATATGTGCACAGCTCTGGATAAATGACAGTATTTCACAGCTGACATTTGAGGAAATCCTAATTCTTGTTCTCACAATTCCCCGAGTATCTGTATTTCTGTATTTCACAAATATTTTTCACATTTTAAGCCGTTTTTTTTTTTTGTCCAACTGTCTCACCAGACCTTCCTGACATTTTAGTCTACAATAATACTGATGGTATGAGAATAGGCTTGATAAGTTAAGTAAGTTAAGTACAGATGAGGGAGCTGCTGTCTTGGACCATTTTCTAGCTGCTTCATTTTAGATCAGACTGCTTTTTTTACTGTAATACCTTATGATTAGAGGGTACAAAGGCCACTTATTGCCATTCTTATAGATGTTTCCAGCAGGCTTTGCTTCTGAGTGTGCGTTACAAAAAGTCAGACTACAGAGTGACAGCTGTCATTTTAACTGAGCCATCACTATTTTTCTATGCTCAACAAGAGCAGGTTGAATTCAGGACCAGAGTTCTCAACTCTACCTGTTTTTGTATTACTTATATTTACCTCCAAAGAACAAAGAGATGACCATAAAATATGATATTGTGTGAGATCCTCCCATTGAGCCCACTTCATATTTGTAAGCTCATTAAATTTACACCTTCTGCTCACATCTTAAATCCCTCCTGTCAATTCTGTGACTTTTATATAGTTCTGACTGTTGCTGTAGAAATGTCAAAAACCCTCCTAACCATGTTAGCTGAAAAAAAGGTAGGCTTAGAGAATTTTTAAACTATTTTTATTTTTGAAGAAGATGTGAGGAAACTCTAAAGAAATGAAAAGAAATATTTGAACATGATTTACTGTATAAAGCCTAAGAAAGATCAAAGGATAACGTGTATTTTTTAAATGAATGTTTCTGAAACTGGAAACAAGCCTTCTGCCAATCGGGTGGAGTTTTTTTTATTTATAGTCCATGTAAGGACACTATCAACTAATCAAGAGAATATAATCCCCTAGGGTACATGAACCCATATTTTATTTGAGGTTGGGCGTAATGAGTCCAGTACTGTGTCTCTGACAAAGATCAGTGGAAATGCTGCAAAAGTGTATGAGAGACAGAAGAAACATTGCATGGTGCTTCTCCCATTATGTCCTCCCAGCTTCTAGAAACCCAGTGCTGAGACTTCCTGAGATCATTTTCTTTTGTAAACTAAGCCTTGAAGGGCAAAAAGTAACTATATAATTTTTAGTAATATTTGAACTTCAATTATTACCTCCTCATCTTCTCTAAGCAACTCATAGTTCAAAGATTGTCCTCAAATTCCTCCCTTTACATTGCTTATATTTACTGGATTTTGTCTGCCTTTTAGCTACCAGTTTAACCTCTCTCAGTTAGGAAAATGTCTGCTCATTCCCTGCTCCTTGCTTTCCATTTTTAAAGTAGCATTCTATCTCCGCTTGTCTTTTAAATTCATTAGAGGACTTACTCTTTTTTTTTAACCTGTGATAGCCTAATTTGTCTAAGGGTCTAAGGTGTGAAAACCTTCTGGAAACTTATGTCAGCTGTATTAATATGAAGTAATGACCACAATCAACTTTTGAAGCAAAAAATTGCAAGTAATATCTTGGCTCTTTTATGGTGAGTTAATGTAGTTACATGCATACTATGTCTACCTTGATGACAGATTTTTTCCAATTTTTATGAGTACATAAATAGGAGTTACTGGGCTATGACCTATATGAGACCCTGTTTAAGATGAAACAATTTTCTGTTTTATACAGGCAGTGATTGAATTGATTGAATGTATACATTTAAAAGCTTAAGAATGTATACATTTAAAAGCTCAGCCCTTTCAAAATCTTGGATGGCTATTATCTTGGCCTTGAGGCTTATTATTCTTCATTTAATGAACATTTTCCTGAGCTTCTGCTGCTTCTGCTGCTGCTGCTCAAGATGACTCTTCTGACTCATCTCGCAAAAAATAACAGTTCCAAAATGAAACTTCTCAGGTTCTTCATAATCAGCAGGAATGCCAGGAATTAATCTAGCTTTTCTCCTACAGTCTTTTCTGAGTAGACCTTCCACATCTTGACTACTTGTTAACCCAGAAGACTCTGTCAGACATCTAGTTTCTGGTATATTTTCTTTCTATTTTGCTTGATTAATAATTTTATACCTACAAAACATTGATTCTAGAAATTTGGTTTAGTCGCTACTATAATTGTTTGCATTTAATTCTTCAGAGTTTATCTTTTATGTTTTCCTTTTTGTTGTAATAAGTTGTATTTTTGCAGAATAAGTTTTTTCATAGCCACACCATCTCTGCTGTTTACTAATTTTTTGATGTTCTTCTAAACTACTTTCTAATATGCATTGCACATTCAATTTGAACTCCTGATAGAATGCCTTCAAAAGGTGTTCTCTTCCATCTGTAAACATTTGGCTGCCTTCCCTGTTTGCTTACATTAAAAAAATAAAATTGTTGTTCCTAATTTCTATTTTTTTTTTTTTTATATTAAATCCCATCAGATTTCTGTGAGTTATAAAGTTGAAGAAAATTTGCTTCCACAGAGAAGCTATCACAAAAATCTACTTTCAATTGTATTTTTATGTGTACCTTTATTTTTAATTACCATCACAAAAAATACTTGTCACAGTGATGTCTGTCAGAAGTGTCTAGCAAAACACACATAATTTGTCTGGAAAAATCTGCCTAGATGTCATTTGCAAAATATCTGCTAGTAAGCCACTATCCCTATGAATGAGCAAGTTATTCCTTTCCATGTAAATACCCCAAGAGTTTTACAGAGTAACCTCATAATAAATATGCTGCAATAATCTAATTTCAGTGACAAGGTTTCAAAGATGGGTGGCAATCTCTGTACCTAGGAAGAAAAGTCAGCTTGCCAGTCAGCAGCATTGATAAATCCTGGTTGAGCTCTGAGCATGAATTTTTATCAGGCACAAACTGGGTACTACACCAAGCTGTGAACAATCTTAGCTATGGAAGGCTTAGCCTTTCTCACTAAAGAGGCTGAGGCTACTTCTGCCATCTCTGCCATCAATTTCTCCCAAATTTACTTCCTTCTCCCATTGTATCTGAGCTGAATTGCAGTCATGTTTGCATGTACCATGTGTCCCTAAATCAGATATTTGTACGGTGAAATTTTGTGTTGAATGTCTTATCAGCACATCACTGTAGGAAACCTTTGAATACACAGGTTGCACATCTGACTAAATTGCTTTTAGGATTAAACTGGGTAAGAAATTCAATAAAAGAAAGGGACAAACTTGCTCAGGTTCATTGCCTATAAGTTTTTGTGCCTGTTGCTTTTTGCCCACTACCTGCAGAGATCAGTTTTATGAGAACTTCAGGGTCTAGCATCTGTGTCAAAGTCAATAAATCACAATTAAAAATAGGAAAAGTGTTTGAGGGGCACAGTGGATTAGTTCACTGTGGTGCCCTTTTTTTTTTTTTTTTTAAAAAAAAAGTAGAAATTTTGGAGTAGAAATTTTAACAGATAATAATAAACACAACCATAAAAATTGGATGGTGCAAACTTTGCCCATATAAATTCCTACATGATTTCTTGTTTAATATTTGTATCACTTTCTTTTCCACTTACACAACTCCTCCAGGAAGCTATCAACCCAAGAAATTTATGCCTTTTCAGCTTCTTTCCACTATCATCAAATACTTTCCCTCTATCCTGCATAGAAGTGAACTTCTCTCTGTTTCTCTTTGGACTTGACCAACCTGTTTCTCATTTAGGATTCTCTACCAACAAATTTCTTGAAGAGTCCTTCTAGTGATCTCTATCTACAGCAGTTTTTGGGACCAGTTCCTGTTCACAATCTCTTTGGTCTCCCTTTTGTCTGTCCTTTCATCCATTGACTTAGGGATTTCCATTCTTCCCTGGTTTTCACTCTAAATTTTTTATGAATTTTTTGTCTGTGTCTTATTCAGATGCATCTTACTTTCCCTGCTACTCCTGCTGATGGTGGTCATGAATCTTGAGTCCTTGGCCCCCATTCTGTATATTTTCTCTAAATTACTAGCCAGTGAGACAGGTCTGAATTGTGAAGGATCATTGTAGAGATCTACAGACTCACAGAGAGTGAGAAAGTCTGTGAAGAGGAAATGTCAGGAGTCCATTTTAAAATGAATCCTGTCTGTCCAACCCTGTACAGCACTATAACCCTATGGAAAGTTTCTGAGCTTCTGCACTCTTGCTGGATAAATACTGAAAATATGCAGCTCTCTATGTCCTTTCCTTTTGCCTACAGGGTTTCTTCTCTTCTGTATATATAAACTATTGTGGTCAATGAAAAGTATTTCTGGTTCAGTTTGTCCAATGAACACCCTCTTCATGTGTTCTCAATATAAAACCTAACAGAATATAGTTCTCCCAAAAAGGATAGAAGGTTTTATAAGGTACAATATATTTATAGAAAGAACTGAAATCACTTGCATTATACATTTTTTGTGCTAAAATGAGATAAAATATTGTAGAAAAAGATCTATGTGTTCCTCTGAATCCTTCATAACCCCTGTGGGACTCTCGCAAATTTATTTGCAAATAGAAAACACATGCATTGTCAAGTAGTGCCAGACAAGTTTGCTTGCAAAGACTTTGGAGCATTTCAAATGTTCATGTTTATAGCAAACATAATGCTCTTCCAATAGTGAATCTATCCAGGCATGCAACTGTCATACACTTTTAAAGCCCACAAGATCTGAAATATTACAGCTCTAAAATGTCAGGCTTTTATAAAAGCAGGCCCTGTCTTTGGCTCTGGAGATCCAGGGACAGCTGGAAGGCCATGGCTAGCTCTACCAGAGGAGGTCTGGAAGGCAGAGAGGGCCAGGGACTACTTCCCAAGGGACCCTTTATATGTGCCCATCCTGCTTCTGAGGTCTGGCAGAGTCTGGTAGTATGGAAGTGGCCAGACTGCTTGGTGGCTTCCCAGTCACTTGGTTTGCTTCCAGAGATGGCATCAGTAGTCCTGCACTGATGGTCACAGTTCTGCCCATGCCAGCAGTTCCCTCAGGGCCATGAGGAGGGACCAGGGATGCCAAGGCTGGCAGGACAGAGCCTAGCCACCAGGGTCTGCTCCCACCCAGCCAGCCAGCCAGGAGCAGAACAGCTGGGGGGATGAGGGCAGGCCAGGATGTGACTTGACAGGGTCCATGGCAGGTGGGCTGTGGGAAGCTGGGGCCTGACCCTGCTGCAGCATCACTGAGACAGGGGCTGATGGCCCTGGGGGACTGAAATGGGGTCCAGGGCCATGGCTAGGGTGGGGGGAGACTCCAAAGGGATGGCCAGGGACGATCAGGTGATGAGTGTCCTCATGACCATAATACTGAAGTTTTGCTTTCCTTCTCTTATTGATTTAATTCTTTGTACAATCCACTGTAAAATAGTGAGCTTTTTTAGCACAGATGAGTGGTTGCTTAAAAAATCAGCACACAACCTTAAACACCAAAAATACAGCTACATCAGCCATCTCTTGTCCTGCTCCAGCCCCACAGCAGGTGTCTGTCATCCTGAGCATCTTACCAGCCCCTGTGGACACCGTGGGGCTCCAGGGAAATGGGTAGAGTATTAATGCAGAGCAGACTTCTGCTGCTTTTTGGAACAGTTACTGACAGAGGGACAATGTTATTACACCATATTGTATGGACACCCTTAAAACCCCAGAAAACTGCTTATGTCTATATGGAAATATTGTATTAGGTAAAGGATCTAATTTTTCCCCCGCTACCTAGAATATCTGAAATTTGAACCTGTACCTGTTTTCATATCCCTGAGTGCCTCACAGGAAAGTATTTCATAAGCAAGAGCTAAAGCCTTTTTATCTACAAACATCTGCCTTAAACATCTGCTTTTAATCAAAGTGAAACCAATGCACTCCTTCAGTGGACAATGTGGTGCAGATAAAAAGGCCGATGGTGTATTGACTGTAAAGCCCTCAGCTTTCTTATTCCCCACTTCAGATCCTTTGCCAAAGAACCTCTGGTGTCATTTCAGTTTTCCAACAACAACTCAAATTTAATGGTCAAAATTTCAATGAAAAGCTATGTATGAATATGTTCTTTGAGAGTCATTTTTATTTTATTATTTTTATACAAGCAATGCTTCTTTGAAAGAAAAAACTAAATTTTGTTCATTCAAGAATAAAATATATTTTATCATCTCTGAGGGAATTGTAGATGATTATTTAGTGTGGTATGTACTGGGGGGAGTTTACCACATAATTCCAGTTAATGATAAAAAATGAGTAAGCAGTTCAAAGCGTACCAATTTAAAAACTCTCTGAATGTCACAAATATATATGCACATGATGCTTCCAAAGAACATATTATTGGGAGATATAAATCAATTTGCATACATATGTGACAGCTTATAAAATCCTCATTTCTGCTTCAAGAAGCACTTTTTGCAGCAAACCTAGATTCTTTCAAACTCTATTTAACATAAATTACATATACTGTTTACATCATAGAATAAGCTATTTGTAAATATCAGATTTAAGTCCATGAAAATAAGAACATGGCCAAAATAGTTAATTCTTTTGAAATTAGATGCTGAGCTGGGGACTGAAACTGGGTGAAATCAGTGGAAAAAACTCCAATTAACACTATTGAACTTTAGTCCATCAGGTCAAGCACTGGCCTCACTGTGCCTTTTTACCATTGTTGCCAAGTGAACCGAGAGCTCACATTCAAACCCTGCTTGCTCCCATGGGATTACTGATGTCCTGCTAGCTCATGGTGGGACCAGCTTTCTCTCAGCCAGCTCAGTTCAGCCCTGGTTACAGTGAGATGTATTTCTCATGTAACCACAGCACATTTGTCAACTGAGCAGCCAGGGATATTGTAGAAACTATTCTAGATCAACAAACTAGGTAGTTTTGGCAGTTTTAAGGAAGCTATGTGTTTGTCCCACTACTCCAGCACTATTTTTAGGTGTTTGCCCTTCCTTTTTAACATTACTCTGGTTGGTTGACTGCTATGTTATTTTGACTGCTCTGCTCTCTCCACTGCTGAGTTGTGAAGGCCAGCTGGAGAGGCAGTGCTGGTCTGACTGCAGCTCAGGATGTGACCAGATATTACTCTCAAATGAGTCAGCAATTTTGGCTATGAAGTGCTGGAAAGCACGTTGTTTTCCTTTTTCCCTTTTCCTCGTTGCTACGCACAGAAAGAAGAAGGAGAACTGATTCTGTTGCTCTAGTTTGAAATTCTGACAATGACGAGAGAGAATGCAGATTGCTTTTTATGTTGTACTCTGTCCTGGAGCATGATTGCCATTAGGAAAAAGTCCTGTAAAAGTCTATAAAACTATAGATCACTATTTTAAATTCTGTCTGTTTTCAGAAAGACTCCTGCAGAAACCTGTTTCAATTCTGTAGATATTTATGCTTTATCCTTTTGAAATTCTATCCCTATCATAATTCCACAATAAGGCTCTAATATTTGGAATATTGACTGAAATATTCTGCAGATTTTTCCTATATCTTTTGTATAAATCAGTTCAATGCAAAAAAACCAGTCCATTTCCATATGCATTTTCACGTGACAGTGGAAAGCGACAGGTGAAGTATATTTTCCATTTGACTTTGTAAATATTCACTCTGAATATATATATATATATGTATGTATGTATGTATGTATGTATGTATGTATGTATGTGTATAGTTAAATTCTGCAAAAATGAAAGTGAGCAATGGGTAAAAGGAAAATTAAGAAGAGCATCCGGGAGGGAGTTCATACTTTTTTAGCTTCTCAAGTTCTTTTGTCATTGTTTCAGCTTCTAAGAAAAAATGCAAGAAGCACAGAGATATGAAAAATCACCTTCCAGTCTCATCCCCTACTCCTGTACTGTTGTTCAGAGTACAAGTTTAGGGGAAGTGTTACACAGAGATTTTTTTTTGGTCTTTGATCAGTTCCCAAAGGGCATATTATTTTGAAACAATAGCTCAATGGATAATTAGTGGCCGTAACTCTGATGTCATTTATTAACGTGTACACCCAGAAAAATTCCCTAAAATTCTATGTAGTTGCAGTGATGAAAACTGAGTTTACATTGAAGGAAGATTTGTAAAAACTCAAGGCAACCTTTTTATTTTTAGGGAAAGCAGAGAGACAGTATTTCTACTCACCTGAATGAGATTTTCTCATTTCTCACTGCTGCACAATATCAAAATTTCGTTCTACAACTACAGCAGCTTTTTAATCCAGAGCCAGTATGTGATATTACTGTTTTAAGGAAAAAATAGGCCAGACAAAATTTGCCATTAGAGCATTGCACATGGAGGCAGGTGTTCTTCTTTTTCAGTTATAAATTTTATCAAGTTTTGAAGAAAATTCAAGCATTTATCAAGCTTTGAAGAAAGTTCAAGTACAAATGCATTTAACAATAGTGACAATAGCACAGCAGGATGAATGCTTTCTTAAACAATGTTTCAGCTACATGCTTGTTGTTTATATCTTCAGCATCTTGTGTTGCATCACATTGGCCTCCCATCACATTCAGCCAATTTGCAACAGGCTGCTCTGCCACGTGTCCAACAGCAGCAAACTGAATTGTGCAACACAACCATTGCCACGCACTGCTGTCCTCCTCTTTTTCCATCATGGCATTCCTAATCTCACTTCAAAGGCCATAAAATGAGTAACCCAAGGAGGTACCTGATGTCTTAGCAACTTTCAAGCTGCTGTATAGTTTAATAGACTGTTCACCCCCAAGTAGCCTCTTGATTTCTGACCCTGCTTGGAGCTTAACAGTCTGTATTTTGGGGACTGGAAACACTTCCCACTTTTGTAGAAATGGTGTTGGCTTTTTATATCCTTGTAGTTTCTGATTTTCCCTGATGTTTGTGCTGAACCAATTTTCTTTCTATTCTTTTAGAATTAGGAGTGGATGAAAACAACAGGAAAAGTTGTAAGAAACAAGGTAATGAAGGGTCTGTGTATTTAGATTAATGATTTCACTTCATTTGGATAAAGGCTGTGCAATGGGCTTTTTTTTTTAGAGAGTTGTCAGTGATCAGACAAAACAGATGTACACATGCTATTTGCTTGTTTGAAAGAAAGAAAGAAAGCAGAGTCATTTCATTGTATTCATTCAGAGAAGTTAAATTTTGACAGAAGAACTGCAAATGATGTAATCATGCTGAAGATTCCTGTCATAGCCAAGCACTTTACCCATTTACTCCTCACACCCCTAAACACTTTTTATTGTTTTTATAATAAAATCTACCTGGAAAACTGGGAAAGATTTTCAGAAAAATGTTGACTCTGGTTGAAATCGTTTGCAGTAAGGACAACATCTGAGAATAGGCTTGATCTAAAATGTTTTGGATCGGAAATGCAAAGCTCTTTTTTTAGGGTCTTATTTCACATGGGGTTTTCCCAAGGTGGAGAAGAGGGAGTGGAACAAATAAAATTATTGAATAAAGCAGTGTTATTTACATCCCCAATGTTTTCACAGAGAGAAGATAAGATTTTACTTCATTTAACCCAAGCAGGTGCAAGATACATCAGGGACTTGGCAGTTAAAGGATAGGTTACAGATGCTACTTTTGCCTTAACTAATGTTTCACACAGCATTGAAGAAATTTAGTCAATTATATTGAATTTAGCATTCTTCACATTTAATTAGTATAGATGTCTTCCTCTCACTGACATTTGTCTATGCTCAGAGCACAACAAAATTCTTATAGAGCACTCTGCTATTACAGCAATGCTTTAGCGTGCATCAATCTGAATTGTGCAAACCAGGTTTGATACAGACAAGGATTGTGAAGTTGCCACCTTCCTGATGTGTGATCTCTGCGTAAATCCATTTCAGCCAGTTCTAGCAAGTATATGAAATTTGAAATTTACTTTTTCAGCCACTCCTCAGTCATAGTTAAGATGAAAGATTTATTCACCCAAACTAAAAAATGTTGTCTCAGTTGATAAAATAAATATCTCACTTGATATTTATTTTATAATGGAGATAAGACTTACAGAAATTTCAGGATAATAATATAGAAACATCTTTCTTAGAACATATATGTGCGTAGACATGCTTCATACATTCACACCATGCAAATAAACGACCATCTCTACCACTGACTGCAAAAAATAAAAAGTATCCACTTACAATTAAAGGGAGTAAATCTCATTTATTCTAAGCAATGAATTTTTTTTAAGAATTCATTCTTATTCCATTATTATGGTTTATCTTTAGCTTATGCTGAAAAATTGGTTCTTATAAAGTTGTGAAAACAATAAAGATCTCATCAGTATTGCTTTTAAAATCATAAAATGTTGCTTTTTTCTGAGCCATAAGCCACATGGATCTTTGAGGAAAAACCATCAACATTTTTAAAGTTGCACTGACTCAGAGTTATGGCAACTGCAGTTTTCCTTTAGAAGTACTGGTTTCTGAGTCAATGCTTGTGGGAATATATGGTTTCAAAGTACTTCATGGGATATAATTTTCAAAGGGATATATGAAAACCATACACTTCCGATTAACATTAATGGGGAGTTGTGTGGCTGCACAGAGCTTTGAACATTCTGGTTAGAAGTTTATATCTTAGTGAGCTGCACATGGTTCCCCTGCTCTGAGCAGATGGTTTTTTATAGATTGCAGAAGAGCCTGCTGTGGATCAGCAGACACCATGTTGAATGCTTCTCTCAACTATATACTTCATAGGTAACTCCACTAGGAGACAGAAACCTTTTCTCTATCAACTATCACATTTCATAAGCTTAGCTCTTGAATTATACATTACAGCTATCTATCATAATACAAGAAACTTCCTCATGCAAAATCAATACTTCCTTACTCACACTAACTCCATCATGCCCTGCCAAGCAGCCCAAATTGCTGTTGTGTTGCATTCTTATCAGAGCCACAAACCACTGGGGAAAGTGCTCAGTTAGCTTTACTCACAATTTGCATGCTCTGTGAAAGATTTTACTGTTTGTCTGTGCTCCAGGTGATACATGATGATAAAGCATTTCACAATTGCAGTGCCCATCTCTTGAAATTGGGAATGGAGTACTGGGAAGTAAGTCATGCAATGGTGAGTGGAAAGAGGCTATTGCCAATGTGATAAGACAGTATGGAAAATGATTGCATGAGTAACGGTATACAATGAATTCCCATTCTCATTTGATAGTCAGGAGCTGGAAGCTGTTACGAGGAAGCTCTAAACTACCTCATAAAACCTGGCATTATAGAATTGATGGCATTAGTTACCTATATTCCCCTGCTCGATATCTAAGCAAATGATCTTTTTGAAATATCAATTTATCAATCTTTTTTTTCCTCACTAAATGCAACATGTACAGAAAGGCAAGTTGCCGATTAGGATAACAATCAGCACTTGTTGGGTTCCACAAGCCTTTTCAACCAAAAAAAAAAAAAAATCAAGAGATCTCCTTTCTCCTCATATCTCTGCAGGTGTTCAAAGACTCCTACTTATTTTATTCCAGATATTAGCATTGCCAACTTATTGTTTCTATAACAATAGCTTCTGCAGAGCGTGGGAAACCAGGCTTTTATGTTTTCACTGCCTGTGTCCCAATTCAGGACTCAGCACAGAGATCCAATATGTGCAATAAACCTCTGGCATCATAATGACTAAACTACAAGCTCTGTAACACATGACAATGCATAACTCAGAGATGAATTTAATACCTCATATATTTACTGATGGGGACTACAGAGATACAGGTTTGAAAGAAGAAAACACATTTAAAGAATAGAGTTTTTAGCTCTCACCATCTATTGCTTACTGGTCCACAAGTTGATTATAATTTTAAAGTGCTTATAAGCTCTACAAAAGTAATAGAGATGAATGCAGTTTACTTGTAACTCCAAAACCAGGACAGCTTGTCTAATTTGCTGGAATGACAGAAAAGATGAATGGAATAGCTTCACCCATCCTGTGTTACTCTTTCTTGGAAATCAGTAGGAGTCTTGCATTAGAATCTGTGGCCTCTGGAACAATCTCCAAAGACTTGGCATTTTTACAAATCATTGGCATTTTTACAATCATTTGGCATTTTTACAAATCATCCTGAGTGAACTGAATCATGACTCTTGACCAGAGTATCACTGAAGTCATCAGGATTTAAAATTTGTGTTTGTCGTGGAATCTCAGCTTGTATCTCATCATATATCCCATCATAAAATGTTGCCTTTATTAGTAAATAATTTCTATTAGTTACTTCAGAAAAAAATCAAAATTTTCACTCAGCAGTGATGGTATTATGATTTTATGCAATATAGCAAATTAAAAAGTGTCATTTATTTAAGAAACTTTTGTTCTAAAATTGTAATCTTTTTTAAGCATCAATGAAAATTATGACAACTGAAATATGCTTTTTAATGTTCCCCTTTTTATAGGTCAAAAGATATTATTGGAAATATAGATTTAGCAAAACTTAAATTTTATGATGTATTTTGCTCATAAATATTGCTGAGAATTATATTGAGCAGATAAGTAATATGAGTGCCCATTTTTAATTACACCCTTTCTCCAGAAATCAGGTAACATGAAAGACCACTATAAAATGGGACCCTCATTTCCTAAAAAAGTAGAAGGAATATGACAGCACAAAACTGAAGACAGTTAATTAGATAGACAAAATTTTCATTTGCATTTTTAATTCTTAGCTCTTGCATAATCTAAGAGGAAAAAAAACCAGCAAATGGCAAACTTGCATTTTAAATATTTGCAAACTGAGAGAGCTTAAAACATCTTTTTATCTTAAATTCATGTATACTCATAGTCCAAAGAAGAATTTACTCTAATGTGCAAATCAAGAAATGATCAGAAAATATTGGTTTTTTTACATATTTGTTCAATCAGTTTGTTGTAGGTGTCACTGGTAGGCAAAAACATGTGAGCTGGTAAAAAGTCTTTTCTAGCTATTAATGTGATATTTATGTACATAACACCTTTTTAAAATAATACAAAATTAATATATGTTCATGAAGGCAATTAATAATACAGGTCAACATTTTTTTTAATTCTGAAGAAAGTCTCAGAAATCAGGCAATACAATCCTAATATAACAAGAAAATCAGTTCCAGTCTTATTTAGTAATTTATTCAGTTCAGTTTATGTGGATAAATCTCACAAGACAAGAGAGTGCATATTTTTGTAATTCATTTCTAATGAAATGGACCTTGCACTTCTGCCCTGTTCATTGATATAAGTTAGCTTTCCAAATTAATTTTTAGTTTTGGCACCTAGGAATGAACAGATTGCTTTGTGGCAGAGAGAATTTCCGATAAACAATGAAAAAACATGGACAAGAAGAGGCTAATATCAAATTCTGAATTTGAAATAACATCTAGAGGTCTCAAGTCTGGAGAGGTTTTGCTTATTATGTTGATTAAAACACATCTAACAAAACCACTGTTACTGATGTATGCAGATCTTTGCTCCTTTGGGAGTATCTGACTTTCAGAAGAATACCACAACAAGTAAAAACTCCCAATTAATTCTTCTCCATATACTCATGTTATAAGCTCTCCTACAGCTCTAATAGAACTTTCCTAATTATTTCCCAGAGCTACCCTATTGTTCTTTCTTCAGCCAAATATCTTTCTTTTATTGTTTGCTAACAGGGCATTTCCTGCATTCACATTATAAAAGATCAGACAAAATTATGTATCCTGCACAGGGTACTCGCCTGATTTGTTAGACTGAGCATGAATAAAGTTCAATACAAACAAAGACTTTAAAATTGAAATAGCTAAGATGCCATTGAGAATCTCTTGGCCATCAGTGGAAAAATTTTAGATGCCAAAAGTGTATCTATTAATCTTGCAACACACAAACATGCAGTTGGAACAGTATGGAATATTTTCATTCTAATCTTTAAAATCAGAGCAGACAGTTCAATGGTTGAGTGGCTTGCTGTCTGACTGGGCAAGAGAAACTTATATTATTTGTTGTGGGACTGTTTTCCTCTATTCTCCCTGATAAGGCAGTGATCCAAAATCATATTTACCGTGTGGGATCAAGCAATTTACAGGTGAGTTATGCAGAACAGATGAAGTATACTCTACTCTCAGTCCCTTATTTTGTATTTATTTGTCTGTGTCACTGAAAAGAAAAGAAACAATTCTTTGAAAGTATGGTAAGTCTGCATCTTAGTATGATAACATTCAATAATTATTTTTATGTCTGCTGCATGATTTGGATATGACTATCAACTTTGTTTAATATATTTATTCATTACTTTAATATACAAGAAAGAGCAACTTCTAACAGAGGAAGAATTTGACTGACTCATTTAAAGCCCAAGCCTCTGCTGATCAGTGCACTGGCCAGTACATTTTGTAGTCATACATAAAAAGCAAATTATAGAGAGACTCTAAAAATATCACATCTGTAAAAATCATTCCAACAATTGATGCCATCTTAGGGTTTTACCTGGAAATGTTGTAGCATAGTGGCCTAAAACACTGGTTAGGGCAGAAGACATTTCATTATTGGTTTTATGAAAAGTTTCAAAAAAAATATTGTGGCTTTCCGTTTAAACATCTCATGCAGAGCAGTGAAACCAAAGATAACCATGCTGAGTTCCTGGCAAGAGACAGGAAGATAAAAATCAACATTAAATAGAATTGGAAGAAAAGTGGTTTTATTGTTCAGACAGACACAAAATGTAAACAAGAAGTTCAAATACTGGAGGGCATATTGGATTGTAGACCATGGTTTTATTCAACATTTTTTAGTACTGATTAACACAGTGATCTTTTAAGATACTTTTAATAGTGTTTCTTTTTACAACCATTAACCTCTCAGGGTTAAGAAATCACTTTATCAAATGTCAATTTTGTGCTGTGGTAGACGATGGAGCTGATGTGGTCCCATAAAGATTTTACCTCCTGACCTTTAGAACAGTGATTTTATTGTCTCAGGCAAACCTTAAAGTTATGCCTTGGCCTTAGAGAGTAGTACAGATCTAACCCATCCTAGAAAGCTGGTGCCTAGAGGTGCACATTCCTTATTAACTAGTAGAAGAAAATTTTGTGAAATTAGTCATCTTTGCCTATAATATTCACATGACAAAGCTCCGTATTTTCTTCAAACATGTCGTTACCATGGTTTTTAGTCAATAACAAGATTTTAGGCGTTCTTCATGACTCAGAAATGAGAAGACAAAGTATCACAGAAAACTTGTTCTATTTCCTAACAAATTAATTACTTTAATTAAGGCACAGTTCCAGTGGATTTCAGTGGTAATCAGTGAATATGGCAGCTCTGACAAAATATTTCTTTGCAGGAAGTACCAGTTTTGGGGGGCTGAAGTTTGTTTGCATTAGGGACACTCATCTCTAGATTTAGACATGCGGTCTAATCTAACTTGTTTCTTCTTTGACTTTTCTATCCTGTGATCAGATCCGTTTGATAGTCTGTCCCCTTCAGATGCAGGTGATTTTTACACAGTAAAACAGCTCCATCAGAAAGGAGTGCAAAAATTACACCATGGTACAACCAAGTTCCTGTCATTTTGCAGGGCTGTCAGGGAGGCAGGGGACAGCTCAAAGTCTCTTTGGAAAAGGTGAAGTAGAAGTCATGCCTTTCACTTTTGAGATAGCTTGAAACATTCAATTCAGTGGTTCTAATGAAAGACTCCAGCTTGCCCAAGGTTCTTCATGTAGAAATTGCACCTTCTGCTCTCCTCAGCAGAACTTGATACCCCTTTACTTGCCATACTTTATTCTCCACTTACTGTTCTGGTACAAGTATGACAAGCAGGCAAAGTCTTATTGCACCCAATCTTCCCCTTCCCCATACCTGCTCCCAAACAACCTCTATTAGTATACTTGTGTATTATCAGCTTTTATTTTTAATTTGTTCTGAAGCTATGCAGCATCACTCCAGAACAATTAAACTCTTCTGGAACTGGGAGCAGTGGGGACTGCTATGCATTGCCATCTCACCCAGCTGTTATCTCTACAAAAGATCTGTGTTATGAAAACACTTAGTACCTTGTTCAGGCACTAAAATAGCAAAGTTCTTGTCTGCCCCACAGGGCTACTCTGCACTTTCCATATTATCCTAATATATTTTAACTCAGAAAATCCTGATTCAATCTCAGCAAGAATTAGCTCAACTCTTATCATTCTAAAAAGGAAGGTAATAAGTATTCCTTTATATATCCAAGTTTAGGTGTTTTTCATTAGGTACAGGCAATGAGAGCTAGACACTGAGCCTGCCTGGGGTTTTTATTTCAAAGAGGAAAACTGAGCAGAAGGTACTGAAATTCTTTGCTTTTTTAATGTCTGCTAGAATATGGGGGGATATGTTGTTGCTGATGGTAGTCAACTCAAGAAGACAGGAACAATTTACAGTAATAAGTTTTAGTGTGCCTAGAAAATCTTGCCTGCATTAAAGTGATAACACTTGTGCATGCACCACTAAATTCTTCAGTGACACAAAACTGTCCACTTCCTGTTAGCCCTTTCCCTGTACCGTTCCCTTTGTCTGAAGTCAGGATACACCAGAGGCTGTTCCCAGTAGGAACTGTGTACAACATCATTTTGTTTTGGAAGCTTATATAGCCTCCAAAAGCAGAAATCCTGGTGATTCCATGTCCGCCGGTCTCACTCCTGTGCAGGTCTCGTCGTCTTTATTGGAACACATGTAGCTGTATTTACTGACAACAGTGGTGAGAGTGCTTTAAATACATAAATTTTAAGTTATCTGTGGCTTATTTACAAAATTTTGGTATCACCTTTACATTCTAAGTGCATACAGTAGGGGTAAAGTCTGTGGTTTTTCAGTGACCCTTAGGATCACAAAATTTTTATGTTCCAGTTGTGAAAATGGAAAAATATTGGATATGCTTGAAATTATGGATATTTCTTTCCTTGACTGAAGATAGAACAAATAAACTCTTGCTCATGGATCTTGAGACTTTTCATGCTTAAACAAGTCAACCTGAATTATTTTAGTATACAATATTTATATTTTCTATTGAAAAAAAGCCAAGAAAACAGATAGAAAATATTTCTGCAGACTTTTTTTTTTTTCCACCAAGAAACTCTAAATAGAGCTACATAATCAGAGAACAGATGAGGCTGTAAGTCCCCTCTGGAGATAGTCTATTCAAACCCTTTGCTCAGAGTAAGATCATCTAGACCAGATTCCTCAGGCCATGTTCAGTCAGGTTTTAAACAACTCTGAGGATGGAGACACCACAACCTTTCTTGGCAATCTGTCCTAGTGGTTGATCATGTATAGCATAGTAAAAAGGGTTTTTTCTTCTGTTTAAATGGAATTTCGTGTATTTTAATTTGTGCCAACTACCTCTTTACCTTTCATTGGTGCTGCTGGAAAGAATATTTCTCTTTACCACCCCAAACTGAGTGGTCATACACATAGACCAGATCCATCAGAGCCTTCCCTTCCCCAGCCCAAACTCTCAATGTCTCTTCATATACCAGGTGTTCCATCCAGAATGTCCATGTCACTTTTGTACTGGAGAGTCCACACTGGACACAGGATTCCAGATATCTTTTACCAGTGCACAGTGAAGGGGAAGGATCATTTCATTTGCTGGTGAAGATCTTAATTCAGCCCAATGTGCTGTTGGCTGCCTTTGCAACAAGGATGCATTGTTAGCTCATGGTCAACTTGTTGTCCTCTAGGACCCTGAGGGCCTTTTCTGCAAAGCTCCTTTCCAATCTGCCTGTCCCCAGACTGCTGTCATATTTCATTATTTCAGTCCAGCTGCAGGACTTTGTACTTCCCATTGTTAAATATAATTTTATTCCTACTGGTCCATTTCTGCAGTATGTTTGAGATTCCTCTGAGGTGCAGACCTGTCCTCCTGTGCACTGACTATTTTCCCCATTTGATAAAACTTGTGGTTGTTCTGAGGGTACATATCAAGCAATCTGCAAATACTGCAAGCAGCCACTCCCTCTCTTGGGAGTCTAGTTTTATATTGAGTTAAGCTACCAAGGGCCACAGGCAACACAGTTGGGTCATAACAGTAAATGTGTCATAAAGTATAGGTGGGCAGCTCTTAATCACCTTTGTCACTTCCCTGTTTAATGCTCCTCAAGAGATTAGCATTAGAGATTTGCCCCTGCGCATGCTAACAGCGTTCCAGTGCTGACAGTCTGAGATTGCAGACTCAGCACCAAAGCTTGATCAGTATCTGCACACTACGTGCTCCTCGGCCACATCCCGTGTAGGACTTGATCCAACCATAATCTTCCAGAGGAGACTCACTAAAGACATCTTTGCTCCAATTTATATGAGCATGTCAGAAGAAGACAGCAATGTTACCAGTCTTGCTTATATAAAAACTGAATGGACAGGCCAGCCATGTCTGAGAGAGGGTCTGGCAGTCTGCATCCACATTACCCCTGAGGCATCAAGTCCGTCTCAAGCTGAGTGTTCAATCACACTTCTTATTCAGAAACAAGTATTCAAAAGGTGGCGAGTTGGACACAAAACAAAAACAAACAAAAAAACCCAAAACAAAAGAGTGATTTCCTGTTTTCCAAAGAAAATGAGATTGTGAAAGTCACTCTGGAGGCAACTGAATTTTCTAAACCCAGGCTGAGCAGGAAGGTTTTTAAGTATTGTGCAGGACAGGTACAGCATGAATTCTGGCTGTAGCTAAAAATAAACGACTACTCTGTGCTGCTGCTTCAGACTGTAGAGGATCTGTTGGACTCCCAAGTGCAAGATTCTCTATGGACAGAAAAAAACAATTTTTTACACTGCTCAAGTCTAAATGTGATGGAGAAATGTCAGTTTCTAAGTCAGAAGAAAAAGTCATCAAAGAAGAACGTCTGGTTATGGAACCAGTAAGACAAGGAGAAAATATCCAAAATAACCAGATCAAGATTTTTGTAATGAACCTGGTAATTTTCTTAGTTTTTTTCTAATAACTTTGCAACCAGAATTTCTGAACAGTACATTAGAATCACAGTTAGCATAACAGGAGAGAAGAACTAAATGCTGAAAATTGTTATCTGCAGACACATGGGGAAAAAAAAGGACTAAAGAAACAATGACCATAAATAGTGGAAAGTATTATCTTGAATTTTATATCCCCAACTCATACTAATGACCCAGAAAAGAAAAAAAAGGGATTATAGATCTCAGGGGGCTTATGTCTCAAACACCTGAAATACCTACACAAAGGCAATGAGTAAACCTAAAAATCCACTGAAGTTGTTAAAGAAATTATGTAATCACCATTTACAGTTCAGTCATCTGTTAAAAAAAAAAACGGTGCATGACAAAAGACGATGAAATTAAAAATAGCAGATTAAAGTGTCACTCTCCCATGCTACACAGACCAGGCAATTCCTTTTACTCTCAGAAAAAGAGGGGTTCAAAGGTCAGCTGGTGCTAAACCTGAACAATAATGATATTACTGCTTATGCCATGGGGGCTGATGACTGGGAAGTTGGCCAGAGCATCTTGGCTATTAAAATATCTCAATTAGCTGCAAACTCTTTGCCAAGTTGCTCACATAATATGGCTCTCCTATCTCATTCAGTCAAATACTTTCTGAAATTCAACAAATGGGACTAGACAGAGGCAACTGGAGCCAAGCAGTAATGGTAGAAAACTTTTCTAAGGAGGAGAATTTTTCCTCTAGAAGGTACTGATCACAAGTATATAATTTAAATTTAGACAATTTTTATAAGTTCTTATATTTTGCTTTATTGTAGGCCAAACACCTCCAATCATTGCACCTCTTTGATGCTTCTAATTGTAACTTTCACCCTGCAGCTAGCTGGTTGAGATCCTTGGTCTGTTTGATCATTAAAAATCCCAGTTCCTTCCACATTATGCCAAGTAAATCTGAACTTGATTCTTTTATCTTGTATCTGACACTGTAGCTACAAAGCGATGGTTTATTTTATGTTCATCTTCTCCCTCTCTAGTTCTGACACAAGTATCTGTCTGATTGTGTCTTCACAAAACATTTTGGATTTACTAAAACAGCCTACTTTGCCAAAGCAAAAATGCTTCCAGGTCTAACAAACAAAACTATTTTCATACAGGTACTTACAGGTACATACATGGCTATATTTCTACTATGCCTTGAATAACTGGTATTTATCTTTAAATATTTTCTTAGATCAGCTTTACAAATATCTTATAATAATTTATTATAGACCATATACTTCAAGTTTTCTCATAGATTATATAAAAGGAGTATCAAAAGTCCTACTAAAGTCATCGCATGTCTTCAAATTCTTCATCTGATGGGTCAATCCCTGTAATAAAGGGATTTTAAACTAATCTAACATATTTTGGTCTTGAGAAATTTAAGTCTGCTGTTTTCATTCATCTTTAAGCATGTACAAATTGATTGTTCAATGTCATGTTTGAATATCTCCCAAGGTACTGTTATTCGTCTGACTAATGTGCTGGATCTTTATTCTTCCTTTTTAAGCTACAAGACATAAATTTGCTTTCTTCAGCCCCCTTGAGTGCCAATTGCACTGAAATTCAATCTTCATTCCAGACCTTGCTGAAGGATTTTGGATCATTAAGCTGTGTCTTCATAAAGTGATTTTTTTCATGCAAAGTTAGGTTGGATAGTCAAAGTCCTTCTCCATGTTGAGAAAGTGGCTTGTCTGGCCTTTGGATAGATGGTACAAAAGAGACATTTACTGATGTAATTTTGCTTATTTATTTGAAGGGAATACTTGGACCAGTTATGCTTACTTCTTTTGAAACTGAAGACAAAGTATCACAAACGCCATCTGTAGATTGGCCTTAACCTCAGCACCACATTTTTTATGTATATATTTTTATATATAGATATGACCTTGCTTGCTTATTTTTTGTTCTTTTTTTGTAGACAAAGAATTTTAAAATCTATTTTGATATTCTACATAGCAGGTAATTCTTTATGTGGGTGCATTTCCTCTGTGCCAAGTCCTCTCTTTAATGACAATTTTTTATTATTATTTTCTTGTGAAGATGTGGAGCCTTAAAAGATTTTTCTCAATTTGGAGACGACTTGCAGATTTCTTTGTGTGTATGTGTCTATCTTTTATTTAAAGGAATCTCTATGATGATCTCTATCCATTCATTTAAGTGCACTAACTTCTGTGTTGGAAGATATTTCTTTTCATATGAGTTCTGACAATTTATGAGCTGTACTGTACCTAGCAAGCAATGAACAGTTTGCTAGTCCCCTAATGTCTTCTTCCCAGTTGTTGCAATTTTTGCCTGTCTCTGTGCATGTGTGGCCTGCAATAGATTTGTGTTGGATCCAGCTGGCATTGGCTCTATCAGACACAGGGGAATCTTCTAGAAGCTTCTCACAGAGTCGCATGCATGTGAATGTGAATTGAACACACACACACATGCACACACACCCTTCCACTAAAGTGGATCAAGTGATCACTTACAGTGGAATTTTTCCCCTCTAGCATGGGTTTTTCCTCAAAATTACTGGGCTGAGTTTGAAGCTGAACAAGCCACGGGAGAATAGAGCTGAGATCTTTTTGGGTTTTGTTTTTTTGGTTTTTTTTTTTTTTTTTGGCAGAAGTACACCTTCCACGTGGGCAAGAACCTGCTGACTGGCTACAAAAATGCAGGGAAACTTTTTTGAAGTAGAGATAAAAGGAAATTATGATGCTATGATATCAAGGTCTGCATTCCATTGTCATCTGGACCCTCACCTCTATTTGGTACAGAAATGCAAGGCTTTTTAGACATAGAGTTTGGGTTTGGTACGTCTGGGTTTTATAACAAGGCAAATGCATAACTGGAACTGCAATTCTTTTTGAAAACTAACTTCTATTTCAAGCTCATATATGGCCCTAAAAACACATTATTTGCTTTAAAGCTTATCTTTAGACCAAAAATATTGTTATTCTAAACAGTATTGCTTGCTACTAGGTAGAGTGAAGAAAACATACACAGTAACTAGAGTTCATAAAGTCTATACCAGGTAAATCTGTAAGAGGTGAGAAGTGTCTTGACTTGTCTCAGCTTCAGAGTGATTTTTTTTCACTGTTTTAAGTGGGCTGTTATAAGTACATAAAATGGACTCATGAGTTTATTTAGTCACAAAGTGTATAGAGAGATGAAAAATTTCAGAAAGCTTTGTAATAGAAAATGCACATTACTTTTTCTAGCCAGCATGCATTATAAGACCTTTTAAAATATTTTGCAACTGTTTTATATCTTTCCATTCCCAGGCTATGCCATCAATTAAGCTTATGTAAGTAAATGAAATTATGTTAGTGCTGAAGTAGTAAGGACTATATTTGAATCCAAGCTTTTTTTGGCCTTTGAAGCTGTTTGTGTACAAAACTGTTCCTTCATGTGCATATGGCTAGAGATTTGACTGACTTCACACCTGTGCAAACATGTGGTATTATGTGTGGGGATTGTCTAGTGAATGTTTGAGTGCCAGATCTCCCATTTGTGTAGTGGTAGTGTTGAAGAGCAAGTCAAGTGTGGGTGCAAGTGTTTGCACTGCTGGATGTGGGAAGGTATAATTGGTTCAAACTTCACAAGTACATAAAGGAACCAGCAGGTTGAATATCTGGTCTGTGAGGCTGAGTGGCAATGGCTGCACTGGCATGGATATCTCAACTCACAGCAGAGCTCTCAAACACACACCGATTTATTGTGTATCTATACCTAAAATACCTCACCCATGTCAAATTTGAGCCCTGGGAAGTCACAGTCTAGGTCTCTGGAAGACTAGACAGTAAGCAGGAACAATTTTCTATGTCTTCCCAACAGTGTGCTCTCTGCATGAACAAGATTCATGGTATAAAGCAGATGTAGGAAAAAGCAAACAAACAAATGAGGAAAACACCACAAAGCCCCCCAACAAACCAACAAAAAAGAATTCACCTCCCCCACATGTTTTTCTTCAGCTGTTTACCCATCTCACACACTTTCATAAGTTCCCTGACTTGCTTCCAGAAAGTTTCCAGAGCTTATCTTTTTCTGCCTTTTCCTCTCTTCAGTGCTCATTAACAGAGAGAAAGCAATTGTGAAAAAGGTAATTTTTTCCAAAGGGTAAAAACACTGGTTGATGAAAGGTGGCTACTGCACAGAACTTTCTTTCAAAACTCAATTTGGTAATGAGGATTGAGTTAGCAGTAAGCTGGGACTTCAGCAGAGGCATCTTCAAAATGGAAGTGTTGATGAGTGTATAAGCCAGGACATGTTGAAGTATATTGTCAAACTCAGTATGCAGTGTCTGAAGAAGGTTAACAAAAGGACTCAATTAGTTTAAGATTAAGTGAATAAGAAATTGAAATACCATGATTCCTTGATTAAAGAAAAGGAGACTATTGCAGAAATTTACCCTGCTTGACAATGGTGAGATTAAGACGTGTAGGCAACAATAGTTCTAATAAAAGTTTCTGTGTTTGGAAAGCAATCTAGGGAAAAAGATTGCTGAACAGAAAACACAATAAGAAGCAATTATACCACTTGTCTTTAGCCTATTTATGCTTCTGAAAATTTTTAACACATTAGAAGACTGCTTGGAATACAGCATCTACCACAATATCATCATCATGCATTGCTGTCGTACCTCATTTGCACTGACAGCTTCTTGTTGGCCTCTTCTGACTGGGGTCACTGCCATCTCATCCCTTTCTTTGGGAGGAGATGCCTCCTTGCACAGGGCTGATGGAATAGTCAGGGTCGCCTTAGATCTACTGCATTCAGAAAACTTCCTTGTCTTCATTTTCCCACTTACTCCCTTTTATTTTCTTTATGTGTGAGCAGTCTGCACTTTCTGCACTAATTCCCATCTTCCTTGTTGATGGATTAGCATGCCATAAGATATAACAGCAAATGATAGGCAAGCCCAGCCTACTGCATTTCTTAACCTGTGAACTGGAAAACAGATATTTTTCTTGGAACAGTGGGCTTACAAGTAAACAGCTCTCTGAGAAGATGGGAAGGGTCATTTCACAGCGACAGGGGACAGCGAGATATACTGCGATTCCCAGCTACCGTGTTTTGGTTTTCATTAGGGTGTTTTATTTTAATCTAAAAATATTTGATAATCTTACAGTTTAAAGTTCTTTTCTGTGTGATTTCTCACATGCAAATAATTCACTTAAGTGCAGACACACACCAACTCTTGCAACTTCTCCATATTGTTTAGGCAAATTAATGAAAACTCTTATCAGTATCATGATTACATTTTTTTCCTCTTAAGATTCTCATAAATTAGGTTTGCAGTAATATTTTTTTTCCAGGCATAAAACTTAAGGTCTGTAAATAATTAACTCAAAAATTATCTAGTTACCATAAATATTAAATCAGTAGGAGAGAAAATATATTTTTATATATTTATCAAAAAAAAGTCAAGCACTTTTTTGAATGAGTGATAGTCAAACGTACAATTTGGTCACAGGTTTTCTAAACCTCTATCTAAGTGAATTTTCAGCAAATGCATTTTTAACTTCTAATGTTGAATGCCATATATCATGCTTATCTGAAGAATGTTGATTTTGTAAGTCTTGCATTTTCCCATTGAATTAACTCTTAATCTGGCATTTACTGAATCCAAAGGCCTTTCTGCCAAACCTCATCCAATTTGGTGACAGCAGCAGACATGATAAATCCCATAACTGTACTGTCGCCTTTCCTCTTCTCTATTTTTATAGGAATCTGTACCAAGAAATGGCAACATTCTTTTTGTTTGAGCCAGTTTTAGCACTTGAACTTTAAATAATTAAGATTGCAGGAATTTTTGTTTGGTTTCAAACTGATGATCTCTTTATTATTGCTTTGCTTTCTAACTTGTAAAGAAAGAAACAGATGTGTATTTATGAGACAACTTCTTAGAATAAATTAAGGACTGGCTTCCAAAAGTTATGAGCAGCTTTTATTTCTTGTCTAGACATGTTTTTAAATTGGAAAAGAGAAAAAGAATGTTTATTGTTTTTATAGTATGACAATGTTTTGATTAATGCTGTATTAAAAAAACCAAACAAAACAGAGACCCACCTACTTGAGGCAAGCAAAGTTGCATTCTGCAGCACAAGGTTTTATCTCTCATCGCAGCAATCTGATACTTACGTGAGGTTCACACTTTGCTGACTGATCCCGTCAGAGATCTGTCCTGGTGAAATGTGCCAGAAGGGGTGGTCAATATTTTTGTCAATACACACACAAAAAAAGGTTTCTGTCTGAAGTTTAACAATCTCCCTTGCATGAAATAATTTTATTGGAGAAAATTTGATATCCAGGTTTCTTCTAAAAAAACTTTCCATGTGCATTGACTCTCAATTAATTTCCACTGTCTTTCTTCCCATATAGAAAGGAGTTCAGTTCAGGCTGTTTTTCTGGACATGGTGTTTCGCTTCAACTGATACTTTAAAAACCAAACAAGAAAAATACAGTGAGACATGATGAGAAAATCTCCAAAGATTTAGAATGTGGGTTCCGAAAGTATGATCCAGATGTAAATTGTCACAGACATATAGACCTTAATGGAATTGTTCTGATACATGCCAGCTGAAGGTCTAACGTAGAATGTTCATGGGAAGACTTGAATGTGTGAAACTGGGCGTCCAATTGAGAATAAATTAACTTTCTTGGACAAACCAGATCACATTCATTTGGAAAGGAGCCCCACCAGTTGGCACTGATTTTAAAACAGTTTTTAAAGTACCTTTAATAATGCCTGATTCAAACCCAATGAAGTCAGTGGAACAGCTCCCTTTAATGGGTCTGGAATCAGGCACATCATGAAAACTGTTTCACCATATGTTTCAATGACATTTAAGTTCACTCGTCTTGTTTGAAGAATTCTTTATTCAGCTATTCACAGCTTGAGATTCTCAGTTCTTGGGACATTTTTGGTCGATTTCGTTTTTGTTTGGAAGAAGCTGGAATGGGAAGAACTCAGGGAACTTTTTAGGCTAGGAAAAATAATAAGCATTCTGGGGTTGGCTTGAGGTATTGAGATTTTTTTAATGCCAATTTAATTCTGACTGCTTGAACTTTGATAGAAAAGAGGATATTACTGGTATGCCAGAGATAGAGAAAGCTTCAAAAATTCTTTTTCCAAATTTATTTTGTTTTGAAAGGAGGAACAAAATAGAAACCAAACCCTACATTTTGAAAGATCGTGGAAGACCATGTAAGATCATTTTTGGTGTTCATAGCAGCTTTACTGATGAGACACATTTATTATGGGGTGATTATTCTTCAAAACTGGAATAATGCACCACCAGAAATATGGCTGTCATTGCTCTCAATACTCTTACTATAACAGTGACAGCGATTTGAGATTCATCTCCAACAAGACCAGTATGAGCCTGTAGGGGAGAAGACATATTTATGTATAAACTTTCATAGAATTGTCCCATCTTTAAGAGCTTAAAATCTTCTGTGAACTGATGAACATCTAAAAAGAAAAACTGGTTATTACTAGAAAGAGGAAATATGAATGGAAAATAAGAAAAATGTGTGGACAAAATTCATGTCTGGAATTCGTTTTTCTGAGTTACGAGGCACTAGTTAGTCTAAAACTAAAAATAAAGACAAACTGAAAAGAGCCCTAATAGTGTGGCTTGTTTGAACTGCAAATTGACACAGACATTTTATGGGGAGGGAAAAAAAAAAAGAGGCAAGTCATCTCCCAATGTGAAGCAGTGAATGTATCCTTCAAGGGGTACGAATTCCCTTACAGTGGTGATAACTTCCACATTCAGCAGAGGTGGATTTAAAATGCGGTCGAGTCATGCTAGTTTTTTGCTGTCAAATCATTGCAATTTCAAAGCCATGACCAAGGAGTTATGCACATGGAATATATTACCGTGAAATGAGGAACAGGGCCTGTGGTAATAAAAATATTTACATCTACATATACTTTCTTAAAAAAAGACCCAGACAAGCTTCCCCCTGCTGCAACCCACCGTCCCCTTTAAAAGCAGCCAGAATAATAACAAAAAGAAAAAAAACAATATGGTTAAGGAAAATTTTGCACCTATTGGCTAGTCTCCTAGTGCTCCAGGGATTTATCTGTCCTTATAAAAAATAAATACTTACAGATAAATTTTTTTGAAAAAAAAAGTTTGCACTGTACTATCACCTTAGATTTCTGGACTGAGGTCAACATCATGAGAAGACTTCTGGATAATTGTTCTTTATCCACTTTATTTTGTCTGTCAAGGAACCTTCATGGTTCTTCACAAAATTATTTAAACATCCTAGCATAGTCCCATTGAAGGAAGTATTTGCATCTGAACACAAATTTTTAATTGCAATAATTTATGTAAATATGAATGTGATGGGATTTCTGAAACTGTTTTATACCTAATGGGTATTCACAATCTCTTAGATATCTTCTCCCTCCATACTCAGCAGTTGCATTATTACCCTACCTCCCTGAGGCAGCTAGATCCCTGTTTCCCTTTGGAAAATCCCCATTTTCATCTGCGCTGTATTTTTGAAAGCCCTATGAAGTGTTCCAGGAGAATCAAATGTATTCATTTAATCAACAGGTCTTTGCTAACCTAACTCATTTGGCTAAAATGGTTTAGGAAACCTCTGCAAGTGAAAAATTTACAGCAGAGTGGGTCCATAAGCATTAGGGCTATCAATCTCTCAGCCCTTTTGTTGAAGCCACCAGAATGTGGATATAGCCTAAACCTCTTACCAAATGCACCCAAAGGTGTCCTCCAGATAGAAATGAAATTCAAATCTACTTAAACCTCATGGGAAAGAACATAAAGGGAGAAGTTGGTAGATATTAGCCTGTTGGCTTGCTCTGTTTTGTGTTGCAGTTAGAAGTCATCTTGATATGATACAGCCCAGCATAAGCACATATGGAATGAAATGTGACATGCAATAAACAAAGCATTTTAAATGAAACTTTTTATAGCCTTAAGAAATAGAAGAAACAGTCACACGTTGCTCATTAGCTTGTAAAAGTACACACAATGGCTTGTTTTGTAGGAAATTTCAATTCATGCCCATAAATCAAGAAACAACGTAAGCAGTTCTGATTCTAGTTTGTGGGAAAATGTTTAATTGCTTATTTCATTGATTTGTTGCTCTAAAATGTATTCTTATACGATGTATTCTTACATCTTGTGTCTGCAAAGAGTAGAGAGATGTTTCTTAAAAGCGTTTTTTAGAATGACTTGGTATTGGTCCAGTGCTCTGATGTCACTGGAACAGAAACAGGACTCTGTCTGGATTTATTAGAAGGGGAAAGACTCTTTTTACTTTTCTCTGTTTTATTGCATCTTTCTTGACATTAAACTCCGGTATTCAGTACAGCCTATTCCAGATGTAAAGTTTTTCTTTAAAGTACTATGCCAATTACTGACACATAATGTCATATAAATTATTGTAAACTATTAGATAAAATGTACTAATAAAATCAGGCCTATTAAACACTTGAAATTTGATTTCTCCTTTTAAACCAGCACATTAAAATTATGAAATGTAATATAGTTATTCCATATAGCATATGTTTGCATAGTAAAAAATAACAAAATATAAACTTAACTCTCCTTATTACTGATTGTCAAATAAATTTTCTGATGGAGAGACTTTTAGTAGCTTCTGTAGGCTTTATTGCAAAATTATGTTCTTTCTCTGTAGTACAGCTTCAAGACAAAGGACAGATGTCCTAGCTCTCTTCTCAAATGACCCCACTTCTTTCTCTAAAATGCCTCATTTTTATCTGTAAGCTGTAAACTCCAACTCCAACTTGTAAGCTACATCCTTGACTTCAACGCCTCACAATATGCATTTTTTATCTTATTCTGTTAGATAATGTTAATTTGCCATAATATTATCCATCATCATAGTGCTCTTGGACATTGTTTTTGCACATATTGAGGAATGTAACCTTAGGTCCTCTCTTCTTTACTTAAATGCTCAAATGTAGTAGAGGCTAATTATGCTTATTCACCTGTTGTAACAATCACAAAACCTTGTGCTCAAATAAACACTTACATACTGATTTTACTCTTCTGTTCAAGAAGAAATACTTTTATGCCATCTGGAGAAATAAATAAATTCATTAAAAAAAAAAAATTTTTATTAATTTATTGCTCCAAAGCAAAGAATTTTGGATTTGTAAAACCATTATTTCAAGAATTATCAGTATAAGCCATAAGTCAAGTCATACATTTAACATCAGACAAAAAGATCATGTGGGATCTCAGACATTAGAGAGAGAAATGTACTTCAGTCATTTAAACTATGTATAGCAAGTTTTGGCTTATTTGGAAGGGTTTGGAGTGTTTTTTTTGAAATTTCTGAAATAACTTTTTTGAATGATCATGCACAAAATATAAACACCTTTGAGTAAATAGCTGTCATGGTTTCTTTTAAGTTCTGAGTACTTCTCTAAAGCCAAGAATTAGATTGAGGGGAATGTCAGGCAATTTACATAAAATTAAAAAAAAAAAAAAAAAACATGTAGATCACTATAAGAGAAATTGTCATGAAGTAAGCAATCTATTTGATAACTTTTTAAACATTTTTAAATCTCTTTTGAACTGTTAGTAAGCCATGCAGTGCAGTTACTCCATCATGTGTGGTTATATTGGCAGATCTAATTTTGAGCAATATGTCAACATCAGGCTACTGTAACCTTCATGATTCATTCAAGGCAACAATTAAGAACATTAATTTATAGTTTAACTGTGCTCAAAGAATTTGATTTAGAGCTCTCTGAAGAGTTTCTCTGCTGAATTTTTTACTATTCCTTAGACAGTGAATTTGAGCTCATAACATTTCTACAGCTACTGGGCTAAAAGGCATTACAGGTAAAGGAAGGACTACAAAGAATGGTAAGAGATGTGATAACCTTTAGTTTGATCAGATTAGCAATATCTGGGAACATCTGGATGAATCACTGTTTCATAATTGCCCAAACTCTTGCACAACAGTAGATAAGACATTAGCAGGTAGGAATATTTAAGAGGAAAACAATTACTCCATTCCTAGTGCACTGTAAGTTTGAAAGAATTATAAATTGTATGGTTTCTCACAAAATATTCTTACAATAAAAATAATAAAGGAATTTCTGGTTTAGGATAAGTGAGGAAAGAATAAACCTATCATATGAAACATTGGCTTATTTAATATGATAAAACAAAAGTTAAAAAGGGATATGACTCTTCATAAAATATGAACAGCTCAATAGTACAGCTGGAAAAACAATATTGGCACAGGAATAAATAGAAGAAAACTGACCATTAACAAATTAAAGTGGAAAATTGGAAGTCTGTTTCTTGGTTTCTCTCTAAAAGCCCAAACAAATGTACAAGTAAGGGTAAACAAAAAATGTAAGTAGTTTGAGAGAGAAAAATATTCATACATTTTATTTAAATTTAAGGGTTATATTCTTGTATTGAGGAAGATTGATTCATTGTACTGAATATTGTGGGGAAAAAAAAAGAGGAGAATTCAATCAGGAAAGATTTTGGTCTCTTTTGCATTTGAAGTTAAATTACTTAAAAGTTGAGTTAAATAAAAAGTAATTTTTTTATGTTCAAGTGTTTCGTAGACAGTACATAATTGCATTTAATTTCACACAAGATACACTGCTTTATATGGTTAGACTAAAATTATATTCTTGCACAAATTTCCTCCCTAAAAGGGTAAGAACCCACTCTACCATTTGGCTTACTGAGACTGAGCAGTTTCAACCGGAAAAGAAGGGGTTTGGGACTGGGTTTTTCGTTTAAGTTCTTGTATTTGCCTGGGGCTACGTAAACATAAGTGACTCATCATTTAAGGGAAAAAAAAAAAACAAAAAAGGGAGAAATGAACTTACCATGTTCACTATATAATGAACTATCACAGTGTAATGAAACTTACTATGAACCAGTAATTGTGATATTAACCATTTTGGATTTGAAGTAACCAGAGACCTTCCACAGATTCCAGTGGAAACCTTATAGTCAAAAATACATTAATGAGCCATAAGTATGCTAGCAAGATGTTTTAAAAAAAGATGTTTTCATCCCCTCTTTAGGATGGAAAGAGAAAATATTGCAGCATCTTACTGAATGAAAATTCAGGAATTACAGTGCCCTTTCTCCCTGCCAAGACAGACATCCCACAGGGAATACTCAGGGTTTTCCCAGGATAAGATGAAAAACTCCAAAGAGTGGAGTGCAACATCTGTACATCCAGGAGCATTGTACCAGGTCTGGATTGTTCCTTCCCCATACTGTAGCCATACTTGACAATGCACAGTGCTTCAAATGTGTAATTTAAGTTTGACTGCAGTATTCCTTAGAAAGAGCCATGGTTTATACTTCAGAGACTGCTCTAAAGCTTGATTAATAAACAGCCTAGGAGGTTTCTGGACTGTGTGAAAGACAACTTCTTGGCACAGATGGTGAGTGAGCCATCCAGGGAATGTGCCCTGCTGCACCTGGTGTTTGTGATCTGAGGAGGGCTGCTGGGTGATATGTTGGCTGGAGACCATGAGATCACAGCATTCTCTCAAACATCCACCTGCTCCAGGGGCCTTTCCTCCACAGGCTGCAGGTGGGTCTCTGCACCCCCATGGTCCTTCACGGGCTGCAGGTTCTTCATTGTTTGCACCATGGGCTGTTGAGGAATCTCAGGTGCCTGGAGCACCCTCTCCTCCTCCACTGACTTTGGTGTTTCCAGGGCTGTTCCTCTCACATATTCTCATCCTGTTCTTCTCTGGCCACAATTTCATTTGTGCAGTAACTTTTTCTTTTTCTTTTTTTTTCTTCTTTTTCTTCTTTTTCTTTTTTTCTTTTTTCTTTTTTTTCTTTTTCTTTTTTTTTTTTCTTTTTCTTTTTCTTTTTCTTTTTTTTCTTCTTTTTTTTTCTTTTTTTTTTTTCTTTTTTTCTTTTCTTCTTCTTTTTCTTTTTCTTCTTTTTCTTCTTTTTCTTCTTCTTTTTCTTCTTTTTTCTTTTTTCTTCTTCTTCTTTTCTTCTCCTTCTTCTTCTTCTTTCTTCTTCTTCTTTCTTCTTCTTCTTCTTCAACAGGTCATCACCATTTCTAATTGGACCAGCCTTGACCAGAGGCATGTCTAACCTGGGAGCTACCAGAGACTGGCCCTACCAGACATGGAGGAAGCTTCTAGCAGGTTCACAGAGAATCGACCCCTGTAGCCCCTCCTGCTGCCAAAGCTTGGCCACAAAAACCCCACACACAACCCCCTGCATCACTACAGGCTGGGGGCAGAGACTGGAAAGCTGCCCAGCAGAAAAGGACTTGGGTGTGCTCATCAACAGCAGGTGAACATGAGCCAGCATGTGCCCAGGTAGCCCAACTAATCCTGGCCTGTACCAGACATAGTGGAGCCAGTGGGAGCAGGGCAGTGATCATTCCTCTGTAACTGGTGCTGGTGAGGCTGCACCTCAAGTCCTGTGTCCAGTTTTGGATCTCTCCCTACAAGGAAGACATTGAGGGGCTGGAGCATGTCCAGAGGAACTTGTGAAGGGTCTTGTGAGGAGTGTCTGAGGGAACTAGGGTTGTTTAGCCTGGAGAAAATAAGGCTCAGGGGGGACCTTATGCTCTCTACAGCTACCTGAAAGCAGGTTGTGATGAGGTGGGGTTCAATCTCTTCTCCCAGCTAACAAGCACTATGACAAGAGGAAATGGCCTCAAATTGTACCAGGGGAGGTTTAGGTTGGATATCAGAAAAAAAGTCTTCACAGAAAGGGCTGCAAGCATTGAAACAGGCTGCTCAGCAAGTGGTTGAATCACAATTGCTGAAGGTGGTGCAGATGTAGTGCTCAGGGACATGGTTTAGTGATGGGCTTGGCAGCGATGGACAGTTGGACTCAATGATCTAAGAGGTTTCTTCTAGCCTAAATGGTTCTATGGTTTTCATCTATTCCCAATGTTGTATAAAAGTCATTTACCCATTGGCCCTAGAGTCGCTGATTGTCTGTGTTATTCATGTCAACTAAGCATGTATTAGACCCATGGGTTTTCCTAGTTTCTATTATGTGTTGCTGTTCCTATTAAAACTGGTGTAATTAAGGCCTTTCACTTATGTACGTGAAAGATTAACTTGATAAAATGCTGAGTGGGAAAAAAAATCTGAGCAAGATAAAATGTATTTCTTCATATGAATAGAAGGCATAGGTCACTAAAAGCACATGGGCTTTACATCATAAAAACAGTGAACACAGGTGAAAGGATTTAATTAGGATGGACAATCAATTCCCATGTAATTTGGATTTGTATGTCACGATTTCTCTTTATTGTTTAACATTTGAACTGAGGATGTAGGGTAACAAGAGTAATAGTTGAACCCTTTTAATTTTCTTGGTTTTGTTTAGGGGCTTTTTGAAATTCACCACATGAATAGTTGAAAATTGGCAGTACCAGTTAGTAAAAACAGAATCCAACGGACAGCAGAGGTGAAGGGAACTTCTACTGATTCTCCAAAGATACTGTTGTCTTCTTGAGACAGACATGGGAAACAGTTTGGTAAAAAGAGGCAGCAAGCCTCATCCTAAATACCCAGATTTTGCTTTGATCACCTTTTCCATGGCACTGGTGTTCCAGGGCATTTCCTTAGCTGTGACTCCTGAAAATCTTTTTGGAACATCATGCTAGCAGAATGGAGTATATTTTGTGTTTCGCTCTCCGTCTCCCTTCACTTTTCACATGTGAAAAAGTTCCACTTGAGAAAACATATTCCCCTCTTGTCTTCTTTTTGGGAACTACTTAAAAGAGAAATCTCAAGTAGCCAATGAAGTAACAAAAGCATTTTTGGTGTACTGGCTCTGTGAGAGCTTTATAAATCTGACCTTTTCAAAAGAAGAATTCCTTTAAGAAATAGAAAAAAAAAACTTCCTTTAAAGTTCATTCTCTTAAAGAAGCTATTTGTCACCCTCTCAAATCTAGTTAAAACATTTTCCTAAACTGTTTAATAACAAACATGGCTTTTTTTCTTAAGCACTAAAAGTATGTACTGCTAGCATATTCTCTGAAGCCAATAAATACCAGCTGATCAGCCTTGAATCCTTTTAGGAAGTTTAAAACAGCTGTGCTGCAAAATGAAGTGAGAAAAGCAGCAGGAACAGGCTTTGGCAAGCCTGGATTTGTTCATAATGAAACAAAGGTTCTAAATTATTTCAGTGCTGGTAACCTGCAAACCGTAACTCCAGCTATTCACTTCTGTGAGTGAATAGCATGCACGAATGACCCAACAGAAAAATTAATTCAGCTGCAATTGGGACACCAAAAAAAAAGTGATACCTTTAGAAAAATTATTTATAAAATATGTGTCCAAATACCTTGCAGACTTAAAGTATGTCAGTTAGATCCACCTGAACCATTTGCAGAGTCAGAAAACTGACTGATAGATGAAGTGTGCTTATTTAATTAGCCTAATATGAGAGAAAAAGCTATTAAATGTAGTCAAAGGCATTGTACAACAAGAAGAATTTAGTCCTAAGTATTGGGCTTTTTAATCAAATTTACTAATGGAGTGTGTTGTTTCAATAAATTGGTTGCAATCCAGTGTGCCATTAGGTTTGCCTTCATAGGCAGCCAATCTTTCTTCAGTGCACTCATTCCATTGCTAGGCATATTCAGTAGACAGTCTTACTTAATGGTTTATTTCTTTTGATGGTAACAATTGGTAATTGTTTCTTGTTTAACTACCCCTTACAAATTCAGCAAAATGTTGGACTGTTGACTTGAATATCAGCTGTGACTTTGGCACCTTCTTTTTCCCTGGATGGATTTTGGTCAGCATACATGGATAGTCTTATTTATGGAGATAATAGTTTTTACTTTGTTAAAGCTCAGTTCCAGATTCAACTTCTGCAATAGCTCTTTCAGAGAAAAAGAGGACATAACCTTATTTGATGCTCAGAGGAATAAAAGTCTACCAGATTCTTACAATAGTAGAAAGAAATAAACAAGCATTTGTTGTAATTCTAGCTCCTTTCTTTTATCTTATTGAATACAATTCAAGAGTTATTTCTCACACAAATAGTTTGCATAAGAAATTTACTTCTGAGCATTGGCCAAAATGTCAACTCACCAAATTTAGGGGTTTTAAACTTCTTTGCTAACCAATGGACTTTCTTAAAGATGAGGTTCTAAATGCAGATTACATAGTCTTTCCACCAAAGAAAATTATAATTAGCCTATTCACAATTTTGTGCCAATCTGAAAGCGGTCCATCAACTCAAAATGCCAGTAACACCTCATTGTTTACTTCAAGAAAGCAGTCAGTAAAAAATTGTTAGTGAACAGCACTTAATACAACCATATACCCTCTGTCCAGTTTCTCCAGGTCATGTATTGTACCATCTGTCTTTCCAGTGAAAATTTCTTTCTTCTCTAAAGGCTGTTTGCATATGAAAGAATTTTGACTTTTGGTTTTGATTCTCCCTTTCTGCTAATGTTCCAAAGTATCAAGTGAAATGATGCCATATGTATATAATTATTCAGGAAACTCTGGATAGACCTTCAAGGAAATTCTTGGCACTTTCTGATCTCCTCCCCAAAACATTCCTGCTCCTATTGAGGGTTTTGGTGAAATGTCCTTAGAAAATACTGGATTCCAGGACAATACCTCAGCCTTTGACAAGAACTATCCAGTAAAAACATCATCCTGAGAATCAGAAATCTTGTTCTTTCAAACTTACACCCCACCCTTTTCTGTTCACACTTGCTTTTGTGAGCTACTTTAGGCAGAATGAGATTTCTGGAGACCAGAAGTTCTTAAATATTGCTGCCTTGTTCTCTCTCTCTCTCTCTCTCTCACACACACACTCTGGAAGAATTAAGGGTCAGAGGTTGGTTTCTCACAGTCCAGTTCAATAAGGCACATTAGGAGATTAGAAGCAACTGGGAATCAGAGGAGACAGGGCTGACCATGTGAAGGTAGAATGAGTGATCCCAGAGCTGCAGCAGAGAGAAAAATATTCACCAGACAACACCAAAGTTAAGAGCAGAGAAAACCTTTGTTTACTGGGTGCCTTTTAAGAACTCGGTGCTTCAGGCTTGATCACAACAGCACAGCCAAGCAGCAAATTCCTCTCACCCAGGGTACTCTTAATTTGCTCCACAGCTGGAGTCATCTAGGTATAACTTTGTGCTTTTTCTCTGATCCAGACACATCTTTACAGTTTAAATCCTTCATTTCACACCCACAGCCACTGGAGTAACATTTCTTCCCAAGCTTCATATCTCACTCATCTATTCTACAGAGGGGATGACTTCCCCACACACATGTCCTTGTGTAAGGGTGGCTGCTCTTGTGGGTTTAGTTTATTGACAAACAAGAGAATTTGAAAAAAATCCTATAAGGAATAAGAAACTGGCCTTGAGACAAATAACAGCTTCTATTTGAAATAAAAAAGAATTAAATAAAACTTCTATCTGCCCAAAGATGATATAGCCTGACAAAATTTCTACTTAATCAACCATATATGCACCTGATTTTTATTCTTAACAAGATATAAGATAAGATAATATATATTAATCTTTTTGAGTTTATTGTAAAAAATCTTCAGCACCTATGGACAATCAGCTGGGAGAAGCACCTCTTGAAAAGACAATACCCTGGCACAGACAGGGTTCAAAATCTGACACTGCATTTTGAGTGCACAGCCCAAGGAACCCAGATGGTGAGATCTGTAGCCAGCAGATCCAGATTATACTAAATTCCTCATCTCTGATCTAAGAAACATACTGTGGTGGATAGATGCAGAGATAGGAAGTTGCTAATGTGCATCATTAGCATTTCCAGATGGGTGCCTGTTGCCTGGGAGATGCTCTCACCTATTCTTGAGGTTGTGCAGAGATTTTGACAGCTGTAAAAGACTGTAGCACTGATCTTTTTTGCAAAAAAAATTCAGGAAGGAATTGGAGGTCAGAAAAAGTTCAGGTCATCAAGTTCTTTAAATCAGTATCAGTGATAGTAGGAAATGGGAATAATAGAAATATGCAAGGAGATTACGAAAAAAATTCTCCAAGGTAAAAACATGTCACGTTAGAATCTCAGGTTAGAAAAATAATGTTGTTGCCAACTTTTAGCTTTTTAGTGAAAATAAAAGTTATTGAGGTTCAGAGCTTTCTGATTTTTTAAATGTTCTGTTTATATAAAACCGATCATTTCCAACAGATCAAGATGCCAGTACAATTTGATGATTTCTGAAGGACCCATCACATTTGTTTGGCTTCTGCCTTTGCAAATCACCAGCAGAGTAGCTAATGTAGATGACAACAGCCTGACCTTCAATAGGCCTTCACAGAAAATAATCAGGAAAATGCTTGCTTAATAAGCTATACTTCTGACTCTTAAGGACTTCCTTTCAATTTAAAAGTTTCCTAATGTGACAGGTTCAAGTTGTAAACTATTCAGATGGTGTCTTTTTCTCTGCCAGATGGGGGTTTTCAGTAAAATTCCCAGTAATCAGTCTTCAATATTTGTCCATCATCTATTCTGGAAAAAAAAAAAAATCAGAATTTTTAACCATTCCATATTATCATGTTGAAAAGAAGTCCAAGCTTGTGGTCTTAGTAAGTCTAAGTGATAGCTAGCTTATCAGTGACACACCCAGGAACTGGTGGCATCAAGTATAAAATCCAATACTATTTCACAGTATTTTAAGTCACATCACATCTTACCTCAGTTATAGATATTTGGGTTGTCTTTTTCTCTCTCTTTCTTTTTTCTTTGTTCTTCCAGCAAATTCAATATATTAATATCATTTATGATGGATAATTTGTACTGGGAAAAAAGTTAACAATTAGTAAACTTGCATCTCTATTGCACCTGTTTGTACTGGGGACACTAAGGTGTTGCATTAAAAAATAAAGAGGATGTACTCTATGATATCCCAACACAGCTCTGCTTTAAATAGCCAAGAAACATTTGCACTGGGATGTTTGGTAAAAAATACTAATGATATGTTGTTTGGATCTTTTATGCACCCTTACAGCAGTGCTGGGTTAGACCTTGGAATTACTGGAACGAGAAGCAAAACCCAGGCACTTTCAGAGGAGGTGTCCCAGTTTTCCCGTGCATGTCTAATTAGTCATCTAAGAACCAGGTGTGTTCCAAGACAGCTGTCAGTGTAAGGGTGTGAGGAGTGGATGTAAAATGCGTGGAATGAGTCATGCTCTGAAGATGCTGGCTTTTCTCTTTGCTTCTCCTTGGACTACAGAATGTGCTCAGCCAAGAGTAGGACCTAACACACAGAGAGGGTCATCACTATGCACATTAGAATCCATCCAAAGTCTATCCTTGCCTTCACCAGGATGACTGATGGAAAACGACTTAATTCATTAACCAAAGCAACCTCTGAGCAGGCAGAGTTTTCCACTGAGCTACTTCTTTTGCACTCCATTTTTTTTTTAGAAAGCAGCAGTTCAAGGAAATATTTTGCTGCACTATTTCTGTGCTCATTCCCTAAAACAAAGAAATGTCTACATTGTAAAGAATTGCATATGCAATTACTTATTCTAATTCCCTGAGAAAAACAAATAAATTACTTTGAAGTAAATTAATTGTTATTTTCAGCAGGTTTACATATTTTGGTCATTCATTGTGTGTGCCTGTTGTTTTGTTGCTGCTTCATGACCTTTGTGACATCAAAAGACACTCTTTTGTCTTTTGGCCACATTAGCAATCCCGAAACTTATGTCTCGATCACAGGTCCCTATTGTTCATCAGCACCCTGTGTTATACATTCCTCAGCAGAAAAGCCCCACAGTCAAAACCCTTGTGGGAACAAAATGCATATCTTAATTTTAACTCATACAATGCATAGACAACTGCTCTTTAAACTGTAATTGTTAGGCCTGAACAAGCATCCATTGAAGACCTCTGCATTGTTGGTACCCTGGTGAGATCACTTGGAAAGCTAGTGGTTGATGCTGTACAACAATATGTTAAAATGCCCAGAGGAATTAGGACGCTTTCTTAGTGTTGCCTGTAAACTTTTCTTATTGGCTTGCCTTTTCTTGTATATGCCACTCATAATTAACTACAGCAAAAGAGGGCCCAGCAAGGAAAAGCAATTTATCTGAAAGCCCCTATTCTTTTCTCAAAATGTATGAAGGCTTATTTTGTACTTCCAGCTGGCCAGCATTTCCTTTTTGTTTGCTGAATAACGATCTGATTGTCTCAAATAATGGAAGAGCTTCTAGAGAAGCTCAAAGATGATACAAATTTGCACTCATCTTTGCTGTAGGAGCTTCTATACTGGTAAGGAGCCACTGCCCTTCCTGCCTAGAAGTGACAAACATGCATGGATACAGCATGAATAAGTGGATATTTCAGCAGCTATCTCACATGATAAAAAAAAAAAAAGGGAAATTTGGGTCTTTGGGCAACAAAATAGCCAGTAAGTGTTATCATCCATGTAATGCCATTTATGCTAGCATTCCTTCATCTGTAGGAATGTAATTTCTTTCTTCATCTGTTAGAGACAGCTTATTGGTTCCAGTTTCTTGAGGAGAATTCTTAATGTTGTGGAAGATTCTGTACTTTTCCAGCTTCTGCACCAGGCAGAGTATTTAACGTGGTAATATTGTCTGAAAGAATCATGTATGCAACAAGTAAAAGACATTAAAAGAATCAAAAGGCTGTGTAAGAGACAAGTACACAAATCAAAGTTTTTCCACAGAAATTATGATCCTTCAGTGCATGGCTGATTTTCCACGTGAACCTTTAGGAACTGGTCAAACACAAATGCTTTGCACTAGCCTGAGGAGGAATCCAATCTCCAAATGTTACAATTATGGCTGAGACTCAGGCTTGCAGGAATTTGTATTTTCCCCTTTATATTTTGCTTTTATATGTTAGTAACAAGTTGCCTTTAAGAAAAGGACAAACACTCCCATAGACACAAACATAAAAACTACATTGCTCTCTCCTCTTAACCACACCTTCCCTGTAGTGTCTAAATGTTTGGTCTGGACTGTTTCATCAGTGCCTTGTCCTCTATGCCAAACGTCAAAGACACATCAAGGCTGAGCAAAAGTCCACTGAAGTGGATAGAAATCCCTTCAGTATCTTTAGGGAGCACAGGATACAGCTGTAAACTTACAGGTTAGTGCCAGGAAGAGGTGTCTGCTGCCACCAGTTATATACTGACATGCTAAAGGCACATTTATTAAAAAATAAATTTAAAAATCATTGTGTTTCCCAAGTAGCACCCAGAGAAAAAAAGGAATTTTTCACAATGGAAAGAAAACCCTGGAAAATAACAATTTTTCAAAATGGGAGGTAATGTTAAAAAAATTTTTGCGATTGCACTGATGCCTTGCCTTCCCAGTTTGTGCTTGCCAAATGTGGGAAATGCATACTCAAAGCTATTTTGAAGTTAAACAAACCAAAGGTGTTTGTAAACCTTCAAACAGTTTCACCTCCTGTGTCCTAAAGTCAGCTGAAGCAAGGTTATTTAAACTGAATTTCAATTGTCTGTTTCTGGCTTAATACCTCCTTCTAATTTTTAATGGTTCAGAGCAGTATTTTGGCAGAAATTATACAACAATGGAAACAGGCTTTTTATATGGGAAAATGAGAAACGCTTCTAAACTGTCACAGGACTGACAGTGAGCACTGCTTACTGTCTGTTACAGAGGTTGAAAAGCTTCTTCTTATCTTTGGGTTTACAAAATGACCTGCATTATCTTGATTTTCTCCTCAGTGAGTCATTCAAATGTCTTACATGTCATTAAAGGTAAGGGGAAATTGTTTAGTGAACTGTTAGCAGGTACAAAATGTTTGTTTTTCTTAAAAACATTCCCACATAAAGGATGTTTGGAGTGGCTGTTTAAGAAAAGGAAGAAAACATTTGACTTTAAAAAAGCCAAGACTTTCAGCAAAGATGAAAACAACATCAGTGATTAACTGTGTGTTGAATGCAGTAACTGTAACTGGCAAAGACAGAGCTCCAAACATCTAAGTGACAAAAGAAGATTTTTTTTTCCCAAGTCAAAGATCTAAGAGATTTTTCCATGCATATATTAAACAACATTTGTCATCTATTTCTCATGGGCTACTAACCAGGTATCCTATCATCCTGGTTTTTCTGCTGACTCTGACTGCTGTGTAATAATTCTTTTCAATTAAATTTCTTGGAGAAATTAATAGAGTGATTTAATTATTTTAAACAAAATACCAAACTTGCTCATAGCCTTACTCCATATGGGCCAAAGGTGTTGTCTTCCTTGTCCTCTCAAATAAGCCATGTAAGGGATGGTTGTAAATCCAAATGCTGCTTCCAAGGTTACAGTGTTATGGACACCTACCTTTTACACCTTTCCTCTTATGCTGGTGATAGTGTAGGAGAAAAGACACTAATGGAAGCAAGTTTTCCTCCTATCCATCACTTCAGGCTAATCTCATGCTTGCACATGCTGTCTTTGCTGTCTGTTAGCCTCTGTATTTCTCTAAATTATATTCAGTTCTTAAACCGACAAACCTTCCTGTCTGCTTTACTTGCACATTTCCTTCAAAGCATTTTGTTAGACTTGTTCTCTGCTGCTTGAGATGTCAAAGCTCTATTGACTAGTAGTTATTCAGCATTTGCCAGCCTTTCTCACCTTTCCAGACCCATGCTGGGGTCAGGACACTCCTTAGATGTAAGGCTTTTGGCACTGGAATTACATTTCATCACTCAGGGAAACACTACAAAGCAGCATATCTGGAGTCCCTCCAAATTGAGTAAAACAATTCAAAAATTGCTTTGATTGCCAGTTTGACTGTCACACAGATTGGGTATTTGGCAGAATTCCAGGCAGAATACAGATGCTGGACACAAGACAACTGGAGAAAAGATCATCAGAGGCATCAGTGTACCAGACTCTATGAAATTATGGATGTGGGTAGGTGGATAATGAGCTTCAGCTTCCCTCTTAACTTTGCACTTACATGTAGTGGTGCAACGTCATTGTAAACGCAGCTGAGTGTTGATACATGTGTTTCTGTACTTCTGTGAGGTTCACATTTCTTCCCACCTTACCTTCTGTATCCTAGCTTAAAATCAGCACAATACCCTCTTATGAAAGCCTTCAGTGTCTACCTCTGAATCTGAGATCATACAAACACTCCATAATCGTGTGCATAGTTGAATTGCAGCCATTTTTAGAAAATTCATGTCTAGGCAAAGTTTTTCATAATTTCTGCTTGATGGTACTGGAAACCACCTCCTGTCTTGTGTTAGTAGCATTTGTACTTATGGCAGTCCTTGAAAGACAGATGAGATCTTCAGTCAGGGTATAGAGGGAACTCTTAACACTGCAGTTTCATTTTTATTACTCATTTATAATTTTTTCTCAGCCTAGCAATACAAGACAGATTGTGTTGGTTTGAAGTCAGTGCTAGCTAGAATAATGAAAATTAAAGAAAGTGAGTGCATGGCTGTGAACTTTGGAAAAGGTATGAAAAGAGAGATTAGCTATACCAAAATTTTTGGCATTGTTCCTAAATTTAGCATAATATATTAATTGGGTCTTGAATGCACTTAAGTGAAGCAATAAATAGGGATCTGCTCAGCAGTGAGGCCACTGTCACTGCTCATTCATTTCCACTGCTTCACTGTCCAACAGCTCCGATTGACCTGCATTTGATGAAGGCTTCTGGTTTTTGTGTTCATCGGTATGAACAAAAGTCACAAAGCACAACGAATATTTCTTTCTGGTTGCAATACTAGAGGGACATTTAAAAAAAAAATTAGTAGCTGAATTAGTTAGAGTAAGATGAAACCTACAAATCCTAAAAGCCTACATCCCAATCAAAACACTGTGTTGTTCAAAGCTGATACATCGTAGATACCCTCTAAACTCAGCCAAACCAGTGATCAGCCACTGATGCCTTCAGGTGTCCTTTATTGCTCTGATCAGGACTATAGTGAACATAAAATGAAGGATCACCACATGAATCCTTTTTCTTCACCTCTGAATGTAACATCAGTGTTGAGAAGCTGTACTGCACTTTCACCCACTATCATGGGTGCCAGAGTCATGCAACCTCCCTTAGGCTTCTGTGAAGATAATAGCGTTCACAAATGTTTTGCAGCCTCATACTTCTAAAAAGCCAGGGGGACCATATGGGTGCTCTTGTCTGACCTCTCACATAACACAGGTCATTGAATAATTTACCTTGGTACTTTACATCAAATCCAGTAGTCTGTGGCAGAAATACAGCATGTATTTTTGACACCTATCTCAATTTAAAGTTGTCAAGGAGCTACGTGATTCACCCTGACTTGAAGTAACTAGTTCAAAAAGTTAAATTTATTCACTTTTCAAAAACTGTGCCTTATTTCTAGTTTAAATTGTTTTCATTTCAACCCCTAGCCACAGATTTTCCTACACTGTTATCTGATAAGGAGTCCTTTACTATCACAGACAGGTTTCCTGGGCAAGCATTTTGGGATCCTGCTCAGATGAAGTCTCACTTTTCTATACTTAACTCTTCAAATATAATTGCCATTATTCAAAAATAAACTGATTAAGTATTTAGTGGGTTATTAACACTTCCAAGTGGCTAAGACACAAACAGCTAATAAACATTTGTGAGGTAGCATCATGCCAAGTATACAGAGATTGAAAGCTCTCCAGAGCTAATTTAGAAATGTCTGTTCTTGATGTCAACATCCTAATCCTGAAATAGCCCTGGAGTTGTTCTGCTAACACCTACCTCTAAAGATTACTGGTTATGTCCTTTTCCAGATCCCAGCCAAGCATGGCTTGGCTTTATTTATATTTTTTGTCTTCAAGATAACCCATTTTTATCCATTGTATCCATTATTGCATTGCTAGAATAGTTAATTTGTCTTTGATGAAACTGAGAGGGTCAAAAGATGACTCTGGATAAGAGAGTAGATAGCTCTACTTATACCAATTTGATTGAGCCAGCCATAAATCTCAGCTTGACAGCTCTTTAATGCAGTTGATTCATGAAAGCACACACTTCCTGATTTTCATACATTTGTCTTTGTCAGGAAGAAGACAGCTGCCAAGCTGAGCACCAGCGTGTTAAGCTGCAGGATAAACAAATTTTATCTGTCTCTGAAGCTGTAGATCTAAGATTTCTCAACAAATTCCATCTCAAATAAGCACCAGTTTTCAGCCAAAACTCATACCTACCTTAGTATACCTCCTCACTTATCTACAATAGACCACACAGTGCAGCTCAAATGCAACCACACAGGAATATGTCATTACAACCCTGCCCTTTTAAATGGGTTTTCTTTTCTAACTATCTGTGGCTTTAGACAGAAATGTGAATTTCATAACTAAAGGTAAACTTCCTGCACAGGAAGACAGAATTTTTGTGTGTATTTTTGTGTGTTTGAATCACTTCTTCCTGTGACTAGGCACATCTTCACTATTTAAAAAAAAAAAAAAAAAAAAACCAAAAAAATTCTCTTTATATCAGCTGAAGATAATGTTGTACTGTTATGGAAAAGATAATAAGTCGTAAAACCTTCACTTCTGGAAAATACTGCATATTTTGAACATGGTTAGTCATGAACCAGAACAAAGCAGTAATGTGTATTCCGTTTCCCTGCCTGCTTTGAGGCAGTGCTTGGAAAAAATTATGATGAACCGGATTAGAACTGTGAAATCACTTTGCCACTTTTATACGCTGTCACTGCCTTGGTGGATGAATAGCCATGAAGATAAGTGCAGCTATGCCATGTAGCTCCATTCCCTCCTCCACCCTGCCACCCACACTCAAGTTCTGATGCAAGTGCAGCCCAACTCCTTCAGGGCTGTCCAGGAAATTGCCACCCAGAGATTTCCATGGTAGTGTTTGCAGTCAGCACCACCAAAGGAGGAGATAAAGGTTTTTTTCAGAGCAAATGCCTTGAACTACTCTTTCCACAGTCAGTAATGGATGCCTTAAGCCAGTTTGTGATCTGCCATCTCATCGTTGTCAAAGTTTCCATCATTCTACACAATCCTTCTTTGCTCGTGTACAATTGATGTGTGTGTACAAATGCACTTCCCAGAATAAAAAAAATAACCTGCAGAAGTGATAATTTATTTTAAGAGAAATTAGAAGACATAACACCATGTAACAGCCTGACTAGGATTTCTGCATCTGTCTCATGAAATCTGCCTGATGTTACAGGAATCACTTTGCAATAAGTTTTACTATGTGAGACACTGAGGCCCTTCCTTGTAATTAGCTTCTCAATATATTTATCTACAAAACTTCTTAGGAAGTGGCTTTTTGAAAAGCAAGTGGATGAGAAGTGACCCTAGAATTTAGCTCAGTAATTAGTTGTTATTTTTTCTATGACTGCTAGAAGAAAAGTTTACTTTTCCAGAGAATGTATGATGTACAATGTACGGTGGTGTATCCAAACACTGTAAACACAATACAGTCACAAACCTTCTAGAGAATCCTCCTTAGCAAGAGATAGTTATCAAACCACTCAGTCATTGGCTGCACTGTACACATTGCTAGAAATTTTGGCTAGAGACAGAAGTGATCACTTTCAAATGGGAAAAAAAAAAGGAAGAAAACAGAAGAACAAACTTTCAATTACAGAATTTCCATCCTGATGAGAAAGGGGGGAATCCAGGAGGTTAAAATAAGGCATCCATGCAGGAGGCAAGGTGTACCACACATGCTTTTTGGAGCTGAAGTTAAGTTAGTCTGGCTCAGAGATGAAGTTTTAGGTAGAAGAATTAGGAAAATTGTCATGAAACATGCCAACTTCATGCACCAGCTGTGAGATCATGTTACTGATAAGGGTGGAAGATGGCTCAGGGAGCTGTAGCAATACCATAGATGTGACCTCTATGCTGAGCAGCTTCTGAACAGTCAGATTTATGTTCCTGCTTCCACTCTTCAATGAGAAACTTGGTCCTCTTAGGCTCCTCAGAGAACCAGTGACATGTCCACTTAGACAGAGGTCTTTGCACCTTTTATATCTAAAGAAAAATTGGTGCCTCAGTGCTCCAAAGGGAATGGGAAAGGTAGGGAAAAGCAGCACCTTCTGCTCTCCCTGTCTATGAAGGACAGAGGTGGATACAACAAAGATGTAATCTGGAAAATATCTGATACAGGTAACTAATATTTTATTGCTCAGATGAGAATTTCAAAGTTTGGACAAAACAAAGTGGGATTTCCTCCATTTTACTTAGATTTGTTGGAGAGCACTCTTTAATGGCAGCTGGGACAGGTTCTTCTCTCAGAAAGCACAAACATGAGAACAAAAGTAATTCCAGTTCCTGATGTTACTGAGAACTCGTGTCTTCCTTACAAAGGACTGCAAGGAAGCCAGCACAGGCTGCAGCAGAGGAAGGAGCAAGAGCAAGAGCAGATGAGGTTGGCTCGTCCAAGAACATGCATCCTTGCCAGGAGGCCCTTCCAGGTCTCAGACACAGAATGCTCTGTGCTTGCACAAGAGTGAATGTTTTTCTGTCCTACACATGGCAGCACTGAGGTAATACTCTGTCGAGCATTTGCTACTGGATTTGTGCCCTTATATGAAGTGGGATGACTCGGTACAGATGCAGTGGTGGTGGTTGAGGAGTACTGAGAAAGCTGATAGTTTTTAAATTCCATCCCCAGCATTTATCAAAAAACAGATCGTGGGACCTCCAGTTTTCTGAAGTGCCCTGTAGCTTCAGTGCCAGAAGCAGGGAGGCAGGCAGTGGCTGATAGCTCTTCCCCAAGGAAGCTGTAGGGTGACCCCAATGAATCATCACCCTGATCCAGAGTATAGCAGCAGTAATCATAAATTCAATCCCTGTTCTTATAATATTAGCATTTGCTCATAGACGACATGTCCCTGCTTACATATATAATCTGTTGCATTATTAATTATTTCAAAATCCTTGTCATATATTGTCTCCTTTGTATTGTGGTGGGGAGTTGGATTATGGAGGTTGTGGCAGCAAACATTTCTGGTGTTTGTCTTTTATTTTGAATTCAATTAGACTTTCATATTTTAATTAAAAACACAAACAAACAAACAAACATCTGGCTCCTGCTACTACTGAAGAAAAGGTAGTTATACAGTTCTTGTCTCCAGCCTTGGAAAAGCCCTGGAAGAAGATGGCCCTGGGTTCCAACCACAAAAGTACTTAAAGTAAGTCTTTTGGCTCAAGTCACAGTCAGAAAGAAAAAGGAAGGAAAAGCATTTGCAATTGCAAAAGCATTTTCAAGTAAATTATTTGACAAATCTTGAGTATAAATAATTAAACCTCTCATGACTGTGAAATTACATAGTATAAGATAGGCATTTCTTACTAATCCAGTACTCTTTAATGCATTCGTTTTAATGTCTTTCTTGCCAACAATTATCTATAAAACTACATCACTTTCCATTCTTTGTGGTGTTCACATAATGTATAAACTTTTCCAACTGTTCATGGTTTATAGTTTTGTTTAAAACGCTTAACAGAAGCTACACAGAGGTCCAATACACCAGCAAATGTACTCTGTTCTACATGCTTAAATGTATAAAACCCACAATTATTCTTCCTAAGTGCCTAAACTTTTTCATCCAGAATAGTTGTTTTTCTATGTTACTTCCTTCCTACCATTCTTGAGTGGCAGGAAAATGAAAAAATATGTGAGTTGATCTGCCCAAAATAACCAAGAGATGGCAGCACTCCATTCAGCCCAAACTTGACTTGTCACACAATCTATACGGCGGCAGTACAGCAGTCAGTACAAGTGGGAAACGCGAGGGAAACGGAGCAGTCATCCGTGGAGTAAGCTAGGACATGCATCATTTCACCAGTCACTCTCCCTGCTTGTCGTGGTGAGGCTGAGAATCACAGCAGGCATGGAAAGTTCTTGACTAAGTGGGGAGTAGGAGGAAACTTGTGACAATTGCATTTCTTCCTGGTGCCCTGTCTATTGATGGCAGCAACATTCTCTGAGCTCCCGAAGCCGTTCCTTGCATTTGAAAGGGTAAGGAAAAATATTGCCATGATGAGGAAATGTGTTAAGATAAGGCACATAGTGCACACGTTCCAAATTGTATTAATCTTTTCTTTTTTTTTTAAACACCACTGACATTTTTGCACATATTGGAGTGGGTCAAATTTCTTGCAGCATTCTTTCCTTTCTCTTCTAAATGCTGAAGTCCCCCTAATTCTCCTCAGTCTTCATGCACTACTCCCTGACAGTGTAAGCTACAAATTCTGAGGCACTTTTTCTAGCTTGCCAAGGTGCAAATGGCCATAGGGTGAGACCTTATTGCTCTGGGTTCTTGGGGAAGAGAGTTAGTGTTTGGAGAACAGAGTGCTAAGGATTTTGAAATTAACCTTGAAGCAGCTGTGACTGATATAGTGGTACATTTTCCATTTTTTGGTCTCCATAAACCTTCAGATGTTTTTCAAGCTTTCTTACAAAAGGCCAGGCACTCTCTGATACTGATGATCACTGCTGGAGCTTGACTCAAATATTATTCCTTGCATGACAAACATAGATGCATTCACAAAAGGTAAACTTTCTTTGCACTTAAATGGCTGTGTTTATATTGCATGTTCAGTAGGTGGATTCCAGTCTGCATTTTGCAGTACATGTTAGGGCAATCACTCCATTTGGTTTTATACTGTTTCCCATACATTTTTTCACTGCCAAAATGTGGGAGGTTTTAAATTAGCATGCAATAATTATTATGTTGCAAAATCCTAGCAGAGATAAAGCACCTGACTTTTACACCAAGTCAGCTCTGTAAAATCGCTGATAATGCTTGAGTCATGCTCCATGACAGCAAAGTTACAAAGGTGTATGACCACTAGGGTGTTAGAGTAGGAGCTTACAGTCGTATACAAAATCCATGGTGTGCTGATTAAATCTCAGCTTTTGAACACATCAAGAATTCCGTGGATTAAGGTCCTCACCTTTCCCACCATACCTAGCTGCCCTGTCAGAAGCACATTTTGTAGCTTTCTCTCTCCCAGTCCATTCTTCCAACACAAGCACACAGGGGAAATTTGTGTCCTATTTAAGCACAACCATTAGTCACTTTAGTCAACATTGGGAATGCTAAAGAAGACAGATGGCTTTTCAGATAAGGCTAAATTAAATATTTAGGTTTACCTGCATTGAAATGGATGCAACTTCTGGGATATTGCAAATGAAATCCCTAATTTATGTATATTTAACCTGGATGGAGTAGCTGATGGTCCTTTCCCATTACAGTAGGCTTCATCTTTTATAATCCATTAATTTTGCCAAGAGAACATCCCTTTCACCCCACTTTTGAACAAAAATTTTATATCAGAAGCCACTCTCTAGAAATCCTCTTTCCAATAAAAAGTCACTGTTTAAATCAAGCAGAAAACAGTTGGCAGCACTCTGTGAGGAGATGCTCTGTCAGACACTGTGTGACACCATCAGGATCTTTGATTGTCACAGGTTTTGGGGGCTCTGCTGCCAGGTGTCTTCTGCAAGGCAGCCCCCAAGCAGCCCTGAATCCTTAGTGCCACGTCAGACAAGTGCTGGCTGGACCTACCTCAGACTTTGCACATACATAGGCTCAGAGAAGTCCAGGAATGCCTTATGGCTTTATCATTCAGGATATAAGCCAAGGACAAGTAGAGTTTCTGTGAGAGGAAAATGTAGGCTCTCACATGCTGAGAGAGGGAAAAAGAAAAAGGAAAAGGAAAAGGAAAAATTTTTGGCAGGACAGAGGAGAAGATGCCTTCAGAGGAAAGCAGCTGAGTTGCAGAGTATGCTTGGATAGAACAAGTTGAGCCATGCTTTGGCAGGCTGCTGCACACATTCCCCCAGGGCAGCAGCATATGTCAGTGAGAGCTGTGCCTCCCCATACACAGTCTCTCCTAATGTTACACTTGGATCTTTTATGGATTTCTCTGGAGTGATTGCTACCCCCACACACTCCTTCTCCATAACTTTCTCTGTAGTCTCCACCTTCAACTTCTACCCCTTATAACCTTAACCTGCACGTGATACGGTGACCTGAGGTGAAATGATATATGTGATGTTCACTATCTAAAGTCCTGATTTATTTACTTTGGAGTACATGGGGGAAATAGAGGTATTTGAAGCAACCTGAAAAGTTCAAGAAAGCTCTTGATTAATATGCTGCTGGACAGGATGAAATTAATATTGCCAATGAAAACACAATCAGGCCAAGTGCAAATGAATGCTTATATTGGGCTGGGACGGTCTGCATGGTCAAAGAAAGGCTTTTGAATTAACTCAGGGGATCAGGAAAAAATACAGGAATGACTGTAAGAAGAGCAACGGGAAAGAAGGAGTGCGTTGGCCCACGTGTCAATGAATCGGCTGTTGGCAGCACATAAATGTTAAGGAGCAGCTTGCAGTCTCTGACTATTTGTAGCCTGATTCCTAAACCAAAGAAGAAATCCAGAGCAGTACTGGATACCAGACTACACCTCTGAGCCATCAGAGCCTTTCGCTTGCACTAAGGAAAATAGATTATTGATGCTGGCAGGAACACGTGCTCTAAAAACAGACAAGGAGATTGCAGCCTAATCCAAATCCAAACAGAAGCAAGTTGTCTAAAGCCAAATTCCTTTTACAGTCCCTTAATTTCACTACAAAATTGCTTTCCTTTAAGTTTTAAATTGTGTAGTATCCGAGCCAATCTAGCTAACCCTTGCTTACAAGAGCAGTCTGTCTGTGCAGGAGTGGACCCATTAAAAACTCAAAAGCCTAATGGCTTACAGGACTCAGGGTAAAATCTTGGCCCCACTGAAGGCAGTAGGAGGCTTGCCAAGGACTTCAGTGGGGCCAGTATTTTACCTCAGTTCTTTACAAGCAGCAGTGTTGCTCATTTAGAAGCACAAATACACCACTGTGAATTTCCTGAGGTCCAATCACCAACTTTTGCTGGTGCTTCTGTCATCATCACATGGCTTCACTTTCAAACCCAAAGGAAAGAGGCTGAGAAGTGAAGCCATATTCTCCCACTAAAAGCTCTTTCCTTTTACATGACCTACGCCTGATGTTTAATTCCAGGGAAAAGAAGAAGAAACCCGTAACTTGTGTGTTTTTTTTTTCCCCTCCTTCTCATTCTCCTGAAATAAACCTCCTTCCCCTGGCGTAAAGAGACTTTGCTAGAAATGACGGGGCTCAGGGCTGCTGCTCCAGCCGGGATACCTGGGACATGACATGTCCGGAGAGCGGGGCAGGAGGAACACCAGCCTCGGGCTGCTCTGGGACCCCCACCCAGCAGATGACCAGGCTCTGACACACAGCCCCATCGGCCGGACACGCCGCCAGGCCAGCACAGTAATTGAAAACAGCGCGACTTCTGCCTGCAGTCTCCAGTGCGAGTGCTTGGGAGTGTGTGATCATGATCAATAATGCTCCATGGGAGTCTTTTAAAGTCCTCCCAGCCACATCACTCCTGTTAAGGATTTGTCAGCTTTTCCATAAACCCCCAGTTTTGAAAAGTTTATAGCGCAGCTTGTTTTCATTACCTTGAGGTGAAAGTTTGCCACATAAAATTTCAGACCAGAAACCTTTTTTCCCTTGCTAATACAAAATACAATTTAAAACAAATTTTAGTCTCCAAATTTAGAGTCCTGGTAAGAGCCATGTTATTCCCTCAGTGCTTTTAGTGCACTGCTCAGAACTCCTGTGTGAAAATCTAGTGAATTCAAGAATTAACAAACAAATGGCGAGCTCTTCTGTTGGATTTTTAAACCACTGACTAATACGTCCAGAACTGCCGAGTTATTTTGCTCACCCCCAAGAAATGCTGTAAGTCTGCATCAGGGACTTCTGTGGAAGAAGAACAGACAATGTGCCTCTGTCTCTTCCCTTTCCAGCAGCTGGAATTACGGTTTTGCACCACTTCAGTTTTTTTAAGGAGTAAAATTTCAGCTCGTATAAAGTTTCTGTAGCTCCATTCACAACAGTCTACTTTGCATCTTCTCTCTGTTAAACGGTTTCTATACTGCAGCCTAGAAATAATTGAACTTCCAGTAACAGACAGGACTTTTCCTGTTACAGGCATGAGTCACATTCCAGCTACCTGTTCTTACAGAGCACAGTGGGAGAAGAACCAAAGCTCAGCTGACGTCAGATGCCTGTGCCTCACACAGACAGGCAGAGTATTTCTCATCACCTGAGCAGCAATAGCTGACCTCTTCAAGACCAACAGCTTTCCTCACTGCTGCACTAGGCCTTTGCCCCTCACAGTACAGTGTCTTCCCCTCTCGGCTGCTTTCTGACCTTACCAGCAGGAACAGACTAAAGTTGCTGCCTCTCCTGGGAAGGAGAGAGCTGTAAGAGCAGCTGTTTCCAGGCCTGCAAGCCTAGTGCTGCTGTTTTACAGCAATAGGTGCCAGCAACCAAAACAGCTGCTAACAAACACCTTAAGGAATTTTGTACCTGTGCATACCATCTTCATGTATCTATGGTTGGAAGGATTAAGGCTTCTTTAATTTTACAAAGTTAATTTCACTCAATGATCTTACAAAACAGAATAAAGATTGTTGCAGTCTACTATTTGGGGACTGACCCACAAGAACAAGAACTACTGTCATGCAGATGAGCTCATCCATGAAAACCAAATGCATTAATATTTGCTAGATCTCCAGACTCTGAAACATCCATCCAAATGTCATATGACCATGTTACTCCAGGTGGAATTAACATATTCTGGATATTTTCTTGATGAGAAGGTATATTTCAATTTTTTTTTTTTTTATGGCCTATGCCTATGATAATTTCTTCTTAACGGTGGATTTTTGAAGAAAAAGATTTTTTTTTCCTAAGCAGTGCTTTGAAAAAAGTATCTATGTGGGTATTGAATTGATTAGTGGTGGGGGTGTTTTTTGGATGAAAGGAAATAATACAAAATATCTGGGAATGGACAACAGATGGAAGGACTCTTCAACAAAATTTAAAATGTATTAATATTGTCATTACAACAGGAAGCTGAAAGTGTATTGCCAACTATGGAATACCAAGTATAAATATGGCACATTTGAATCTTGTTTCTTAAGAAAATTAGGCTTACATGATTAGGCCAAATATCCTTCTGAGAATAGATTTGTGATTTGTAATCACAAATCTATTCTCAGCCATGCCCTATATTGGACAAACACTAGTCAAATGAGCCTGAGGTGGGTTCTCTGTCGATAACCCCACACTAACCCGATTCTTTGCCCTTTCTTTTCCTTCTCCCATCCATCATCGTAGGCCTCACTCTTGTCCATCTCACCTTCCTCCATGAAACAGGCTCAAATAACCCACTGGGCATTCCCTCAGACTGCGATAAAATCCCCTTCCACCCATACTACTCCATTAAAGACATTCTAGGATTGGTGCTAATACTTTCTCTACTCATCTCACTAGCCCTATTCTCCCCAAACCTCTTTGGCAATCCAGGTGATTGTGTACTTATAAATCACATGTCTTTGTTCTTCAATAGTTTTTTATTCTCTGGAGTGAATCAGGAGAACAGTAGGGGTTTCAAGGTCAAACTATTTCAATGAGGGTCCTAAAAGCTTGAAGCCCATCAGGAAAAATAAAGCTAAAACTAAACCAAAACAAAAGAAAAGCCAACCCCCCCAAAACTATTAGCACTTTCACTGAAGTAAATTATACTGTAAAAATTCATCTGGTTTTGAACACCAGAGAATCCACAGATGGTAACAGACAGTCAGAGCACTTCAACAGCTGGAAAGGTTTTACTTTAAGCTGTTACCTTATTGGACACCAGAAAACTTATTCCAAAGTAAAACACACAGGCTCTTAGACTAGATGCATTGGCAGGCAAAGGTGACAAGCATGTACTCTTACTCCAAAATTTCCTACAAGTTTTCAGTGTGATAGATCTTGTAATCTTCACAGGAAGCCAGCCAATGGACAGTATCAACAGAAAGCAAAGCCCAAGCTAACTGAAAGATATATAGACCCTTATTGAAAGGATTTCCTTGGCATTAATTTCATGCTGTAGCCAATAGACCATATTCCCTTTTCATTTCTTTTAAATTGAGGCTATTTGGAAAGCTATACATTCTTTGTAGGAAGTAGATTTTCCTCTACTATTATCCTATTCAAAGGCTGTATTTCTTGAGGCTTTCCTCTAAGTAAATCTCATGGAGAGTAAGTCACCTGTTAAAATTACAGAAGCCATTTGCAAATGCCTTTCCTCGCCCTGGGAGACACAGGCAGAATGAGAATACATTTTAAGCAACCTTCCAAAGGAAGCAAGAAGACAAGCTTCTGTTTGTTTCATATCTCTCCAAGCTTTCCACAGGATAGTCCAGCAAAAGACAACAGTAAACAATTCCCAGATTTCTTCATTGTGGTAGAACATTTTCCAATTGTCCCACTTTTCTGTGTACAGCTGACAGCTTTATGCCCAAAGGTATATTTCTACTGCAACCAGTCTCCTGCATGAGACACACAGTGGGCAGAAGAATGAGTCTTCTCTTTTGTTTTCTGCTTCAATGGGCAAGTCTGTGACACTGCAGGATTCCCAGCCTGCTTGAGGTGGGAGGAAAGGCACAGTCCACACAGCCTCCAGTGCCTTTGTACATGTCCAAGGCCTATCAGGCACCCTGACGCTCTGCCAGTGAGCAGAGAAGCAGCAAAAAAAAAGCCGGTTTCCCTGAATGAAAGAGGGAAGATCGTGTAGTCCAAATGAACAGCAATTTAGACTTCTTATGTACATAACCCCTGCCTTCTTTGTGCTGTCAAGAATAGCAAACAAGTTCTAGTAGTGAGCAAATCCATCTGGTGTCAGTTCCATCCCACTCAAACACAGATTCTTGGATTAATGCAGCCCCACGCCGAGTACTTTGACTGGCATAGATATTAGGATTTATTTTCTCTGTTGATAAATAGCCAGAGCAATGTTCCTGTCCTTGTGAGGCTGATGGAAATCCCTCTGAAAGAACGCGCCTCTCAGTATTTCCGCTAAAAACACCGCAAGATTTCTGCCCAGCCTGAAAAATAGAAGGGTAGGAGGAAGTAAAATTGTGTCTTAGGTTTATCTCCTTGCAGTTTTTTCAGAGATTTTTATGGGTATTAATAGCAGGCATGCTGAGAAGAAGGAAACCACTCACTCTGCAGCATTCCTGCTGCTACTGCTGCTAATGAAACTATGAAGAAACCTTCATGGTGTTCATGATCTCGTGCCAAATGCCAAACATTAAATTACTGTGTGTTGTGGGGCTTCCAGTCATGAAAACTTAAAAAAAACAAAACAAAACAAAACAACAAAAATGGCTTTACAGTTGTTTTTTTTCTGCATGGCAGTAGGCCTGGACATTCTTGTTTCAGATCCACCATAAATATTTGATTCTCAAGTCACTCATATTCATGATTCATATTGTTAACAGGTTAGTAGGCATACTTTGGCAGAGGACTCGCCATGTGCCAGTTTTTTTGGAAACATGAACACATTGGAAACTGCCTTTTTTGACCATCTAATATTCTATCTTATCAAATTGCAAGCACAGGAGAGGACTTAGGGACAGACTGTTCTTGGCCCACAAAAAACAGAGTAAAAGCAGGGATTTTGTCTGATCAGTAAACACAGTTCTTGCAAAGGAACAAAAGCTCTTGGAATACCTGCCACCTTACAGTGTGCACTTGGAGCTGACACTACAACCACCGAGGACAGGAAGAGATGGGCTGCTCAATTTATCAGGAATTTTATCACTCCCCATGCAGAAAAAGGTGTAGGAGAGGCACAAAGCCAGTAGCAGCATCTGTCCTCTGCTGAAGGGATGTACTGTGAACTGTTAGGTACAATCCATATGAGTGAATATGGTGACAAGTGGGGGGACTAAGCTCAGCATGCATCTGCCAGTGCTGACATTGAAGAAATAGAGACAGATCAAAAGGAAAAAAAACCTTATCTATAATTCAAAGTCAACAGTGGTGCAGTGCCAAAACTGAGGAGAACAGCTGAGAGCAGCTGGAGACCTTCATTTCTCTTGACCACACTTGGATTTCTCCTTCAGAGTGCCTTACTGGGATCTGAGCCCTTTCCTGGAGCAGAGTGAGAGCAGGAGTGGATGGGAGAGATGCTGAAGAATGAGTTGTGCATTGTGGGAAGAGGTCAAATTTTTAAAAAGAGTGTGGGTTCAGAAGGAGAAGAATGAAAAATTACCTTCCCTGAGTGTCTGTGATTTTATCTTCCTGTGACCAAAAAGAGGAAGCCAAATTCAGAACAAAAAGTGTTTTTTCACTCCACAGAGAACTGCTAATAAGGTTTAAGCCTGGTCCTTCCACAAGGTATTTTATATGCCAGCTGTGAAATATCACAAACACTTGACAAATGTTTAACAATCCAGCCTTGCTATGTTTATCCCTTTCAAACAATACCTTGTTGGGGGCCTGGTTCTGAGAAGCAACTGTGCAAAGAATGTGCATGGGAAGAAAAGCAGCTTGTCAGAAAAGAGAAAAACAGCTTTGACAGAAGCTGCAAAATTTCTGTGAACTCTATTCTTCTGCCAACATACAGGCGTCACTCCCTGGCAGGTGGAATCATCAGCAGAGAGTGCTCCCTAAGCATTGCTTAAATGAGCAAATGCTTCATTTTCCAAGCTCAGTTGTGATAGCAAACTGCTGGGGAAGTTAATTGGTGAGTCTGGATACATCTAAAGCATGAAGAGCCTGCAATCACCTCCCAGCATCCATTTCTTAGCAAACGGCTGTGTAGAGCAGGAAAGATGACCTACCACAGCTCCATGTCACAGCCAGTGGCTTTGCAAGGAAATACTTTGATGCTTGCTTTTTTTTAGTGGCCTGTTGTCCTGCATGAAGCATACTAACAAATTTATTTGGTCTCCATTGTGCAATGAAAGAGTATCTGAATTTCTTTCTCCAGGCAATGAAGCCTGGAGACTCCCTCGTTACCTTTAACTCTGAAATCGTCATTCAGAAATTTACAGGCTGACCTATAGCTCCCCAGGGAAAATCTGCATTACTTTTCTTTGCCTTTCTCTCAAATGCCTGCCTTTTCCTCTGTTGCCTTTTCCCCCATCAGAACTTCCTTTTTATCCTGATGGCTCCAGTTCAGTTTATGCAGTGAAAAGAGTGAATGTATTAAAACTATTTTGGATGACTTAAGCCCTTTCAAACATTTTCCATGCGCATCAGGTATTGTCCCACCAACACATCCCTGCCTTTGCTGGACCCAGGTCACAGTCCAGTCTTCAAGGAACAAAGGCATAGACATTCTCAGGGAGTTGTGCATTCAAGGTAAGAACTCATTACCCAGCTGTTGTGTGTGAACCTTGGCAGCCAGCTGAGGGAGATAGAATCAGAAAGGTAAAAGTGAGAAAACACATGAATTGAGATAAAGACATTTTAATGTGTTAAAAAATAAAATTACAAAGAAAAACCAAGGGATGAAAAAAGCAACAATTCACCACCTCACTCAAATGGCAGTCATTGATAAACTCTCTTTTATCAATGTTCCTGAGCAGAGTATTACATAGCAGAGAATATTCCCTGTCTGACTGTGTCTCCCCCCAGTCTCTTGCCCACCTCTAGCCTACTCTCCTGCTGGCAGGAGAAACAGAGAAGACCTTGGCGCTGTGCAGCACTGTTCAGTAACAACAGAAAATGTGTGTTAAAATGTTCTTTGAGCCACAAATCAAAAACACAGCCCCATACAGACTGCTGTGAAGGAAATTAACTCTCTCAGCTCAGCCCAGCACACCAGCTTGTATGGTGGCAATAGTATGGTTACCCAAAGTAATGCAAAATCTCCTTCCTTCAAGAGGGCTTATACCATCCGAAGATGATCCAGAAAAGCTTGTCCTTTCCAGTTACATCTGTTGCTCTAAAACAGAATAGGAACTTTTCTGCACATCTTAAATCTTCTCTTATATACTTAGGCCACAAAAATTTAAGAATCACTGTTCCTTTCCCTATCATCCATGAAGTGACAGACTGGACTATAGGTCCTGCTGCCATGCAAGGTCTGCACAGCCTCATCTGGATGCATTTGGACTGAATGAAATTCCCTGTCTTATCATGTTCACAATATTCTCCCATCACTTTCCTAGGTGTGAGATCTAAGAATATAAAGGAGATGGCAACCGGGGACATTGGGCATTATCCTTAGAAGGCTAGGGTTAAGAAGAAGATAGAAACCTCCTCTGGAGCAAGCACTGGAGGCTTCAGTCCAGTGAGGCTCTGTCCAGTGAGGCTCTGACAGGGAGAGTAGAGGTTGGGGCTCCCCCATCCCTGGCTCATTAACTTTAAAGGTCTGGTCAAAAATTGGGAAAGAAAAAGATGCTCACAGCCTGGGAGCAGGAAAAGGATGTGGCCTCACTCATGGGAGCCTTGCTAAAACCCTTTCCTGACAAGTGAGATTGCATGCTTGGAAGACAGATATCAACAGTGAGGCAGCATCCAAAAGGCCAGCATTGAGAGCGAGAGATGTTCAGAGAAAAGAGAGAGATCCTGTAGGTATCTAAGCTAGGGAAAATAGTATGTCCAGACTGAACTGCTGAGCCAAAGTGGCTCAGTACTGAGCCAAAAGGCTCTTCAACAGTAACAGTGGAGAATAAGTGGAGAATAAGTGGTGGTACCTATGCTGCTTCTGCTGGGTGCTGGCAGGAGCCACCAGCACCAGCAGTGGTGGAAGTTTGCTGTGTTACAGGCAGCTCCCTTCCTTGCCGGCCTTTGTGAACCCTGAGCTGTGCCATGGCTCTGAGGGGGAAGCTGTAATCCTTGTTCTCATGGCATGCAATCTCAGCCAACCTTCCAAGAGGAAGAGCTGCCAGGCTTAGGATGTCAATCTACTGGTAGTATCTGTTTATGAGTAAAATAACCCACCTTGCTTGAGAACAGAAAATTTGGTATTGAAGAGTAAGAAAGGGTAAACGAAAGAGTAAAGTGCTATATAAAATTTTGTGTTAGTAATGCCAAATGACTCATGGAAAACTTAATAATCACCTCACTTCAGTTTCAAAACAATGTAAAAATGTTTTTAGTCCCACGTCTTCACTTGCTTCCTTCCCCCACCCCTTTACAGAGACCCTGTCTGGTGGCAGGGTACAGATTTTCTGTGCCAGAGCTCAGGGCCAGAAGGTCTCAGCCAACACCAATTTGAATTTAATACAACACGCCCCACTGAGAATCTCTTCAGACCGATCAGTTTTGTTCTTTTTGTATTAGACTACAGGTAAGTCTGGAGACTGGATTAACTTTTTTTTTTTAATCCAATTTTTTTGAGTGTAGACATTTACTGCAAGCAGCCAAAATTCACAGAAATGCAGTCATGAGTTTGTACCCATCATTACATACTTGTATCACATCCAGTACAGAGAGGGATTGGTCCTGAGGGCTTTGTCCAAGTTACCATACTACAGAGAAGAATCAGGAAAGCCGGATCTTTCAGCTGACCAGTTTCATTGGAGTAATTTTGGATTTATACAGTCAGTCAAGACCAGCAGATACTTAGACTCTGTTTTATCTGGAAAGAGACTAGCTCTTAGCTGGACTTCATAAGCTAGCCTCCATCCAGGACCCAGCATCATATTCAAATGAATCAGTTGAGACAGAACAGCAGAGGAGAGGAAAGTAAATGTTACAAAGATCTTGAAAGCCCCTGCGTCACCCTGCAATTTCTTTGCAATCTCACATGTGCACACACCAGATGATGCATCTGAACTCAAATGCTAAGTTTCTAGATCATATTTCATCTGAAACTCTGTGTTCATTTAATTCAAAAATAAATACTTAAAAATCATTTCAGAAAAAAAATATGTCTTTCTCATGTAAAAGAAAGATTTTGAGAGATCTGACTTCAATAATTTGTCTTGGTCCAAAAGCCATATAAATGCAAAAACTGGGGTTTGGATGAGCCAAAATGAAACTTGTTTGTTCTGATTGCTTTATGCTGTAAGGCTATGATTTCTCTAAGCAGCCAAAGTAGAATTCATGGTTCTGCACCACAGAAGGGGAGGAAACCCTGCTTCCCTGGTATCCATCTACTCCGTTCATATCCATCTTCTCAGGTCCCCTCTACCCAGCTGCCAGCTTGAGCACTTCTTTGCCTGCCGAGGAAGCTCATTCGACTCACTAAAAGGGCCTAGGAAAAAAAAAAAAAAAAGAGTAAAAAATGCAGTGGCCTCCCGTTCCCAAAGAAAAACAAGCTTTTTTTTTTTTTTTGGCAGGGATTAAGCTAGCTCCTCTCCTGGTCAGAGGGATGCCAGCACTGTCTGCAGGGTTGGCTGACTGGTGGCTAAGCAATGAAAGGCTCAGGCAGGGAAGTGCAGAGAGCAAGACTTCCCCCTTTTGGCAGCTGCAAGCTGTTAGTTCGGCTCACATTGGTAACTTTAATCCAAACCCTTAGTGAACTGAAAAAAGCTGGTTTTCATGCAGTTCTCTCCCTATCAGGTGAAACTTTTGTGTTTTATCTTTGCATCTGTAGCAAGGGAATTGAAATTATCAGATTAGGTAAATTATTGATTGATTCTTAAAATATAATTTGGTACCCACATTTTATATTTTATGTTTCTTTATAGCTCTAAAAAGGGATCAACAACAGTAGTGCTAGCTGCATGTAATTTGCATTCCTAAGCACAAACTAATGTGCAAGTTCAGCTAAGTACAGGTTTAAAACGTTTCCTAAAGAGTTCCTGAAAAAAACCCCAAAGGGGTAATTATATTTGGTCCCTTCTGTAAAGACAAATTCACATCTATAGCTAGACATACATGTGCAAAGACAGGGTGATGTGGACAGTTACAAATGTGGAGTGGGTCTTTCTGCTCCGACCTTTTCAATACTGTGTTTGTGAAAGCAGGACAGAGACTAACTACAGCAAACCAGAAGCCATAGTAATTACTCTAATTCAGAAGTTACCAGCCTTCTGAGAAGGGAAGAACAGGAATAGAATCATGCTTAAATACAGCCCATTTTGCTTTGTTCTTCAACACAGTCCCATTCAAAATACTTTGGAATTTATGAGTCTACTGAAAGTGAGGTCTCATAATGTGCACAGCATGTTGCCAGTTAACTTGAATGAGTTTCTCCTCTGTTTTCTGTCTGATTACTACATTAGATTGCTTGAAAAGAGGCACCTCTTTCTAAAATATATGTATTATGATGAAGTAAAAAGCCAGTCCATAAGCTGTCCAGGTACGTTTGTGCAGCTCACCTAAATATCTGCCTTCCAAAACGTGATCTGCTGTCCCTTGGATCAGTTTGGAGAGATGCATCTCTGCGGCGCTCTGGCCCCAGCCCTGCAGCAGCACGATTCTTTGTCAGCCTTCCAGTGCTTCCTTGTGCAGTTCAAGAGACAAATGCTCGCTTGCTTGTGGGACTGCAGTGCTTTGATCTCCACTTCCAGATGGAACCAGAAGTGCCGAGGCACGTAGAGAAAACAAAAGCAAATTTTTGCAATCCACAGGAAAGATGCCTAAGAATAATAGAAATGTGTTTCTATATGCTGACTGCTTTTTTTTTTTTGACAGCATCATAACCTCAATCAAACAAAAATCTATAAAACACCAGACAAAAAATAAGGATTGCAGATTTTTTTTTAAATTTTAATCTTTTTGACATTTAGTTCTCCCAAAGACTTAGACAAAGCTTCTTCTGATCTCAGTGGTAGAGGATTTGACTCTAAAAGTTCAAACCACAAACAATGAAGCTATTGCTCCTATGATTCATCTGACCCTCCACAGGAAAAAAAGAGTACCCTGTTCCTATAGCTGCAGTGCTCATTGTAATTATTTATTAACTGATGTACAGTACTGGAATATCCAACATGTTTAGATGGAGATTAGCTCCATAGCACTGTCCTATTGAAAGCACTCAGCTGTAAAAATTACTTTAAAAATCATTTATGCAATCTTTTGCATGTTGATCCTTTTTCAGCTGCAGTATTTGAAAGCTGTAGAGCTTTGTATATCCTTTTCAATTGATTTCTCAATATTAATTCCATTTACTGTATCTTGCATTAGTCACATTTATGAGTATGCAAAACTAGCTTGAGAAATGCATTTGCTCTCAATATCCTTTCACTGTGCTCTGCTCAGAAGTACTGGAATGACTTTTCTCCTCATTAGAGCTATTCAAACCCTTTAAGACATAGTGGCACTAACATTTTGAACTTCTTATGCAAATAATCTGATATTTTTTCTGAAACTGACAGAAAAGTGAAAAAAGTTACATTTATAGGAAAAAGATTGCTTGATACTTGACAGTTACAAAATGTGTTCTTTTTGCTCTCCTTGAGGTCTCTGGGAATTTATTCCTGTCACCACCAGGGTATAAATCTTATGGTTGCTTAATAACTTGCACAACATATACTCTCTATTTGTAGAGAAGAGATACAAAGAGTGTTTCATCTGAGAAGTTGCACCTTGCTTTCACCATGAGCTTAGCCCTGAAACAGAAGGGAGAGAGCTCCATGGCTCAGCACAGATAGGAGCTGCTGGCTTGGGATGCATGAGTGGCATGGCCATCTTCTGATGTCGTGTCCCCCTGTGTCCTGGGTGCAGAGCTGCAGCCAGGGCAGATATTTCATGTAGTTCAATGCCCTTTTCATACTTAGAGAAGATCTCAATTTTCCACCCTGTCTTCTAGCTGCTGGAGCTGCAAGAGAAGCATTTCACTTCAGGAAGTTCCCATTCAGCTGTTCTGATTCCTGGGAGTTTGCCAATCTTCCCCCACATCCAATTTACCACCATTCTCCCAAGAGTAGGTCACCAAAGACTGAGGAGCCCAATCTTGCCTTTCCCTGCTACAGTCCTGTTGGAGAAAAAAGATTTCATTAAGAAGATTGACTAGGATCACAGCTTCTCTTAACCATGTCACCAGCAGGCAGCCAAGGACTAGATGAGGACTGAGCCTGCCTTTCACACCTTGTCACCTGCCCTGGCTTCAGGACAGTGAAGGAGGACCAGCTGCACCAATGTGGTACCAAGTCTTGTGTCCTGTGCCAGCATTAGCAGGGCTGTGTGGCTTGGTGGCAAATCCCACCTGTCCTCACCACACAGTCTGACTGGACATATCCTACCCCAAATATGGGAAGAAAGGGGTCACTGAGGACAAGGATATCGACTGAGATGTGTCTGTTCTCAGGACAGGAAGAGATATTCATTGTCCAGCACTGCTGGGTTTTGTGATTGAGGGTTTTCTTCTTCTTTCTTTGTTCTTTCTTTTATTTTTATGTTTTAATTAAATTATAAATTCTCATTTTCATGGCAAATTCCAGTTTTAAATAAACTATGAGCTATTTAAACACTATTTTACTAGACATACTTCATATTTGGAGAGGTGATGATGGCAGGAGGATCTGATCAACAAGTCCTTTGACAGATCATTCAAAGAGACAGTATTTGAAATAAACCCACATCCTCAAAGACTGAGGAGCCCAATCTTGCCTTTCCCTGCTACAGTCCTGTTGGAAAAAAAGATTTCATTAAGAAGATTGACTAGGATCACAGCTTCTCTTAACCATGTCACCAGCAGGCAGCCAAGGACTAGATGAGGACTGAGCCTGCCTTTCACACCTTGTCACCTGCCCTGGCTTCAGGACAGTGAAGGAGGACCAGCTGCACCAATGTGGTACCAAGTCTTGTGTCCTGTGCCAACATTAGCAGGGCTGTGTGGCTTGGTGGCAAATCCCACCTGTCCTAACCACACAGTCTGACTGGACATATCCTACCCCAAATATGGGAAGAAAGGGGTCACTGAGGACAAGGATATCGACTGAGATGTGTCTGTTCTCAGGACAGGAAGAGATATTCATTGTCCAGCACTGCTGGGTTTTGTGATTGAGGGTTTTCTTCTTCTTTCTTTGTTCTTTCTTTTATTTTTATGTTTTAATTAAATTATAAATTCTCATTTTCATGGCAAATTCCAGTTTTAAATAAACTATGAGCTAATTTAAACACTATTTTACTAGACATACTTCATATTTGGAGAGGTGATGATGGCAGGAGGATCTGATGTGATGTGCAACAAGTCCTTTGACAGATCATTCAAAGAGACAGTATTTGAAATAAACCCACACATCCTCACAGGAGCTATCAGGAAACCAAAGAAACAGGCATGTTATGATACAGGAGCAGGATATTTTAAAATTTCAGCCAATTTCAGGCCCAGATCTTGCTAATTTAGTGTACTATGTGCTATAGCTCAGAACTACCACATATTAATGGAAAATCATTCACCTTTGAATTGATTTTAAGGCAGTTTAGGTGTATAACTCTTTCTTATCACTTGCCTACATATGCTGGTAGACCAGGAGAATTACAGCAGTATTATAAAAAACTGCAGCGATGTTGACATAAATTCCTATAGGGGACCTATGGGGGAATGAAGTCACTATATTTTCTGTGTGATTAATTCTTTCCCAAACAAAAACATTCTGCTTCTGCCAATAAACCTGTGTTTTAAAAAATCTCCATCTATTTCCCATCATTTTGAAATGAAGGTTTACACACAGTGACATTTAAAATCCCTTTTATTCATATGGTCAAAATTTTTTAAGCTGCATAAGCAATTGTCCCTTTTGGAATAATAGACATGTTTGGAATTACTTTAAAAATTTATTTCATCTCTTTATCATTTTTTTCAAGGGGAAAAGAATAAAACAGGAGGAGTTAGAAATCCTAAGATAAATTCTTTCATAAAACAGAAGATCATACCTTTTCCCTCAAGAATTTTTAACATTGGGGTTTTGCTCTTTTCTTTACTTTGTGTCATAGTGACCCTAATGACATAAAGGTGATGATTATATTATTAAATTAAAGTAACTTTACAGTTGTCAGTATCACTTTAAGATTTGTGTCCATATTTGTCTGCCTAATTACTGTTCTTCATAACTGATATATCATAGAGATGCAAAAATACAAATGCTACACATGGCATTGATAGAAATAAACTAGGGTTTTTTTTTTTCCCTCAGTTATTTTTCTTATATCAGTCTTCAGCATTGAAAAGAGTTAGAAGGACAAAGGGCTTTGCAGAGGGAGTTGGAATGGTTGGATGGATGGGCAGAATCTAATGGGATGAAGTTCAATAAGTCCAGGTGCCGAGTCCTGCACTTTGGCCACAATGACCCCCTGCAGCGTTATAGGCTGGGGACTGTGTGGTTGGACAGTGCTCAGGTGCAAAGGGACCTGGGGGTGCTGGTGACAGTCGGCTGAACATGAGCCAGCAGTGTGCCCAGGTGGCCAAGAAGGCCAATGGCATCCTGGCCTGTATCAGGAATAGTGTGGCCAGCAGGAGCAGGGAGGTCATTCTGCCCCTGTACTCGGCACTGGTGAGGCCACACCTGGAGTATTGCTTCCAGTTCTGGGCCCCTCAGTTTAGGAGGGACGTTGGGATGCCTGAGCGTGTCCAAAGGAGAGCAACGAGGCTGGTGAGGGGCTTGGAGCACAAGCCGTATGAGGAACAACTGAGGGAGCTGGGGGTGTTCAGCCTGGAGAAAAGGAGACTCAGAGGTGACCTTGTCACTCTCTACAACTTCCTGAAGGGCGACTGTGGTGAGCTGGGGGTCGGTCTCTTCCTCCGGGCAACAACAGACAGAACAAGAGGACACAGTCTCAAGCTGCGCCAAGGGAGATACAGGCTAGAATTAAGGAGGAAGTTTTTCACAGAAAGAGTGGTCAAATACTGAAAACATCTGCCCAGGGAGGTGGTGGAGTCACCATCCCTGGATGTGTTTAAAAAAAGACTGGATGTGGCACTTGGTGCCATGATCTAGTTGTGGTGTTATAACATGGGTTGGACTCAATGACCTTAAAGGTGTCTTCCAACCTAGAAATTCTGTGATTCTGTGATTCTGTGAGTGCTGTCTATGCTCTGTGCTTTATTCCAAGGGGATGCAGTTATGATTACACTGAAAAAGGAGGCTCTGTAAACCACAAACCTTTGCCAGCTTTGCCAGCACATCGTGCTGTTTTTCTTCTGTTTTATGCAAACAAAATTCACACTCAGTGGGGAAAAAAGTACATTACCAAGGCATAACTTAAATCCCTCCTAGACTCAAACTCATCCCATAATTTTAGAGTTTCAGATATGCATATTTCTCACATGTCTGTGTCTTAGTTTCAGCTGATAAGGGAACAGTGTAAGGGGAGATTTTACTTTTTGTCTGCCCTGCCTTGCCATGGTGGGTCAATTTGAGTGGAGCTACTCGATCTGCCAGCAGTCAGCTTCTTCCCACATTCAAGTGACCTTAATTAAAGTCTAGCTGAAGATGAATACAAAATGCATGAGAATTATACACATGGACCTGGTTAAAAAAACTGTTGTAATTTGACCACTGAACAACCAAGAAAAACCAGAATGAATGTGCAGCAGTGCAAACATGCATGTAGGCATGTTAAATTAGAAAAACATGAAAATTATCATTAATGCCCCTTAACCAATGTCTTACTAGAGCAAAGCATTAAAATTATTATCCGGGAACTATGCCATATACAAGAAGTATAAAGAAATTTCAAACGAAAATGAAGTTCAGACCATCTTTTCATTATCATTTCTTTCTTTCCTCTGAGTAGATAAAACAGACCATTTGTTAAATTGAAATCAAAAAATCTGACCACAATTATCTTAAATGTGTTACTTATTAATATGTGAGGCTCTGTGTGGATATTGTCTCTGGAAATGCTCTTTTCAGATCTGGAAGGAAGCTCTGCATTCCCACTCCCTGCAGCCCTTCTTGGGAGGCATGAGATTTTTACTTGTCCTAGCAAGCTGGATGGTATTTATCCATTCCAGTTATTCCAGCTAGTTCATGCCACCCTTGATGGGTTGCAGAAACTGTGAGAAAGAATACAAAGCAGAGTGGATATTGGAGGCACAGGAGTAAGGTGATAATGACTTTGCCTGCTTATGCACAGACTTATCTAGGAGTGCTTTATTCCTCCACATGGGCATCCATCAGAACTCAGCCCTGATGTGAGACTTTATAGGACACAGAATGCAACTAGTCCAAAGGACAGTGTGAGAATAATTACACTGCCATATCTTTCATGTTTGTTGAAGCAAAAAGGCCAGGTGAAGCCAACTTCTGATTCATCTGACTGCCAGGACCTCTCAAAGCCTCGCCCTTTTACTCACACAATTCTGGCTAGAATTAACTTCATTAAAGTTAGTCCTATTAAGGCTCATAAATGTGTTTTGGGAATGCTGACAACTTTCTTCTGGAATAGTAGTTTGTGAACAGTTTTCTTCCCATTCCACATACCAGCGATGATGCAATCAGCGTAGGACAAGGCGGTGTCACATGCTGGAAACCTAATGTGCATTGCAAATGATAACATTCACAAGTGGGTGAGAAACCTTTCTGCCTCAACTTGTGGACCCTCGGGAGATTCCTGTTTTTGATCTATGAAAATCAGCTAGCAGTGAGAACTCTTTTGTTTTTTTCAGGGTAACTTTTAGTGAGCTCAGATGAAAACCAAATTAACAACAATCAAAAAATCTATGTTTTCCCTTCACACAAAAGCCTTGTTATTTAGCCAGTTTTTGGCCTTGAAACTGAAGAACCAGGTGTTGGGGGTAGTACATGAAAGAATTCCACTGTGTATTTTCAGTGCTTTCTATTGGCAAGAATACATACAGGAATGTCTTCAAATTGAGCAGAAGTTTCCAAAGATAATAATTCAATAACTAAAGGTGTTTCAGCTACTAATTTCCAATTATTTCAGCACTTAAAGTCTTTGAGGGTGGAAAGCCTCTAGAACCAAATGAGGAACCACCCATAGGTGCAACCCCATTCCCAGCAATGCTTTTGGCCTCTTTCCCCTTCTGGTACAGGGAAGGCAAATGCTCCTGAATTCCTTCTCTGGGGTAACTGTGACACTTCACTCAACACTGCATCAATCAGCCTATTCAGCGCTCACAAAGGGGAAAGATCTTTGGGTAATTCACTGTGAATGGACAGGAATAAGACTGAAATCCTCTAAGCCTCTTTGGTTTCCCATCCCTACATCCGCAGTTTTTTATCATGCTTTCAGCGTTCATGTACCCACAATTACTATTTTTGCATTAAGTTGATATTGGAAAATACTCATTTTGTAAAGAAATTTGAAACCCTCTTTTCTTGTTGTAATTACAGGCATAATTTTTTTCTTTCTAGCCTTGAAACATTCAGGAGAGTCCAAATTATGCTAGCAACATAGTAACTTTCCCATACCTTGTGGAAGAGAAAATGTTATGTCTTTGCAGGAGTGAAGACAAAACAGAGAAGCAGCTGTTTCATGCATAAAGGTACTGAACTAGGTCAAGTCCACTGAATGATGATAAAAAAATGATATGTAGTGAGGCAGAATCTCGAAAGCAAAACTGTAAATTGTATGTATTAGGGTGTTCCAGAGCAACTTGGTTGTCCTATTTATTGGTACCTGCTTTTTAAAAGACACTTATTCAATAATTTAGAAATCAAGTATATTTTGGGCTATTCAGCCCTTTTAAACTTCTAAAACTGCTGGTCATTTTTACATGTAAAATGAAGAATATGGTATTCAGAGATAGAAGCACAGATCAACTAATTAATTTCATTTATTCAAAAGTTTATTAATTACTTTTATTTAATGCATTCAAAAGTTAATAAATTACTAGAAAAGTCATTGCATCCTATTAATCCAAAATGTAATGAATAAAAGCAGACATAGGTTTTAAGCCAAAGCAGTTGAGTTTGGAAATGTTGAGGTCACTGGAAACAGCACAGGCTGTTGCAACATGGAAAAAAAAAAAACCAACACAGATATGATCTTGTACATAAGCCTCCTACAAACTTCAGAGATTAATTTGGTTACCTAATTGCAAAGGATAGTTCTTCAGGTCTGTTTTTCAAAACATGGTGGGGAGAGGGGATATCTATTTGTCTCTAAGATGCAAATAGATAGCAATTGAGTTTTTTAATTTAGAACAAGAGAAATCAAGTATCTAATGTTCTTTGTGTTCATAACTGCATAGAAAATCTCATTAAACATTACTTATTCGGGCATTGTTGTTTATTTCCTTGGAGACAGCATCAAATGCTAAAGTAGAATTGAAATCAATGACAAAACCTTCATCAAATTCCAGGAAAAACAGTTCAAGTCTACAGTGAGGTAACGAGTTTTTTATTTAAAAATCCAACAAAACCAACACAAAACACATTTTTCAAAACCTGAAAGATGTAGTCCACTAGGAGCTTTGGGTATTTCAATGTCTCTACTCCTTTGACAGATAAATCAACTCACATAGATTTTAGTTTTGAAGATGAGTGGTAACTGAGTAATTGCTAAAAGGGCAACAACAACAAAAGACATGGATTAAGACCTTCAGCTGAAAGAAGGATTCTTTTGCAATAAATATTTCTGACATCATCTTGGGTTTATTGGGAACACACACACACATGCATGCACACAGACACACACCTTAATCCATTTTTGTCTCAGATGGAATAGAAAGAAGTGTAGAGATGAAAATTTCTGCTTAAACCTGCTGAGCTCACTAATTTAGGAAAGACCAGGGAGACAAACCAGAAGAACTTGTGGACATGACATTGCAACAGAATGAAGTTTGGCAGAGGGAATTCTGGGAGCTGCCATCATGAACTTATCCCATAATTGACGTGTTCGTCAACCAGAAACAAGCACTGAGATGAAAAGGTCTGGGTCTTCAAGTTGGTGTCAGTGTAACAATGAACTTACAGAGAGATGCTTCCATTAAAAAAAAGAGATGTGATATTGAGACATACAAGGGTATTACCTTGCATGATTCCCTTGTAGAAAAGTACACTGTGTGAAGTAAAGCATTCGGTTCTCTGAGAAGAATGATTTTGAACTGGAATCAACATACTGAAGGAATAATGAAACACTGCTGAAAATAAAAAAGGTGTTTAAAAGAGTTTTTGCATTTTCATGTTAAGAAAATCTAAGGCCTGGACAGAAAATGACATTTTTTAATAGACACTGCTGAGGCAAAAAAAAGCCATTAAAAAATTTAGGGTGGAGATGAAATGACTTATCCTTCCTGAACTAGGTTTTTGGAACAAGTTGTTTTTTGATTAGTCGTTATAAATTTGTGCAAGTGTTGCATGACAGAGCCACAAGCAACATAAAGGAATGGGTCTCATCCGCACACAATGTTCCTTCCCTGGGAGATTGTGTTGCCTGGTTTTAAAAACACAATTGCAGCAAGTGCTGGGGAAAAAATACCAAAACAAACACAAAACCAAAACCATAACCAGAAACAAACCCCAGAAAATGAACAACAAATAAAAAAACCTTTGCAAGGAAGTCACGGAGAAGCAAGTATTGTCCTCTAGAAATAGCTATTTTTATTGTTCAAAATAGGAACCTTTTCTTCAGATTGTACGTTAGAAATTGCACAAATCTGATAATAATTTCAAGGAAGGCATAAAGATTAACATAAATGTTGAGATCCATTTAAGTTTCAACACAGCACCACCTATTGGAATGAAAATAGTAACGAGTCTGAAAAAGTGAAGACAGCTGGAGTCAATTATGATTAATTTATAAGCTTAAAGTATGGAGGGTTTTGTAAGTCACTCTGCCCTGCAAACTATCCCTACTAATATAAATTTGACATCAAATTCAGGTTGGTTTTTTTTTCATGTTACTAGAAAGGAAGACTTAACACAGTGTAGGTGAGGTAAAGTTTTTCTTTGAGTCATTAGAAATAACTTGGCACAAAGTGAAGATATTTACACAGAGTTAAATGAGATAATAATATATTTCCTACAAAAGAGAGCATTGTGTATGGCAATTTAAATGAGCTGCAGATAGATAGATATAAGTGATACAAAGTAGGTGCTTGGCCTGTCATTAGAGAACATATCAGCCACTTTAAGATACACTTCACTTAGACTAATCACCACATTATTGCTATTCCAAATGAGGCGTGCAGGTGTAAAACTGAAATAGAGCAGTCCCTTCTGCTTGATAATGAGGAGATTATAACGCATTGCAGATCAGAGTTTCAGGTGAGCAGAAAGCACAGGCACTGAACATCATCCAAAGAGCAAGATGGAACATGTGTGGTTCAAAGGCATCTTCTTGGGGATTTCTCTCATTTGAGTTCCCTCTGTCCTCCTTCCTTGTGGGGAAAAAAAAGTCCTCCAACTTTCTTTTCCTAGGAATTTTTTTCTTCTCCCAGCTCTAGAAAGTGAGTTATGGAGAAAATAGCTGCTTTGCATGGACATGACACTGGCAAAGTTTGAAATACCAGTGTCCCCATACCCACCCTCTGTGGCTGCTTTCCCTCTCAGCCTGTGGCTGCAAAAGCAATCCAGAGAACAGTCGTAAGATGTGTGAGGCAAAAAAGATATAAAGGCCCATTCTGTGCCTCCCTGAAATGCTAGGATGCAGAAGGGTGATAAAAAAAATATATCAAAGTCCCCTTGGAGTGAACAGCTTGCCCTCAGTTGGCCAGGAGGGTTCAGAAATGCTGCCTGTCCCAGCTTTCACAGTGATGGAGGAAACTGAACTCTGCTGAGCTGGCGTGTGGCCCCATCACAGTGGCCAACCCATCAGGGGCAGCTCTGGTGTGCTTGAGCCAGGCCAGGAAAGCAGTAATGCTGGTCAGGAGCAGGAGCTTCCCCAAGCAGGATGCACAGAGAGGGCAGCACTGACAGCCATGCAGAGCTGCTAAGGGGCACAGGGCACCCAAAGCTGGAAGGGCTTGGGCTGGAAGGGACCTTAAAAATCTTCTAGTTCCAATCCTCCTGCCATGGGCAAGGACATGGTCCGCAAGACCAGATTTCTGGTCTCCAAAAAACTCCATCCAATCTGGCCTTGAATGCTTCTCGGACAGGGCACCCGAAACTTCTCTGATGCCAGGCAGTGGCAAACAGCTCAGCCCTCCCTACCTCCCTCAAAAAAAATATCTTTTTTATTTCTCACAAGAGAGCCAGGACAGATGCCACTTCAAGAGAAAAAATTGCTGGGGAGAGTGGGCATTGGAAGGGTGAGTGTACAGCAGTAAACTGTTGCATTTACTGCTGGCCAAAGGATCTTTCAGGATTCCCAGCCACAGGCCTTGTCTTGCCAGGAAAACACAGCCCAGCACCAATTCTCCTTACTACTTACTGTACCCTCAGCTGGATGAGCTGATAGGATTTGGATAGGACTTTGGATTTGTTCATTTGTTTCCCTATAGGAGTAAATAAAATAAAAAATTAAGATGGCAAATATATTTTCATGTGCGAATAATAAGCATAATGAAGTTTTATAGTACTTGTATTAGTTAGTTGTGACTTAGACTTGTTTTTAAAATCTTTATCATTGTGTCTCCAATTGCCACCTGTCAACTAAAGACCTCAGTTCCGTGTTCCTTGGAGTTTAGGATATCTCTGGAAGCACTGAGATGAAACTACTCTCTCCAGGGTAACACAGATGATAGAGTTGCTTAAAGAGACAAGAGGAATCATCATCTGCATGCCTTCCTGTCTTTCTTGAGCTAGCCTCAAGTTAGCTGAATCCCAACCAGGAAACACGACAATCTTATAATTTTAATGTTGAAGATCCTTAGATTACTAAGTGCTTTCTAAAAAATAAAGGCTGGTACACCCACCACTGTAGCAGAAACAATTGCAAACACCACACTCCCATTTAGCAAGAACACCCATGTCAAATAAGACTGTTCTTTTGAAATTCATTAACATGAAAACAAGTGTTCAAGAACAAAAGCAGAACTCTTGCATTTCAGTAGTATGGCTGTACTATTAGAAAATGGATATAAAGTTATGATTCACACTAATTAGAGGATACCAGTTCATTATTTAGTGCAAATTTACACAATTTTTTGGTAGAGTTTGACATTTGAAAGTTTCGCACCCTATTTACAGTCAAGCAGCCACAAGGATTCACATTCTGTAAATATTTTTCTTCTTATTAAGTTGTTTGAAATCCTCACTTGCCCTCTGTTCTCACCCCCTGATAGAGTTTACACAACTAGAAGGAGCTTTCAAACGTGTAATTTTTTTTTTTAAAGAGACAAAGCCTAGAAAAAGCTAGTAACGTGGAGCATGAGGTTAAAAGTTGTCCTGTTTTAGACATCTTAGTCATCAACTTCTCACAGTTTTGCTGCAGGACATGAGCTCAAAAGAAAAATTCTGGAATACTTTTAAAATAGTGATAAAATTGGGATTCAGGGAAATAATCCTCTTTTTAAAATCATTTAAAAATTCTTTATGCCCACAAACCTATGTTGTTGTTTTTCTTTTCCACCCCATGAACAGCATTATGTTTCCAAGTGGCCACCAAGGAGCTTTCAAGGTAAATATAATTCTGATTGTGATTCTTCTGTGGCCTACCATTACTGCAAATTTGTGCATTTGTTTCCCTATAGGAGTAAATATAATAAAAAATTAAGATGGCAAATATATTTTCATGTGCAAATAATAAGCATGATGAAGTTTTATTGTATTTGCATTGGTTAGTTGTGACTTGGACTTGTTTTTTAAATCTTTATCATTGTGTATCCAAACACTTTCATGTTTTTTTATGCACATCTCAAGGTCAATGTCAGTCTAAAGCAGTACATTTACACTAATTCAGAATAAAAATGAACCTTCCTCCTACTTACTTTTATTCTTTTCGTAAGTTTCCAAAACTGCCTGAAATAAATATTCCCCAGAAGTATACTTTGCCACTTACTATAGTGTAGCAGGTAGAATTGAGCTGATGTGTGCCTTCACTTTTATAATGAGTGATTTCAGAAAAGATGTAAATTGAGTTTCACCTCACTGTCTTAGACACATAGCCTATGCTACAATAAGTATGAAAAATATAACAGTATTCTTACATCCTTGTCTAGACCATACATTTGTTGATGTGCATTGATCTGATAAAATTATTTTAAAAATTGTCTATAGACTCCTGAAAAATCATTTGCTGCAATGTTCCAGCACTACATGCTGTTAACCATGAACTGATAGAATAAAGAAAATATCTGCATGCTTGCACCCTGACATCAGAAGATTTACTCTTTCATTCTCCTGATCTGAAAAACCACTACATTAGTGATGTATTTTTGCACTAAGATGAATCCTTTGGATTGTAACACTCAAAAATACCTTTCCAAAATTTTTTTCCACTTCTGGTTGAAAAAATCCCATGCCTTTGTCCCCTGATTTCTCTCTGGAGTATTTTGAGGCTAACTCTGTGAATCCAGAAAAGTTACCCAGCTAGAAATACAGCCTGACTTTCAAATCCACTGAATATTAGCCACTCCTACATCATGGATTTTGCTGAGTACTCAAATTTTTACAAATTGGGCCATTTATGGTAAACGCCATAGGCAGTCTGAGTTAAAAAATTGACCCAATCTTTATTTTGAAAGACCTGACAAACTGCCAACCATTCCTAAGTTCCAATCATTGTACTTCCTAAGAGAGACTGAGAAGAAGGAAGCAAATGGTTGATTTTCCAGCTGCAAAAACCTCTGGTCACATCAGCAGGAAAATCCTGGCTATGGGACCTTATCCGGTGTTACTGAGTCATAGCACTGCTAGTGTTGCTTAAAGACTTTTCCAGGGCTGCAAGAAATCACTGCACCATGAGGGCTGTTAACTTTATTTCTGACCTTTGAATTATTTTTGGAAATGTTTTCATTGAAATTACATTCACTCCTGAGCATTTGGTATTTACAGTGTGTATGTATGCATGTATCATTGAAACAGGTGCCCAGAGACACTGCAGAGTCTTCATCCTCAGGAGTGTTTACAGCTCAGCTGGCCAACACCCTGAGCAAGCCAACACAGCTGCAAAGTTGACCTTGTTCTGAGTGGGGGCTGGGACCAGATGCCCTCCAGACAGCCCCTCCAGACAGAATAGATTATTGGATGACTCTGTTGTTCACTGTCATGGTAGCAAACAATGCAGGTGCTTCCTTTTTCTGCCATGTACTTAACATTTTTCTCATTATGTTATTACCAAATCCCGGTGTAATGAGATTTCAATGCTTTTTAGTATTTCAAGTAGGTACAGGAAATAGAGGGGATCATTTGTTAAGAAGCAATATCATCCCTAATTAACTTTGTATACTATTTGCATGCTAATTTGTTTTAAGCATTTTTAAATACAAGCAAAATATGAATTCAAATGACAAAATACTGGGTGGAGCTATTTATACTCTTCATCAGAACAGAGAGCATATCTATCAGTTCTCATAATAGTTTTACATTGGCTAAATTAACCTCAGCTTTTACTACAGCAGGTAATTGTCAAAGTATTTCCAGTCCCAGGATATTTTGTCTGGAATATAATCGGACATAAATTGAGATCTCCTGGGCAGTCCAATGAACAAGACATGGGAGTCAAAGGCTCTGGTATATTCATATCTCTGCCACTGAAAAAGCTCATTCATAAACTGGTGTGGGGCCCGATTCAAGGTTTATCATAACCAGGAAGAAGCTTTGTATTAACTTCAGTGAACTTTTTCCTAGTGTCCACTTGTCTCAGTTCTGATTCTGAAAGTCTCATGCAAGTGAATACATCAATTTTTAATCTTTAAGATAATAGTAGGTGCTAAATGCAACCCCAGTGAGGAGGAGGAATAGAGTTGTATAAAAGAACAGTGACCCCTATTCATGCATTGTGCAATATGTGACGCCTACTGGATGGGGAGGGAGGGAGAACCCTTTCTCTCCAGATAAATTTTCTGATTAAATACTCACCAATTTGCTTCAGAAGGCTCTCATGAACATTAATGGTTTACTGTCATCGCTGCTGTTGTATTAATTGCTGTTAGTTATGATACTATCATAGTAATGCCTTCAGCAAGGCTTTCTAGTTCAGGGAAATGGGAAAATGATGTTCAGTTCCTACCTGTAGGAGCAGGATTGTTAGGAGCAGGATTGTTTCTTAGTTGCTAAGAACATTTAAATTCCTTCATTATGTTAAAATCTCAGAGATTTCTAATTCCACCTGTCCTTACAGACAGAGAAGCATTTCTGTTTTTCTTTGGGTTGGGTTGGTTTGGGCTGTTGCTTTTGTAAGAACTCAGTGTTAATAAAATTCACCCTGCAGGTCAGGAAGTCCTCCTGCAGGCAGATGGAATTCAAAGATTATCCAGAAACACCGTCCAAAACTGCCTGTATCTGGCAGGGATGTTGATCACGGTGGGAAAAGAAGATCCTGTTTATGTCTTCCTTGCTGCAGGCGCATAAATTATGGGATATATACGAACCAAACCTCAATTTCTGCACATCTCTTGCAGGAGGTCTGTGTTTATAAACACATAAACCATCTGTTAAGTGCTTGCATATTAAACACCTGGTTTTTTTAGTACAATTTAATACCTAGTTTCAAAAAAGCCTGTGACATCTAATGAAGTTGCACAGGCTGTTGCTTGACTCTTTGCAAGAAGTGCAAAATAATTACATAATTACAGAAAAGGCCTGCAAATGCAGATTGCATTTTCCCATTTCAGTTGAATTCCTGTGTTGAAGTAATGAATTGCACCTTTGCAATGAAAACTTTGCAAACATTTCAATCTTTTCAAGTCTTGTATAAATGTTTGTGATCTGTGTATCTTCATTGAGGAATAACTGGAACAACTGTACATAAATCAAAATCAGTTTTATGAATAAGTAAATATGTTATGCATTCTGGATGTATCATGTGAATGTCAAGCTGACATATCTACTTTTTCATTCACAGAAAACATCTCCAGGTCACTGTTTATGTCAGCACACACTTTCCAGCACTGAGGTGGTTACTAGCTTTCCACAAAATACACTGTTTGGCTTGGAAAGGTGATTTGGCCTCACAATTGGCAAGATAACCAGAAAGCCAAGAAAGCTCAATCTCCAAACTTCAAAGAGGTTAAAATAGATCTTGATTTCCTCAGTTAGGATAGCTGGACACAACAAAATCTCACAAGAGCATCTATTTGCATTTTTGATTGCCTAAACACATTCTCCAGACTGGCCATAAATAAACAAACAGATGGTTCTGCAAAAATATGCTAAGTTTTTTTTTTTCAGCGTGAAATCAACCATGAAAAGGTCTAGTACGTTTCTAAGTATTGGATTCTTTTTGTAGCAGTAAATCTAGCTTCAACAGGTGCCATTAAAGCTTGTGCTGTTTTGTGGGGAACATGTTGGTCAGCTCCACTGAAAACTCATGATCCACCAACAGTCTGTCAATCTTCAATGTATTTGCTCTGACAGAGAGGAAATCATCCTCTTTATCAGTGAGCACACCCTGCAGACACATAACAAAATTAAATGAAAACCCCATTTTATTTGAGAATACAAAGCAAAATTTTCTAATGACTTAGCTTATTTTTACTTTATCCAGGCAATGCAACAAAAATGTGTCATCATCCAGCTGCACCAGATCTTTACTAATAAATGGCTGTAATTGCCTGATGGTGCATGCAAGGAGTTTTGCTCTGTTCCTACTGAAGTCAAGGGGAGCTTTGCTACTGACTAAAACCATGTATCTTGTCCTTTTCTGAACTTAATAAATGTGTCATTTCCATGATTACTATGCAACAAGTTTTATGATGACTATTTGGTCTACTCATATTTGAATTTTGGTAATTTGAAACTTACATGTTAGACATTGGGATACAGTTTCTCCTCTGAACTAAGTACTCTGTGCAGCCACAGTAAGAGAAATGGAAAGATATTGGCACATTAGGGACAGCTGAGAATTCATCTGCCAAAGAGGGTTCCCCCAGTGAAGGGAAAAATAGCTGATTCTTATGCCTTGCAAACATCAAACCCAGGACATGATGTTAAAAAGCCAAAATCAAGGGGGTTCCACTGATTTTTAGCTTTTAAATGGCCATGAGAAGAAGTGCCAGCCAGTATGGAGCAGTGTCTGCACATCTCAGAGTCAGCAGTGCAGAAACATAAAGCTGTTATCTGTCTTGCAATCTGTGATATTATCTCTCTTAGGCTGGGATGTTTGAACAGCAGGATATCAATTCTTCACCATATTAATAGAAAATGCCTTTTGAATAATCTCTGTAATGCTATATACAGATAAGTCTTTTGACATCTCAGGGAACACCTGATTTTTCATGCAACAAGGAGCAAGGACATTTTCTGATCTTTTCCTGATGAATAGAGAAAAGCTTGTCTGTCTCTGGCACAGAGAGGGGGAACTTGAGGACTGGAGATACTCAAATATGTTTGCTCAGGTGTTGGAGTAAGAAAGGTTGAAGAGGAAGGAATGCCAATAACTCATATTGTTTCACGGAAGACCTTAGACACAGAGGTGCAAGCCACAGTTCTTGTGTGATGTGCTCCTCATTGGTACCTACTTCCATTCAACATCTTTCAGCCCATGGCAGCTTTTCCCTGTCTACCTCTGGCCACTTACAGCAGCAGGGAGTTTTCTCTCCCTATGATTAAAACTCCTGAACACTCTAAGTGCTAGTAAATCTTGTGATGGCGATGATGGCTCTGAGCAGTTCTGAGTGGGAAGGTGATAAAGAGAAGCAGGCACAGCAGCACCAATGCAGGAACAAGCACAGGCTCCTATTCCCTTCCTCATGTTCTGCTTTGTTCATGACCCTGCTCACTTGGGTCCTGA